>JANAVB010011199.1:39037220-39115802 GCA_029216955.1 Iris pallida
TTTACTTTTATTTTCTGATATTGTCTCTATTCCATGATTTAGATATTATTATCATGTTCATGTCATTCTTCCTACACGTGATAGTATTCTATGGATTCTATGCATGATATACGTGATTTGTGATCTTCCTGCATCGTATTTATCATGTTCATGTCTATGAATGCTAGTTGTCAGGCGAAAAAATACCTTAGTAGACGTGTGAACTACCCTATCTGTTCTTCTTGTCTAATCGTGTGGATAGCAATCACACATCTCATGTTTGATTTGCCGTATCGTGTGGATTAATCGAACATTCTTATATGTGATTTGCTGTATTACTCAAGCCATTCACATGTCGAACTTGGTATTTCAAAACCCATAGAAGATAGGATTGCTTGATATAGTTCTATATCTAGTTCATGTCATATTTCTCTCTTTTATTCTCATATTCACTGCTATTGCCTATTTCCATTTAACTGCTAGTTTAGCTTTACAATCTTACTTTTTACCATATATAACATATTCTAACTCTTGTTATATACGCAATATCATGTTATGAAATATCTATCAGTATTTGTACTTGCACCAATCCTGACTGGATAACTACAATTGAGGAAATGATTTAGAGACACTTTGCCCCACCTATTATGGATTGTCAGAGGACCTCATTCTTAAGACCAATCCCAACATTTTGGAGGACCAGATAGTTGCAGAGGCTATTGTAGGACCGTTGAGCAGCTCTAGAGGGGGTAAATAGAGTGCATATGTATAACAGAATAAAACTTATCACTTAAAACAATTTATGGCAGTAATCAAACTAATATAAAGTAGTCGGCAAAAATAAATGCGTAATAGAAATAAGTTCAGAAAAGCAAACACAAACACCATAGTTTATACTGATTTTCCTCTGAGAGACTAGTCCAGTCTCGAGTACTCTAGCTCGATGTTGAATCCACTATCTCGTAAAAAGAAGCTTTACATCAAAATCGCTTGTTGCCTCTTACAACACGTGATTTTTATCCGAAGAGCACTACTTCAACTTGCAAGCCTTTAATCCGAAGGACTTGCCGACTTCTAGAATAGTATAAAAATTGAGATATTTTTAAGCCTTCTTTATAACTCGAACCAACTTCTAGATCGAGCCAAACTGGAAGTTGCTTGGCTAGAAGTCGTAAAGGCATAGATATGAAGGCTAAGTAGCTCTAATAATTTTTAAGGAATAGATGAGAAGAGAATGGAATATGATGAAATGAATGGAAAAGTCTATTCTATTTGTAAGGTTTTGGGACCGAACTCGGTAGTTTGGTTGCCCAACGTTCATAAATTCAAACGTTAGAGCCGAGTCTACAGGGTGACCTGATCCAATGGGATACTGGATCAGGGGGCCGAGTTTGGACCTATAGTTTGAGCATAACTCGGTCTGAGTTCAGTTATCCTGTTTTCAAGTTGGTTGGCCCATTTTTTGAGTAGTTTTGGGCTCTTTTGAGTGGGCTTTCACGTGGGCTTTTTATGGACTGTGAATAGGATTGATATAGGCTTTATGTAGGCTTTTTGGTAGAGTTTATGAAAAGCTAAGCCAATTGCCTAATCAGCTCGATGTACATTTTAACTAGACTCAATAAAGTGGAAAATACATGATAAATTAGAAAAACCAACAGCCCTTTGATGACATCTTTTTTCCGGACATTTGAGCAGACTTGAAGATGTTAGAGTTATATACTAAAAGCATCACTTTTGTAGTAACCTTATTTTCTTAAATTTTGAATGAGAATCATATGGGCAAACGTTTGCATATTGTATTTATTACAAGTGTTAATGCAAATGTCTAATATTCTATATTGTAGATAATATGGTGTGTGGTGTCACACAGAAGATCATATTATCAGTTCCCTATGGAGTATATAAATAGTTCACAACCTAGATGGACTTGGACAATCTATTGGAAAAGTTGTAGTGTAATATGGTATTAGTCTATCTTGCCTATAGGTTTACACTAGAACACTTTGTGTGTATTGAATATGACCACTTGAGGTTGTTCTCTTTGTACTGACTACATAAGAGAACAAACACCTCTGTTACTATGGATGCTTGTGCTCTTAATTCGGATATAATAACGGACATGTATATGTAGTATGCATTACTTTGACTCATAAAAGAGTGAGATTCATTATGGATCAACAACCTCTATGAATTAGGTAATAACATTGTATGTATGATGGGCTGTTGATTATAAATGGAATCTATGTCCCGATACATTGGGTTGATGATATCCCCTTAAGTAGCTCATAAGGATTATCATATAAACCCTGCAGGTGGATTAGATCCGACATGACAAATAAAGTTGAGCGGTACTACTTAAGGATAAAAGATGTCGAATCAATATAGTTGTCAGTAACTTAATTTGATCGACGGATATACGATATCTTAACATGGGGAACCAAACGAGCATATAATAAAAGAAGCCCACAAACATAATTTAGGATTAGGGAGGTAGTGCAACTATAGCTCATTAGTGGACCGAGCTATTGTTAATGGGCCTGGATTGTGTGTTCGGACTGAACACGGAATATCCAGATCCGTTAGAAGGCCTAACCCTAATTTCTTCTCATGGTCCCTGCCGTAGCCTATATATATCCTCTATTCTCTGGCCGCCAGATTACTCATCAGAAATCTGAAACTTTCTCTAAATTCGTGGTTCACGTAAGGAGAGAAAGAGAGGGCTGCCAAGGAGAAGAAAAGGTGGGAAGATCGTCGCCCATACGACGTCCAACTCGAGGAAGGAATACGTGCAGAAGATCTTGGGATCGTCCGCTCGAGATTGCCAGGAATTACTTGTCTCCTTTCCGTCGCAGGTATAATTCGTGAACCCTAGTTTCTGCCTATGAAGGGTTAGAACACGTATTAGATCTGTTTAACTTTTGATCGATCAATACGTACACCAAAGGAAGGGTCGTGGGAATCTCCAGTTCCATCAATTGGTATCAGAGCCACTTTGGATCTACGTATTGATTTATACGTTCATATTGTCTAATAAAACCTGTGCTGTGTAATAGTCGGTAGATGTAGATCTTTTCTAACTCGGTTTTACAGAAATTTTAGATCCAACTATTATGGTCCAATACATGTTTTTGATTGTGTTGTTTAAACCATAGACATGTCGTAGATGTTGTTGTTGCTGTGGATGTAATTAAAATCACGAGGTTTAATCGTGCTTATTATTTTAATTTTTTAATCTAGATTATGTGTGAACTCTTCGGGAGGCATTGGATTGATGTAATTTTATTTATTTTTGATCAATCGTGATGGCAGTGGCGGTTGTTTCTGATGCCGGACGATATGCTAGTTTTAAGCATTCCAGAGGCAGACAGATAATTTTCGATGAAGGAATCGACAGCTAAAACCCCGAATAGATTTGCGCAGCGGCAGATTTTGGATTCGGATAGTTGAGGACGGAGCAGCAAAGATGACCATAATAGTTGGATATTATCTCTTATTTTTGTCATTTTATTTTTTCTGATTATGCATGTTTATTATTGTGTGGTTGTTTTTTTGAAAAACCAAGCCTACATTAATAATGGACAACATGGACATAATATCAACTAGTAGGAAAACCCTCATTGTTAAATAACTAAGTGGGAGAGGATATTTATTTAGTATAAATCATATGGTCTCCATTACTTGTTTGTAGGTGATGTAATTATACTTGCGTGTTGGCTTTAGTGCTTTCCTCCATATCGGATGAGTATAATTATGGATCACCAGTACAAACTTCCTTAGGGATAATTGTAAACATTTACCTAGTATGTGTTCACTTCTCCATCTGAAGGAACTCATTACAAGGTAATGGACTTAGTATTAAGTAATGGTATACACTTAGATACAAATAATGGTATCCTCTCCATCGGAGTCACTGCTATTATTTGTATGACCAGAGCAAGACCAGCATATTAATTTTATTTATCATAAAGTTATGTTGACATGATAGTAAAATTAGTAAGAAAAACCTACTTGAACAAAGTTGAATTTGTATACGTCCACACTAGCGTGGCATGCTAAATTCATGGTGTTCAAGGTGTTGGTGAATTTCTTATTATTATTTTGAGGGAATCAATATTTAGTTAATTCAAAAAGTTTTTTTGCCCTACATAACTTTATTTATGTGATTCTCAGGATTTCTAAAAAAATAGGTTCTTTCAGTCCACTTATGATGATCTTAAAGAAAACAAACTTACTGGACCTAATTAAATTGACTGGAAACGTAATTTAGACATTATTCTAACTGCTGAGGAGTACAAATATGTACTTATTGAGGAATGTCCACCTAAGCCTGATGCTAACTCTGATGAAGAGGTCAAAGAGGCTTATAAGAAGTGGAAAAAGGCAAATGAGATGGCGCGGTGTTACATTCTGGCATCTATGTCAAATATACTACAACATCAGCATCAGGCCATGGCCATTGCTTATGACATAATATATAACCTCAAGGAACTCTTCAGACATCAGAGTAGAGCAGCTAGGCAGTTTGCTATGAAATGTTTGATGAATACAAAAATGGCTGAGGGTTAACCATTAAGGGATCATGTTCTCAAGATGATGGGTCATCTGAATGAGATGGAGATCCTTGGAGCTAAAATCGATGGGGAATCCCAGGTCAATATTATTTTCGGGACTCTGCCTAAAAGTTTTGACAATTTCTGTCGTAATTACAACATGAACAAAAGGTTGTATAGTTTGGCAAAACTTGCAAAAGAGCTACAGGATGCTGAATCTCTCTTTAGGCAGAGTGGTCATGTTTTTGTTTCTGAAAAGGCTTCTACTTCTAAGCCAAAAGGCGGTAAGAAGAAGAATAACATTCAGAAATAGGCAAACTCAGCAAACAAGGGCATGGGACCTCAAGGCACGGTGAAAAAGCCGAAAGGCAAATGTTTCAAGTGCAAAGGGTCAGTACATTGGAAGACTGATTGTCCACTTCTCAATTAAGGGAACAAAGAAGGTATATCTCATTTACTAGTAGTTGAAACATATTTAGCGGTGTTATCTACCTGCAACTTGTGTGTAGATAAAGGAGCCACTAATCATGTCTGCAATACATTACAAGGGTTCCAGAAAACCAGACGGCTCAGTGATGGAGAGATATGCTTGTTCATGGGTGATGCTACAAAAGTATCGGTCGTTGCATTAGGAGATATTACTTTATCTTTTGGTAGAAATAAGTCTTTGACATTGAGAGATTGTCATTATGCACCTTCACTTAGAAGGAATTTAGTTTCTGTTTCTATGTTAGTTAAGGATGGATATTCAGTTTATTTTAATGACAATATTGTTATTAGAAAGAATAAACATTTTATCTGTTCTGGTACATTGGTTGATAATTTGTATGTCATTAATCCAATTTTGCCCACAATACAACTTATGGAAATGAATAATATGTCATCTAACTTAAATAAGAGAAAAAAACCTTCTTGTTTGAACCAAACATATCTTTGGCACTTGCGATTGGGGCATATTAACCTAAAAAGGATTCAAAGACTGGTTGAAGATGGACCTTTGAGTTCATTGGAAATGGAGGCACTACCAGTCTGTGAATCTTGCTTGGAAGGTAAAATGACCAAAAGGCCTTTTACGACAAAGGGGTATAGGGCCAAAGATGTGTTGGAATTGGTTCATTCTAATTTGTGTGGACCCATGACTATCCAAGCTAGAGGTGGCTTTGAATATTTTGTCACATTTATTGACGATTATTCAAGGTATGGATACATTTATTTGATGCACCGTAAGTCTGAGTACTTTGAGAAATTCAAAGAGTACAAGGCTGAAACGGAGAAACGTCATAGAAAATGTATCAAGTTATTACGATCAGATCGTGGTGGCGAGTACCTCTTTGGAGAGTTTAGGGATTATTTATCAGAGGCTGGGATTGCATCCCAATTGACTTCACCTGGAACGCCCCAACAGAATGTGTATCCGAAAGAAGGAATAGAACTCTTATAGAGATGGTTAGATCAATGATGAGTTATTCGGATTTGCCAGATTTGTTTTGGGGATATGCATTAGAGATTGCAGCTTATATTTTAAACTTGGTTCCTTCTACGTCAGTACCTCTTACTCCCACAGAGCTGTGGATTGGGCGTAAGCCTAGTCTGAAACATGTTCGCATTCGGGGTAGTCCAGCACATGTGCTGAATGGGAAAGCAGATAAGTTGGAATCTCGTATAGAAGTACGTTTGTTTGTAGGCTATCTAAGAGGAACGAAAGGAGGTTTATTTTATAGTCCTAAGGATCAGAAGGTCATTGTTAGCACCAATGCCCGATTCTTAGAGGAAGACTATGTGATGAGCCATAAACCCACAAGTAGAGTTGTTCTAGAAGAACTGAGACATGAGACACCAAGTACTTCAGTACCAACAGTACAAGAGGATGAACCACAAATAACTGCACAATATGTCACAAATGTCACACCACAACCGATAGTGCCTCGTCGTAGTGGGAGGGTTGTAATACAACCTGATAGATATCTATTCTTAGGAGAGTCGTCAGACTTCATCCCTGAGGAACAAGATTATGATCCTTGTACCTACAATGAAGCACTCCAAGATAAAGATGCAGAGTCTTGGCAAAAAACAATGATATTTGAAATAGAATCTATGGATTCTAATAAGGTATGGGAGCTTGTAAAACCACCCGTTGGTGTAAAAGCCATTTGATACAAGTGGGTCTATATGAGAAAAAGAGGATCAGACGGTAAGGTTGAAACCTTTAAAGCTCAGCTTATAGCAAAAGGTTTTACTTAAAGATAGGGTATCGATTATGAGGAAACCTTTTTTCCTGTAGCCATGCTTAAGTCTATCCAGATTCTTTTATATATTACAGATCATCTCGATTATGAGATTTGGGAAATGGATGTCAAGACAGCTTTCCTTAATAGAAGTCTTGAGGAAGACATCTATATGAAGCAACCAGACGGGTTCATTGAAAAGGGCCAGGAGCATCTTGTTTGCAAGCTCAAGAAGTCTATTTATAGACTTAAGCAAGCTTCCAGATATTGCAACATATGTTTTGATCAGGTGATAAAATCCTATGGATTTGATCAATGTCAGGATGAATCATGTGTATACAGAAAGTGTGACAGAAATATGGTGGTGTTCCTAGTACTTTATGTGGATGACATCTTGCTCATTGGAAATAATGTGAAGGTGTTATCTGATGTAAGGGTATGGTTATCCAGACAGTTTGATATGAAAGACTTGGGAGAAGTAGGTCACATCCTTGGGATCAAAGTTCTACGAGATTGCAAAAAAAAGATGTTGGGCTTATCCCAAGCTTCCTATATCGATACTGTACTAACTCGTTTTAGTATGCAAAATTCTAAGAAAGGTTTCTTACCTTTTAGACATGGAATTGCTCTATCAAAGGAGCAGTGTCTGAGGACACCTAAAGAGATAGAGAACATGAAGGCAGTTCCTTATGCTTCAGCAGTAGGAAGCTTAATGTATGCAATGCTATGTACGAGACCAGACATCTGCTTTGCCGTAGGCATGGTCAGCAGATATCAGTCTAACCCAGGACAAGAGTACTGGACTGCCGTAAAGCATATTTTGAAGTACCTGAAAAGGACTAAAGAGTATATGCTAGTTTACCAGGCAGATAGTTTAGTTCCCTTGGGGTATACAGACTCAGATTTTCAGTCAGATAGGGATTCCAGAAAGTCTACCTTAGGTTATGTGTTTACTTTGGGAGGTGGAGCCATTGTGTGGAGGAGTATCAAGCAAAAATGTATTGCTAATTCTACCATGGAAGCCTAGTATGTGGCAGCCTCTGAGTCAGCCAAAGAAGCGGTTTGGCTCAAAAACTTTTTGTTGGACTTGGATGTGGTACCTAGTTTGCCTAAGTCTATTACACTTTATTGTGATAATAGTGGTGCAGTTACAAACTCGAAGGAACCACGAGCCCATAAGACAGGCAAACACATTGAGTGCAAGTACTACCTGATACGAGATTTCGTAAAGAAAGGAAAAGTTACTGTAATCAAGATAGCATCAGCCGACAACCTAGCTAATCCCTTTACAAAGAGCTTACCAGCTATGGTGTCACTACCCGTTCCCAAAATATGCATTTTAAATACGCGTACTGCGTGAATGTATTTATTTAAATTTTATCATATATTGTTCTGTATTTAAATTCCTTTAATTTCACACAAATTATTTTTCTGAATTTTACTTTCTGCTTTTTACTTTGCTTTTGGGGTCGGCCTGAGTTGGTTTATTTTCCGTCCTTGGGTGGTTCAACATGAACTCACATACCACCACCCCCATTTAAAGCCCCAAACCCTTTCTCTCTCTTCATTACTTCTCCTTCTCATTAACTCTTCTTCTTCATCCTCCATAACTCTCTCTACCTACCCAGCCACATAGGCAAGTGCCAACTTGCTTCATGATGGAACCCCAGTATTATTGTTCCATCATCTTCCTTACTTGATCTTAAGTCTCTTTAGTACTTAGCATTTTTAATTTCCATGGCTCATTTGTGTAGATCTAAACTTGTTGTATTTTCAGATTATTAGGTTTTGATCTAGCTAACCTTATTTTTTTCATGTTTTGATGGTTCCAGTTGTAGAGAATTTCGTTCTACCCTATTTTGACCTATGGAAGTCCAGATTTGGGCTTGGAATGAAGGATTTAGAGAGCTTGGAAGCAGTCGCTTCCATGGTTCTGTTTTCAGAAATTCGGAGAAGAAGAACAGTTCTGGCCGCAAGGCTCCTTGTCGCAGCTTAGCTGTATAAGCATTCTGGCCGCATGGACTTTCTGGCCGCATAAGCATTCCGGCCGTATGGACTTTCTGGCCGCATAAGCATTCTGGCTGCATGAACTTTCTGGCCGCATAAGCATTCTGGCCACATGGACTTTCTGGCCGTATAAGCATTCTGGCCGCATTGACTTTCTGGCCGCATAAGCTTTCCGGCCGCATGAGTCACTTGGCTGCATAAGCGCATAAATCTTTCTAGCCGCATAAGGCCCAGTTCCACCCTAACCGCATGAGCTTGAACCCGAGCCGCATAGGGCCCAGATCCCTGAGCCGTATGGACTTAGTTTCCTTGGCCGCATAAGGCTCGAACTTACCCAGCCGCATGGGACTCCATTCCATTGTCGCATGACTCAAGCTAGCCCTAGCCGTATGTACTTTTCGACCGTATGAGATTTCTCGATCATATTGACTTTCCCGATCGCATGGGGCTTTATTCTTTTTAGCCGCATGAGGCTTTGAATTTTCCAGCCGCATAAACACGTCACTTAGTTCATGACCACATGAATCTTTCTCAGCCGCATATACGTGTTCCCTCCGGCCGCATGGCTTGGGTAGTCCCGAGCCGCATCAAACCATATTTATCCAGCCGCATGAGTTGAGCAGCTGAGTCGCAGCCGCATGTATTTAATTTTCGGCCGCATGGGAATCTGACCCGATCCTGGCCGCATAGATGGGCTCTCATCTATTGCTGCCATAGTGCCTTATTAGCTGTTTTCTAGTCCCAAATTGATATTGATTGACATTGATTGTGACCTTGACTAATAATTGATCATGTGTTCCTAGTTGGAACTAAGAGACTGGCTAGTCGTCTTATTGAATTGAATGAATAAGACACGTTCATATTAACTATGAACTATTGCAATCGATTGGTCGATCACGAATATTGGCATACAGGCACGTGCAGGCTTCAATTTATGTTTCTACAAAAGCAGCATGT
This sequence comes from Iris pallida, assembly GCA_029216955.1. NCBI lineage: Eukaryota > Viridiplantae > Streptophyta > Magnoliopsida > Asparagales > Iridaceae > Iris > Iris pallida. The sequence continues at coordinate 39,046,939 of JANAVB010011199.1, forward strand.
GTACTTTATGGTCAAGGCATGGTTATTCCGTGGCTAGTTTTGATTGTTGGATTACGCTATGTAAGACCTACAACCTAACCGTACGGGTATCGTTGTAGAGTTGTACATATCGTACCCCGTACGAAAGTAGTCATTCTGAATGACCATGATCCACGATATGGGATTTCACTTAACGTAGAGGCTATTAAGTTACATAAAATAATGATTGCATGGAGAGAATAGATTTTCGAGTTCTTACATGGCAGCCATCTTTGGGACTATTAAGTGTCGACATGCCGGCTGGTTCCCACAGATACTATAAATCTGCCACACGGGCAGGGAGCAGTATCTGCTTATATTATTTATTGTATATTGATGACGGGCGTCCCGCTGGGACTCGTCTAATTCCTGATTGGCGCAATTGATTGATTGGGTAGACTAGCCTTGCTTGCACATAGTAGGAACTGAGGAATTCCTTATTGCATAATTCTAAGGGTAACTTGGAACTCATTGTAGCAAGCCATAGTAGTTGTATGGCCGTTTAAGTTGACTTGTTTGTGTACTGTACCTACTATATTAACTAACTGAGATGATCAGAATGACAGGACATGACGGGCCAACTTCTGTCATTGTTTGGTTGGGAAGTTGGTTCGAAGTGTCGTGATGTTATGTGTATCCCAGTAGCAAGCAGAGATCTATTTATCATGTCTTTCTTACTACTGGTTCTAATTTCTCATATCGTGCTTCCTTGCGGTACTTGCTATTAGAGGTCTAACCTCTCTGGTTTCGTATGGCCAGATTTAGAGCCGGTTCCCGAGGACTCAGCTTACTTCCACCTCCAAGATGGTCAATACTAGAGGAATGATCGCAGGAGGACTCGAGTAGGTTTCTTACTTTCCCGTTCGTTTTGTTATTTACTTTATATTTTGCCGTTTGGCACTGACATGTTAGTCGGGTTGTCTTGTACTTACTTTTACATAATTGTAACTAAGTCAGGCTGCAGCTGATAACAATAGTGTATACTTTGCTACATCATCTGGCTATGTTTTGTAAAGCCAGATATCAAGAACATTTTGACTGAGCATTTGGGACGCCTTACTTCTTTATCTTACATGTTCTCGATTACTGCTTCTTGTTTGAGTGATTGAGACAATAGATGTGAAGTGACCATAGCGAGACTTTTATGTAGAATGCACCCCCTCATAATTTAGACAGCATTGATCGTATTATACGGTATCACTCTACCCGTAATACGTAGCTGGCTGAGTCATTATCCCGCTCTCCAGTATTCTGGTTCTGGGACGTGACATTAGGCCTTTGATAGTCATGTTGAGGGAATGGGAGTCAGATGTGTAGCAGCATGGCTTTAAGTATAAGTGGAAGATTTGTAACAGTATACTGAAAAGCAATGCATTGAATATAAGTGCGAGATTGTTAGGGTTATATACTAAAAGCATCACTTTTGTAGTAACCATATTTCCTTAAATTTTGAATGAGAATCATATGGGCAAATGTTTGCATTGTATTTGTTGCAAGTGTTAATGCAAATGTCTGATATTCTATATTGTAGATAATATGGTGTGTGGTGTCACACAAAAGATCATATTATCAGTTCCCTATGGAGTATATAAATAGTTCACAACCTAGATGGACTTGGACAATCTATTGGAAAGGTTGTAGTGTAATCTGGTATTAGTCTATCTTGACTATAGGTTTACACTAGTACACTTTGTGTGTATTGAACAGGACCACTTGAGGTTGTTCTCTTTGTACTGACTACATAAGAGAACAAACACCTCTGTTATTATGGATGCTTGTGCTCTTAATCCGGATATAATAACGGACATGTATATGCAGTATGCATTACTTTGACTCATAAAAGTGTGAGATTCATTATGGATCAACAACCTCTATGAATTGGATAATAATATTGTATGTATGATGGGCTGTTGATTATAAATGGAATCCATGTCCCGATACATCGGGTTGATGATGTCCCCTTAAAGAGCTCATAAGGATTGTCATGCAAGCCCTGCAGGTGGATTAGATCCGACATGACAAATAAAGTTGAGCGGTACTACTTAAGGATAAAAGATGTCGAATCAATATAGTTGTCAGTAACTTAATTTGATCGACGGACATATGATATCTTAACATAGGGAACCAAACGGGCATATAATAAAAGAAGCCCACAAACATAATTTGGGTTTAGAAAGGTAGTGCAACGATAGCTCATTAGTGGACCGAGCTATTGTTAATGGGCCTGGATTGTGTGTTCGAACTGAACATGGGATATCCAGATCCGTTAGGAGGCCTAACCCTAATTTCTCTTCATGGTCCCTACCGTAGCCTATATATATCCTCTATTCTCTGGCCGCCAGATTACTCATCAGAAATCTGAAACTTTCTCTAAATTCGTGATTCACGTAAGGAGAGAAAGAAAGGGCTGCCAAGGAGAAGAAAAGGTTGGGAGATCGTCGCCCACACGACTGTCACGCCCCAGAACCAGAATACTGGAGAGCGGGGGCAGACATAGCTAGCTACGTATATTGAAATGGAAACCACCTCGATATACGGTCACGGCTGTCTAGATATGTGAGGGTTTTCTACAAGCCAACAGTCCCTTATGGTCATGAACAAGCCTACTGTCTCAATCACCACAAGTAAGTAAAGTCGCAATATGTACGATCATTAAATATACAATAATAAGGCGTCCCAAATATTACATATTCAGCTGATCATGAAGCTAGTCGTTACAAAATGTTAGGACTAGTAAGAGTTTAGTCATACATGATCAACCCTAGGATTTGTCAATCATGTTTACAGCCCGTAGGCAGACAGTAAGTAAAGTGCATCGAGCTAACAGGTGCTCGTCGGTTAAACGCCTCAAAAGAATAGTTTTACAATAGAGTGAGCGAGACAAAATAGAAAACCCACTCGTAGCCCGTGTTCCTTCTAGTCGCCACCATTGGGCTGGAAGCTTGGTAGATCCTCGGAAGCTGCTCCGAAATCTGGCCACACAAAACCAGCTGGGTCAACCCCAGAAAGAGCAAGTGCCACAAGGGGGCCACGAAATAAGAACAAAAGCCAGCAATCAGCACAAAAAATCTAAAATTTAAACTAAAATTACGAAAATATGTCAGGATGATATACGACGAGATAACCATGGAACTATCCGATAGACAGGTTACAATCCGTAAACCAAACAAGGACCGGGGTTGTAACCCTTCATCTGAACAGAGCTTGGTTTTCCACCATTTATCGGCAAGATAAGTAATGTAAGTAATCAAGACAGGAAGTAATCTTGCATGAGATCAAGACATGACTAGACTAGTTTTACCTCATTCAATCAATCACGACCAAGCAGATACTACGGCTTACTACTTTAACTAACTAGGGTTATCACAGGCCTAATTACTAACAAGATGCAGTGAGATTGTTCCACAGCCAAAAGCCCTGCAGACCATCCAGGTTACCCAGGTCGAAAATTAGGGGTTGAATTCAGGTGGGTACATTGCCCAGAAGACAAATGTACCCTTAGGTGACTTAGAGGGTGCAACACCTGACAGTGTACTGGAAATGCGTCCTACTCGACGGCAGGCTACAAATCCCTGGAGCGCCCAGGTAAAGGGATTGCATGTAGCTGTGTCATCTCTCATGACTACTGTGTTATTCTAGTTATTAGCCTTAATCCATTTTAGTAGGTACTCCTGACCGTGGTACTCAGGAGTCCCATCTTTTAAGGTGGGCGTAAAATATCTAATAAAATATCAATAAACAGGGCTATAGAAGAGCCAAGCTTAAAGAAATAAGACCACAACTCCAAGAGCCAATGGGTTAAGCAAGGGGCCAGGGGAGCAGCGTTGGTGAAAAGTCACGCACGCCAGAGAGCGGCGTAGGTGAAAAGTCACGCACGCTACAGGGAGCAGCGTAGGTGAAAAGTCACGCACGCTGAGAGAGCAGCGTAGGTGAAAAGTCACGCACGCTACAGGGAGCAGCGTAGGTGAAAAGTCACGCACGCTAAGAGAGCAGCATAGGTAAAAAGTCACGCACGCTGAGAGAGCAGCGTAGGTGAAAAGTCACGCACGCTGAGAGAGCAGCGTAGGTGAAAAGTCACGCACGCTACAGAGAGCAGCGTAGGTGAAAAGTCACGCACGCTGAGAGAGCAGCGTAGGTGAAAAGTCACGCACGCTACAGAGAGGCACGCTTCCAACAGGAAGCGTACCCAAGTCTGCGTACGCACGCTAAAGAGCACGCGCAGCTCAGTGTGCGTAAGCTAAACAGCTCTGCATACTGCTCACTGTCTTCTCCAAACAGCAAGAACACCATGGATGAACCCAAGGCTTCAAAGCATCATAACTTGGCCATCCGAACTCCAAATCAAGATTTCCAAAGTTCCAACTTGGGCAGAATTGAATGCTCTTCCACTTGGAAACACCAAAACCCATGAAAATCCAACTTAAAGAGATCAAACCATGCAAAATCCGAAAATAGAAATAACTTAGATCTAGAGCAAAGGAGACTTCAAATCACAAAATACCAAGTTCTAATGTTGATCACCATGTCCTAATCTAGCAAATGAACCAAGAAAATAGGGCTCTCATGAAGTGGCAAGGTGCACTTGACTAGGGTTAGGAGAGTTGTGGAGGAAGGAGAAGAAGAAGAATAAGGAAATTAATGGTGGAAGTTATGAGGAGAGAGAGTGGTAGGTGGGGGTTATAAAGAGGGTGAGTTGTGGTGGGTTGAGGGGTAGCATAGGTTAAGGTGATCCAACTCACATAAAACCGAACCAATCCAAATAAAACCGAGCCATGCCAAAACCCAAAATACGGAAAATACCAAAATCCCACAAGTTGAGAAAAATAAAAATACATGCCAAAAATCCAGATACGAGTATAAATACGAAATACGAAAAATACGGGAAATGAGGGTGACAACTCTACCCACCTTAAAAGAATTCCGTCCTCGGAATTTAATCAAGGAGCTAGAGATTGCCACGACAAGCTACACTAAGCACAGGCAAGCTACGCTAAGCAGTCCAATCATACAATCATATAATGCAAGCAAGGAAGGGAAAATGTAAGGCATAAGAAAGACATTATACCTCACGAGTCAAACAGGTAGGGATATCGCGATCGGATGTCGTCCTCACGCTCCCACGTTGACTCACCCAGAGAGTGATGACCCCAAGCAACACGGACTAATTTAATAGTCTTGTTCTTGAGTATCTTTTCCCTTCGGTCCAAAATAGACACGGGCCTCTCCTCATACGAAAGGTTGGTACCAACAACCAATTCCGAATGGTCTAGGATGTGGCTCGGGTTCGGAATATACCGTCGTAATTGGGACACATGGAATACATCATGCACCTCACTTAGCGACGACGGAAGAGCGAGACGATAGGATACATCTCCTACTCGCTCAAGAATATCGAACGGCCCTATATACCTAGGACTAAGCTTTCCCCGCACGCCAAAGCGAATGACGTCGCGGTTAGGCGAGATCCTAAGGAATACATGGTCGCCGACAGCAAATTCTAAGGGACGCCGATGAGCATCGGCCCAATGGCGCTGGCGGTCCTGGACAACTCGGAGGTGATCTCTGACCTTCCTGACCACTTCAACCGTCTGGGAAATCAACTCGGGTCCGAGCATCTGCCTCTCTCCGACATCGTCCCATGCTAGCGGGGATCTGCACTTCCTGTCATAGAGAGCCTCGAAGGGTGCCATCTGGATACTAGCCTGATAACTGTTGTTGTACGAAAATTCCACCAGGTACAGATGATTCTCCCATGAACCACCGAAGTCAAGGGTGCAAGATCTCAACATATCTTCAAGAGTCTGGATTGTGCGCTATGATTGACCATCCGTCTGTGGGTGATAAGCTGAGCTGAACTGAAGACGAGTCCCCAAACTCTTCTGCAAGCTGCGCCAAAAGTGTGATGTGAATCTTGAATCCCTATCTGAGGTGATGCTGACTAGCACATCGTGAAGCCTGACGATCTGCCTGAGGTACATCTCTGCTAGCTGTGCCGTCGACTGCCCAACTCTGAATGGAAGAAAGTGTGCCACCTTGGTAAGCCTGTCCACAATTACCCAAATAGCATCTCTGCCGGCCGGAGATCTGGGCAATCCGGTCACGAAATCCATGGTTATATGTTCCCATTTCCATTCTGGGATCGATAAGGGTTGAAGAAGTCCAGCAGGCCTCTGATGTTCAGCTTTAACCTGTTGGCAAACCAAACACCGAGAGACAAACCGGGCTATCTCCCTCTTCATGCCATTCCACCAAAAATGCTGACGAATATCACGGTACATCTTTGTACCACCCGGATGAATAGAATACTGTGAACTGTGGGCTTCTGCCATGACTTCCTGTCTGATATCTCCACTGGGTATACAAAGACGAGTGCCGTGCCGAAGTGTACCGTCTTCATGGATACATAACTCTGGCCTTCTTCCTGCTTCACACTCTGCTCTGAGTCACTGAAGCTTGGAATCTGCTGACTGCGCCATCCGGATCCTCTCAACTATGCTGGACTAAACCTGTAGACTGGCCATCAATGCCACACTGGTAGAAAGAACCACTGCAATTCCCATCTTCTGAAGATCTGCCAATAATTCTGGTTGTGTCGTCAGGAAATAAACTACGGCTCTCCTGCTCAATGCATCTGCTACAACGTTGGCCTTCCTGGGATGATACTGCAAATCCACATCATAATCCACCAATAGCTCGAGCCATCTTCTCTGCCGCATATTAAGGTCCTTCTGGGTGAAAACATACTTCAGGCTTTTATGATCAGTAAAGATCTCCACTCTATCCCCGTATAAGTAGTGTCTCCACAACTTCAAAGCAAACAATACCGCCGCCAATTCCAAGTCGTGGGTCGGGTAATTCTTCTCATAATCACGAAGTTGGCGTGACGCATAAGATATTACCTTCCCATGCTGCATCAAGACACACCCCAATCCTCTGCCTGAAGCGTCGCAATAAACTGTGAATCCTCCGGTCCCATCTGGACGGGTGAGAATGGGAGCTGTTATCAAACCTCGCTTCAACTTCTCAAATGATTCCTGACACTCTGCTGTCCAAACAAACGGCACATCTTTGCGGGTCAACTGGGTCATCGGCGCTGAAATCCTTGCAAAATCTGAAACGAACCGCCGGTAGTAGCCGGCCAATCCAAGGAAGCTGCGAACCTCTGCCACTGAGCTGGGTACCGGCCATGACTCGATAGCCACAATCTTCTGGAGATCCACTTCCACTCCTCCTCGGGTAATGATGTGACCCAAGTACGAAATGCGATCGAGCCAGAACTCGTATTTATTGAACTTGGCGTACAACTGATGCTCCCTAAGCGTCTGAAGGACGACTCTGAGATGCTGCTCATGCTCTGCTTCACTCTTGCTGTAGACCAGGATGTCATCTAGGAACACGATGACAAATTAGTCCAAGTAAGGCATGAAAATGCGATTCATGAGGTCCATGAATACGGCCGGCGCATTGGTCGCTCCAAAGGGCATAACAAGGAACTCCCGATGTCCATACCTCGATCTGAATGCTGTCTTTGGGATGTCCTATTCTCTGACTCTGATCTGGTGGTATCCTGACCGCAAGTCGATCTTCGAGAACACTGAAGCCCCTCTGAGCTGATCAAACAAGTCATCTATCCTCGGAAGAGGGTATCTGTTCTTGATTGTCACCGAATTCAAGGTACGATAATCAACACATAGCCTGGACATACCATCCTTCTTTTTCACAAGAAGCATCGGGGCTCCCCAAGGCGATCCACTTGCACGGATGAATCCCTTGGTCCTCAGTTCTTAAATCATCTTGTACAAAATCTCCAATTCTGAAGGCGCCATCCTGTAGACTCGCTCTGACACTGGTGCTGTCCCGGGAATCAAGTCTATAGTGAACTCAATCTCCCGCTCTGGCGGCATCCCTGGAAGCTCCTCTGGAAATACATCTGGAAACTCTTCAACTATCCGGGGTAACTGCACTGCTGCTACTGCCATCCGCAATGCTGGGGAAGATGGCTCCACTGTGCCTCTGGAAAATGAAAACTCTGGCTCGTCGGGGATACTAAAGACAACTCTGCCAATATGGCAGTCTATCCTAGCATACTGGTTCCTCAACCAATCCATGCCTAGGACTACATCATAGTCTGTCATAGGAAACTCTATGAATCTAGCGGGGAACTCCCTACCGCTAACTACGATCCGACACGAGGAAAATACTCGATCTACTCCCATAAGACCATTACCAGTAAGTATATTGAGCCTCACTGATAATGACTCAGGCTTCAATCCTATCCGTGTCGCGAATTATGCAGACATGAATGAATGCGATACACCAGAATCAAACAATACCGAAGCTGGAAAGGAGTTGACGAGAATAGAACCTGCCACTACCTCACCTGGTGCAACTTCTTCTTCCATAGCCATCATCATGGCCTGACCTTGTCCTCTGGCTGCTGGTCCCCTCTGCTGGAAACCTCTCTGCCTATTCTGGGTCTGAGCTTGGGCTTGTGCATACTACTGGGGGTATTGTTGCTGGAATGCTTGAGACTGAGGCGACAAGGGCCTCGAAGACTGATACTGCTGCTGCTGAACTGGTGCTGGGGCCGGTCCTCTCACCGAAGAGCTAGAAGGGTTAGATGCAGATGAACCACCCCTATTCGGGCAAGCCCCAACCCTATGATCTGCTGCTCCACAAGCCAGGCACAATCCCTGTGCCCTGCGGCAGTCTGCCACCACATGTCCTGGCTTCCCGTAATGAGAACATCCCATCGCGGAAGTCTGCTTCTGCTTCTGCTGCTGCGGGTACGTCGGGGTCGAATGCTGAAGCGACATTGCTGAGGCCGCCCGCCTCGAAGTTCCAATGGTCAATCCCCTAGTTGCCGGGGCTGGAGCTGATGATTGGTGCATCTGACTATGGGACCACTTTCTACCACCGGTCCTATCCACGATCCTCTGGGAGGTATATTCATGCCTCCTAGCTGCTCTCAAGACCGCATCGAACGTCTGGTGCTCGAACTGCTCAACCGCCAACAAGATCTCCAAACACTACCAAAATTTGTCGATTTAGCGACGGCCGAATCCGTCGCTCAACCGACGGTAATTCACATTAGCGACCGATTGTCGACGGAATTTGGCCAAAATCATCCATCGGCAATCAGCTCGTCGCTAAGTTGTCGTCACGGCAACGGAATAGCGACTGATTTTCGACGTCACAATACGAAGCATTAGCGACACTTTCCCGACGGATTGCCGCCCATTGCAACTAATAAATATTGAAATGTGTACGCAATAGCGACGTACATGTCCGTCGGTAACCCGTCGTAACTGCGTATCAGATCGTATCGGTCCACCGCAAATCCATCGGTATGCGTCGGTAAATAACGACGGATGGGCGACGGTGTTCTGACGGACTATTCCGTCGATCATGTTCTGGAAATGCTTGGCATTTCCAGCACAATGGCGACGGAATTGTAGTCGCGGACCCGTCGCTACGACGACGGCACAGCGACGGATTTCTGACTGATTATCGATCGCCATGGTTCTGGAAATGCATGACATTTCCAGAACCATGGCGACGGATAATCAGCCGCTAAGCCGTCGCCACATACAGCGACGGAATAGCGGCTGAAAATCAGTCGCCCTGGCGACGGCTTATCCGTCGCTGTTCCGTCGAAGTTTATACCAACAGAACGATGCCGACGGATGATCCGTCGAAAACCCGTCGCTGACTGGAAACAGGTTAAAAACTCCAGGTAGCGACGGAATATCCGTCGAAAAGTAGTCGGCAACTGGGAAACGCCGTCGCTAAATGGTCACTAGTCCGTCGCTAGCTGGTTTTTTGGGAAAAAAATTGGCAGCACTTTCCCTGTTCAAAAATATATGCATAAACCAAACCAATATATAATGCACACCAATTATCCAACAATCACACAGACCAAATATATAATACACACCAATTATCCAAGAATCACATAGACCAAATATGCACATACGACCAATTATCTAAGAATCACAGACCAAACCAAATTAATAGAAAATAAATATCAATTACCCTAAAGAGTAACATAATATCCGGTGCTATAAGCCGATTATAGCACAATTAGTTCAAAGCTCTCACAAATAATCCAAATTTTCTTAATACAATATTTCAAGAAGGAGGAGGTCGATTGTCCGTTCCCGTATTCGACTGACGCATAAACTCCTCCACAAGGTACGGAGGCAAGGAGTCTAATACAGTGCTCGGAAGTCGGGGAAGCTGCTCTACGGACATGAGATCCAGGAGTGCCGTCACAGCCGTAGGCGGTAGCACAGGGGCTTGAGGGTTGAAAGAAAGATGGCCCACGGAAGACGGACCGGCACCTGCAGTCGACGGACCAGTAGAAGACGGACGAGCACCATCAGCAGACGTACCGGAAGCAGCAGACGTCCCGGCAGCAGCAGACGCCCGGGCAGCAGCAGACGCAGGCGGAAAGTGCGTGGAAAATTGCTCCCGCAAGGACGACACCGCCTCGTACAGCTGCGTAAGCTGCGACCTAACATCATCGTCTGCCCGGGCCACGGGAGGAGGCGGTGTCGGTGGAAATCTCTGCGTCGCCATATGCAATGGCCCTAGGGAGCCGACTCCGTACAGGTACCCTTTCTTAAAGCCGCCGACGGTATCTACGAGCAAGTCGTTCCGAGCGGCCAAAGAAGGGGGCGTCTGGAAGGACGTCGTTTCATCGACATCCTCGGTGTCAGGTAACTGAGCCCGACTAAGGGCCACACGATACACAGCCTATCAAATGAATGTGTTTATATTATAAGATTTACCTAAGTTGTAATCTAAATCCTATGTTTCACTAAGTTAAGTGTGAATCCTAAGTTTACCTAAGTTATAGTCCGAATACTTTTAATTCTAATGTTAATCTCATAAACATAAGTACTTACATCAGTCTCCTTGGCCCTCTCGTCGACGAAGCTCCCGTCCTTCCGTCTTTGTGCGTATGCTGGAAGACGTCGTGCATGGTGACCGATTCTGGAGCCCTTCCCTCCTTCACCGCCGCTGGGCCTGCATACGAAATTTGCATAGAAAGTAATTAACTCATTTAATTAATAATACCTAATTCGATAGTGAAATAAATTTACGGTTGCTCACCAGATCTGCAAGTGTCGCTGCGTGAGACCTTGATCCCCCCGTATGAAGGCCCGCGGCAGATCGGTTCACCTTCGCCTTCTCCGATTTCTTCTTGTATGCAGGGTCATCCATCATGCCTAAGAGGTCCTCATAATAGTCCTGCCGGATCCAATTCGGCCTCGTATGCCCCATCTTTAGGTCATGAATCATATCGCGGATCTTCTTCGAGCATGCGCTTCGGTAGGTCATCGCGATGGGGTGGCCACCAGTACGTTCTCTAACACAGAAAATCAATTATCACGTAATTTACAAAATGGTTGATTAAAGAATCACATAGACTTAACCAAAAAAATATAGATATATACCCTCAACTCGTCGAGCCAGACGTACTGCTCGGTTGGGGGCACCGACGTAAAGTTGAGGTAGGGACCGTGGAAGTTAGCCCTGATAATTTCTCCAAGGGCCCTGCCAACATTAAACGGAAAAAACCTACAAAGAAGAAACGACTGGATTATTAACTTGAATAAATGAAAGAAATTTAATAAATTAACTTAAATTTACTTACGAGGTCCCCGCGGGCTATAGCTCTCATCGGAACTCGCCTCGCGGCCTCTCTGGTGCCGTCGGAGGATCCGCGGGTCCGCATATGTACTCCCCAGTAACCGGATGGAATCGAGTATGGGGTACTCCGGGGCCCACTGTGCAGTAACTGGGGCATCCCCTGGTGGATCCGCTGCTGGTGGTTTCGATAGCGGATCGGATCCGCTAGCAGATACAGACTGATGCCTCGATGAAGTAGTCGATCGAGGACGGGATGCGTCTGTGTCCGGGGTACTCTCCGGGTCGGGCTCGCTCGATGGGGTCACATCTCGGGAACTCTGAATGCGACCACGACCACCAGCACCAGTACGACCACGACCACGACCCGCACCACCACCACCACCACCACGACCAGCACCACGACCACGGCCAGCCATCATGACCTGTAAATAGAACACATAAACATAATTAACAATATGAAAGTGTAAATGGATATAAAAACTAAACTAAAATATACATACCATCAGTAGGGAGACGAGTGCCGCCGCGACGAAAAAGACTAGGAGTGCCATCTGCAATAAGTAAATAATCGAATGAAAAAAACATGAATTCACGTAATTGCTTTTATGAGGTCAAACTTAATTCACGTAATTGGAAGTGTTTTTACTATACAACAATATTTAACCTAATCATCGTCTTCGTTCTCATCCTCGGCCTCGTCTTCATCATCATCCTCATCCTCATCCTCATCCTTATCTTCATCATCGATTTCATCTGTATCCTCATCCCCATCAAATTCTTCATCTTCTTCTTCTTCTTCTTTCTTCTTCTTCTTCTTCTTCTACCTCAAAATTTGGGACAAGACGCCTCTTTCTCCCCTTGTTGACAACTAAGTCTTGTGTATCAACCTCTTCCTCCCCTCTATTTTCCTTAAATCTTCAACATCCATTGTATCTGAGTGTTGTCCCAAGTATTGGGACTTTTCAATCTGGTCCTCTTGGTATGCTGGGTCTCCAACGTTGAATATTTCTAGATTTAATCTTGCATACTGCCCACAGTCAAATCGATCTCTACGACGCCTTGGGTAGCTTGTATAGTAGACTTGAACAGCCTGATTTGCTATTGCAAATGTATCGGACCCTCTATACCTCCTGCGATGATTTATATCGACGAATCCAAATTGTTTATCGATTCTCCAACCGATATTTGGTGTCGTATCGAACCACTCACATTTGAACATCACAATATGCATATCATATGGGCCAGTATATTGTAAATCTACAATATCCCGAAGGACTCCATAATAGTCAAAGTTCGGCTCGTCGTCATAGACGGTGCCTCTTATGCAAACACCGGAATCCTTGGTATTGATGCCGTCATTGATAAATTCGACATTTATAGCATTCTGACTGGACTTAAACCTGAAGCCATTAACGACATAGCCTGGCCAAGTCTTTATTTGCTTCTTCGGTCCCAGTGCCAGATAACGAACACTCTCATGAGTGAGTGTTGTTTCAGGCAATAAAACCTGTAAACAAATATTTATAATTTAAATGTTTCAGATTATATATTAATAATCTCAATTATAATCACAGTTACTTACGTATTTGCGAAACCATGACGGAAATGTACAATCAACCTCTCTTTGAAGTCCCTCATCGGTAATATCGGGTCTCCTCATTTTGATTTCATCTCTAAATACACTATTAGAGAAAATAAGAATATATAAGTGTAGTCACTTACTTTATCAAATTCGAGATTATAACGAGTGCAAGTGTACTGACTTACTTCTCCAAATCTCTCACTTCTTGTATGTCACAGTTTAACAAGACATATCGGTGAGCGGCATCATACTCGTCGTCTGTCAACCACCGTCTTTTACTAGCCCCAACAGGCTTGCCCCTTACATTGAATATTCCTCCATCCTCAACGTCCTCGTCATTCCTTTGAGGTCTATTTCGATTTGTTTTAACATGAGTATCGAAATAAATGGAGCAGAAGTTTGAAACCTCTTCGATAAGATATGCTTCGCATATCGAAGCCTCTATATGAGCTTTGTTGCCAACTTTCTTCTTTAGATGGTGTAGGTATCTAGAGAGACAAATTATCTTGAGAATTAAGAAAGAATTTTAAAATAAATGGAAATTTAGCTTAAATTATATCGATATTTATGTACCTTTCAAATGGGTACATCCATCGATAATGAACAGATGCACCGACACGGGCTTCGTATGGTAGATGAATCGGTAGATGTTCCATGCTGTCGAAGAAGCCAGGAGGAAATATTTTCTCCAACTTGCAAATTGTTAAGATAATCTTCTCCTCAAGTTCAACTTAGTTGAACAAATATCCCTAAAAAATATTGATAGTTCGGCCAACGGAACCCATACAGCAGAAGGCAACAACTTTCAAAGCAATGGGCAGTAATCTTTCCATAAACACGTGGCAGTCATGACTCTTCATTTCCGTTAGCTTGCGTTCATTGAGGTCAACGCATCTAGACAAATTCGACACATAGACGTCGGGAAATCTTAAAGTAGATACCCACTTGCAGATTATTAATCTATCTTCTTTGCTCAATGTGTATTGTGCTATCGGCTTACTTAATTGTCCAGCAGCTCCCCTTTGTATCAAGTTCAGATAAGGACGCTTGCATATCTCGGCAATGTCTTATCTTGCTTTTGGATTGTCCTTCGTCTTTCCTTTAATGTCCATGATGGTATTGAAGACATTATCGAACACATTCTTTTCGATATGCATAACATCAAGATTATGCCTTATAAGATTATCTTTCCAATAAGGCAGGTCCCAGAAGATACTCCGTTTGGTCCAGTTATGGGTTTGTCCGAACCCATCGACACGATTGTTCGATGGGTTTGTCCGAACCCATCGACACGATTGTTCGATTGGGACCCGGTATGATAGCTGTCAAGAACATATAAGGAGTCTTCATACACATCCATGGTGGCAGATTGTAAGGGGTCAGAATGACCGGCCAGCAGGAGTATTGAGATCCCGACTGCCCGAAAGGGGCGAATCCATCAGAACATAGCCCCATGCGTACATTTCTGGGCTCTACAGCAAAATTCGGATGGCGAAAATCGAAATATTTCCACGCCTCTCCATCCGAAGGATGTGACAATTCTCCATCGTCTTTTGTGCGTTCTTCGTTGTGCTACGTCATGTGTTCTGCTGTATTCTGAGACATATACATCCTCTGCAAGCGCTTCGTGATCGACAAGTAATGCATATACTTGTAAGGACATCGTTTTCTAGTTGACTTTCCTTTTCCCTGACTTTCTTGTAACGATCCGCATTACAGAAGCGACAACTTTCTACATCCTCGTTCTCCTTGTAGTACAACATGCATCCGTTACGACAACAATCTATCTTGTCGTACCCCAGTCCCAGTTGTCGGACCATCATCTTCGACTTGTAGAAGTTTTTTGGAAGCTCTTTTGATTCCTTCGGTAACACCTCCTTCATTAGTTGTGTAATCCGATCATAGCAAGTTTGTGGCAAGTTAAAATCGGACTTTATGTTCAAAACCGCATCGTCACTGACAGTAGAATGTGGATCACAACCAGGATATAAAGAAGTTTCAGCATCCTGAAACATATCATAGAACTCCTTCGCCTCGGGATTAGGATCCTCCGGATCAAAATTAGGCCCTGCCGCGTCTTACACCATATCTCGTGCAAGGTTCTGCACGTCTCCATAATCAACGGAGCATTCGTCGTCATCGACGACAAAATCCGCTGCAGCATTATCATCAAAAGCATAAGTAGCAGCATTCGCAACCTGTCTTTCGGCATATAGTTCACCTTACGATGACCACAGGTCGTAATCACGTACGAAACCCTTACGGGTCAAATGATCTCTTACACTCACCACTTCTTCGTAACGTCTATTGCGACAATTACGACATGGACACTTGATTTTGTTACCGTCCATAAACTGAGCTTTGCTCATTGCCTACTTAAGAAACACTTCCACGCCTGCCTGAAAATCGTCACTCACACCTTTTGCTCTCGTGTTGTCGTTTGTACATCCATGTACGATCAACGAAATAACGATCCATCACAGATTAGATGTAAAAATCTGTATAGTAAGACAAACTAAACAGAATTAGTATATAATCATGTAACTGGTGGATCCGCTAGTATTCTAGCTCGAGAAGAGAAAATATAAATACAGTTGTTACTAATAGTTCGATACCGATAGTGCGATACCGATACCGATACCGATAGTACGATACCGATACTGATACCGATAGTTCGATACCGATAGTTCGATACCGATACTGCGATACCGATACCGATAGTGCGATACCGATACCGATACCGATAGTTCGATACCGATAGCATGCTTTAAAGTATCGGCCGATACCGATCTGATACGGCCGATACCGATACGGTTTGGCATGTTCCGATCCGATACCGACCGATACCAAATATTGACCGATACCGACTATGGGGGTCTTTGTTTCGGTCAATTCGGCAAAACCAATCGGTAAGCGTGACTACTATTTCATATAATTTCAAGACTACTAAGAAATAACGCTGAAATACTTAAAATTATGCCTAAATGTAAAATATATGTTTTTAAATGTAAATAATTTATTAATAATTATTTGTTTTCCGATACCAAAGTTCGATACTCCGATACGATACCGCCGATACTACCGATATCGCCGATACCAATACTCATAGGAATAGTCCGAAACCGATTCCGATACCGATACCGATTGTGAACCTTGACCGATAGTACAATACCGATATCGATACCGATACCGATAGTACGATACCGATACCAAACTAAGTCAATCTATCTATTTCTAAATGGCAAGAGTCCACTTCTAGGATATGGGAGCTATATCTAAATATCTAGTCTAAATTAACTTGATTAGGTACTAGAGTGTCCTTATTATCTAGCAAGCACTACCTTAGTCTAGTCACACTAGCGTTAATTACCTATAATTCCTACCATGTCTACAATCACACATACACCCCAAGCCGTCATGCATGCTAATTATAATAGGCACATATATATGTATATTACAGTTAGATGTATAGACCATGAACCCAAACACTGACTTATGCAGATGAAGAACTCGCACTGTCCTTGACACAGTGAACATATACATTATTTAGCCAATATATAAACTAACGGATAACATGTCATGCCCCAGAACCAGAATACTGGAGAGCGGGGGGCAGACATAGCCAGCTACGTATATTGAAATGGATTCCATCTCGCTATACGGTCACGGCTGTCTAGATACATGAGGATTTACTACAAGCCAACAGTCTCCTATGGTCATGAACAAGCCTAGTGTCTCAATCACAAGCAAGTAAATAAATGTTACAAGATGTATGATCATTAAATATACAATAATAAGGCGTCCCAAATATTACATATTCAGCTGATCATGAAGCTAGTCGTTACAAAATGTGGGGACTAGCAAGAGTTTAGTCATACATGATCAACCCTAGGATCTGTCAATCATGTTAGCCCGTAGGCAGACAGTAAGTAAAGTACAATCGAGCTAAACAGGTGCTCGTCGACTAAACGCCTCAAAAGAATATTTTTACAATAAAGTGGAAGATCAAAAATAAACCCACTCGTTGCCAGGGTTCCGTCTAGTGGCCACCATCTGGCTGGAAGGTCGGTAGATCCTCTGGAGCTGCTCCGAAATCTGGCCATACAAAACCAGCTGGGTCAGACCCCAGAAAGAGCAAGTGCCACAAAGGAAGCTTCACTTAGGAACTAAAACCAGCAATCAGCACAAGAGTATAAAATAAGGTAAAACTGGAATTAAAGAAAATACATCAGGATGATATACGACGAGATAACCATGGAACTATTCAGATAACCAGGTTACAACCCGTAAACCAAACAAGGACCGGGTTGTAACCCTTCGTCTGAACAGAGCTTGGAATTCTCACCATTTATCAGTAAAATAAATACAAGCATTATGGTCATTCAATAATCTGGAACAGGATCAGGGCAAGACTAGACTGGTTAGACTCCATCCAATCACTTCACGGCCAAGCAAGAACTACGGCTTGATACTTTAACTAACTAGGGTTATCACAGGCCTAATTACTAGCAAGATGCAGTGAGATTATTCTACAGCCACAAGCCCTGCAGTCCATCCAGGTTACCCAGGACGAAAGATTAGGGTTGAATTCAGGTGGGTACATCGTCCAGGAAACGCATGTACCCTTAAGTAGCTTGAAGGGTGCAACACATGACAGTGTGCTGGAAATGTGCCCTACTCGACGGCAGGCTATAGATCCCAGGCGCGCCCAGGTAACGGGATTGCCTGTAGCTGGGAAATCTCTTCATGACTAATGTGTTAATCTAGTTATTAACCTTAGTCCATTTCAATAGGTACTCCTGACCGTGGTACTCAGGAGCTCCCTCCCTAGACATGATGCAAGACAGGACTGGTTTATTTGTACAAGCACAATCGCCCACGGTGTCCAGGTAATTATACAGGTCATGTCAGGTCAGGTAGCCGTCGCAACAGCTGTTCAAGATAAATCATGTCAGGTGTACTTGTCAGGAGTGCGCCACGACGGGCCACTATCATGTCAGGTTGGTCATGTCCGGAGTGCACCACTACGGGTCACTGTCATGTTGTACTAGTCCCTTGTTATACCATGTCAAGTACAATAATTATTCCAAACATAAAGTAAAATCAAGTTCATGACAAAAGGCGTAAGGAAATAAAATGGGCGTAAAATATCTAATAAAGGAGTTACAAAACATAGGCAAATAATGATAAATAATAGTACAGGAACATGAGAAAGTCATGCGGCTCAGTAATATGCGGCCAGGAAATGAGGGGGCGCATGCGGCTGGGAGTACAAGGGCGCCAGCGGCTGGAAATGCAAAGGCGCATGCGGCTGGAATTAATCGGGATCATGCGGCCCGGACTCAGAAGTCCATGCGGCCAGGGTCTAGGGTTCTCATGCGGCTCGGGTTCAGGGCCTATACGGCTGGCAAGTGCTTGAGTTTATGCGGTTCAGGAAGGTGAGCGCATATGCGGCTCGAATTAAAAAGGGGTCTTCATGCGGCTGATGGCAAACTCAAGTCCATGCGGCTCACATAGCAAAACCCATACGGCCCGAAAGAAGTGAGGGCGCATGAGGCTGGGTCAATGCGATGGCTTATACGGCAGGAGGGAGAAACAGTTGCATATGCGGCTCGAGAAGAGTTCGTTCCCAGCCCTGCGACTCCATGTAGACTCATGCAGCTGATGGGAAATGAGCCCATGCGGCTGAGTATGAGACTCAGCCTCATGCGGCTGGGACTAAGTTTCATGCAGTTTAGAAGTACAAGGGTCTCATGCGGCTGATGGCGACTTGCCGCATGAATACTCATGCGGTCAAGTACAGCCATGCGCCAGGGAACTGTTCTTCTTCTCCAAATTCTGAGGAGAAGAACACTAGGAACCCATGCCTTCCAAGCTTCATAAAACTTTCATCCGGAGCCCAAATCCGAACTTCCATAGGTCAAAATGGGGTAGAACAAAATTCTCTACAACATGGAACCATCAAAACATAGAAATAACAAGATTAAGTAGATCAAACCCAAGAAATCTGAAAATAAAATAAACATAGATCTACAAGAATCTAGCCATGGAAAGTGAAAATGCCAAGTACTAAAGTACTTTAGAATGTAGTAAGGAAGAAAATGAAGTAATAAAATTGGAGTTCCTCCATGAAGCAAGTTGTACTTGCCTAGACCTCTCTTCTCTCTCTGGTAGGTAGGGAAGTAAATGAGGAAGAAGAAGATGATAAATGAAGAGAGAGAATAAAGAGGGCTATAAATACAAAATGGTGGTGGTAGGTAGGGGTTCACCTTGGGTTCATCATGAACCCAATCAAAACCAAGCCAAGCCGAACCAACCAACCCAAACCAGGAATAACCAAGCCAATCATGCAATACAAGAATAGATACGTACACGTATTCCAAAAATACGTAATACGAACCACAGGCATCACAACTCTACCCACCTTAAAAGAATTCGTCCTCGAAATTTAATCAAGAGGCTAGAGGAGCAATGGCAAGCTACATTAATCACATGCAGGCTATAACTAGGCAGACAATCAATCATGCAAGCAAGGAATCGAAGGTATGAGGCATAAGAAGACATTATACCTCACGAGTCAAACAAGTCGGGATATCGTGATCGGATATCATCCTCACGCTCCCACGTTGACTCCCCCAAAGAGTGATGACCCCAAGCAACTCGGACTAACTTGATAGTCTTGTTCTTGAGGGTCTTCTCTCTCCGGTCTAATATAGACACGGGCCTCTCATACGAAAGGTTGGTACCAAAAAAATTCTGAATGATCTAGGATGTGGCTCGGGTCCGGGATATACCGTCGTAATTGGGATACATGGAACACGTCATGCACCTCGCTTAGCGACGGCGGAAGAGCGAGACGATAGGATACATTCCTACTCGCTCCAGAATGTCGAACGGTCCTATATACCTAGGACTAAGCTTTTCCCGGACGCCGAAACGAATGACGCCACGGTTAGGCAAAATCCTCAGGAATACATGATCGCCGACCGAAAACTCGAGAGGACGCCGATGAGAATCGGCCCAATGGCGCTGGCGATCTTGAGCAACTCGAAGGTGATCTCTGACTCGTCTGACCACTTCAACTGTCTGGGCAATCATTTCCGGACCGAGCATCTGCCTCTCTCCAACATCATCCCAGGCTAGCGGGGATCTGCACTTCCTACCATACAGTGCCTCGAACGGTGCCATCTGGATACTGGCCTAGAAACTGTTGTTGTACGAGAATTCTACCAGGTGCAAGTGATCTTCCCATGAACCACCGAAGTCAAGTGTACAAGATCGCAACATGTCTTCAAGAGTCTGGATCGTGCGCTCCGACTGACCATCTGTCTGCGGATGATACGCTGAACTGAACTGGAGGCGAGTCCCCAAACTCTCTTGCAAGCTACGCCAAAAGTGCGACGTAAATCTAGAATCTCGGTCCGAGGTAATACTGACTGGCACACCGTACAATCTGACAATCTGCCTGAGGTACATCTCCGCTAGCTGAGCCGTCGACTGACCAACTCTGAAGGGAAGAAAGTGAGCCACTTTCGTGAGCCGATCAACTATAACCCAGATAGCCTCTACCAGCTGGGGATCTAGGTAGTCCAGTCACAAAATCCATGGTCACATGCTCCCACTTCCATTCTGGAATCGATAAGGGCTGAAGAAGTCCAGCCGGTCTCTGATGTTCAGCCTTGACTTGTTGGCAAACCAAACACCGAGAGACAAACCGAGCTATCTCCCGCTTCATGCCATTCCACCAAAAATGCTGCCGGATATCACGGTACATCTTCGTACTGCCAGGATGGATGGAATACTGAGAACTGTGCGCCTCTGACATGATCTCCTGCCTGATATCTCCACTGGGTACACAAAGACGCTTCCCATGTCGAAGTGTACCGTCCTCATGAATGCATAGCTCTGGTCTTTGACCTGCCTCACACTCTGCTCTGAGTCGCTGAAGCTTGGAATCTGCTGACTGCACCATCCAGATCCTCTCGACTATAGTAGACTGAACTTGCATGCTGGCCATCGCTACACTGGAAGGGAGAACAACTTCTATACCCATTTTTGAAGATTGCTAACAGCTCTGGTTGCGCTGTTAGAAAATAAACTCCGGCTCTCCTGCTCAAAGCATCTGCAACAACATTGGCCTTCCCAGGATGACACTGTAAATTGACATCATAATCCACAAGAAGCTCCAGCCATCTCCTCTGACGCATGTTAAGATCCTTCTGGGTGAAAACATACTTCAGGCTCTTGTGGTTGGTGAAATCTCTACCCTATCTCCATACAAATAGTGCCTCCACAACTTAAGTGCAAACACTACTGCTGCCAGCTCCAAGTCATGGGTTGGGTAATTTCTCTCATGATTACGAAGTTGTCGTGATGCATAAGCTATTACCTTCCCATGCTGCATCAGAACACATCCTAAGCCTCTGCCTGAAGCATCACAATATACTGAGAATCCTCCGGTTCCATCTGGAAGCGCGAGAATAGGAGCTGTTATCAGGCCTCGCTTCAACTGCTCAAAAGAACTCTGACACTCTGCTGTCCAAGCAAACTGCACATCCTTGCGGGTCAACCGCGTCAATGGCACTGAAATTTGAGCAAAATTCGAAACAAACCGTCGTAGTAGCCGGCCAATCCAAGAAAACTACGAACCTCTGCAACTGTGCTGGGCACTAGCCATGACTCAATAGCCACAATCTTCTGGGGATCCACTTCCACTCCTCCTCTGGTGATGATATGACCCAAGTACGAAATGCGATCAAGCCAGAACTCGCATTTACTGAACTTGGCATATAACTGGTGCTCTCTGAGGATCTGAAGAACAACTCTGAGATGCTGCTCATGCTCCGCCTCACTCTTGCTGTAGACCAGGATGTCATCCAAGAAGACAATCACAAACTGATCCAAGTAAGGCATGAAGATGCGATTCATGAGGTCCATGAATATGGCTGGCGCATTGGTTGCACCAAAAGGCATAACAAGGAACTCCCAATGCCCATATCTCGATCTAAAAGCTGTCTTCGGGATGTCCTGCTCTCTGACTCTGATCTGATGATAACCTGAGCGCAAATCAATCTTCGAGAATACTGAAGCCCCCTTGAGTTGATCAAACAAGTCATCTATCCTCGGAAGAGGGTATCTGTTCTTGATTGTCACTGAGTTCAAGGTACGATAATCAACACATAACCTGGACGTACCATCCTTCTTTTTTACAAGAAGCATCGGGGCTCCCCAAGGCGATCCACTAGCACGAATGAATCCCTTGGCTTGAAGTTCTTCAATCATCTTGTACAAGATCTCCAACTCTGAAGGCGCCATCCTGTAGACTCTTTCTGATACTGGGGCTGTCCCGGGAATCAAGTCTATAGTGAACTCGATCTCCCGCTCTGGAGGCATACCTGGTAGCTCTTCTGGGAAAACATCTGGGAACTCATCCACTATTCTGGGCAATTGCACTGCTGCTACTGCCATCCGCAACACTGGAGGAGAAGGCTCAACTGTGCCCCTGGAAAATAAAAACTCTGGCTCGCCTGGAATGCTAAAAACAATCCTACCAATATGGCAGTCTATTCTAGCATACGGTTCCTCAACCAATCCATCCCTAGGACCACATCATAATCGGCCATCGGGAACTCTATCAATCTAGCGGGGAATTCTCTACCGCTAACTACGATCCGACACGAGGAAAACACTCTATCTACTCCCACAAGTCCGTTACCAGTGAGTATATTGAGCCTTACTGATAATGACTCGGGCTCCAATCCTATTCGTATCGCGAATCGTGCAGACATAAAAGAATGCGATGCACCAAAATCAAATAAAGCTGAAGCTGGAAATGAGTTGACGAGAATAGTACCTGCCACTACCTCTCCTGGTGCCAATCCTTCCTCTGCGGTCATCACCATAGCCTGACCGTGCCCTCGGGGTACTGGTCCCTCTTCTGAAATCCTCGCTGCCTGCTTTGACTCAAGGCTTGGGCTTGAACATGCTGCTGGGGGTTCTGCTGCTGGAACATCTGGGACTGAGGCGGCAAAGGCCTCGGAAATAGTTACTGTTGTTGCTGTTGGACGGGTTGGTCCTCTCATCGAAGAGCTAGAAAGGTTGGACGATGATGAACCACCCCTATTCGGGCAGGATCCAACCCTATGGTCTGGTGCTCCACAAGCCAGACACAATCCTTGCGTCCTACGACATTCTGCCACTACATGGCCTGGCTTCCCACAATGAGAACATCCCACTGCGGAAGACTGCTTCTGCTTCTGCTGCTGCTGAGGGAACGTTGGGGTGGAATGCTGAACCGACGTTACTGAGGCTGTCCGCCTCGGAGCTCCAATAGTCAAAGCCCTGGCTGCCGGGGCTGGTGCTGAAGACCGATTCATCTGGCCGTGAGATCTCTTTCGACCCTCGGCCCTATCCACGATCCTCTGGAAGGTATACTCGTGCCTCCGGGCTGCTCTCAAGACCGCATCAAAAGTCTGATGCTCAAACTGCTCTACTGCCAACAAGATCTCCAGGTGAAGCCCTGTGGAATCGCTGGGCTCTATCATACTCGGTTGCCACCAAGGTGGGAGCAAACCGACTGAGTCTGAAAAACTCGGCCGCATATCCGTCGACCGTCCTGCCTCCTTGCTTCAGATTAGTAAACCTCGTCTGCAGATCATACCGAGCCACGGCATCGAAATACTTGGTCTGGAATCTCTCTCTGAACACCGCCCAAGCAATAGGTGCTGCTAATCCAACGGCCTGAGCTGCCCACCAGCTGCGGGCAAGATCTAACAACTGTAGACGCACAACTGCCACCTTCTCGTTCTTTGGAGTCCTGGCTGCCTCGAGAATCACTTCTGTATCCTGAAGCCAAACATCTGCTGCGATAGCATCTTCGCTACCATCAAAGAATGGAGGGTTCAAGCGCTTGAAGCTGTTGGCCGCGCTGTTACCCTGATGACCTCCTCTGGTCAAAGCATCCGTCACTGCCTGTTGCAAGGCATCTCCACGACGATCTTGAGAAGCTATCAAGGTCCTGACGAGTCCTACTAATGTGCCATCATCAGGTTCGGCAGGTCGAACTGGCTGAACTGGGGGCTCTTCTCCAATAGGCTCGACTCTGGAGGCTTCTCCGGAGTGCTGGACTTGATCTCCAGGTTGCTGCTGGTCCGCGGGAGGTGCTCCGCCTTGCTGATCGGCAGGACCACGAACAATGCCGCTGAAGAAGACGACATAGGGAACAATAAGGAAGGACCAGGATAGACCAATGATTACAAGCAAATATGATCAAGACAAGAATCCAGGGATTCAGAAGATACGAGCAGAGATCAAGGACGAATACTGATTGAGACATCTATTCGGTAAACCCTCACATATCTTGATTTACAAGACCTGCATGGGCCACCACTTAAACCATGTCATGCCCCAGAACCAGAATACTGGAGAGCGGAGGGCAGTCATAGCCAGCTACGTATATTGAAATGGATTCCATCTCGCTATACGGTCACGGCTGTCTAGATACATGAGGGTTTACTACAAGCCAACAGTCTCCTATGGTCATGAACAAGCCTAGTATCTCAATCACAAGCAAGTAAGTAAATGTTACAAGATGTATGATCATTAAATATACATAATAAGGCGTCCCAAATATTACATATTCAGCTGATCATGAAGCTAGTCGTTACAAAATGTGGGGACTAGCAAGAGTTTAGTCATACATGATCAACCCTAGGATCTGTCAATCATGTTACAGCCCGTAGGCAGACAGTAAGTAAAGTGCAATCGAGCTAAACAGGTGCTCGTCGGCTAAATGCCTTAAAAGAATATTTTTACAATAAAGTGGAAGATCAAAAATAAACCCACTCGTTGCCAGGGTTCGTCTAGTGGCCACCATCTGGCTGAAAGGTCGGTAGATCCTCTGGAGCTGCTCCGAAATCTGGCCATACAAAACCAGCTGGGTCAGACCCCAGAAAGAGCAAGTGCCACAAAGGAAGCTTCACTTAGGAACTAAAACCAGCAAACAGCACAAGAGTATAAAATAAGGTAAAACTGGAATGAAAAAAAATACATCAGGATGATATACGACGAGATAACCATGGAACTATTCAGATAACCAGGTTACAACCCGTAAACCAAACAAGGACCGGGGTTGTAACCCTTCGTCTGAACAGAGCTTGGAATTCTCACCATTTATCAGTAAAATAAATACAAGCATTATGGTCATTCAATAATCTGGAACAGGATCAGGGCAAGACTAGACTGGTTAGACTCCATCCAATCACTTCACGGCCAAGCAAGAACTACGGCTTGATACTTTAACTAACTAGGGTTATCACAGGCCTAATTACTAGCAAGATGCAGTGAGATTATTCCACAGCCACAAGCCTGCAGTCCATCCAGGTTACCCAGGACGAAAGATTAGGGTTGAATTCAGGGGGTACATCGTCCAGGAAACGCATGTACCCTTAAGTAGCTTGAAGGGTACAACACATGACAGTGTGCTGGAAATGTGCCCTACTCGACGGCAGGCTACAGATCCCAGGCGCGCCCAGGTAACGGGATTGCCTGTAGCTGGGAAATCTCTTCATGACTAATGTGTTAATCTAGTTATTAACCTTAGTCTATTTCAATAGGTACTCCTGACCGTGGTACTCAGGAGCTCCCTCCCTAGACATGATGCAAGGCAGGACTGGTTTATTTGTACAAGCACAATCGCCCACGGTGTCCAGGTAATTATACAGGTCATGTCAGGTCAGGTAGCCGTCGCAACAGCTGTTCAAGATAAATCATGTCAGGTGTACTTGTCAGGAGTGCGCCACGACGGGCCACTATCATGTCAGGTTGGTCATGTCAGGAGTGCACCACTACGGGTCAGTCATGTTGTACTAGTCCCTTGTTATACCATGTCAAGTACAATAATCATTCCAAACATATTAAGTAAAATCAAGTTCATGACAAAAGGCGTAAGGAAATAAAATGGGCGTAAAATATCTAATAAAGGAGTTACAAAACATAGGCAAATAATGATAAATAATAGTACACAGGAACATGAGAAAGTCATGCGGCTCAGTCATATGCGGCCAGGAAATGAGGGGGCGCATGCGGCTGGGAGTACAAGGGCGCCAGCGGCTGGAAATGCAAAGGCGCATGCGGCTGGAATTAATCGGGATCATGCGGCCCGGACTCAGAAGTCCATGCGGCCAGGGTCTAGGGTTCTCATGCGGCTCGGGGATCAGGGCCTATGCGGCTGGCAAGTGCTTGAGTTTATGCGGTTCAGGAAGGTGAGCGCATATGCGGCTCGAATTAAAAAGGGGTCTTCATGCGGCTGATGGCAAACTCAAGTCCATGCGGCTCACATAGCAAAACCCATGCGGCCCGGAAGAAGTGAGGGCGTATGAGGCTGGGTCAATGTGATGGCTTATGCGGCTGGAGGGAGAAACAGTTGCATATGTGGCTCGAGAAGAGTTCGTTCCCAGCCCTGCGACTAAGTCCATGTAGACTCATGCAGCTGATGGGAAATGAGCCCATGCGGCTGAGTATGAGACTCAGCCTCATGCGGCTGGGACTAAGTTTCATGCGATTTAGAAGTACAAGGGTCTCATGTGGCTGATGGCGACTTGCCGCATGAATACTCATGCGGTCAAGTACAGCCATGCGCCAGGGAACTGTTCTTCTTCTCCAAATTCCGAGAAGAAGAACATAGGAACCCATGCCTTCCAAGCTTCATAAAACTTTCATCCGGAGCCCAAATCCGAACTTCTATAGGTCAAAATGGGGTAGAACAAAATTCTCTACAACATGGAACCATCAAAACATAGAAATAACAAGATTAAGTAGATCAAAACCCATGAAATCCGAAAATAAAATAAACATAGATCTACAAGAATCTAGCCATGGAAAGTGAAAATGCCAAGTACTAAAGTGCTTTAGAATGTAGTAAGGAAGAAAATGAAGTAATAAAATTGGAGTTCCTCCATGAAGCAAGTTGCACTTGCCTAGACCTCTCTCTTCCTCTCTGGTAGGTAGGGAAGTAAAAGGAGAGAAGAAGATGATAAATGAAGAGAGAGAATAAAGAGGGCTAATAAATACAAAATGGTGGTGGTAGGTAGGGGTTCACCTTGGGTTCATCATGAACCCAATCAAAACCAAGCCAAGCCGAACCAACCAACCCGAACCAGGAATAGACCAAGCCAATCATGCAATACAAGAATAGATACGTACACGTATTCCAGAAATACGTAATACGAACCACAGGCATCACATAACACCCAATATGGATAACACATTATTTACATTATTTAGCCAATATATAAATTAGATGAATTTGATAAGCAAAGCCCCCCGCCGCCCCGACCAAAGCCCGCCGCCCCAAACCCTTGCCCAGCCCCCGACGCCCCCGCCCCAAGCCCGCCAGCCGCCCCAAGCCCGCCACCCAGGCCCTGACGCCCGCCCCAAGCCAGCCGCCCAGCCCCGACGCCCCCCCCCAAGCCAGCCGCCCAGCCCCCGACGCCCCCGCCCCAAGCCCGAATGTCCACAAGCCCCCGCCCCCGCCCCAAGCCAGCCGCCCGACGCCCCCGCCCCAAGCCAGCCGCCCAACAACCGACGCCCCTACCCCAACCCGAATGTCCCCAAGCCCGCCGCGAGAGACACCACGACACAGAAAAAAGAGAGAGAGAGAGAGAGGAGATTACCTTCGGGAGAGGAGAGAGAGAGGACGCGTCCGTTCACGAAGCCGTGAGAGAGAAGAGAGAGACAGAGCGAGCTGGTGAGGAGAGGAGAGAGGAGAGGAGAGAGGGAGAGAGAGAGAGGAGAGGAGAGGATTGAATTGGGGGGAATGCCAAAAGTTCCCTCCGCCTTTTCATTTAAGTCTGGAACGCTCATTAGCGACGGAAGGGCGACTGTTACATATCCGTCGCCAGGCCGTCGGTATTTATTGATTATCGACTGATTATCGTCTACGTAGTCGAAGATATGTCCCACCAATTATCTACACAATTCCCGCCAAAATAAACGACTACGTGGCGACGGATGAAGAACCGTCGCTAATACACCGACAAGCTAGCGACGGATGTACGACCTTTCTGCCCTTAAAATTAAAATAAAAAATGGCAAATGTTTATGGCGGTAATCAGTCGCAGAGCGGCCACTAAACCGTCGCTAATACGACGAAATAATTCCGTCGCTAAACCTCCGTCGCTAAATGAGCATATTTTGGTAGTGAAATGCAGTCCCTGCTGGAACCGCTGGGCTCTATCGAGCTCGGTTGCACCAAGGTGGGGGCAAACCTACTCAGCCTAGAAAACTCGGTCGCATAACCATCGACCGTCCTGCCTCCTTGCTTCAAGTTGATAAATCTGGTCTGCAGGTCGTACCGAGCCACAGCATCAAAGTACTTCGTCTGGAATCTTTCTAAATACTGCCCAAGCAATAGGTGCCACTAATCCATGGCCTGCGCCGTCCACCAATTGTGAGCTAAATCCAACAATGCAGGCGTACCACCGCCACCTTCTCATTCTCAGGTGTCCTGGTGCTTCCAGAATTACCTCGGTATCCTGAAGCCATGATCCGCGGCAATCGCATCCTCGCTGCCGTCGAAGAAAGGAGGGTTCAATCGCTGAAACTGTTGGCCGCCTGGTTCCGGGATGTCCGCCTCGGGTCAAGCATCTTGAACTGTCTGGTGCAGGACGTCGCTTCGACGATCCTGGGAAGCTATCAAGGTTTGATGAGGCTACTAAGGTACCTCCATCTGGCTCTGCGGGATGGACAGGCCGAAACTGGTGACTCTCCTCCGTAGGCACAACTCTGGAGGCTACCCCGGAATGCTGGGCTTGATCTTCGGGTTGCTGCTGATCTGCGGGAAGTGCTCCACCTCGTCGATCGGTAGGACCAGGTATAGTGCCGCTGAAGAAGACGACACAGGAAACAATAAAGAATGGACCAGGATAGATCAACGATATAAGCACAGGATCAGGGCAAGAATCCAGGGATTCAGAGGATACGAACAGAGATCAAGGACGAGTTGATTGAGACATCTATCTGGTAAACCCCCACACATCTTGATTTACAAGACCTGTATGGGCCACCACTTAAACCATATCACGCCCCAGAACCAGAATACTGGAGAGCGGGGGCAGACATAGCCAGCTACGTATATTGAAATGGAAACCACCTCGATATACGGTCATGGCTATCTAGATATGTGAGGGTTTTCTACAAGCCAACAGTCTCTTATGGTCATGAATAAGCCTAGTGTCTCAATCACCATAAGTAAGTAAAGTCACAAGATGTATGATCATTAAATATACAATAATAAGGCATCCCAAATATTACATATTCAGCTGATCATGAAGCTAGTCGTTACAAAATGTTAGGACTAGCAAGAGTTTAGTCATACATGATCAACCCTAGGATTTGTCAATCATGTTTACAGCCCGACAGACAGTAAGTAAAGTGCATCAGGCAAACAGGTGCTCGTCGGCTAAACGCCTCAAAAGAATAGTTTTACAATAGAGTGAGCAAACAAAATAGAAAACCCACTCGTAGCCCGGGTTTCTTCTAGTGCCACCATTGGGCTGGAAGCTTGGTAGATCCGGGAGCTGCTCCAAAATCTGGCCACACAAAACCAGCTGGGTCAACCCCAGAAAGAGCAAGTGCCACAAGGGGGCCACGAAATAAGAACAAAAGCCAGCAATCAGCACAGAAAATCTAATATTAAAACTAAAATTATGAAAACATATCAGGATGATATACGACGAGATAACCATGGAACTATTCTGATAGCCAGGTTACAACCCGTAAACCAAACAAGGACCGGGGTTGTAACCCTTCATCTGAACAGAGCTTGGTTTCCCACCATTTATCGGCAAGATAAGTAATGTAAGTAATCAAGACAGGAAGTAATCTTGCATGAGATCAAGACATGACTAGACTAGTTATACCTCATTCAATCAATCACGGCCAAGCAGATACTACGGCTTACTACTTTAACTAACTAGGGTTATCACAGGCATAATTACTAACAAGATGCAGTGAGATTGTTCCACAGCCACAAGCCCTGCAGACCATCCAGGTTACCCAGGTCGAAAATTAGGGGTTGAATTCAGGTGGGTACATCGCCCAGAAGACAAATGTACCCTTAGTGACTTAGAGGTGCAACACCAGACAGTGTGCTGGAAATGCGCCTACTCGACGGCAGGCTACAAATCCCTGGAGCGCCCAGGTAACGGGATTGCCTGTAGCTGTGTCATCTCTTCATGACTACTGTGTTATTCTAGTTATTAGCCTTAATCCATTTTAGTAGGTACTCCTGACCGTGGTACTCAGGAGTCTCATCCTAGACATGACGAGACTGGACAAGTAGATTTAACAAGCAAGCAAGAAGAACCACCCACGGTGTCAAGACAGGTCAAGCTAAGTTATCAGGTCATGTCAAGTCAGGAGTGCGCCGTCACGGGCCACTATCAAGTTATCAAGATAAATCATGTCAGGGTACTTGTCAGGAGTGCGCCACGATGGGCCACTATCATGTCAGGTTGGTCATGTCAGGAGTGCACCACTATGGGTCACTGTCATGTTATGCAAGTTCCTTGCCATACCAAGCCATGTACAATAGTCATTCCAAACATATTAAGTAAAATCAAGTTCACGACAAAAGGTGGGTACTCAGGAGTCCCATCTTTTAAGGTGGGCGTAAAATATCTAATAAAATATCAATAAACAGGGCTATAGAAGAGCCAAGCTTAAAGAAATAAGACCACAACTCCAAGAGCCAATGGGTTAAGCAAGGGGTCAGGGGAGCAGCGTAGGTGAAAAGTCACGCACGCCAGAGAGCGACGTAGGTGAAAAGTCACGCACGCTACAGGGAACAGCGTAGGTGAAAAGTCACGCACGGTGAGAGAGCAGCGTAGGTGAAAAGTCACGCACGCTACAGGGAGCAGCGTAGGTGAAAAGTCACGCACGCTAAGAGAGCAGCGTAGGTGAAAAGTAATGCACGCTGAGAGCAGCGTAGGTGAAAAGTCACGCACGCTGAGAGAGCAGCGTAGGTGAAAAGTCACGTACGCTACAGAGAGCAGCATAGGTGAAAAGTCACGCACGCTGAGAGAGCAGCGTAGGTGAAAAGTTACGCACGCTACAGAGAGACACGCTTCCAACAGAAGCGTACCCAAGTCTGCGTACGCACGCTAAAGAGCGTACGCAGCTCAGTGTGCGTAAGCTAAACAGCTCTGCACACTGCTCACTGTCTTCTCCAAACAGCAAGAACACCATGGATGAACCTAAGGCTTCAAAGCATCATAACTTGGCCATCCGAACTCCAAATCCAGATTTTCAAAGTTCCAACTTGGGTAGAATTGAATGCTCTTCCACCTGGAAACACCAAAACCCATGAAAATTCAACTTAAAAAGATCAAACCATACAAAATCCGAAAATAGAAATAACTTAGATCTAGAGCAAAGGAGACTTCAAATCACAAAACACCAAGTTCTAATGTTGATCACCATGTCCTAATCTAGCAAATGAACCAAAAAATAGGGCTCTCATGAAGTGGCAAGGTGTACTTGCCTAGGGTTAGAGAGTTGTGGAGGAAGGAGAAGAAAAAAAGAAGGAAATTAATGGTAGAAGTTATGAGGAGAGAGAGTGGTAGGTGGGGGTTATAAAGAGGGTGAGTTGTGGTAGGTTGGGGTAGCATAGGTTAAGGTGATCCACTCACATAAAACTGAACCAATCCAAATAAAACCGAGCCATGCCAAAACCTAAAATACGGAAATACCGAAATCCCACAAGTTGTGAAAAATAAAAATACATGCCAAAAATCCAGATACGAGTATAAATACGAAATACGGAAAATACGGGAAATGAGGGTGACAACGACGTCCAACTCGAGAAGGAATATGTGCAGAAGATCTTGGGGTCCGCTCGAGATTGCCAGGAATTACTTGTCTCCTTTCCGTCGCAGGTATAATTCGTGAACCCTAGTTTCCTCCTATGAAGGGTTAGAACACGTATTAGATCTGTTTAACTTTCTATCGATCAATATGCACACCAAAGAAGGGTCCTGGGAATCCCCGGTTCCATCAGAAGACGTATTTTTCCTTGACGACAGTTGTCCAAAGATAAACAGATCTAGAAATCTGAATAACTTTGGGGGCTTTGCCCCCGAATCTCCACCGGGGAAGCTGCCCCCTGACCCTTGTACGAGGCCCTGGATATGTTATTGGGCGGTTCGGAGAAATCTATTGTATAGCACCGTCTTTGTCCCATCATTAATTCTTTATTGCGTATGTCCTGGTTTGATCATGCTTACTGCAAATACATGTTAGGCGAACATAACAGTATAACAGTATGATAAGTCTAATGAACAGTAGGATAATGCTAAGTTTAAGTAGCAACATGATAGTGATTACATGAAATATTAGTGACATCATTATGTTAAACTTAATCAATTATCCATAATAAAAAATATGATACAATCATTGGGCTAACAGCTATTTTGGGAGAGAATGTTTAGACATAGTTATTTTTATTTATAGTTTGATCTGGATTTGTCTCCAGGACTACATACTTGGGTTGTATATATAAATTTGGGATTTTGGTGTTTTCCTGGATTGTTGGATTTTTGGATTATGTTTAGATTTTGTATTTGTGATATATGCATTCCTCAAAACTCTTCTATCTTAGTTGTTGTGATTGAGTTATAGTTATTATCTTATTTTCAACGCTGGATTCATATCATTTGTGTTTGAGATGATTGTATATTATTATGTGCAAATAACTATTTATTTGAGAGGTTTAGACAGCTTACTATTGCTGATGCTGCGTTGTAGGCTGGACATGACTCACGCACTCGTACTCCTACATCTGGGTTCGGGTCATGACAGTTGCATGAAGCTCTCTTCTATCAATTCCCTACCAAAAAATTATCTTGACATGTATTTGATGAAGACTCGCTTATGAATAGCAGCCATGACAATCGTCATCCTGATAGTTGACATCATTGCCACTGGGCATATGTCAAACTCATAAATCTCTTGCTTGAGCAAATCCCTGGGCTACCAACCCATCCTCAAACTTATCAACGGTTCTTTAGCTCTTTTCTACTTGAAGATACGATAGATTTTAGCTCCTTCAGGCAATTAACTAACACCCAAGTGTTATTGGATGTTATGGAGTCAATCTCATTATTGACTATCTTTGGTCTCTATCGCCTCACAACAAAAATTTGTCAGATTAGCGACGTTCCAAAATGTCGCTAATCTCAGCCAAAACGTCGCTAACCTAAATTAGCGACGTTTTCATCAACGTTTTGGAAACGACGAAAAAAAGCATGTCGCAAATCGTGAAAACATCGAAAACGTCGCTATGGCGACGTTAGTTAGCGACGTTATTTGCGATGTTCTCACGTGATCGCTAATTAGTGACGCAATTTGTGACGTTATTGTGTGTCGCCATTTAGCAGCACTTTTGCGACGTTTTGGCGATGACGTGCTGACATCAGATTCGGTGCCACGTGTTGCCACGTCAGCAATTTAGCAACGCTTTTAGCGACATTCATTAACGTTGCAAAAATTTAGCGACACTTATTAACGTCGCTAAGTTAAAAAAATATAAAAAAACAGAATCCAAAATGCAAATGGAGCTAGAGCTTGAGCCAAAATACAGAATCCAAAATCCAAAATACAGAATCCAAAATCCAAAATACAGAATCCAATCCCTGGGTTGCCGACCCCCTCGGTGGAACACTCAACATCGGCACGCACAATACATTCCAGAATATACAAAAAATATAAATAAAAAAATAATATCCTCAACGAACAAAGTCAATATCCTCAAGTACGTACAAAGTCAATATCCTCAACGAACAAAGTGAATATCCCCAAATACGTACAAAGTAAAAAATATAGTACAGTCCGAAATTGCAAAAACAAAACTACTAATCGCCTGGAGCTGGAGCTGGACCCGGAGCTGAGCCGGAGCTGGAGGAGGAGTGCCACCAGATGACTGTCATCGCAATGCCAGGATCTACTGATACTCCTCCGGTGATAATAGGTGGACGAGCATGTCCTTCCATGCACCGTCGGATGTAGACGATGCTCCTGACGTACCAGCAGACGGTCGCTCGTAGCCATATCCTAGAACTGCTGTATCTGCTCGACCAACCGCTGCGTAGCACGGATCATCTGTCGTAGCGCCTCAGTAGTCTCCTCAAGCCTCTCAAAGTGTGAGATGAGCGCAGAATCATCTGTATGCGGCACCACCATCCTTTGTAGCATCTCGTCACGCAGAGCTGCGATCTGCGCATCGACACTCTGCTGGTGGAGGAGCGACTCCTCAGTCTGTGCGGGACCGGGCATACTAGTGGCGGTCGTAGAGGCCTGTGATGTAGTGAAGGCACCAAAGGAGCCTGTACCATAGTACGTACCCCTATGCATGCCACCAACGGCCCTCATCTACGGCTCATCATCTGACTGGGCTGCGGCGGCCGGGGGCTGCTGGGAAGTGCTAGCACCAGCTCCCTCTGACCGTGTCGGCCCGGCCTCCCTAACCTAAAAAATGCAGCCTAGAAATAACATCTATATGAATTCTCACGTGGTCGCTAAAAAATATTAATGAACTAGCATTAAGTAAAACATCAAAAACTCGGCCTAAGAATAACATCTATATGAATTCTCTACGTAACTAAAAATTAATATTAATGAACTAGCATTAAGTAAAACTTACGTAGGTGTCCCAGGCCTTGTCATCAACGAACCGCTCCACCTTCGTGTGCGTGGCGAGGAACAAGGTCACCATATTCGGGACTTCTCCCGATTCAACCTGTTACAAAATTATTATATGATTTGTCAGTTAAGTTGAAAGAAATATACTATTATAAAGTATTAATTATGTGTATACAGCGAGATATGTACCATATGAGTGAAGAAATCCATGATGGACCGTGTCCTACCACACCACTGCATCCCCGCCTGCCGTACTCTTTTAGACTTCGCGGACTTCTCCTTGTAGGTTCCCTCCTCGAAACTCCTCTTCATTGTCGCCCATCGGCGGCAGAGATCCAATCCTAATAGGCTCTCCCGGCGCTCACAATCCTTTTGGTCGAGATCGTGTCCCTAATAGCTTGCTGGCGACGCTAGAAAAAATAGACTCGACAGCAACAGCGCGGTAGGGAGGGAAGAAGTAAGTCCGCTGAAAAGTCATAGAAGTACGTAAGTTATAACATAACATACTAAATGTTAAAAGAAAATAAACTTTTACGTACCGAGAAGTGCTCAAACTAGAAGGCCTTCTTGTCGGCTGGGACATCCCTCCAGTTGATCCAAGGCCCCCCGTAGTTCTGTCGCAGGAATGTACCCAGCGAACGGTGTACGGAGGAGGGATAATACCTGTAAAATGGAAATTAAAATTACAAAACAAGTTTCTAATAAGTTTAAACAAATTAAATGCAAAAAAATTTTTACTTACCGCCTGGTCCGAGTACAGGCCCAAATCTCCGACCTCGGATCCCCTCCGGGCGACACAGAGGATCTGTCTCAAATGGGAGCTGCAGCCTGCCCCTGCCCCCTGCCCCTACCCCTGCCCCTGCCCCTGCCCGCGGCCTCGACCTCGGCCTCGCCCTCCCTCGGCCTCGCCCTCGCCCTCGGCGTGGGCCTCGCTATCGCCTTGCCCTTGGCGTGGGCCTCGGCCTCAGCCTGCTCCTCAGTAGTGGGGTCAGCCTCTGGAATACTCGATGGTATTGGCTGCTTAGAAGAAGAAGGCCCTAGCCTGGAACTGCTAGAACGGGTATGGAGACACTGATGGCGACTAGACCGCTAGTGTATACTGGAGTTCGGGGGGATGACGAGTTGGTAGAGGAGTGGTAGATGGAGACTGTCGGCCTCGTCAACTCCCACCAGCACCGGAACCAAAGGATCACGTCGAGCTATATCTGAAAAAATACAGAAGTAAATCGTACTAGATCTGAAAAAACAAAAGTAAACCATACTACATCTAAAAAATAACAAAAGTAAACCATATTACATCTGAAAATTAAACATATTCAATTCTCTTCTGAAAATTCATCTTGTTCCGAGTCCTCTTCTTTCCTCTTCTTTTCACTTCTATCAACTACCTCTTCCTTTCTGATACTTCTACCTCTTCC
The DNA here is from genome assembly GCA_029216955.1 of Iris pallida. Taxonomy (NCBI): domain Eukaryota; kingdom Viridiplantae; phylum Streptophyta; class Magnoliopsida; order Asparagales; family Iridaceae; genus Iris; species Iris pallida. The sequence goes on from JANAVB010011199.1 coordinate 39,083,311, forward strand.
AATTGATGAAACATGTCATGAGGAACTTCCGTTGAGTCCACATCGACAATATTTGTAATAAGAGGTAGTTCTCTTCCTGATAAGCTATCTCATCGGCATCGAAGGTATTCCGAGCTTTAGTCTTACAGACTGCCCACCAATCTGATCTCCCGCTCCTCATTTTGGATAGCTGGTAAAGTAAACTAGCTGAGCCTGGCTTGCTAGAACAAACGGCTTATAAGCTTGATATCGACGGCGATAATTTATGTTAACAAGACCATGTTTGTCAACTCTCCAACCTCGACCTTGGATCGGATCGAACCAGTCACATCTGAACAAGATGATCTTACAAGGTTCTATAGCATAATTGTATGTCATTCCACAATCTTCCGTAAGATACCAAAGAAGTCATTGCATGGGTCGACATCTTTGTAGCTTGAAGATTTTATGCACAAACAGTTATTCTTCCTGGAATCTAAATCCAAGAAGTCGTCTCTTATTCGAGCATTTGTTGACTTGAACCTGAAGCCATTTAGCAGTAACTTGGCCAGGTCTTCACTTGATAAATTGGTCCCTTGGCTAGAGTTTTAATATACTCATTCTGAAGGATTGCCTCCGGACGATCAACCTAAATACCAAATAAACAATGCTAACTTAATTATTTTGTACAAGTATATACGTACAAAAAAAGTAATTGTGAAGATATTCGTACATATGCTCTCAACCAAAAAGGAAAATGAAGTCTCATTTGTTGTTCTACTTCCTCCTCGGTTGCGTACGGATTGTTGGATGTTAACTCATCCTTAAACATACTGAAAAGCAACAAAGTATAGTTATATTAGTTATATTGAGAAGCAACGAAGCACGCAAAATAATTTTACTTACTCCTCTAGAAATACATATAACATTGCAGCGCTAATCTCGTCGTCATTTAGATATCTTTTTTTATTTTACCAGATGGTTTTCCGTAGGCAGTAAATACTTTCAGCTTCGCCTCAATACCAACTTCATATCCGTCGTCATTTCTGCGAGCTCTTATTCTTTTATAGCAATATGAGGCTAAAAATACATGGAACAGAAGTTTGAAATCTCCTCAAGGATATATGCTTCACAAATAGAACCCTCCACCCGTGCTTTTTTTTACCTTCCTCTTGAGGTGGTTCAACTGTCGCTTGAACGGGTACATCCAACGATAACCGACAGTCCAGCAACAAGAGCCTCAAGGATAAGATGAATCGACAACTGCTCCATTGAGTCGAAGAATGCAGGAGGAAAAACTCTCTCAAGTTTGTAAAGTGTTACGACAATGTCCTTCTCTTGCTTCTCTAAATGAATCGACGAGCAACTTGTAAGAACAAAGATCTCTGAAGAATATGCTAAGCTCTGTTAATGGATTCCAGACTATCGGCGATAATAATTCCCGAAATGTAATAGGAATTAACCTGTCCATGAATATGTGGCAATCGTGGCTCTTCATTCCGGTCAGTTTACACTCCTTTATGTCGATATATTTTCTTAGATTGGAGACGTATCCGTCCGAAAATTTCAAGTCCTGGATCCATCTACAAAGTCTCACTTTGTCCTCCTTGTCCAGCGAGTAGATTGCCTTAGGCCGCAAAAGCTTTCCCTTCCCGTTGTCTATCATGTGCAATGTAGGACGTCTGCATATTTCGGCTAAGTCCAACCTAGCCTTCTGATTGTCTTTTGTCTTTCCCTTGACGTCCATTATAGTAGTAATTATGTTATCAAACACGTTCTTCTCGATATGTATGACGTCAAGGTTATGTCTAATCAGATTTATGCTCCAATATGGCAGATCCCAGAATATACTCCTTTTGGTCCAGTTATGATCTTTGCCAAATCCCTCGCGATGGCTGCTCATTGTAAGATCTTCAATAGCACTTGGGATTTCTTTTACTTGCTCCCATGTGTCCTCTCCGGACCACATTGGCAGTGGATCGCCATTCTCCATAGCTCCGACACGGAAAGCAGTTATGTTCCTACGGTACGGATGGTCTTTCGCCAAGAACTGCCGGTAACAATCAAAGAAGCATGGCCTTCCTCCGTGTCTCAAACGAAAAGCCTTAGTACGGTCTATGCAATATGGACATGAAAGCCGACCATGATTGCTCCATCCAGATAACATTTCATAAGCTGAAAAGTCGTTGATTGTCCACATTAGTGCTGCCCGCATCTAAAAATTATGTTTTTTCGAAGCATCATACGTGTACGCCCCTGTTTTCCATAGCTGCTTCAGCTCATCTATCAACGGTTGTAAGTACACGTCGATGTTCCTCTTCGGGTTGTTCGTACCGGGGACGATAATAGTTAAGAACATGTAAGGTGTCTTCATGCACATCCAAGGCGGTAGGTTATACGGAGTAAGGATTACCGGCCAGCATAAATATTGGGAGCCTGAAAACCAAATGGGGTGAAACCATCAGAGCAGAGCCCCAACCTTACATTGCACATCAGAAGCAAAATTAGGATATGCTGATCGAAGTGCTTCCACGCTTCTTCATCAGATGGATGATCCAATACTCCTTCGATCTGTTGTCGCTTGTGCTAACTCATATTTTCGGTAGTCTCTTTCACCATGAACAACCTCTGCAACCGCGGTATCAACGGCAAGTAGTACATTGAAGCAGTCGATCTTCTAGACTTGCCTGCACAGTTGGCTTGTAGCGATCAGCACCACAGAATTTGTACACTTTGCATCCTTATGATCTTTGTAGTAAATCATGCATCCTTCTGACAGCAATCGATCTTGTCGCATCCCATCTAGAGGGATCTCACCATCCTCTTAGAGCGGTAGAAGTCTTTCGGTAACTTGGCACCCTCCGACAAGATATCGGTAATCAACTTGAGCACTCTATTGTAGCATTCTTGCGACATATTTGTAACGCCCGTAGTTCGTATCACGTATTTTGGTATACTGTACATATTTTGACTCATATTGCATGTCTCATTGCATGGTTTATTTTAGTATTTCATTGGTTATGGTTTATCTTGGTTTGGTTTGGCTTGGTTTGGTTTGCTTTTTGGTTCAACATGAACCAAAAAAAATCCCTACCTACCACCACCATCATCATTTAAAACCCAAACTAACTTTTTCCTCTCTCCACTTTCTCATTTACTTTCTTTTTTCTCCATTAAATACACCACCAACCAAGAACACCCCTTAAGCAAGTGTAACTAGCTTATGGAGGAACTCAAATTTTGTTGTTCCATTTTCTTCCTCACAAGATTCTAAGACACTTTAGTACTTAGCATTTTCAATTTCCATGGTTTATTTATTATAAATCTTAGTTTGTTGTATTTTCAAATTTCTTGGATTTTGATCTGTCAAATGTTATTATTTTCAAGTTTTGATTGTTCCATGTTGTAGATAATTTCATTCTATCCCATTTTGACCTATGGAAGTCCAAATTTGGACTTATAGTAAAGGTTGTATGGATCTTGGAAGCTATGGACTCCATGGCTATCCTTCGATTTTCGAGAAGATGGGTATCCATCTACCCAGCCGCATAGATAGATACCCATCTACTGCCGCATGAGACCCACATCCACTTTGCCGCATGGAACTAATCTACCCAGTCGCATAGATGGGTATCCATCTACCCAGCCGTATAGATGGGTACCCATCTACTGCCGCATGAGACCCCCATCCACTTTGCCGCATGGAACTCATCTACCCAGCCACATAGATGGGTATCTATCTACCCAGCCGCATAGATGGGTACCCAGCTACTGCCGCATGAGACCCCCATCCACTTTGCCGTATGGAACTCATCTACCCAGCCGCATAGATGGGTGTCCATCTATCCAGCCGCATAGATGGGTACCCATCTACTGCCGCATGAGACCCCCATCCACTTTGCCGTATGGAACTCATCTATCCAGCCGCATAGATGGGTACCCATCTACTGTCGCATGAGACCCACATCTACTTTTCGTATGGAACTCATCTACCCAGCCGCATAGATGGGTATCCATCTACCCAGCCGCATAGATGGGTACCCATCTACTGCCGCGTGAGACCCCCATCCACTTTGTCGTATGGAACTCATCTACCCAGCCGCATAGAAGGGTACCTATCTACTGCCGCATGAGACCCCATCCACCCTTGGCCGCATAGTGCCTATTTTGGTTATTTTTTTGTCCTATTTGGCTGATTTATGGCCAGAATTTCTCCCAACTTCCAACATGAAAGTTGTGATCTTTTCCTTGGCTTCAAGAATATGTTACTAACTATTTATACAAGTTTTCTTATTTTTGATGATGTAGGGATAGAACACGATAGTGACATGTTAAGGCGCACTCTTAACCAATAACAAGTAATATGACATGACAGTGGCGCATTGTGGCGCACTCACGACAAGAATGATTGACAAGTAACATGGCATGATAGTGGCCCGTCGTGGCGCACTCTTGATAAGTAAACCTAACATGATATACCTCGATATGCTGTTGCGACGGTAAGCATGACAGACAAGAATGGCCTGGACACCGTAGGCGATTTTGTTTGTACAAATAAACCAGTTTTGTCTTGCATCATGTCTTGGACGGGGACCCCTGAGTACCACGGTCAGGGGTACCTACTAAAATTGACTAAGGCTAATAATTAGAGTAATCTAGTTGTCATGAAGAGATTTTTTAGCAACAGGCAATCCCGTTATCTGGGAGCGCAAGTGGGCTTTTAGCCTGCCGACAAGTAGGGCACATTTCCCGCACACTGTCATGTGTTGTACCCTTCATGAATGGATATTTGACCTGGATAACCTAGATGGTCTGCAAGGCTTGTGGCTGTTGGAATAATCTCATTGCATCTTGCTAGTAACTAGGCCTGTGATAACCCTAGTTAGTTAAAGTATCAAGCCGTACTTATTTTGCCGTGAATGTTGGATGGAGTCTAAGCCTTTTCTTGTCCTGGTACCTGGTTACTTCAGTAACATGATTGCTCATGTTTACCTTGTCAATAACTGGTCGGAATAACTTCTCATCTCTGATATTTATTGCCCTATTTAGATTTCATGTCTTGATTATCTTCTTATTTTACGGATATGCTGGTTGTAGTTCTTAAGTGAAGCCTCCTTTGTGGCACTTGCTCTTTCTGGGATCTGACCCAGCTGGTTTTGTGTGGCCAGATACCGGAGCAGCTCCAGAGGATCTTCCTACCTTTCCGCCAGATGGTGACCACCAGGCGTAACCAAGGCAACGAGTGGGTTTCTTTTTTGTTCTCCCACTTTATTGTAAAAATATTCTTTTGAGGCATTTAGCCGGCGAGCACGTGTTAGCTAGTATTGCACTTATTGTCAGCCTATGGGCTGTAACATGATTGACGAATCCTATGGTTGATCATGTATGACTGAAACTCTTGCTAGTCTTCACATTTTGTACGACTAGCTTCATGATCATTCAAATATACAATGTATGGGACGCCTTACTATTTTATATTTGATGCTCTAACATCTTGTGACTGCTATTCCTTGCATGAGATTGAGACAATAGGCTTTTTCATGTCCATAAAAGTCAGATGGCTTGTAGTTAAACCCTCATGCATCTAGACAGTCGTGACCGTATAGAGAGGTGGATTGTACTTCAATATACGTAGCTGGCTATGTATGCCCCCGTTGTCCAGTATTCTGGTTCTGGGGCGTTACATGGTTTAAGTGGTGGCCCGTGCAGGTCTTGTAAATCAAGATATATGAGGGTTTAATGAACGCCCTTGATCTATGTTCGTATCCTCTGAATACCTGAATTCTTGACCTGATCACATGCTTGTATCTTTGATCTGTCCTGGTCCTTCCTTATTGTTCCCTGTGTTGTCTTCTTCAGCAACATTATTCCTGGTCCTATCGATCGGCAAGGTGGAGCACCTTCCATGGACCCGCAGCAATCTGGAGATCAAGTCCAGCATTCAGGAGTAGCCTCCAGAGTCATGCCTACCAGGGGTCAAGAGACACCACTTCAGCCAGTCCTGCCTACAGAGCTGAATGATGGCACCTTTGTGGGTCTCATTAGGATATTACTAGCATCTCAAGATCGTCGAGGCGACGCCATGCACCAGACAGTACAAGATGCTCTGAGCAGAGGTGGTCATCAAGGTAACAGTAACCAACAGCTTCAAGCGCTTGAATCCTCCCTTCTTTGGCGGCAGTGAGGATGTTATTGCTGCAGATGCTTGGCTGCAGGATAATAAGTGATTCTAGAAGTGGCAAAGACGCCCGAGAACGAGAAGGTATCGGTAGTACGCCTACAGTTATTGGATCTTGCCCGCAGCTGGTGGGCGGCACAGGCCGTTGGATTAGTGGCATCTGTTGCGTAGGCAATATTTCAAAAAAGATTCCGGACCAAGTACATCGATGTTGTAGCTCGGTACGATCTACAGACGAGGTTCACCAACCTGAAGTAGATGGAAGGGCGGTCAACGGATATGCGGCCGAGTTTTCGAGACTTAGTCGGTTTGCTCCCACCTTGGTAGCGACCGAGTTCGACATAGCCCAGCAGTTCTAGCAGGGGCTCCATCTAGAGATTTTATTGGCTGTAGAGTAGTTTGAGCATCAGACTTTTGATGCGGTATTGAGAGCAGCCAAGAGGCACGAGTATACCTCCCAAGGATCGTGGTTAGGACCGGCGGTCAGAAGCGATCTCATGGCCACATGAATCAGTCTTCAGTACCTGTCACGACCCGCACCCACTGTGGGTACGAGAACAAACAACGCCCAGCCTACGCCGCAGTGTCGGCGGTAGAACGCTGTCCAAGGTCAATCATCTAACAATATAAAGGTACCTGTACAGTATATACACTCCTAATGGAGGTGACATAACCGAACAGTCTCAATCACATCTAAGGCAGATACAGAGTAGTAAAGATAGATAGAGAGATCAAAAGCACAATGTAATACAAATAAGAGAAAGAAAATCTAAGTGTCTAAGATAACAACTCAAGAACATCTAGCTCAATACAAGTCTCTAAATATAACAACATCTCAGAAGAACAACTGAAAATCAAGTGACAAAGCTGAAAGAAAACTAAAGCCTAGCTATCTAGCCTAGACTCTGGGAGTAGCATCCTGTACTGCAGCTGGATCCTCCAGAGGAACCAGGTCGCAGGTGTCGTCTAAGCCTGCTCCGTAATAGGTGGTACATAGGGCCTCCTCCTCATCCTCTGTAATATTTTCAATAGGTCCAGTCAGGACAGGAGCGAGTACAATACATCACAACAGATCATAGCAGGTTAGAAAATATAATAATGCAGTAAAGTAAGATACATGAACTGAAGAAAAATAGTATGTAAACAGAGAGAGAACTGTAATAGTAATATCTGCTATACATAGAGAGCTAATAGTGACTAGTGATTCAGAGTAAATATAAACATGTGAATGGCATAGGAGATTCATGACTACAGCTAAGCGAGTGATTCATGACTACAGCTACTGGATAATATTCACATGTCTATTTCTACTCCTCCATCCCAGTCGATACATAAAGATCTGTTCAAGTTATTTTAAGATTCGTAAAACTTCACATGGCTCATAATGAGTGATACGTGAAGGTGATTCATGATGGCTCTGTGAACATGAGAGTACATGTTTCACAAGCGATTCGTGAATCAGAGGAAGCATAGAGATACGTGATGATTCGTGAAACGCACAAAACAAGCAGTATCCGATGCTCCCGAAGGGGATACATCTCATGAAAAGATCCATATAGTACCAATCCGTGTGACTAACGTGACAGTATCAAGTAAAGTAATTTAAAGCAGGAAAATAATTCTAAGCAGGATATGAAATGATCAGAGAATATACTCGCCTGGTATCCTGAATGTCCGAAGAGAATATACTGTCCGAGGAGTGGTGTCTGTCTCCTATAGAACAGTACAAGTCATAACAAGTCTAAAATAAGGAAATAGACTGCTACAATGCATCTACATGAAGTTCGGGGTCAATCTAGGCTAAAGTCAACCTTTGGTCAACTCCAGTCAACCCTAACAGTCAAACTAGGTCAATTCTAGTCTAATTAAGTCAAACTAGGTCAAACGAGGTTAAACTAGCCAAAATTGGTCTAAATAAGTTAATCTAGGCTCATCAAGTCTAAACTAGTCTATCTAGTCCAATCTAGACTCAACCAAGTCTAGCCTATACCAAGCCTATGCCAAACCATATATCAATATCAATATCATATATCATATATATATCAATATCAATATCAATATCAATATCAATATCAATATCAATATATACTATCATATATCAATATCAATATATCATATCAATATCAATATCAATATATCAATATCATATATCAATATCAATATAAATAACAAATATCAATATCATACATATATATTTACATGTATTTATACATAGAGAAATAGAGAGGGGGTTAAGGGGTAACATAAGGTGGGTATGTGTGTGTGTTAAATGTGAGGGAAAAACCTGTGTGTCAAATTCATATGTGTGTGTGAGTGCATAGGATGTGTGGTCATGTGTGTGTGGACATGAGTGAGTGTGTGACTAAAATCAAAACAGTGAAGTGAGAGAGAGGAGAGTGTGTGCTCAGATTTCTGAGGAAAACACATCAAAACAGTGACAAATTGCAAACAGTGGCAGAAAACTAAATAGGGCCCGTGTTTAGGACTGCTATAGTGGCTGCCCTTTGTGTACATGTGTGTGTATGAGGCTATGTGTGTGTACATGTGACAATAGATAGGGGTTGTGTGTTAGAGCATAGCAAAGAGTGTGTGTGATTGGAATTTGTGTGAGGGAAACTGGAAAACCAGTGTGTGTGTGTAGGAGTCTCTAGATAGGCTTAGCATGTGGGTGTGTGTCAATGAGTGTACAGGAAAGTAATGTTGTGTACAACACACAAGGGTGTAATGGCTCAGTCCTTAGGTTCCTAGGGGAGATTAAAACAGTGTGAACTTTAAGTCCCCAACCATTCTCAGGTATCAACATAACCAAGTCTCAGTTTCAGTTAGGCAAAAAGAGAAATCAATTCGTGCTCTATTTTAAACATTCAATCCCAGGAAATGTATGACAGGAAATCTCAGTTTTCATTTGAAATTAATTCTAAACTAAGATTAGTCTCACATTCAGTTCATAGGAACATTCAATCTCAGGTTTTTATATCAATCTTCATATTCAAAATCTCAGATATTTGAAGACAGGAAATTAATTCATGAATCCCAGACTTACAACAGTCCACACATTATCTATTCTCAGTTTTACTTCAAACCCAGCTCATATTAACATTCACATTATTACTAACATATCGATTACTAACCCCAGTTTCATTTTTTCCCTTAGATTCAAGAAAGAAAGAAGACAGTTCAAATTCAATTCACTCCCCAATCCAATTGCAAAAACCCATTTTCACTATCCTATGCATCACACAGATCAAGGTTAGCCTATCCATCATCCATCAATCATGTAGGTGAACTAATTCCTATAATTAACAACATCTAACAGTTTATAAAAACAAAATAAAAATCAAAAATTACTTTTCAGCACAGGGTATCAGTGCGTATCAGCCAAGTTGGGAATTCGAATTTTTGAATCCCAAAATCACATCAAGACAACAACCCAATGGTTGATAATTGATGGAAGCATGTGAGGGTGCATGGGAGTGTCCTCGTGTCCAGGAATTGGACACGAATCGTGTCTAGAATGCAATACGAACACAGAACCTAACAGTGCACAGATAATCATCGTGCACGCGTGCACGCGCGTATAACACGCGACAAACGACACGACACGACACGTTCTCGTGTCCACAGGTGCGCCTAGGATAGGGCTATGTCTGTATCAGCCTGTATCGTGTCCACGTGACACACAGACACGACACGAGCCCCGTGTCAGCAGTGCCTGTACGCGTGCACAGTCGTCTGCGTGCGACAGTGCGCGGCCAGTGCGTGGGCGATTGTGCCACGCACACTCCTCTAGGTGCTCCCAAATTTGGGAGCACGATGACAGTCGTTGCCCCTAGGCTCACACCAAAATTAGGACACAAAGTGTCCTGTGTCGAGAGAAAATGAGCCCGTGATGCAGGACACGGCCTACGGGCCCGTGCTGCGTGTCCACGCGCAAAAATAGGACACAAACGGACACAAAACACTAGGACACCTTCACAAATATTGACACACACATCAATCTACAAATCCCTGTAATTACATTTCAAAAATACAAAAATAAATTTCTATGTGGCATTTCTACAAACACCTAGTGTATCACTATGATACGTGTCCGATATGGACACGAAATGACACGAATTGTGCCCAAATTTCGGGGACAGCTAGGAAACCCTAAAACCTAACCTTATATGCAAAGAAATCAGGAAGAACTATGAGTTTAGATGATTTACCATTGAGTATCAAAACTCAAGAAAAGCTTCAAAGAGGGATTCCAAATGGCAACTCCAAATCTCCAAATTGCATGCAAACTGAGGTGCTCCTCCAAAATCAGTATATAAACATAAATTAGATCCTATTGCAAAAGACTAGGACTAAAAAGGAGCTAAAATGAATCAATTAGGAATTTCTAAGGTTGGGGATTTACCTCTTCCTAAACTTGAGATCTATTTCCTAGAGAGGCTAACCCTAAATGAAGGAGGCATTAAATATGGGTGAGAATCCCTAGGTTGGCTGCCATGGGTGGGCTAGGATTGGTCTTGGGCTTAATTCATGGGCCTATGGCTTAAACACAAGGCTTTAAATTGCTAAGTCATAAGTCATTGACTTAAACCATAAGTCATGAACTAACTTCTCTTAAGTAATACTTCCTACCTTAAAACTAATTCCCAATGACTAAAAGTAGGTTAACTAGAGTTAGACTAGGGTCACCAACTAGGGTTAGTTCTAGGTTAGTCTACAAGTCTCAACTAGTCATGACTAACACACATATCAATATTTAATTAATATTAAAATCACACAAATTCCCATAAATTATAATAAATTCAAATAAATCCTAAAATGCCCAAAATACCCTCTAGGCTATAATATACTAGTCAAACATCCTAATCACATGGCTAGGCTCTAAGGTTACACTAGTCGAACACCAAAATCATAAGTCATGATCTAAAATAGTTTTAAAATGATTAAAAATCACCAAAAATCATATTATCATTTAAATATCATAATTAAATAAATTAAAATACAAAATTTTAAAATTACCCTCATTTTAGAAACTGGGTGTTACAAGTCTACCCACCTTAGAAAAATTTCGTCCTCGAAATTAAAATGGTAGTAGTCTCCTAGGTCAAACACCCCACAATCAAAGTCTCAAACAAACCGTCAGATAATCATATACGTCTATCCAAAATCATGATACTCAGAATCTTCGTCATACTAGTGAGCAAGGCTACGATAATAACAGAGTCCTCGACTAAGGTACATACCTCTAGAATTATGGTATTTAAAATTTTCGTATTGCCGCATGCTTGGCAGCGAAAATCTTAAATTCCCACACCCGAGAAAAACGTCCTAAATTGACTATATGTCCTCACTATGCCAGCTAAACACGACTGTCGAAGATTCTAGATTCCATAACTGGGTGACCTAGCCCATATGATTCATCTCAGAAGAAAACCAAATTAAAAAAATGCCAGATCAAAACTTATCAACAGATAAGGAAGCAGATAAGAACAGATGGAATTGAATTTCAAGATAGATATAATGAGGCAAGGTGGGAATCGAATCGAAAAGATCAGAACCTGCAAGCACCTCTCCCACTACCTGAGCATCCTCGACTGTCATGGCGTAAGCTCGCCCCTGCTGGCCTCCTCCAGCCTGATGCTGATACTGCATAAATCTCTGCTGCTGCATCGATAACGGTCCCCGCTGCTGACGTACCGGAGCCTTGGCTCCTCCTCCTGGTGTTGTGTCTATGTACTGGGAATACTCCTTCAGCTGGTGGTCCGCTGCTCCATATAGTAGGAACTTGTCCAGCCTCCTCCTGCACTCACCCCATCCATGCCCCTGCTTCTTGCAGTAGGGGCAACTGACTACCTGCTGTCTCGGTGCCTGATGCTGTCTGGGCTGCTGTTGTCCCTGTTGATGGCCGTGACCCTGGAACTGTTACTGAAATGCTACTGAACGTACGGCCTCTTGGCCGGTCCTCCGCTACTGCTGCCTCCTGGGAGTCTCGTCCCCTCTTGAGCCTAAGCTCAAGATCATCCTCCGCAGCTAAAGCGTCCACCAGGATCTCCTCATAGGTAGCTGCGGGCATTCTTGGTGTAGGACTTGACCTCCTTTACCAAGCCCTTCCGAACCTCCGGGCCTTCGTCGTCTCTGATAAGTCCTCATGAATCTGCTCAGGCGGTAAAACTCTCATGCGTACTCCTCCACGGACTGGTTTCCCTGGACTAGGGCCTCGAACTGGGTCTCGAGGGCTCCCAGCGCTGCGTCTGGGAAGAACTTCTCCTTGAACAGCTTCTTGAATGCTGCCCAAGTCTGTCCTGCCATACCGACCATCGGGTCGGTCTGGTGCCATGTACGGGCCAGAACCTGCATCATGTTGGCCGCTGCCTCAATCTGAAGCCTCGTCAGAATCTCAGCCAACCTAAAAATCTTCTCCATATGCTCGATCCACTCATCGGCATACAAGATCCCCTCTGTCCCTCGGAAGTCTCTCGGGTGCATCTTCTGGAAATCTTGGATGCCCTTCTCCCGTGGCTGGTACGGCTGTGGGGCTGCCACTGGCTGAGCTACGACTCTCTCTTCTGCGGTCATTGCCAGCTCAATGCCTCGTGTGAGCTCTGCTGTGTGCCTCTGCTGCTGCATCTGCTGACCCTTCATGTACTGTCGGAAGAAGGCTAACAGCTGAACGGCGACAATTATCCCTGCAGGTGGCTGCTGCTGCTGAGGAAGTACATCCGGAATCACCGGACTCGGCTCATGCCTCACTGCTGGTGTGGCTCCTCCAAAATCTGCCAAAATGCCTACCCCAGCTGGCATAACTGGGGCTGCGGTACCAGGGGCTGGCTGCTGAGCATGAGAGGTGGCAGACCTCTCATCGACGTCCCCCTGGCCCTGGCGATGCGATCGCATCTCAACCATCCTGGAGACACAGATCAAAAGGAAAAATTGCTGAGAATGAGTCGAAATACCAAAGGAGGACAGTTTAAATTCAAGGAAGACAATAAGCGGTAAAATGTAGATATACGGAATCTGAATAAGAGTTTTTCTATTTGTGATTGAGTACCTTCAAAAATATCCTAATCCTACTGCAGGTTGTAGTGATACTCTCGATACTACATAAACTCGACCTGCATGGGCCACAACTAAAAACGTGTCACAACCCGCACCCACTGTGAGGGTACGAGAACGTAACAACGCCCAGCCTACGCCGCAGTGTCGGCGGTAGAACGCTGTCCTAGGTCAATCATCTAACAATATAAAGGTACCTGTACAGTATATACACTCCTAATGGAGGTGACATAACCGAACAGTCTCAATCACATATAAGGCAGATACAGAATAGTAAAGGTAGATAGAGAGATCAAAAGCACAATGTAATACAAATAAGAGGAGAAAATCTAAGTGTCTAAGATAACAAATTAAGAACATCCAGCTCAATACAAGCCTCTAAATATAACAACATCTCAGAAGAACAACTGAAAATCAAGTAACAAAGCTGAAAGAAAACTAAAGCCTAGCTATCTAGTCGAGACTCTGGGAGTAGCATCCTGTACTACAGCTGGATCCTCTAGAGGAACCAGGTCACAGGTGTCGTCTAAGCCTGGTCCATAAGTGGTACATAGGGCCTCCTCCTCATCCTCTGTAATATTTTCAACAGGTCCAGTCAGGACAGGAGCGAGTACAATACATCTCAACAGATCATAGCAGGTTAGAAAATATAATCATGCAGTAAAGTAAGATACATGAACTGAAGAAAAAGTATGTAAACAGAGAGAGAACTGTAATAGAAATATCTGCTATACATAGAGAGCAAATAGTGACTAGTGAGTCAGAGTAAAATATAAACATGTGAATGGCATAGGAGATTCATGACTACAGCTAAGAGAGTGATTCATGACTACAGCTACTGGAATAATATTCACATGTCTATTTCTACTCCCCCATCCCCAATCGATACACAAAGATCTGTTCAAGTTATGTTAAGATTCGTGAAACTTCACATGGCTCATAAATGAGTGATACGTGAAGGTGATTCATGATGGCTCTGTGAACATGAGAGTACATGTGTCACAAGCGATTCGTGAATCAGAGGAAGCATAGAGATACGTGATGATTCGTGAAACGCAAAACATGCAGTATCCGATGCTCCCGAGGAGGATAACATCTCATGAAAAGATCCATATAGTACCAATCTGTGACCAACGTGACAGTATCAAGTAAAATAATTTAAAGCAGGAAAATAATTCTAAGCAGGATATGAAATGATCAGAGAATGTACTCGCCTGGTATCCTGAATGTCGACGAGATATACTGTCCGAGGAGTGGTGTTTGTCTCCTATAGAACAGTACAAGTCACAACAAGTCTAAAATAAGGAAATAGACTGCCACAATGCATCTACATGAAGTTTGGGGTCAGTCTAGGCTAAAGTCAACCTTTGGTCAACTCCAGTCAACCCTAACAGTCAAACTAGGTCAATTCTAGTCTAATTAAGTCAAACTAGGTCAAACGAGGTTAAACTAGCCAAACTAGGTCTAAACAAGTTAATCTAGGCTCATCAAGTCTAAACTAGTCTATCTAGTCCAATCTAGACTCAACCAAGTCTAGCCTATACCAAGCATATGCCAAACCATATATCAATATCAATATCAATATCAATATATCAATATCAATATCAATATATCAATATCATATATCAATATCAATATATCACTATCATATATCAATATTAATATATCAATATCATATCAATATCAATATCAATATCAAATATCAATATCAATATTATAATATACATATTTACATACATTCATATAGCATACATACTATTATTTATATGTATTTATACATAGAGAAATAGAGAGGGGGTTAAGGGGTAACACATGAGGTGGGTGTGTGTGTGTTAAATGTGAGGGAAAAACCTGTGTGTCAAATTGATCATATGTGTGTGTGAGTGCATAGGATGTGTGGTCATGTGTGTGGACATGAGTGAGTGTGTGACTAAAATACAAAACAGTGAAGTGAGAGAGAGGAGAGTGTGTGCTCAGATTTCTGAGGAAAACACATCAAAACAGTGACAAATTGCAAACAGTGGCAGAAAACTAAATAGGGCCTGTGTTTTAGGACTGCTATAGTGGCTGCCCTTTGTGTACATGTGTGTGTATAAGGCTATGTGTGTGTACATGTGACAATAGATAGGGGGTTGTCTATTAGAGCATAGCAAAGAGTGTGTGTGATTGGAATTTGTGTGAGGGAAACTGGAAAACCAGTGTGTGTGTAGGAGTGTGTAGATAGGCTTAGCATGTGGGTGTGTCAATGAGTGTACAGGGAAGTAATGTTGTGTACATCACACAAGGGTGTAATGGCTCAGTCCTCAGGTTTCTGGGGGAGATTAAAACAGTGTGAACTTTAAGTCCCCAACCATTCTCAAGTATCAACATAACCAAGTCTCAGTTTTCAGTTAGGCAAAAGAGAAATCAATTCATGCTCTATTTTAAACATTCAATCTCAGGAAATGTATGACAGGAAATCTCAGTTTTATTTGAAATTAATTCTAAACTAACATTAGTCTCACATTCAGTTCATAGGAACATTCAATCTCAGGTTTTTACATCAATCTTCATATTCAAAATCTCAGATATTTGAAGACAGGAAATTAATTCATGAATCCCAGACTTGCACAACAGTCCACACATTATCTATTCTCAGTTTTACATCATACCCAGCTCATATTAACATTCACATTATTACTAATATCGATTACTAACCCCAGTTTCAGTTTTTTTCTTAGATTCAAGAAAGGAAGGAGACAGTTCAAACATTTAATTCACTCCCCCAACCCAATTGCAAAAACCCATTTTCACTGATCCTATGCATCACACAGATCAAGGTTAGCCTATCCATCATCCATAAATCATGTAGGTGAACTAATTCCTATAATTAACAACATCTAACAGTTTATAAAAACAAAATAAAAATCAAAAATCACTTTTCAGCACAAGGTATTAGTGCGTATCAGCCAAGTTGGGAATTCAATTTTTGAATCCCAAAATCACATCAAGACAACCCAATGGTTGATAATTGATAGCAAGCATGTGAGGGTGCATGGGAGTGTCCTCGTGTCCAGGAATTGGACACAAATCATGTCTAGAATGCAATACGAACATAGAACCTAACGGTGCACAGATAATCATCGTGCACGCGCGTATAACACGCGACACACGACACGACACGACATGACACGTGCTCGTGTCCACAGGTGCACCTAGGATAGGGCTATGTCTGTGTCAGCCTGTATCGTGTCCACGTGACACACAGACACGACACGAGCCCCGTGTCAGCAGCGCCTGTGCGCATGCACAGTCGCCTGCGCGCGACAGTGCGCGGCCAGTACGGGGGCGATTGCGCCACGCACACTCCACGAGGTGCTCCCAAACTTTGGGAGCACGATGACAGTCGTTGCCCTTAGGATCACACCAAAAATCAGGACACAAGTGTCCTGTGTCGAGAGAAAATGAGCCCGTGATGCAGGAAACGGCCTACGGGCCCGTACTGCGTCCACGCACAAAAATAGGACACAAACGGACACAAAACACTAGAAAACCTTCACAAATATTGACACACACATCAAGATCTATAAATCCCTGTAATTACATTTCGAAAAATACAAAAAAAATTTCTATGTGGCATTTCTACAAACACCTAGTGTATCACTATGATACGTGTCCGATATGGACACGAAATGGACACGAATTGTGCCAAATTTTGGGGACAGCTAGAAACCCTAAAACCTAACCTTATATGCAAAGAAATCAGGAAGAACTATGAGTTTAGATGATTTACCTATTGAGTATCAAAACTCAAGAAAAGCTTCAAAGAGGGAATTCCAAATGACAACTACAAATCTCCAAATTGCATGCAAACTGAGGTGCTCCTCCAAAATCAGTATATAAACATAAATTAGATCCTATTGCAAAAGACTAGGACTAAAAAGGAGCTAAAATAATTAATTAGGAATTTCTAAGGTTGGGGATTTACCTCTTCCTAAACTTGAGATCTATTTCCTAGAGAGGCTAACCCTAAATGAAGGAGGCATTAAATAGGGGTGGGAATCCCTAGGTTGGCTGCATGGGTGGGCTAGGATTGGTCTTGGGCTTAATTCATGGGCCTATGGCTTAAATACTAGGCTTTAAATTGCTAAGTCATAAGTCATTGACTTAAACCATAAGTCATGAACTTACTTCTCTTAAGTAATACTTCCTGCCTTAAAACTAATTCCCAATGACTAAAAGTAGGTTAACTAGAGTTAGACTAGGGTCACCAACTAGGGTTAGTTCTAGGTTAGTCTACAAGTCTCAACTAGTCATGACTAACACAACATAGCAATATTTAATTAATATTAAAATCACACAAATTCCCATAAATTATAATAAATTCAAATAAATCCTAAAACGCCCAAAATACCCTCTAGGCTATAATGTACTAGTCAAACATCCTAATCACATGGCAAGGCTCTAAGGTTACACTAGTCGAACACCAAAATTATAAGTCATGATATAAAATAGTTTTAAATGTTTAAAAATCACCAAAAATCATATTATCATTTAAATATCATCATTAAATAAATTAAAATACAAAATTTTAAAATTACCCTCATTTTAGAAACTGGGTGTTACAGCACCAGCCCCGACAGCTAGGGCTTTGACAATTAGAATCCCGAGGCGGGCGGCCTCAGTGACGTTGGTTCAACATTCAATACCGATAAACCCTCAGCAGCAGAAGCAGAAGCACTCTTCCGTAGTAGGATGTTCGCATTGCGGAAAGCCAGGACATGTGGTGGCAGAATGTCGCAGGGCACGGGATTGTGCCTTGCTTGTGGGGCAGCGGATCACAAGATAGGATCCTGCCCGAATAGGGGTAGTTCATCATCGTCCAACTTTACTATTCCTTCGGTGAGAGGACCAGCACCAGTCCAGCAACAACAATAGTATCAGCCTCAGAGGCCATTGCCGACGCAGGCACAAGCCTTCCAGCAGTATGTACAAGCCCAAGCCCTGATTCAGAGCAGACAGAGAGGTTTTCAGCAGAGGGGACCCGCACCCAGAGGACATGGTCAGGCGATGACCGTAGAAGAAGGATTGGCACCAGGTGAGGTAGTGGCAGGTACTATTCTCGTCAACTCCTATCCAGCATCAGCATTATTTGATTCTGGTGCATCGTATTCATTTACATCTACACGATTCGCAACACGGATAGGACTTGAGCCTGAGTCATTATCAGTAAGGCTCATTATACTTACCGATAACGGTCTTGTAGGAGTATATAGAGTATTTTCCTCGTGTTGGATCTTAGTTAGCGGTAGAGAGTTCCCCGCTAGATTGATAGAGTTCCCGATGGCCGATTATGATGTGGTCTTAGGGATGGATGGGTTAAGGAACCAGTATGCTAGGATAGACTGCTATGTTGACAGGATTGTTTTTAGCATTCCAGGCAAGCCAGAGTTTTCTTTTTTCCGAGACGAAGTTGAACCTTCTCCTCCAGTATTGCAGATGGCAGTAGCAGCAGTACAGTTACCCCTGATAGTCGGAGTTTCCAGATGTTTTTCCAGAAGAGCTTCCAGGAATGCCGCCAGAGCGAGAGATCGAGTTTACTATCGACTTGATCCCAGGTATAGCCCCAGTGTCGGAGAGAGTCTACAGGATGGCGCCGTCAGAGTTAGAGATATTGTACAAGATAATTGAAGAACTCAGGACCAAAGGATTCATTCATACAAGTGGATCGCCTTGGGGAGCCCCGATGCTTCTTGTAAAAAAGAAGGATGGTACATCCAGATTATGTGTAGATTATCTTACCTTGAACTCAGTAACAATCAAAACAGATACCCTCTCCCGAGGATAGATGACTTGTTTGATCAACTTAAGGGGCAGCAGTATTCTCGAAGATTGACTTACGGTCAGGATACCATCATATCAGAGTCAGAGAGAAGGACATCCTAAAGACAGCTTTTAGATCCAGATATGGACATTGGGAGTTCCTTGTTATGCTATTTGGAGCAACCAATGCGCCAACTGTATTTATGGACCTCATGAATCGCAATTTCATGCCATACTTGGATCAGTTCGTGATTGTGTTCATAGACGACATCCTAGTCTACAGCAAGAGTAAAGCAGAGCATGAGCAGCATCTCAGAGTTGTCCTCCAGATTCTCAGAGAGTACCAGTTGTACACGAAGTTCAGTAACTGTAAATTCTGGCTCGATCGTATTTCATACTTGGGTCATATCATCACCAGAGGAGGAGTAGAAGTGGATACACAGAAGATCGTGGCTATCGAGACATCGCTAGTACCTACGATAGTTACAGAAGTTTGTAGTTTTTTTGGCTTGGCCAGCTACTACCGGCGATTTGTTTCAGGCTTTGCTTGGATTTCAGCGCCATTGACCCAGTTGACCCGCAAGGATGTGCAGTTTGCTTGGACAGCAGAATGTCAAGATTTTTTTGAGAAGTTGAAGCGAGGTTTGATGACGGCACCCATTCTCACGCTTCCAGATGGGACCGAGGATTCTCAGTGTATTGATGCTTCAGACAGAGGTTTGGGATGTGTTTTGATGCAGCATGGAAGGTAACAGCTTATGTGTCACGTCAACTTTGTGATCATGAGAGAAATTATCCAACCCATGATTTGGAGTTGGCAGCAGTAGTGTTTGTACTTAAGCTTTGGAGGCATTATTTATATGAAGATCGGGTGGAGATTTTTACCGATGATAAGAGCCTGAAGTATGTGTTTACTCAGAAGGATCTTAACATGCGTCAGAGGAGATGGCTAGAGCTGCTTGTGGATTATGACATCAACCTGCAGTATCATCCTGGAAAGGCCAACGTCGTTGCAGATGCATTGAGAAGAAGAGCCAGAGTTTATTTTCTAACAGCGCAACCAGAGTTATTAGCAGATCTTCAGAAGATGGGTATAGAAGTTGTCCTTCTTACCAATGTGGCATTGATGGCCAGTATGCAAGTTCAGTCCACTATAGTCCAAGGATCCGGATGGTGCAGTCAACAGATTCCAAGCTTTAGCGACTCAGAGCAGAGTGTGAGGAAGGACGGCGGCCAGAGTTATGCATTCATGAAGATGGTACACTTCGACAGGGTAAGCGTATTTGTGTACCCAGTGGAAATCAGACAGGAAGTCATGGCAGAAGCTCACAGTTCACAGTATTCCATTCATCTTGGTGGCACAAAGATGTACCGTGATATCCGTCAGCACTTTTGGTAGAATAGCATGAAGAGGAAGATAGCCCGGTTTGTCTCTCGGTGTTTGGTTTGCCAACAAGTTAAAGCTGAGCATCAGAGACCGGCTGGACTTCTTCAGCCCTTGCTGATTCCAGAATGGAAATAGGAGCATATAACCATGGATTTCATGACTGGATTACCTAGTCCCGACCGGTAGAGATACTATTTGGGTTATTATAGACAGGCTCATAAAAGTGGCTCACTTTCTCCCGTTCAGAGTTGGTCAGTCGACAGCTCAGCTAGCGGAGATGTACCTCAGGCAGATCGTCAGATTTTACGTTGAACCAGTCAGTATCACCTCGGACAGAGATTCAAGATTTATGTCGTACTTTTGGCGTAGTCTACAAGAGAGTTTGGAAACTCACCTCCAGTTCATCTCAACTTATCATCTGCAGACAGATGGTCAGTCAGAGTGTACCATACGAACCTTGGAAGATATGTAGAGATCTTGTACCCTTGATTTTGGTGGTTCGTGAGAAGATCACCTGCACCTGTTGGAGTTCTCGTACAACAACAGTTTCCAAGTCAGTATCCAGATGGCACCGTTCGAGGTACTGTATAGTAGGAAGTACGGATCCCCGCTAGCATAGATATGTTGGAGAGAGACAGATGCTCGGTCCGAAAATGATTACTCAGACAGTTGAGGTGGTCAGAAGAGTCAGAGATCATCTTCACGTCGTACAAGATCGTTAGCGCCATTGGGCCGATTCTCATCGACAACCCCTTGAATTTTCTGTCGACGACCATGTATTTCTTAGGATCTTGCCTACCCGTAGCGTCATTCATTTCGACGTACGGGAAAAGCTTAGTCCTAAGTATATAGGGCCATTCGACATTCTAGAGCGAGTAGGTGATGTGTCCTATCGTCTCGCTCTTCCGTCGTCGTTGCGTGAGGTACATAGTCTTCTATGTATACCAACTACGACGGTATATTCCAGACCCGAGCCACATCCTGGATCATTCGAAATTGGTAGTTGGTACCAACCTTTCGTATGAGGAGAGGCCCGTATCCATATTGACCGAAGAGAGAAGATACTCAAGAACAAGACTATTAAGTTAGTCCGTATTGCTTGGGGTCATCACTCTTTGGGTGAGTCAACGTAGAAGCGTAAGGATGATATCCGATCGCGATATCCCAACCTGTTTGACTCGTAAGGTATAATGTCTTGCTTGCTTATGCCTTATGCTCTCAATTCCTTGCTTGAATGAATGAGTGTATGGTGGACTGCTTAGTATAGCTTGTCTGTGATTAGTATAGCTTGTCCTTGCCTCTCTAGTCTCTTAATTAAATTCCGAAGATGGAATTCTTTTAAGGTGGGTAGAGTTGTAACGCCCGTAGTTCGTATTATGTATTTTGGTTTACGTGTACGTATTTTGACTCATATTGCATGTCTCATTGTATGGTTTATTTTAGCATTTTATTGGTTATAGTTTATCTTGGTTTGGTTTGGCATGGTTTGGTTTAATTTTGGGTTCATCATGAACCAAAAGAAAACCCCTACCTACCACCACCATCATCATTTAAAACCAAAACTAACTTTTCTCCCTCCTCCACTTTCTCATTTACTTTCTTCCTTCTCCATTAAACCCACCACCAACCAAGAACACCCCTTAGGCAAGTACAACTTGCTTCATGGAGGAACTCAAATTTTGTTGTTCTATTTTCTTCCTCACGAGATTCTAAGACACTTTAGTACTTAGCATTTTTAATTTCCATGGTTTATTTCTTGTAAATCTAAGTTTGTTGCATTTTCAGATTTTTTTGGGTTTTGATCTATCAAATGTTATTATTTCAAGTTTTGATTGTTCCATATTGTAGCGAATTTTATTTCTACCCATTTTGACCTATAGAAGTCCAAATTTGGACTTATAGTGAAGGTTTTATGGAGCTTAGAAGCTATGGGTTCCACGACCATCCTTCCAGATTTTCGGAGAAGATGGGTATTCATCTACCCAGCCGCATAGATGGGTACCCATCTACTGCCGCATGAGACTCCCATCCACTTTTCCGTGTGGAACTCATCTACCCAGCCGCATAGAATGGTATCCATCTACCCATCCGCATAGATGGGTACCCATCTACAGCCGCATGAGACCCCCATCCACTTTACCGCATGGAACTCTTCTACCCAACCGCATAGATGGGTATCCATCTACCCAGCCGCATAGATGGGTACCCATCTACTGCCGCATAGACCCCATCCACTTTGCCGCATGGAACTCATCTACCCAGCCGCATAGATGGGTACCCATCTACTGCCGCATGAGACCCCCATCCACTTTGCCGCATGGAACTCATCTACCCAGCCGCATAGATGGGTATCCATCTACCCAGCCGCATAGATGGGTACCCATCTACTGCCGCATGAAACCCCCATCCACTTTGCCACATAGAACTCATCTACCCAGCCGCATAGATAGGTATCCATCTACCCAGCCGCATAGATGGGTACCCATCTACTGTCGCATGAGACCCCCATCCACCTTGCCGTATAGAACTCATCTAGCCAGCTGCATAGATGGGTATCCATCTACCCAGCCGCATAGATGGGTACCCATCTACTGCCGCATGAGACCCCATTAACCCTTGGCCGCATAGTACCTATTTTGGTTGTTTTTCGTGTCCTATTTGGCTGATTTATGGCCAGAATTTCTTCCAACTCCCAACATGAAAGTTGTAAATCTTTTCCTTGGCTTCAAGAATATGTTACTAACTATTTATACAAGCTTTTCATTTATGATGATGTAAGGATAGAACACGATAGTGGCCTGTTAAGGCGCACTCTTAACCAGTAACAAGTAACATGACATGACAGTGGCCCATTTGTTTCACTTAACAAAATGCCTAAAATTAGCTTTTGAAAGAAAACTAGAAAAAGTACAGAAGTACAAATTGTTCTGGGAAGTATTGCTATGGAAGTCTAATCTGAGAGCGATCACTTTGTTCCTTGGACTATACGATAATGATGAAGAAAACTGCTTGAAGAAGACAAACAATCGGAAGAACTAAGTCACCGAAAGGTATCGAGCAACGGCATTGATGGCACAGTCGAATACTTTCTTGTTTTGCTTCACCCTGTTCTTGAGAAAAAGTTGAAGAAATGCTTCTGGGAATATCACTCTGGAAGTATGAGCTTTCTCAGAATCTCCTCTCTTGTCTCTCTGTTGATCTCTTAATGACGTCTATGTGAAAAATAAGTCTATTTATAGAATTGACCCTTTGTGCGTAAAAAGTAACAAAATCGGATCTTTACGCTAGTAACTGTCACCCACTATGTAAATCATCCTCTACGCACGTTGACACGTATCCCATTACTTCAACAAAATAGGGAAAGCACGTACACACGTTCTTCGATAAGTGTGGCATGAAAGCCACGTAGGAAAACCACGTTCTCAAGTAGCCAGGAAAGATCGAGCATAAAAATGACCCAAAATACACTCCCAGCGTAAAGTGGCAGACTGGGCGTAAAAATAGCCCAAAATAAACTTTTCGCGTAAAGTAGCTAAAGAAAATAGCCTTGAGCGTAAAAAGTAGCCCAAATAAACTTTACGCCCACAATAGCCTTGAGCATAAAAGCTCAAATAACTATCGTGCGTAAAAGAAGCAGTTTTATTGAGCGTAAAGTAGCCCCCTCTGCACACTAAACGACAGTATTGGGTTTAGTGTAAATCTAATCCTCTCGGCTTCTGTGCAATCCTGCTGTCAGAAAATTATTGTGTCAGATCAAATCAATTGCATTAAATGCGGCCTGATAGTCTGTCCCCGGCGTAAATGTGGAGGATAACTCTCGCGTAAAAGCTTCTCGCATAGAGAATAGTATGCGTAGAGAGTAGCTCGCGTAGAGTCTGAGTTTGACTCAATTTGAATTGCGTAAAGTTCTCAACTTCTTTGACTTGGTCTTTAAAGTACTTTTTACGCTCCTACAAGACCCACTTCAAAGTTTTCAAATTATTTTCAAAATTTGAAATACTTTGAACTGAAGCGTAAAATTCGGGATTTCACAGCCAGCGTAGAATTCGGGATATCCAACGGTCATCCGCCTAAAAGTTGGGATATCCAACAGTCAGCGAAAAATTCGAGAATTTGAACCGATTCAAAAATTCTCTATAAATAGAGCTTTTCGAAGAGAGATAAAACTTTACCTATCTACCGTAATCTCGATCTCTTTTACTCTTCTACCTCCTTCATACTCTTGCTTTCGATCCGATGGCTCCCAAGAAGTCCACCGTCGGCAGCAAGGGCAAGAAGCCGGTCGCCGATTCGTAATCGGCCGACCGTACGAAAACTCCCGTCCAATCATCAACGACGCCGCAACAAAGCAACCCCGTCGTGGCTCCAGCAATGAAGGGTAAAGCCCTACTTAATCTCGGCTACAAGTCTGCGGAGAAGAAGAAAAAACTCGAGCCTTCAAATTTCATGCCCATGTCATACGTGTCAACGTAGAAACTGAAATAACAAAATACGCCCACGTTATACGTGTCAGCGTAAAGTTAAGAATATACGCCCACGTTTATGCGTGTCAGCATAAATTAAGAAAATACGCCCACGTCTATACGTGCTAGCGTAAATTTCAAAATACGCTCACATCAATTTGTGTTAGCGTAAAAATGAGAATATGCTCACGTCAACACGTGCCAGCGTAAAAATTAAAATACGCTCATGTCTACACATGCCAGCATAAAATTCATAATACGCTCACATCAACATATGCCAGCGTAAAAATTAAAATACGCTCACGTCAATACGTGCCAGCGTAAAATTCATAATACGCTCACATTAACATGTATCAGCTTAAAATTCAAAATACGCTCACATCAACATGTGCCAGCGTAAAATTCACAAGTAAAAGACTTTGTGTAAAACAAAGAACTTTTACACTTTTAAAAGTTTTTATCAACTTTAATAAGCGTAAAGTTTGCATAGTCAGAGTCTTTAGCGTAAAACTCAAACCAAATTATCTGCGTAAAAATTTTAAATTAGATTTTCACTAACTTATTTTTTTTCTTTTGGCAGTAGATTTGCAGATTCACCCACTTGCATAAGTATTTGGCTCATCAGCTGGTATGGTAGGCTCGAATTATTTGGAGAACCTGTCCCATGTGGAGTTTCCCCAATCGAATCCGGAGTACCCAGTAGAGAGAGCACAGTTGATAGCTGCCCAAGGGGATAGAATGTTGTTATCTATGATTAATGGAGAACTGTTGACCTCGCTGGATGGTCAACAATTTGCAAAGCTAGCTTTCTTATTCGGGGATGCAATAGACTTCAAGTCACAAACACACCCCAAGAAGGAGTCTTGGGTGTTCAAGTCTGGAGATAGAGCAATGTATCTCCCTGATATGGATAGAGATTATCCCCTGTCCGTATTTATCCATGCTACCCATCCCCGACAGATGCTGTGGAATCTGACTCCCAGCAGTCATGGAAAGCCGGGTAGAATCATATTCAAGAGGGATCATGCCAACAATATGGGGTATCACGTCAGTGTTCCCAATGGCGGTGTCGTTCCTTTCTCTGGCCTCTTGCCAGGATTTACTCCGAGTGAAAATTCGGCTTTAATCCAACCAGTGCCGACCCAGATGTTCATCAATAAGTTCATAAGGGCTGCGATATTATATCCCCAGACAAACACTAGGCTACCGGGATGGTTGACTCCATTTAACCAGAACTGGATCCAAATTAGTGTTTGATCATGAAGAACTTCCAGACGGAGCTAAAAGACATCGGCCTGTATGAAGCAGTGGCCTCCACTAGTCAGGGTATACCACCGAACAGTAACTTGTTCATGGCCCTGATGGAAATATATAAGTTCAACTGGAACTTTTGCGACCCCAAAAGGTAAATTGGGTCTCGCACTCCACGAGATGCAATTTATCTCGAAGCTGCCAATGGAGGAAGCCCCATATGAAGAATATGTTCCCTCCAACGGGAACTTGCTGAAATCAGGGAGAAAAACCCTCAATTGGTTGAGGTATATGAAGAATTGATGTGCCATTACATGATTTGCACTACTATGCATGAGAGTGGATCTCAATTGGCGTACATCAACAAGTGGACAACATATCTCTTCTTTCATAAGGATAAGATATCCAAAGATGATAAAAAAGATTTCAGGAGAAAAAGCTCCAGCTATCAACACTGGTTCAACAATCCCTGTTGATAAAATACGGGATATGATGATTGGCTACAAATTTCCAAACAAATATTTGTCCACCAAGACTGGGGAGTTCTCTGCTGGAACCGAAGCCTTGAGCTTCCTTAGATATGGCAGCCAGAAGATCTTCAGGAAAGCCTTGCTGGCAGGCTTCCTTTCTCTATGGTTGAGAAGATGGGTTGTACCGGGGACCGGTACAGTTGATAGAATCCACCGAAACGTGCGATGGCCAGCGGTACGTTTGGTGTTTAAAGTCAGAATTAACCTGCTATCGGCAATGGTGTGCCGAGTAAACGCAGGTTTGAGGACTTTTGGTGAGGAGCTAACCAATAACGCTCCTCATCGTAACGTATTCCCCAGGATAGAAATGCCCTACACTTACTTGATGGGCTGACTGTTGCATCACAACTGCAATTTGTTGCCACCAGGCCCGGGAGATGATGCGGTGGTCTTCCTCCAGAAGTTCAGCAAAGCTACATGGACTGCCATGACAGTGGCAGATACCCGCAGTATTAAATTATTCTTACGGATGCAACTTTTTCTGTACCCGACCACAAGTTCCATCCGACTACTTCGGCGTTCAATTTGAATGAAGTTAAAGGAAGAACTTTATTGTCAGCACCAGTCTTCAGATGGCTACAGTACATCAGACCCTCCCACCTGATGTACAGAAATAAAGACAATTGTGCGTTCGAACCATATCTACCAAGTAGGTTTACTCGCCAATTTGGATATGACCAACTTCATGTTGGTAATCCCTCTACCAGTTTTTCATTATAGGAAACTGATTGATGGTGCAAGAGGTTGGAGGTATTTTAGCACCGCCTGTACCAGTGCCAAATTCAAGTGTCAACTGCTATGAGCACCACCGAGCTACGTATACTTCATACGTATGCTCACTTTTATGCTTCCATCCACTCCTTCGCCCATGGCTACAACCTAAGAGGTAGTCTAAGATGGCCCAAGGAAGGAAATATTGAAGAGCCAGTTAGGGTACCATCAGACATACCTGACGACGCTGCCGTTCCAGATCAATATCTAAGTTATCCCTACGGGAGTTGGGAAAAGCTGCAGAACCTATCATTATTGGTAAATCTCGGAAACTGAAACAAAGTGCAGCTGTTACTCTTCCAGAGAAGACCCCAGAAAAGAAGAAGAAGAAGGCTACCACCAAAAGACCTTCTAGATCAAGAGCCACTACCCCGGAGAGTGACACTCAGGTGGATGAGCCGTAACATATTACATCTTCTTCAGTTCACCCTGGAGAAGGATCTTCAGCATCTCAACCAGCAGCACCTACAGTAGTCCTATCTCCGGGACGTCTCAGCTCGTCGCTTCATTTAACTTTACCACAAAAGGCATAAGTTGTTGAAGACGTCGCCCCAGTACATACCGTTGATCAAGAGCCCATCCCATCCGATGAACCAGCTATTAATTTTGACGATGAGGATTGGACTGAAGATTATGACGCGTACTTGGCACGTCCTGCACATACTCCAGGTAAATATAATTTATATAAAATCCATACAAAAGTATATTTTTTTATATTAACTTATTTTGTTTAATTTTTGTAGATGTTATCATTACCCCAAAGCTTGTGGCTCCTCCTCCTCAAGAAGATTTTTATGAGGAAAACAGGAGTCTGAGGAGGAGGCTTCTTCTTCAGAAGAAAGATGCTCAAGAAGAAGTACCACGAGAGCCCAAAGTGGAGACTCAGGAAGAATGTCCTCCATCTCTGGAGGTACAACAAGAGCCAGAAATGCAGGCTCAGCCAGAAGTGTCCCCTCCTGCTAAGGGCAAGGATAAGAGGAAACTACAGTAGAACTTACTGTAGATGATGAAGAGGCTACTGAAGAATTAGACTTCAACGAAGAATCAGTTGTAGAAGGACTCACTACAACTGAAATACTTGAAGATCCTGCAGAGCCAATAGCTGAAGAAGGTGATGAAGGCATACTCAGGTCACCAACTAAAGCTGGGGAAGTTGTAATAGCATCCTCTGCTATTACTACCGATCCAGTACAAGTTCCTGAAGAGACAATGCCGAACCGGAGTTAGCTGCCATAACTACCATTCGCCCACACTAATCACTGCCACGAAACTCAAGTAGTTTTAGCTCCAGAAATGGCTGGAGTAACAAATACTGAAGATACTGTTCCTGAAGCTCCTAGAAATAAGTTGGCCATGGTAGCAGTGACAACAATGTCTTCATCTCAACCTGCTACCAAGGCATCATCTGTTCCTAGTCTTCAGAGAAGAGATTTGGTAGACATCGCCGCAACACCGAGCTCAAGTGCAGAAATGAATCTCTTAGTTAAGATTCATACTGAGACTTTTTACAAGACTTTAGCGGCTTTAATCAAGATAGTCCTGAATAAGGGCCTCAATTATGAGAGCTTAAAGGCGGCGATTGCTCTTACTATCAGAAATGTCGCCATGTTCAATAATGCGGCAGAGCAGCAGCATTGGAGAAAATCATGGAGGGACTTGAACAACCCATCAAAGAATATCTATAGCTGTCAAGTGAAACCATTGAAAGTCTCATCCAAGAGGAGTATGACGCTTTATCAGCTGAATACCTTGCTCGGAAGACGACTTTCAATGAGGCCCTCCATGAATACAGCATCAAGGTGGCCAAAGAAAAGGCTTTTTGACTGGAGCGAAGCCCCAGCTGGATATCCAGAGAAAAGCCTATGAAGCTTCGAATATAAGAATTCATCAAAAAAATGATAGAATTTGTGAAGTCGAGGCTGAGCTGCTCGCTTGAAGGCGGAGAAGGAGCAGTTGATATTAGCTCGAGACCAGCAGCTTACACAGAGTTCAATTTTGGAAGAACAAGTCTTTGGAGCTGAGACTACCATCAAAACCCTTGACGAAGCCAAGGACAAGATGATAGTCACTTTTGCTGAACTTTCTCACATCTGTACTCCCGAAGCTCGACGCTCCGTAGCTGCTAAAACTGTAGTGAGCTCCCGTGACAAGCGTCTAGCGGAGCTACAAAATTACTTCAAGATGTCTCTGCCCCACCTTAGGCAAATAAAGAGCTTTTGTGATCTTCTATCTTTTCCATTCTGTAATATTTATAAGAAATAAATAAAAATTTATTTTGATCCTATTTTATTTTGAAATTAAACAATAGGTATGAGATAGAAAACACTTATCAGAGGTAATATGAACATGACAAGTCTTCTAAACTCAATAAATTATATCTATCCAGAGGTAATGGACATGATAGATAATAAATCTCGTTTTTTATTTAGAGTATACAATACTATCAAAGGTAATATGAACGTGACAGATCGTGACAACTCAAAAAATAGATTAATATCTATTCAGAGGTCAAATGGACATGATAGATAGGAAAAGAAGTAGACTTAATATTTATTCAAAGGTCATGAGAACATGATAAATAATAAATCCACTTTTTAATCAACTAGTAAGATAAAAGATCAAAATTCTCTTCAAGAGACAAGTAATCAGCTTAACCAAACATTGGTAGCTGGAGAATAAAGAAGAAATTCAAACATAATATTTCTTCAAGAATTTGTCATTGATCGGCATCATGAGCAGATCTCTATTAGGTTTAGACAACCTATAGGCACCATTGGAGAACTGTCTCGACTACATAGGACCTTTCCATTTTGTTGGAATTTCCCTTGCTCTTATGAGTCATCACCATCGGTCTTCGAACAGCTAGAACTAGTTCACCGACTTTGAATACCCTCTCTTTAACTTTACGATTGAAAGTTCGAGATATGCGGGCTTGATATCTCAATGTGATGTTGCGCTTGAAGATGCTTTTCGTCCAATCCTTCAAGTTCTTGAAGTCGTAAGCGATCATTGTTCTCTATAGTTAGCTCATTAGCAATGGCTATTCGAAGAGATGGAATCTATTTTCCAGTGGAAGAACAGCCTCACATCCATAAACCAGTAAAAATGGTATAAAACCAGTAGGAGTTCGGACTGTCGTTCGGCAAGCCCATAAACATTCTCCAAGTTTTTATTCCAATAATGTTTATTAGAAGAAACAAACTTTTTGAGAAGTTTAATGATCGTCTTGTTGAAGGCTTCGGCCAAACCATTAGCAGCTGGATTATAAGCCGTAGAAGCCAAATTTTGGATCTGATTCTTATCACAGAATCAATAAAATGCATGACTGGCAAATTATGGTCCATTGTCATGAATTATCCGACGGGAAATCCCAAAATGATAAATGACATAGTGTTTAATGAAACTAACCACATTTGATGTTTTTATTTCAATAAGGGGAACCGCTTCCACCCATTAAGAAAAGTAATCGGTTATAGCCAGTATAAACCGATGTCCTTTGACAGAAGGAGGGTTAATAGACCAATAATATCCATGCCCCAAGCTTCGAAAGGCCAAGAAGCTATTGTAGGATGTAGGAATTCAGATGGTTGATGAATAAAATCAGCATGAATCTGACATGCTTTACACCGTCTGGCATAATCTACAGCATCTGCTATCATGGAAGGCCAATAATATCCATTCTTTGAATGCGGTCTTGTAATTTTAGACCTGGTTGATGAGCACCGCAGACACCATCATGAGCTTCACGAAGTGTTTGTTTAGCTTCACTTTCAGAGAGACAACGTAGCAAAAGTCCATCATATGAACGACGATATAACATATGTAAAGAAGAATCATAATAGAATCGAAATGATCGTCTCTTGATTGATGCAGCTTCTTTTAGATCTTCAGGTAAAATCCTATAACCGCATAATCAATGAATGGACTTCTCCAATCCCTCTGCTGGGAAATTAATTCTGTAGTGGAACTCTATTCAATATGCAGATTATTCCTGACACAGAATAAGTCTCGATCCAACAAAGTAATGGTGTTTTGTCTTCTAATTGGAACAGCTAAGTCTGCAGCTAAACTAGCAAGAGCATCTGCTTCCAAATTCTGAGAACGTGGTACGAATTCGATGAAGAATCCTTTGAATGAAAGGACCAATTCGATTATCACTTGATGATAAGGAATGAGGTCAGGATTTCTGACTTCATATGTCCCCTGACCTGATTAACAATCAGTTGAGAGCCTCCATAGCTTCAGGAACTCAATGTCCAATTGTTTTGCTACTTGGAGACCAATTAGCAGAGTATTGTATTCTGCCACATTGTTGGAGCAAGGTTCATTAAGAGAATAAGCACGGTATATGACCATTTTGTCAGGAGAGACTAGGATAATATCTACTCTGGAGACAATATTGCCTTTAGGTCCAACCCGTGATGCTCCATCAAAGTATAGTTGCCAAATGTCATCCTTCAAAGTCATGTTGCAATCCACGACTTCATTTGGAATCCTCATATAGCTTCGATGTTTCAGGTATAGGGTAAGCTGCTAAGAAATCAGCTACTGCTTGACCCTTTACTGATTTTTGAGGTACATAGACCATATCATAAGGAGTGAGCAACATCGCCCAGGTGGCTAACCTGGAATTAAGAATGTTCGGTTTTCTCATCAATACCCGAATAGGATTTATTTGGAGATGACATGAATAGTCTGTCCTGACACATAATGTCGTATCTTTTGAACAGCAAAAACCAAGGCCAGACATTCCTTCTCCACAGGAGACCTGTGTTCCGCTCCGACCATCATTCGGCTAAGATAATAAATTGTCTGGTCATGACTTTGTCACTTTTCTGTACAAGAAGAGCACCAAGTGAATGATCTAAGGCTCGAACATATAGCAAAAATGGTCTTCCTACAACTGGAGGTACCACCACCTTTGGATTTGTAAGGTATTGCTTGATGTCATTGAAGGCTTTCTGACATGCTTTATCCCAGACAAATGATACACCTTTCTTTAATAGACGGGAGAAAGGTTAACATCCCCCAGAAAGATTGGATATAAATCTCCTGATATAAGCAATGCGGCCTTGGAAGCCATGGAGTTCTTTTAGATTGCG
>JANAVB010011199.1:39115815-39278764 GCA_029216955.1 Iris pallida
CAAGATTAAGTAGATCAAACCCAAGAAATCTGAAAATAAAATAAACATAGATCTACAAGAATCTAGCCATGGAAAGTGAAAATGCCAAGTACTAAAGTACTTTAGAATGTAGTAAGGAAGAAAATGAAGTAATAAAATTGGAGTTCCTCCATGAAGCAAGTTGTACTTGCCTAGACCTCTCTTCTCTCTCTGGTAGGTAGGGAAGTAAATGAGGAAGAAGAAGATGATAAATGAAGAGAGAGAATAAAGAGGGCTATAAATACAAAATGGTGGTGGTAGGTAGGGGTTCACCTTGGGTTCATCATGAACCCAATCAAAACCAAGCCAAGCCGAACCAACCAACCCAAACCAGGAATAACCAAGCCAATCATGCAATACAAGAATAGATACGTACACGTATTCCAAAAATACGTAATACGAACCACAGGCATCACAACTCTACCCACCTTAAAAGAATTCGTCCTCGAAATTTAATCAAGAGGCTAGAGGAGCAATGGCAAGCTACATTAATCACATGCAGGCTATAACTAGGCAGACAATCAATCATGCAAGCAAGGAATCGAAGGTATGAGGCATAAGAAGACATTATACCTCACGAGTCAAACAAGTCGGGATATCGTGATCGGATATCATCCTCACGCTCCCACGTTGACTCCCCCAAAGAGTGATGACCCCAAGCAACTCGGACTAACTTGATAGTCTTGTTCTTGAGGGTCTTCTCTCTCCGGTCTAATATAGACACGGGCCTCTCATACGAAAGGTTGGTACCAAAAAAATTCTGAATGATCTAGGATGTGGCTCGGGTCCGGGATATACCGTCGTAATTGGGATACATGGAACACGTCATGCACCTCGCTTAGCGACGGCGGAAGAGCGAGACGATAGGATACATTCCTACTCGCTCCAGAATGTCGAACGGTCCTATATACCTAGGACTAAGCTTTTCCCGGACGCCGAAACGAATGACGCCACGGTTAGGCAAAATCCTCAGGAATACATGATCGCCGACCGAAAACTCGAGAGGACGCCGATGAGAATCGGCCCAATGGCGCTGGCGATCTTGAGCAACTCGAAGGTGATCTCTGACTCGTCTGACCACTTCAACTGTCTGGGCAATCATTTCCGGACCGAGCATCTGCCTCTCTCCAACATCATCCCAGGCTAGCGGGGATCTGCACTTCCTACCATACAGTGCCTCGAACGGTGCCATCTGGATACTGGCCTAGAAACTGTTGTTGTACGAGAATTCTACCAGGTGCAAGTGATCTTCCCATGAACCACCGAAGTCAAGTGTACAAGATCGCAACATGTCTTCAAGAGTCTGGATCGTGCGCTCCGACTGACCATCTGTCTGCGGATGATACGCTGAACTGAACTGGAGGCGAGTCCCCAAACTCTCTTGCAAGCTACGCCAAAAGTGCGACGTAAATCTAGAATCTCGGTCCGAGGTAATACTGACTGGCACACCGTACAATCTGACAATCTGCCTGAGGTACATCTCCGCTAGCTGAGCCGTCGACTGACCAACTCTGAAGGGAAGAAAGTGAGCCACTTTCGTGAGCCGATCAACTATAACCCAGATAGCCTCTACCAGCTGGGGATCTAGGTAGTCCAGTCACAAAATCCATGGTCACATGCTCCCACTTCCATTCTGGAATCGATAAGGGCTGAAGAAGTCCAGCCGGTCTCTGATGTTCAGCCTTGACTTGTTGGCAAACCAAACACCGAGAGACAAACCGAGCTATCTCCCGCTTCATGCCATTCCACCAAAAATGCTGCCGGATATCACGGTACATCTTCGTACTGCCAGGATGGATGGAATACTGAGAACTGTGCGCCTCTGACATGATCTCCTGCCTGATATCTCCACTGGGTACACAAAGACGCTTCCCATGTCGAAGTGTACCGTCCTCATGAATGCATAGCTCTGGTCTTTGACCTGCCTCACACTCTGCTCTGAGTCGCTGAAGCTTGGAATCTGCTGACTGCACCATCCAGATCCTCTCGACTATAGTAGACTGAACTTGCATGCTGGCCATCGCTACACTGGAAGGGAGAACAACTTCTATACCCATTTTTGAAGATTGCTAACAGCTCTGGTTGCGCTGTTAGAAAATAAACTCCGGCTCTCCTGCTCAAAGCATCTGCAACAACATTGGCCTTCCCAGGATGACACTGTAAATTGACATCATAATCCACAAGAAGCTCCAGCCATCTCCTCTGACGCATGTTAAGATCCTTCTGGGTGAAAACATACTTCAGGCTCTTGTGGTTGGTGAAATCTCTACCCTATCTCCATACAAATAGTGCCTCCACAACTTAAGTGCAAACACTACTGCTGCCAGCTCCAAGTCATGGGTTGGGTAATTTCTCTCATGATTACGAAGTTGTCGTGATGCATAAGCTATTACCTTCCCATGCTGCATCAGAACACATCCTAAGCCTCTGCCTGAAGCATCACAATATACTGAGAATCCTCCGGTTCCATCTGGAAGCGCGAGAATAGGAGCTGTTATCAGGCCTCGCTTCAACTGCTCAAAAGAACTCTGACACTCTGCTGTCCAAGCAAACTGCACATCCTTGCGGGTCAACCGCGTCAATGGCACTGAAATTTGAGCAAAATTCGAAACAAACCGTCGTAGTAGCCGGCCAATCCAAGAAAACTACGAACCTCTGCAACTGTGCTGGGCACTAGCCATGACTCAATAGCCACAATCTTCTGGGGATCCACTTCCACTCCTCCTCTGGTGATGATATGACCCAAGTACGAAATGCGATCAAGCCAGAACTCGCATTTACTGAACTTGGCATATAACTGGTGCTCTCTGAGGATCTGAAGAACAACTCTGAGATGCTGCTCATGCTCCGCCTCACTCTTGCTGTAGACCAGGATGTCATCCAAGAAGACAATCACAAACTGATCCAAGTAAGGCATGAAGATGCGATTCATGAGGTCCATGAATATGGCTGGCGCATTGGTTGCACCAAAAGGCATAACAAGGAACTCCCAATGCCCATATCTCGATCTAAAAGCTGTCTTCGGGATGTCCTGCTCTCTGACTCTGATCTGATGATAACCTGAGCGCAAATCAATCTTCGAGAATACTGAAGCCCCCTTGAGTTGATCAAACAAGTCATCTATCCTCGGAAGAGGGTATCTGTTCTTGATTGTCACTGAGTTCAAGGTACGATAATCAACACATAACCTGGACGTACCATCCTTCTTTTTTACAAGAAGCATCGGGGCTCCCCAAGGCGATCCACTAGCACGAATGAATCCCTTGGCTTGAAGTTCTTCAATCATCTTGTACAAGATCTCCAACTCTGAAGGCGCCATCCTGTAGACTCTTTCTGATACTGGGGCTGTCCCGGGAATCAAGTCTATAGTGAACTCGATCTCCCGCTCTGGAGGCATACCTGGTAGCTCTTCTGGGAAAACATCTGGGAACTCATCCACTATTCTGGGCAATTGCACTGCTGCTACTGCCATCCGCAACACTGGAGGAGAAGGCTCAACTGTGCCCCTGGAAAATAAAAACTCTGGCTCGCCTGGAATGCTAAAAACAATCCTACCAATATGGCAGTCTATTCTAGCATACGGTTCCTCAACCAATCCATCCCTAGGACCACATCATAATCGGCCATCGGGAACTCTATCAATCTAGCGGGGAATTCTCTACCGCTAACTACGATCCGACACGAGGAAAACACTCTATCTACTCCCACAAGTCCGTTACCAGTGAGTATATTGAGCCTTACTGATAATGACTCGGGCTCCAATCCTATTCGTATCGCGAATCGTGCAGACATAAAAGAATGCGATGCACCAAAATCAAATAAAGCTGAAGCTGGAAATGAGTTGACGAGAATAGTACCTGCCACTACCTCTCCTGGTGCCAATCCTTCCTCTGCGGTCATCACCATAGCCTGACCGTGCCCTCGGGGTACTGGTCCCTCTTCTGAAATCCTCGCTGCCTGCTTTGACTCAAGGCTTGGGCTTGAACATGCTGCTGGGGGTTCTGCTGCTGGAACATCTGGGACTGAGGCGGCAAAGGCCTCGGAAATAGTTACTGTTGTTGCTGTTGGACGGGTTGGTCCTCTCATCGAAGAGCTAGAAAGGTTGGACGATGATGAACCACCCCTATTCGGGCAGGATCCAACCCTATGGTCTGGTGCTCCACAAGCCAGACACAATCCTTGCGTCCTACGACATTCTGCCACTACATGGCCTGGCTTCCCACAATGAGAACATCCCACTGCGGAAGACTGCTTCTGCTTCTGCTGCTGCTGAGGGAACGTTGGGGTGGAATGCTGAACCGACGTTACTGAGGCTGTCCGCCTCGGAGCTCCAATAGTCAAAGCCCTGGCTGCCGGGGCTGGTGCTGAAGACCGATTCATCTGGCCGTGAGATCTCTTTCGACCCTCGGCCCTATCCACGATCCTCTGGAAGGTATACTCGTGCCTCCGGGCTGCTCTCAAGACCGCATCAAAAGTCTGATGCTCAAACTGCTCTACTGCCAACAAGATCTCCAGGTGAAGCCCTGTGGAATCGCTGGGCTCTATCATACTCGGTTGCCACCAAGGTGGGAGCAAACCGACTGAGTCTGAAAAACTCGGCCGCATATCCGTCGACCGTCCTGCCTCCTTGCTTCAGATTAGTAAACCTCGTCTGCAGATCATACCGAGCCACGGCATCGAAATACTTGGTCTGGAATCTCTCTCTGAACACCGCCCAAGCAATAGGTGCTGCTAATCCAACGGCCTGAGCTGCCCACCAGCTGCGGGCAAGATCTAACAACTGTAGACGCACAACTGCCACCTTCTCGTTCTTTGGAGTCCTGGCTGCCTCGAGAATCACTTCTGTATCCTGAAGCCAAACATCTGCTGCGATAGCATCTTCGCTACCATCAAAGAATGGAGGGTTCAAGCGCTTGAAGCTGTTGGCCGCGCTGTTACCCTGATGACCTCCTCTGGTCAAAGCATCCGTCACTGCCTGTTGCAAGGCATCTCCACGACGATCTTGAGAAGCTATCAAGGTCCTGACGAGTCCTACTAATGTGCCATCATCAGGTTCGGCAGGTCGAACTGGCTGAACTGGGGGCTCTTCTCCAATAGGCTCGACTCTGGAGGCTTCTCCGGAGTGCTGGACTTGATCTCCAGGTTGCTGCTGGTCCGCGGGAGGTGCTCCGCCTTGCTGATCGGCAGGACCACGAACAATGCCGCTGAAGAAGACGACATAGGGAACAATAAGGAAGGACCAGGATAGACCAATGATTACAAGCAAATATGATCAAGACAAGAATCCAGGGATTCAGAAGATACGAGCAGAGATCAAGGACGAATACTGATTGAGACATCTATTCGGTAAACCCTCACATATCTTGATTTACAAGACCTGCATGGGCCACCACTTAAACCATGTCATGCCCCAGAACCAGAATACTGGAGAGCGGAGGGCAGTCATAGCCAGCTACGTATATTGAAATGGATTCCATCTCGCTATACGGTCACGGCTGTCTAGATACATGAGGGTTTACTACAAGCCAACAGTCTCCTATGGTCATGAACAAGCCTAGTATCTCAATCACAAGCAAGTAAGTAAATGTTACAAGATGTATGATCATTAAATATACATAATAAGGCGTCCCAAATATTACATATTCAGCTGATCATGAAGCTAGTCGTTACAAAATGTGGGGACTAGCAAGAGTTTAGTCATACATGATCAACCCTAGGATCTGTCAATCATGTTACAGCCCGTAGGCAGACAGTAAGTAAAGTGCAATCGAGCTAAACAGGTGCTCGTCGGCTAAATGCCTTAAAAGAATATTTTTACAATAAAGTGGAAGATCAAAAATAAACCCACTCGTTGCCAGGGTTCGTCTAGTGGCCACCATCTGGCTGAAAGGTCGGTAGATCCTCTGGAGCTGCTCCGAAATCTGGCCATACAAAACCAGCTGGGTCAGACCCCAGAAAGAGCAAGTGCCACAAAGGAAGCTTCACTTAGGAACTAAAACCAGCAAACAGCACAAGAGTATAAAATAAGGTAAAACTGGAATGAAAAAAAATACATCAGGATGATATACGACGAGATAACCATGGAACTATTCAGATAACCAGGTTACAACCCGTAAACCAAACAAGGACCGGGGTTGTAACCCTTCGTCTGAACAGAGCTTGGAATTCTCACCATTTATCAGTAAAATAAATACAAGCATTATGGTCATTCAATAATCTGGAACAGGATCAGGGCAAGACTAGACTGGTTAGACTCCATCCAATCACTTCACGGCCAAGCAAGAACTACGGCTTGATACTTTAACTAACTAGGGTTATCACAGGCCTAATTACTAGCAAGATGCAGTGAGATTATTCCACAGCCACAAGCCTGCAGTCCATCCAGGTTACCCAGGACGAAAGATTAGGGTTGAATTCAGGGGGTACATCGTCCAGGAAACGCATGTACCCTTAAGTAGCTTGAAGGGTACAACACATGACAGTGTGCTGGAAATGTGCCCTACTCGACGGCAGGCTACAGATCCCAGGCGCGCCCAGGTAACGGGATTGCCTGTAGCTGGGAAATCTCTTCATGACTAATGTGTTAATCTAGTTATTAACCTTAGTCTATTTCAATAGGTACTCCTGACCGTGGTACTCAGGAGCTCCCTCCCTAGACATGATGCAAGGCAGGACTGGTTTATTTGTACAAGCACAATCGCCCACGGTGTCCAGGTAATTATACAGGTCATGTCAGGTCAGGTAGCCGTCGCAACAGCTGTTCAAGATAAATCATGTCAGGTGTACTTGTCAGGAGTGCGCCACGACGGGCCACTATCATGTCAGGTTGGTCATGTCAGGAGTGCACCACTACGGGTCAGTCATGTTGTACTAGTCCCTTGTTATACCATGTCAAGTACAATAATCATTCCAAACATATTAAGTAAAATCAAGTTCATGACAAAAGGCGTAAGGAAATAAAATGGGCGTAAAATATCTAATAAAGGAGTTACAAAACATAGGCAAATAATGATAAATAATAGTACACAGGAACATGAGAAAGTCATGCGGCTCAGTCATATGCGGCCAGGAAATGAGGGGGCGCATGCGGCTGGGAGTACAAGGGCGCCAGCGGCTGGAAATGCAAAGGCGCATGCGGCTGGAATTAATCGGGATCATGCGGCCCGGACTCAGAAGTCCATGCGGCCAGGGTCTAGGGTTCTCATGCGGCTCGGGGATCAGGGCCTATGCGGCTGGCAAGTGCTTGAGTTTATGCGGTTCAGGAAGGTGAGCGCATATGCGGCTCGAATTAAAAAGGGGTCTTCATGCGGCTGATGGCAAACTCAAGTCCATGCGGCTCACATAGCAAAACCCATGCGGCCCGGAAGAAGTGAGGGCGTATGAGGCTGGGTCAATGTGATGGCTTATGCGGCTGGAGGGAGAAACAGTTGCATATGTGGCTCGAGAAGAGTTCGTTCCCAGCCCTGCGACTAAGTCCATGTAGACTCATGCAGCTGATGGGAAATGAGCCCATGCGGCTGAGTATGAGACTCAGCCTCATGCGGCTGGGACTAAGTTTCATGCGATTTAGAAGTACAAGGGTCTCATGTGGCTGATGGCGACTTGCCGCATGAATACTCATGCGGTCAAGTACAGCCATGCGCCAGGGAACTGTTCTTCTTCTCCAAATTCCGAGAAGAAGAACATAGGAACCCATGCCTTCCAAGCTTCATAAAACTTTCATCCGGAGCCCAAATCCGAACTTCTATAGGTCAAAATGGGGTAGAACAAAATTCTCTACAACATGGAACCATCAAAACATAGAAATAACAAGATTAAGTAGATCAAAACCCATGAAATCCGAAAATAAAATAAACATAGATCTACAAGAATCTAGCCATGGAAAGTGAAAATGCCAAGTACTAAAGTGCTTTAGAATGTAGTAAGGAAGAAAATGAAGTAATAAAATTGGAGTTCCTCCATGAAGCAAGTTGCACTTGCCTAGACCTCTCTCTTCCTCTCTGGTAGGTAGGGAAGTAAAAGGAGAGAAGAAGATGATAAATGAAGAGAGAGAATAAAGAGGGCTAATAAATACAAAATGGTGGTGGTAGGTAGGGGTTCACCTTGGGTTCATCATGAACCCAATCAAAACCAAGCCAAGCCGAACCAACCAACCCGAACCAGGAATAGACCAAGCCAATCATGCAATACAAGAATAGATACGTACACGTATTCCAGAAATACGTAATACGAACCACAGGCATCACATAACACCCAATATGGATAACACATTATTTACATTATTTAGCCAATATATAAATTAGATGAATTTGATAAGCAAAGCCCCCCGCCGCCCCGACCAAAGCCCGCCGCCCCAAACCCTTGCCCAGCCCCCGACGCCCCCGCCCCAAGCCCGCCAGCCGCCCCAAGCCCGCCACCCAGGCCCTGACGCCCGCCCCAAGCCAGCCGCCCAGCCCCGACGCCCCCCCCCAAGCCAGCCGCCCAGCCCCCGACGCCCCCGCCCCAAGCCCGAATGTCCACAAGCCCCCGCCCCCGCCCCAAGCCAGCCGCCCGACGCCCCCGCCCCAAGCCAGCCGCCCAACAACCGACGCCCCTACCCCAACCCGAATGTCCCCAAGCCCGCCGCGAGAGACACCACGACACAGAAAAAAGAGAGAGAGAGAGAGAGGAGATTACCTTCGGGAGAGGAGAGAGAGAGGACGCGTCCGTTCACGAAGCCGTGAGAGAGAAGAGAGAGACAGAGCGAGCTGGTGAGGAGAGGAGAGAGGAGAGGAGAGAGGGAGAGAGAGAGAGGAGAGGAGAGGATTGAATTGGGGGGAATGCCAAAAGTTCCCTCCGCCTTTTCATTTAAGTCTGGAACGCTCATTAGCGACGGAAGGGCGACTGTTACATATCCGTCGCCAGGCCGTCGGTATTTATTGATTATCGACTGATTATCGTCTACGTAGTCGAAGATATGTCCCACCAATTATCTACACAATTCCCGCCAAAATAAACGACTACGTGGCGACGGATGAAGAACCGTCGCTAATACACCGACAAGCTAGCGACGGATGTACGACCTTTCTGCCCTTAAAATTAAAATAAAAAATGGCAAATGTTTATGGCGGTAATCAGTCGCAGAGCGGCCACTAAACCGTCGCTAATACGACGAAATAATTCCGTCGCTAAACCTCCGTCGCTAAATGAGCATATTTTGGTAGTGAAATGCAGTCCCTGCTGGAACCGCTGGGCTCTATCGAGCTCGGTTGCACCAAGGTGGGGGCAAACCTACTCAGCCTAGAAAACTCGGTCGCATAACCATCGACCGTCCTGCCTCCTTGCTTCAAGTTGATAAATCTGGTCTGCAGGTCGTACCGAGCCACAGCATCAAAGTACTTCGTCTGGAATCTTTCTAAATACTGCCCAAGCAATAGGTGCCACTAATCCATGGCCTGCGCCGTCCACCAATTG
This sequence comes from Iris pallida, assembly GCA_029216955.1. NCBI lineage: Eukaryota > Viridiplantae > Streptophyta > Magnoliopsida > Asparagales > Iridaceae > Iris > Iris pallida. The sequence continues at coordinate 39,125,287 of JANAVB010011199.1, forward strand.
TGAGCTAAATCCAACAATGCAGGCGTACCACCGCCACCTTCTCATTCTCAGGTGTCCTGGTGCTTCCAGAATTACCTCGGTATCCTGAAGCCATGATCCGCGGCAATCGCATCCTCGCTGCCGTCGAAGAAAGGAGGGTTCAATCGCTGAAACTGTTGGCCGCCTGGTTCCGGGATGTCCGCCTCGGGTCAAGCATCTTGAACTGTCTGGTGCAGGACGTCGCTTCGACGATCCTGGGAAGCTATCAAGGTTTGATGAGGCTACTAAGGTACCTCCATCTGGCTCTGCGGGATGGACAGGCCGAAACTGGTGACTCTCCTCCGTAGGCACAACTCTGGAGGCTACCCCGGAATGCTGGGCTTGATCTTCGGGTTGCTGCTGATCTGCGGGAAGTGCTCCACCTCGTCGATCGGTAGGACCAGGTATAGTGCCGCTGAAGAAGACGACACAGGAAACAATAAAGAATGGACCAGGATAGATCAACGATATAAGCACAGGATCAGGGCAAGAATCCAGGGATTCAGAGGATACGAACAGAGATCAAGGACGAGTTGATTGAGACATCTATCTGGTAAACCCCCACACATCTTGATTTACAAGACCTGTATGGGCCACCACTTAAACCATATCACGCCCCAGAACCAGAATACTGGAGAGCGGGGGCAGACATAGCCAGCTACGTATATTGAAATGGAAACCACCTCGATATACGGTCATGGCTATCTAGATATGTGAGGGTTTTCTACAAGCCAACAGTCTCTTATGGTCATGAATAAGCCTAGTGTCTCAATCACCATAAGTAAGTAAAGTCACAAGATGTATGATCATTAAATATACAATAATAAGGCATCCCAAATATTACATATTCAGCTGATCATGAAGCTAGTCGTTACAAAATGTTAGGACTAGCAAGAGTTTAGTCATACATGATCAACCCTAGGATTTGTCAATCATGTTTACAGCCCGACAGACAGTAAGTAAAGTGCATCAGGCAAACAGGTGCTCGTCGGCTAAACGCCTCAAAAGAATAGTTTTACAATAGAGTGAGCAAACAAAATAGAAAACCCACTCGTAGCCCGGGTTTCTTCTAGTGCCACCATTGGGCTGGAAGCTTGGTAGATCCGGGAGCTGCTCCAAAATCTGGCCACACAAAACCAGCTGGGTCAACCCCAGAAAGAGCAAGTGCCACAAGGGGGCCACGAAATAAGAACAAAAGCCAGCAATCAGCACAGAAAATCTAATATTAAAACTAAAATTATGAAAACATATCAGGATGATATACGACGAGATAACCATGGAACTATTCTGATAGCCAGGTTACAACCCGTAAACCAAACAAGGACCGGGGTTGTAACCCTTCATCTGAACAGAGCTTGGTTTCCCACCATTTATCGGCAAGATAAGTAATGTAAGTAATCAAGACAGGAAGTAATCTTGCATGAGATCAAGACATGACTAGACTAGTTATACCTCATTCAATCAATCACGGCCAAGCAGATACTACGGCTTACTACTTTAACTAACTAGGGTTATCACAGGCATAATTACTAACAAGATGCAGTGAGATTGTTCCACAGCCACAAGCCCTGCAGACCATCCAGGTTACCCAGGTCGAAAATTAGGGGTTGAATTCAGGTGGGTACATCGCCCAGAAGACAAATGTACCCTTAGTGACTTAGAGGTGCAACACCAGACAGTGTGCTGGAAATGCGCCTACTCGACGGCAGGCTACAAATCCCTGGAGCGCCCAGGTAACGGGATTGCCTGTAGCTGTGTCATCTCTTCATGACTACTGTGTTATTCTAGTTATTAGCCTTAATCCATTTTAGTAGGTACTCCTGACCGTGGTACTCAGGAGTCTCATCCTAGACATGACGAGACTGGACAAGTAGATTTAACAAGCAAGCAAGAAGAACCACCCACGGTGTCAAGACAGGTCAAGCTAAGTTATCAGGTCATGTCAAGTCAGGAGTGCGCCGTCACGGGCCACTATCAAGTTATCAAGATAAATCATGTCAGGGTACTTGTCAGGAGTGCGCCACGATGGGCCACTATCATGTCAGGTTGGTCATGTCAGGAGTGCACCACTATGGGTCACTGTCATGTTATGCAAGTTCCTTGCCATACCAAGCCATGTACAATAGTCATTCCAAACATATTAAGTAAAATCAAGTTCACGACAAAAGGTGGGTACTCAGGAGTCCCATCTTTTAAGGTGGGCGTAAAATATCTAATAAAATATCAATAAACAGGGCTATAGAAGAGCCAAGCTTAAAGAAATAAGACCACAACTCCAAGAGCCAATGGGTTAAGCAAGGGGTCAGGGGAGCAGCGTAGGTGAAAAGTCACGCACGCCAGAGAGCGACGTAGGTGAAAAGTCACGCACGCTACAGGGAACAGCGTAGGTGAAAAGTCACGCACGGTGAGAGAGCAGCGTAGGTGAAAAGTCACGCACGCTACAGGGAGCAGCGTAGGTGAAAAGTCACGCACGCTAAGAGAGCAGCGTAGGTGAAAAGTAATGCACGCTGAGAGCAGCGTAGGTGAAAAGTCACGCACGCTGAGAGAGCAGCGTAGGTGAAAAGTCACGTACGCTACAGAGAGCAGCATAGGTGAAAAGTCACGCACGCTGAGAGAGCAGCGTAGGTGAAAAGTTACGCACGCTACAGAGAGACACGCTTCCAACAGAAGCGTACCCAAGTCTGCGTACGCACGCTAAAGAGCGTACGCAGCTCAGTGTGCGTAAGCTAAACAGCTCTGCACACTGCTCACTGTCTTCTCCAAACAGCAAGAACACCATGGATGAACCTAAGGCTTCAAAGCATCATAACTTGGCCATCCGAACTCCAAATCCAGATTTTCAAAGTTCCAACTTGGGTAGAATTGAATGCTCTTCCACCTGGAAACACCAAAACCCATGAAAATTCAACTTAAAAAGATCAAACCATACAAAATCCGAAAATAGAAATAACTTAGATCTAGAGCAAAGGAGACTTCAAATCACAAAACACCAAGTTCTAATGTTGATCACCATGTCCTAATCTAGCAAATGAACCAAAAAATAGGGCTCTCATGAAGTGGCAAGGTGTACTTGCCTAGGGTTAGAGAGTTGTGGAGGAAGGAGAAGAAAAAAAGAAGGAAATTAATGGTAGAAGTTATGAGGAGAGAGAGTGGTAGGTGGGGGTTATAAAGAGGGTGAGTTGTGGTAGGTTGGGGTAGCATAGGTTAAGGTGATCCACTCACATAAAACTGAACCAATCCAAATAAAACCGAGCCATGCCAAAACCTAAAATACGGAAATACCGAAATCCCACAAGTTGTGAAAAATAAAAATACATGCCAAAAATCCAGATACGAGTATAAATACGAAATACGGAAAATACGGGAAATGAGGGTGACAACGACGTCCAACTCGAGAAGGAATATGTGCAGAAGATCTTGGGGTCCGCTCGAGATTGCCAGGAATTACTTGTCTCCTTTCCGTCGCAGGTATAATTCGTGAACCCTAGTTTCCTCCTATGAAGGGTTAGAACACGTATTAGATCTGTTTAACTTTCTATCGATCAATATGCACACCAAAGAAGGGTCCTGGGAATCCCCGGTTCCATCAGAAGACGTATTTTTCCTTGACGACAGTTGTCCAAAGATAAACAGATCTAGAAATCTGAATAACTTTGGGGGCTTTGCCCCCGAATCTCCACCGGGGAAGCTGCCCCCTGACCCTTGTACGAGGCCCTGGATATGTTATTGGGCGGTTCGGAGAAATCTATTGTATAGCACCGTCTTTGTCCCATCATTAATTCTTTATTGCGTATGTCCTGGTTTGATCATGCTTACTGCAAATACATGTTAGGCGAACATAACAGTATAACAGTATGATAAGTCTAATGAACAGTAGGATAATGCTAAGTTTAAGTAGCAACATGATAGTGATTACATGAAATATTAGTGACATCATTATGTTAAACTTAATCAATTATCCATAATAAAAAATATGATACAATCATTGGGCTAACAGCTATTTTGGGAGAGAATGTTTAGACATAGTTATTTTTATTTATAGTTTGATCTGGATTTGTCTCCAGGACTACATACTTGGGTTGTATATATAAATTTGGGATTTTGGTGTTTTCCTGGATTGTTGGATTTTTGGATTATGTTTAGATTTTGTATTTGTGATATATGCATTCCTCAAAACTCTTCTATCTTAGTTGTTGTGATTGAGTTATAGTTATTATCTTATTTTCAACGCTGGATTCATATCATTTGTGTTTGAGATGATTGTATATTATTATGTGCAAATAACTATTTATTTGAGAGGTTTAGACAGCTTACTATTGCTGATGCTGCGTTGTAGGCTGGACATGACTCACGCACTCGTACTCCTACATCTGGGTTCGGGTCATGACAGTTGCATGAAGCTCTCTTCTATCAATTCCCTACCAAAAAATTATCTTGACATGTATTTGATGAAGACTCGCTTATGAATAGCAGCCATGACAATCGTCATCCTGATAGTTGACATCATTGCCACTGGGCATATGTCAAACTCATAAATCTCTTGCTTGAGCAAATCCCTGGGCTACCAACCCATCCTCAAACTTATCAACGGTTCTTTAGCTCTTTTCTACTTGAAGATACGATAGATTTTAGCTCCTTCAGGCAATTAACTAACACCCAAGTGTTATTGGATGTTATGGAGTCAATCTCATTATTGACTATCTTTGGTCTCTATCGCCTCACAACAAAAATTTGTCAGATTAGCGACGTTCCAAAATGTCGCTAATCTCAGCCAAAACGTCGCTAACCTAAATTAGCGACGTTTTCATCAACGTTTTGGAAACGACGAAAAAAAGCATGTCGCAAATCGTGAAAACATCGAAAACGTCGCTATGGCGACGTTAGTTAGCGACGTTATTTGCGATGTTCTCACGTGATCGCTAATTAGTGACGCAATTTGTGACGTTATTGTGTGTCGCCATTTAGCAGCACTTTTGCGACGTTTTGGCGATGACGTGCTGACATCAGATTCGGTGCCACGTGTTGCCACGTCAGCAATTTAGCAACGCTTTTAGCGACATTCATTAACGTTGCAAAAATTTAGCGACACTTATTAACGTCGCTAAGTTAAAAAAATATAAAAAAACAGAATCCAAAATGCAAATGGAGCTAGAGCTTGAGCCAAAATACAGAATCCAAAATCCAAAATACAGAATCCAAAATCCAAAATACAGAATCCAATCCCTGGGTTGCCGACCCCCTCGGTGGAACACTCAACATCGGCACGCACAATACATTCCAGAATATACAAAAAATATAAATAAAAAAATAATATCCTCAACGAACAAAGTCAATATCCTCAAGTACGTACAAAGTCAATATCCTCAACGAACAAAGTGAATATCCCCAAATACGTACAAAGTAAAAAATATAGTACAGTCCGAAATTGCAAAAACAAAACTACTAATCGCCTGGAGCTGGAGCTGGACCCGGAGCTGAGCCGGAGCTGGAGGAGGAGTGCCACCAGATGACTGTCATCGCAATGCCAGGATCTACTGATACTCCTCCGGTGATAATAGGTGGACGAGCATGTCCTTCCATGCACCGTCGGATGTAGACGATGCTCCTGACGTACCAGCAGACGGTCGCTCGTAGCCATATCCTAGAACTGCTGTATCTGCTCGACCAACCGCTGCGTAGCACGGATCATCTGTCGTAGCGCCTCAGTAGTCTCCTCAAGCCTCTCAAAGTGTGAGATGAGCGCAGAATCATCTGTATGCGGCACCACCATCCTTTGTAGCATCTCGTCACGCAGAGCTGCGATCTGCGCATCGACACTCTGCTGGTGGAGGAGCGACTCCTCAGTCTGTGCGGGACCGGGCATACTAGTGGCGGTCGTAGAGGCCTGTGATGTAGTGAAGGCACCAAAGGAGCCTGTACCATAGTACGTACCCCTATGCATGCCACCAACGGCCCTCATCTACGGCTCATCATCTGACTGGGCTGCGGCGGCCGGGGGCTGCTGGGAAGTGCTAGCACCAGCTCCCTCTGACCGTGTCGGCCCGGCCTCCCTAACCTAAAAAATGCAGCCTAGAAATAACATCTATATGAATTCTCACGTGGTCGCTAAAAAATATTAATGAACTAGCATTAAGTAAAACATCAAAAACTCGGCCTAAGAATAACATCTATATGAATTCTCTACGTAACTAAAAATTAATATTAATGAACTAGCATTAAGTAAAACTTACGTAGGTGTCCCAGGCCTTGTCATCAACGAACCGCTCCACCTTCGTGTGCGTGGCGAGGAACAAGGTCACCATATTCGGGACTTCTCCCGATTCAACCTGTTACAAAATTATTATATGATTTGTCAGTTAAGTTGAAAGAAATATACTATTATAAAGTATTAATTATGTGTATACAGCGAGATATGTACCATATGAGTGAAGAAATCCATGATGGACCGTGTCCTACCACACCACTGCATCCCCGCCTGCCGTACTCTTTTAGACTTCGCGGACTTCTCCTTGTAGGTTCCCTCCTCGAAACTCCTCTTCATTGTCGCCCATCGGCGGCAGAGATCCAATCCTAATAGGCTCTCCCGGCGCTCACAATCCTTTTGGTCGAGATCGTGTCCCTAATAGCTTGCTGGCGACGCTAGAAAAAATAGACTCGACAGCAACAGCGCGGTAGGGAGGGAAGAAGTAAGTCCGCTGAAAAGTCATAGAAGTACGTAAGTTATAACATAACATACTAAATGTTAAAAGAAAATAAACTTTTACGTACCGAGAAGTGCTCAAACTAGAAGGCCTTCTTGTCGGCTGGGACATCCCTCCAGTTGATCCAAGGCCCCCCGTAGTTCTGTCGCAGGAATGTACCCAGCGAACGGTGTACGGAGGAGGGATAATACCTGTAAAATGGAAATTAAAATTACAAAACAAGTTTCTAATAAGTTTAAACAAATTAAATGCAAAAAAATTTTTACTTACCGCCTGGTCCGAGTACAGGCCCAAATCTCCGACCTCGGATCCCCTCCGGGCGACACAGAGGATCTGTCTCAAATGGGAGCTGCAGCCTGCCCCTGCCCCCTGCCCCTACCCCTGCCCCTGCCCCTGCCCGCGGCCTCGACCTCGGCCTCGCCCTCCCTCGGCCTCGCCCTCGCCCTCGGCGTGGGCCTCGCTATCGCCTTGCCCTTGGCGTGGGCCTCGGCCTCAGCCTGCTCCTCAGTAGTGGGGTCAGCCTCTGGAATACTCGATGGTATTGGCTGCTTAGAAGAAGAAGGCCCTAGCCTGGAACTGCTAGAACGGGTATGGAGACACTGATGGCGACTAGACCGCTAGTGTATACTGGAGTTCGGGGGGATGACGAGTTGGTAGAGGAGTGGTAGATGGAGACTGTCGGCCTCGTCAACTCCCACCAGCACCGGAACCAAAGGATCACGTCGAGCTATATCTGAAAAAATACAGAAGTAAATCGTACTAGATCTGAAAAAACAAAAGTAAACCATACTACATCTAAAAAATAACAAAAGTAAACCATATTACATCTGAAAATTAAACATATTCAATTCTCTTCTGAAAATTCATCTTGTTCCGAGTCCTCTTCTTTCCTCTTCTTTTCACTTCTATCAACTACCTCTTCCTTTCTGATACTTCTACCTCTTCCAATTGATGAAACATGTCATGAGGAACTTCCGTTGAGTCCACATCGACAATATTTGTAATAAGAGGTAGTTCTCTTCCTGATAAGCTATCTCATCGGCATCGAAGGTATTCCGAGCTTTAGTCTTACAGACTGCCCACCAATCTGATCTCCCGCTCCTCATTTTGGATAGCTGGTAAAGTAAACTAGCTGAGCCTGGCTTGCTAGAACAAACGGCTTATAAGCTTGATATCGACGGCGATAATTTATGTTAACAAGACCATGTTTGTCAACTCTCCAACCTCGACCTTGGATCGGATCGAACCAGTCACATCTGAACAAGATGATCTTACAAGGTTCTATAGCATAATTGTATGTCATTCCACAATCTTCCGTAAGATACCAAAGAAGTCATTGCATGGGTCGACATCTTTGTAGCTTGAAGATTTTATGCACAAACAGTTATTCTTCCTGGAATCTAAATCCAAGAAGTCGTCTCTTATTCGAGCATTTGTTGACTTGAACCTGAAGCCATTTAGCAGTAACTTGGCCAGGTCTTCACTTGATAAATTGGTCCCTTGGCTAGAGTTTTAATATACTCATTCTGAAGGATTGCCTCCGGACGATCAACCTAAATACCAAATAAACAATGCTAACTTAATTATTTTGTACAAGTATATACGTACAAAAAAAGTAATTGTGAAGATATTCGTACATATGCTCTCAACCAAAAAGGAAAATGAAGTCTCATTTGTTGTTCTACTTCCTCCTCGGTTGCGTACGGATTGTTGGATGTTAACTCATCCTTAAACATACTGAAAAGCAACAAAGTATAGTTATATTAGTTATATTGAGAAGCAACGAAGCACGCAAAATAATTTTACTTACTCCTCTAGAAATACATATAACATTGCAGCGCTAATCTCGTCGTCATTTAGATATCTTTTTTTATTTTACCAGATGGTTTTCCGTAGGCAGTAAATACTTTCAGCTTCGCCTCAATACCAACTTCATATCCGTCGTCATTTCTGCGAGCTCTTATTCTTTTATAGCAATATGAGGCTAAAAATACATGGAACAGAAGTTTGAAATCTCCTCAAGGATATATGCTTCACAAATAGAACCCTCCACCCGTGCTTTTTTTTACCTTCCTCTTGAGGTGGTTCAACTGTCGCTTGAACGGGTACATCCAACGATAACCGACAGGTCCAGCAACAAGAGCCTCAAGGATAAGATGAATCGACAACTGCTCCATTGAGTCGAAGAATGCAGGAGGAAAAACTCTCTCAAGTTTGTAAAGTGTTACGATAATGTCCTTCTCTTGCTTCTCTAAATGAATCGACGAGCAACTTGTAAGAACAAAGATCTCTAAAGAATATGCTAAGCTCTGTTAATGGATTCCAGACTATCGGCGATAATAATTCCCGAAATGTAATAGGAATTAACCTGTCCATGAATATGTGGCAATCGTGGCTCTTCATTCCAGTCAGTTTACACTCTTTATGTCGATATATTTTCTTAGATTGGAGACGTATCCGTCCGAAAATTTCAAGTCCTGGATCCATCTACAAAGTCTCACTTTGTCCTCCTTGTCCAGCGAGTAGATTGCCTTAGGCCGCAAAAGCTTTCCCTTCCCGTTGTCTATCATGTGCAATGTAGGACGTCTGCATATTTCGGCTAAGTCCAACCTAGCCTTCTGATTGTCTTTTGTCTTTCCCTTGACGTCCATTATAGTAGTAATTATGTTATCAAACACGTTCTTCTCGATATGTATGACGTCAAGGTTATGTCTAATCAGATTTGTGCTCCAATATGGCAGATCCCAGAATATACTCTTTTGGTCCAGTTATGATCTTTGCCAAATCCTCGATGGCTGCTCATTGTAAGATCTTCAATAGCACTTGGGATTTCTTTTACTTGCTCCCATGTGTCCTCTCCGGACCACATTGGCAGTGGATCGTCATTCTCCATAGCTCCGACACGGAAAGCAGTTATGTTCCTACGGTACGGATGGTCTTTCGCCAAGAACTGCCGGTGACAATCAAAGAAGCATGGCCTTCCTCCGTGTCTCAAACGAAAAGCCTTAGTATGGTCTATGCAATATGGACATGAAAGCCGACCATGATTGCTCCATCCAGATAACATTTCATAAGCTGAAAAGTCGTTGATTGTCCACATTAGTGCTGCCGCATCTAAAAATTATGTTTTTTCGAAGCATCATACGTGTACGCCCCTGTTTTCCATAGCTGCTTCAGCTCATCTATCAACGGTTGTAAGTACACGTCGATGTTCCTCTTCGGGTTGTTCGTACCGGGGACGATAATAGTTAAGAACATGTAAGGTGTCTTCATGCACATCCAAGGCGGTAGGTTATACGGAGTAAGGATTATCGGCCAGCATAAATATTGGGAGCCTGAAAACCAAATGGGGTGAAACCATCAGAGCAGAGCCCCAACCTTACATTGCACGCATCAAAGCAAAATTAGGATATGCTGATCGAAGTGCTTCCACGCTTCTTCATCAGATGGATGATCCAATACTCCTTCGATCTGTTGTCGCTTGTGCAACTCATATTTTCGGTAGTCTCTTTCACCATGAACAACCTCTGCAACCGCGGTATCAACGGCAAGTAGTACATTGAAGCAGTCGATCTTCTAGACTTGCCTGCACAGTTGGCTTGTAGCGATCAGCACCACAGAATTTGTACACTTTGCATCCTTATGATCTTTGTAGTAAATCATGCATCCTTCTGACAGCAATCGATCTTGTCGCATCCCATCTAGAGGGATCTCACCATCCTCTTAGAGCGGTAGAAGTCTTTCGGTAACTTGGCACCCTCCGACAAGATATCGGTAATCAACTTGAGCACTCTATTGTAGCATTCTTGCGACATATTTGTAACGCCCGTAGTTCGTATCACGTATTTTGGTATACGTGTACATATTTTGACTCATATTGCATGTCTCATTGCATGGTTTATTTTAGTATTTCATTGGTTATGGTTTATCTTGGTTTGGTTTGGCTTGGTTTGGTTTGCTTTTTGGTTCAACATGAACCAAAAGAAAATCCCTACCTACCACCACCATCATCATTTAAAACCCAAACTAACTTTTTCCTTCTCCACTTTCTCATTTACTTTCTTTTTTCTCCATTAAATACACCACCAACCAAGAACACCCCTTAAGCAAGTGTAACTAGCTTATGGAGGAACTCAAATTTTGTTGTTCCATTTTCTTCCTCACAAGATTCTAAGACACTTTAGTACTTAGCATTTTCAATTTCCATGGTTTTTTATAAATCTTAGTTTGTTGTATTTTCAAATTTCTTGGATTTTGATCTGTCAAATGTTATTATTTTCAAGTTTTGATTGTTCCATGTTGTAGATAATTTCATTCTATCCCATTTTGACCTATGGAATCCAAATTTGGACTTATAGTAAAGGTTGTATGGATCTTGGAAGCTATGGACTCCATGGCTATCCTTCGATTTTCGAAGATGGGTATCCATCTACCCAGCCGCATAGATAGATACCCATCTACTGCCGCATGAGACCCACATCCACTTTGCCGCATGGAACTAATCTACCCAGTCGCATAGATGGGTATCCATCTACCCAGCCGTATAGATGGGTACCCATCTACTGCCGCATGAGACCCCCATCCACTTTGCCGCATGGAACTCATCTACCCAGCCACATAGATGGGTATCATCTACCCAGCCGCATAGATGGGTACCCAGCTACTGCCGCATGAGACCCCCATCCACTTTGCCGTATGGAACTCATCTACCCAGCCGCATAGATGGGTGTCCATCTATCCAGCCGCATAGATGGGTACCCATCTACTGCCGCATGAGACCCCCATCCACTTTGCCGTATGGAACTCATCTATCCAGCCGCATAGATGGGTACCCATCTACTGTCGCATGAGACCCACATCTACTTTTCGTATGGAACTCATCTACCCAGCCGCATAGATGGGTATCCATCTACCCAGCCGCATAGATGGGTACCCATCTACTGCCGCGTGAGACCCCCATCCACTTTGTCGTATGGAACTCATCACCCAGCCGCATAGAAGGGTACCTATCTACTGCCGCATGAGACCCCATCCACCCTTGGCCGCATAGCCTATTTTGGTTATTTTTTTGTCCTATTTGGCTGATTTATGGCCAGAATTTCTCCCAACTTCCAACATGAAAGTTGTGATCTTTTCCTTGGCTTCAAGAATATGTTACTAACTATTTATAAGTTTTCTTATTTTTGATGATGTAGGGATAGAACACGATAGTGACATGTTAAGGCGCACTCTTAACCATAACAAGTAATATGACATGACAGTGGCGCATTGTGGCGCACTCACGACAAGAATGATTGACAAGTAACATGGCATGATAGTGGCCCGTCGTGGCGCACTCTTGATAAGTAAACCTAACATGATATACCTCGATATGCTGTTGCGACGGTAAGCATGACATGACAAGAATGAATGGCCTGGACACCGTAGGCGATTTTGTTTGTACAAATAAACCAGTTTTGTCTTGCATCATGTCTTGGACGGGGACCCCTGAGTACCACGGTCAGGGGTACCTACTAAAATTGACTAAGGCTAATAATTAGAGTAATCTAGTTGTCATGAAGAGATTTTTTAGCAACAGGCAATCCCGTTATCTGGGAGCGCAAGTGGGCTTTTAGCCTGCCGACAAGTAGGGCACATTTCCGCACACTGTCATGTGTTGTACCCTTCATGAATGGATATTTGACCTGGATAACCTAGATGGTCTGCAGGCTTGTGGCTGTTGGAATAATCTATTGCATCTTGCTAGTAACTAGGCCTGTGATAACCCTAGTTAGTTAAAGTATCAAGCCGTACTTATTGCTTGCCGTAATGTTGGATGGAGTCAAGCCTTTTCTTGTCCTGGTACCTGGTTACTTCAGTAACATGATTGCTCATGTTTACCTTGTCAATAACTGGTCGGAATAACTTCTCATCTCTGATATTTATTGCCCTATTTAGATTTCATGTCTTGATTATCTTCTATTTTACGGATATGCTGGTTGTAGTTCTTAAGTGAAGCCTCCTTTGTGGCACTTGCTCTTTTGGGATCTGACCCAGCTGGTTTTGTGTGGCCAGATACCGGAGCAGCTCCAGAGGATCTTCCTACCTTTCCGCCAGATGGTGACCACCAGGCGTAACCAAGGCAACGAGTGGGTTTCTTTTTTGTTCTCCCACTTTATTGTAAAAATATTCTTTTGAGGCATTTAGCCGGCGAGCACGTGTTAGCTAGTATTGCACTTATTGTCAGCCTATGGGCTGTAACATGATTGACGAATCCTATGGTTGATCATGTATGACTGAAACTCTTGCTAGTCTTCACATTTTGTACGACTAGCTTCATGATCATTCAAATATACAATGTATGGGACGCCTTACTATTTTATATTTGATGCTCTAACATCTTGTGACTGCTATTCCTTGCATGAGATTGAGACAATAGGCTTTTTCATGTCCATAAAAGTCAGATGGCTTGTAGTTAAACCCTCATGCATCTAGACAGTCGTGACCGTATAGAGAGGTGGATTGTACTTCAATATACGTAGCTGGCTATGTATGCCCCCGTTGTCCAGTATTCTGGTTCTGGGGCGTTACATGGTTTAAGTGGTGGCCCGTGCAGGTCTTGTAAATCAAGATATATGAGGGTTTAATGAACGCCCTTGATCTATGTTCGTATCCTCTGAATACCTGAATTTTGACCTGATCACATGCTTGTATCTTTGATCTGTCCTGGTCCTTCCTTATTGTTCCCTGTGTTGTCTTCTTCAGCAACATTATTCCTGGTCCTATCGATCGGCAAGGTGGAGCACCTTCCATGGACCCGCAGCAATCTGGAGATCAAGTCCAGCATTCAGGAGTAGCCTCCAGAGTCATGCCTACCAGGGGTCAAGAGACACCACTTCAGCCAGTCCTGCCTACAGAGCTGAATGATGGCACCTTTGTGGGTCTCATTAGGATATTACTAGCATCTCAAGATCGTCGAGGCGACGCCATGCACCAGACAGTACAAGATGCTCTGAGCAGAGGTGGTCATCAAGGTAACAGTACAGCCAACAGCTTCAAGCGCTTGAATCCTCCCTTCTTTGGCGGCAGTGAGGATGTTATTGCTGCAGATGCTTGGCTGCAGGATATAAGTGATTCTAGAAGTGGCAAAGACGCCCGAGAACGAGAAGGTATCGGTAGTACGCCTACAGTTATTGGATCTTGCCCGCAGCTGGTGGGCGGCACAGGCCGTTGGATTAGTGGCATCTGTTGCGTAGGCAATATTTCAAAAAAGATTCCGGACCAAGTACATCGATGTTGTAGCTCGGTACGATCTACAGACGAGGTTCACCAACCTGAAGTAGATGGGAAGGGCGGTCAACGGATATGCGGCCGAGTTTTCGAGACTTAGTCGGTTTGCTCCCACCTTGGTAGCGACCGAGTTCGACATAGCCCAGCAGTTCTAGCAGGGGCTCCATCTAGAGATTTTATTGGCTGTAGAGTAGTTTGAGCATCAGACTTTTGATGCGGTATTGAGAGCAGCCAAGAGGCACGAGTATACCTCCCAAAGGATCGTGGTTAGGACCGGCGGTCAGAAGCGATCTCATGGCCACATGAATCAGTCTTCAGTACCTGTCACGACCCGCACCCACTGTGAGGTACGAGAACATAACAACGCCAGCCTACGCCGCAGTGTCGGCGGTAGAACGCTGTCCAAGGTCAATCATCTAACAATATAAAGGTACCTGTACAGTATATACACTCCTAATGGAGGTGACATAACGAACAGTCTCAATCATCTAAGGCAGATACAGAGTAGTAAAGATAGATAGAGAGATCAAAAGCACAATGTAATACAAATAAGAGAAAGAAAATCTAAGTGTCTAAGATAACAACTCAAGAACATCTAGCTCAATACAAGTCTCTAAATATAACAACATCTCAGAAGAACAACTGAAAATCAAGTGACAAAGCTGAAAGAAAACTAAAGCCTAGCTATCTAGCCTAGACTCTGGGAGTAGCATCCTGTACTGCAGCTGGATCCTCCAGAGGAACCAGGTCGCAGGTGTCGTCTAAGCCTGCTCCGTAATAGGTGGTACATAGGGCCTCCTCCTCATCCTCTGTAATATTTTCAATAGGTCCAGTCAGGACAGGAGCGAGTACAATACATCACAACAGATCATAGCAGGTTAGAAAAATATAATAATGCAGTAAAGTAAGATACATGAACTGAAGAAAAATAGTATGTAAACAGAGAGAGAACTGTAATAGTAATATCTGCTATACATAGAGAGCTAATAGTGACTAGTGATTCAGAGTAAAATATAAACATGTGAATGGCATAGGAGATTCATGACTACAGCTAAGCGAGTGATTCATGACTACAGCTACTGGATAATATTCACATGTCTATTTCTACTCCTCCATCCCCAGTCGATACATAAAGATCTGTTCAAGTTATTTTAAGATTCGTAAAACTTCACATGGCTCATAAATGAGTGATACGTGAAGGTGATTCATGATGGCTCTGTGAACATGAGAGTACATGTTTCACAAGCGATTCGTGAATCAGAGGAAGCATAGAGATACGTGATGATTCGTGAAACGCACAAAACAAGCAGTATCCGATGCTCCCGAAGGGGATACATCTCATGAAAAGATCCATATAGTACCAATCCGTGTGACACGTGACAGTATCAAGTAAAGTAATTTAAAGCAGGAAAATAATTCTAAGCAGGATATGAAATGATCAGAGAATATACTCGCCTGGTATCCTGAATGTCCGAAGAGAATATACTGTCCGAGGAGTGGTGTCTGTCTCCTATAGAACAGTACAAGTCATAACAAGTCTAAAATAAGGAAATAGACTGCTACAATGCATCTACATGAAGTTCGGGGTCAATCTAGGCTAAAGTCAACCTTTGGTCAACCAGTCAACCCTAACAGTCAAACTAGGTCAATTCTAGTCTAATTAAGTCAAACTAGGTCAAACGAGGTTAAACTAGCCAAAATTGGTCTAAATAAGTTAATCTAGGCATCAAGTCTAAATAGTCTATATAGTCCAATCTAGACTCAACCAAGTCTAGCCTATACCAAGCCTATGCCAAACCATATCAATATCAATATCAATATCAATATCAATATCATATATCAATATCAATATCAATATATCAATATCATCAAATATCATCATATATCAATATCAATATATCATATCTCATATATCAATATCATATATCAATATCATCATATCAATATCAATATCAATCAATATCAATATCATATATTATATATTTACATACATTCATATAGCATACATACATATATTTACATGTATTTATACATAGAAATAGAGAGGGGGTTAAGGGGTAACATATAAGGTGGGTATGTGTGTGTTAAATGTGAGGGAAAAACCTGTGTGTCAAATTCATATGGTGTGTGAGTGCATAGGATGTGTGGTCATGTGTGTGGACATGAGTGAGTGTGTGACTAAAATACAAAACAGTAAAGTGAGAGAGAGGAGAGTGTGTGCTCAGATTTCTGAGGAAAACACATCAAAACAGTGACAAATTGCAAACAGTGGCAGAAAACTAAATAGGGCCCGTGTTTTAGGACTGCTATAGTGGCTGCCCTTTGTGTACATGTGTGTGTATGAGGCTATGTGTGTGTACATGTGACAATAGATAGGGGTTGTGTGTTAGAGCATAGCAAAGAGTGTGTGTGATTGGAATTTGTGTGAGGGAAACTGGAAAACCAGTGTGTGTGTAGGAGTCTCTAGATAGGCTTAGCATGTGGGTGTGTGTCAATGAGTGTACAGGAAAGTAATGTTGTGTACAACACACAAGGGTGTAATGGCTCAGTCCTTAGGTTCCTAGGGGAGATTAAAACAGTGTGAACTTTAAGTCCCCAACCATTCTCAGGTATCAACATAACCAAGTCTCAGTTTTCAGTTAGGCAAAAAGAGAAATCAATTCGTGCTCTATTTTAAACATTCAATCCCAGGAAATGTATGACAGGAAATCTCAGTTTTCATTTGAAATTAATTCTAAACTAAGATTAGTCTCACATTCAGTTCATAGGAACATTCAATCTCAGGTTTTTATCAATCTTCATATTCAAAATCTCAGATATTTGAAGACAGGAAATTAATTCATGAATCCCAGACTTACAACAGTCCACACATTATCTATTCTCAGTTTTACTTCAAACCCAGCTCATATTAACATTCACATTTACTAACATATCGATTACTAACCCCAGTTTCATTTTTTCCCTTAGATTCAAGAAAGAAAGAAGACAGTTCAAACATTTCATTCCCCCAATCCAATTGCAAAAACCCATTTTCACTGATCCTATGCATCACACAGATCAAGGTTAGCCTATCCATCCATCAATCATGTAGGTGAACTAATTCCTATAATTAACAACATCTAACAGTTTATAAAAACAAAATAAAAATCAAAAATTACTTTTCAGCACAGGGTATCAGTGCGTATCAGCCAAGTTGGGAATTCAAATTTTTGAATCCCAAAATCACATCAAGACAACAACCCAATGGTTGATAATTGATAGGAAGCATGTGAGGGTGCATGGGAGTGTCCTCGTGTCCAGGAATTGGACACGAATCGTGTCTAGAATGCAATACGAACACAGAACCTAACAGTGCACAGATAATCATCGTGCACGCGTGCACGCGCGTATAACACGCGACAAACGACACGACACGACACGTTCTCGTGTCCACAGGTGCGCCTAGGATAGGGCTATGTCTGTATCAGCCTGTATCGTGTCCACGTGACACACAGACACGACACGAGCCCCGTGTCAGCAGTGCCTGTACGCGTGCACAGTCGTCTGCGTGCGACAGTGCGCGGCCAGTGCGTGGGCGATTGTGCCACGCACACTCCTCTAGGTGCTCCCAAATTTTGGGAGCACGATGACAGTCGTTGCCCCTAGGCTCACACCAAAATTAGGACACAAAGTGTCCTGTGTCGAGGAAAATGAGCCCGTGATGCAGGACACGGCCTACGGGCCCGTGCTGCGTGTCCACGCGCAAAAATAGGACACAAACGGACACAAAACACTAGGACACCTTCACAAATATTGACACACACATCAAGATCTACAAATCCCTGTAATTACATTTCAAAAATACAAAAATAAATTTCTATGTGGCATTTCTACAAACACCTAGTGTATCACTATGATACGTGTCCGATATGGACACGAAATGGACACGAATTGTGCCCAAATTTCGGGGACAGCTAGGAAACCCTAAAACCTAACCTTATATGCAAAGAAATCAGGAAGAACTATGAGTTTAGATGATTTACCAATTGAGTATCAAAACTCAAGAAAAGCTTCAAAGAGGGGATTCCAAATGGCAACTCCAAATCTCCAAATTGCATGCAAACTGAGGTGCTCCTCCAAAATCAGTATATAAACATAAATTAGATCCTATTGCAAAAGACTAGGACTAAAAAGGAGCTAAAATGAATCAATTAGGAATTTCTAAGGTTGGGGATTTACCTCTTCCTAAACTTGAGATCTATTTCCTAGAGAGGCTAACCCTAAATGAAGGAGGCATTAAATATGGGTGAGAATCCCTAGGTTGGCTGCCATGGGTGGGCTAGGATTGGTCTTGGGCTTAATTCATGGGCCTATGGCTTAAACACAAGGCTTTAAATTGCTAAGTCATAAGTCATTGACTTAAACCATAAGTCATGAACTAACTTCTCTTAAGTAATACTTCCTACCTTAAAACTAATTCCCAATGACTAAAAGTAGGTTAACTAGAGTTAGACTAGGGTCACCAACTAGGGTTAGTTCTAGGTTAGTCTACAAGTCTCAACTAGTCATGACTAACACAACACATATCAATATTTAATTAATATTAAAATCACACAAATTCCCATAAATTATAATAAATTCAAATAAATCCTAAAATGCCCAAAATACCCTCTAGGCTATAATATACTAGTCAAACATCCTAATCACATGGCTAGGCTCTAAGGTTACACTAGTCGAACACCAAAATCATAAGTCATGATCTAAAATAGTTTTAAAATGATTAAAAATCACCAAAAATCATATTATCATTTAAATATCATTATAATAAATTAAAATACAAAATTTTAAAATTACCCTCATTTTAGAAACTGGGTGTTACAAGTCTACCCACCTTAGAAAAATTTCGTCCTCGAAATTAAAATGGTAGTAGTCTCCTAGGTCAAACACCCCACAATCAAAGTCTCAAACAAACCGTCAGATAATCATATACGTCTATCCAAAATCATGATACTCAGAATCTTCGTCATACTAGTGAGCAAGGCTACGATAATAACAGAGTCCTCGACTAAGGTACATACCTCTAGAATTATGGTATTTAAAATTTTCGTATTGCCGCATGCTTGGCAGCGAAAATCTTAAATTCCCACACCCGAGAAAAACGTCCTAAATTTGACTATGTCCTCACTATGCCAGCTAAACACGACTGTCGAAGATTCTAGATTCCATAACTGGGTGACCTAGCCCATATGATTCATCTCAGAAGAAAACCAAATTGAAAAAAATGCCAGATCAAAACTTATCAACAGATAAGGAAGCAGATAAGAACAGATGGAATTGAATTTCAAGATAGATATAATGAGGCAAGGTGGGAATCGAATCGAAAAGATCAGAACCTGCAAGCACCTCTCCCACTACCTGAGCATCCTCGACTGTCATGGCGTAAGCTCGCCCCTGCTGGCCTCCTCCAGCCTGATGCTGATACTGCATAAATCTCTGCTGCTGCATCGGTAACGGTCCCCGCTGCTGACGTACCGGAGCCTTGGCTCCTCCTCCTGGTGTGTGTCTATGTACTGGGAATACTCCTTCAGCTGGTGGTCCGCTGCTCCATATAGTAGGAACTTGTCCAGCCTCCTCCTGCACTCACCCCATCCATGCCCCTGCTTCTTGCAGTAGGGGCAACTGACTACCTGCTGTCTCGGTGCCTGATGCTGTCTGGGCTGCTGTTGTCCCTGTTGATGGCCGTGACCCTGGAACTGTTACTGAAATTGCTACTGAACGTACGGCCTCTTGGCCGGTCCTCCGCTACTGCTGCCTCCTTGGGAGTCTCGTCCCCTCTTGAGCCTAAGCTCAAGATCATCCTCCGCAGCTAAAGCGTCCACCAGGATCTCCTAGGTAGCGCTGCGGGCATTCTTGGTGTAGGACTTGACCTCCTTTACCAAGCCCTTCCGGAACCTCCGGGCCTTCGTCGTCTCTGATAAGTCCTTCATGAATCTGCTCAGGCGGTAAAACTCTCATGCGTACTCCTCCACGGACTGGTTTCCCTGGACTAGGGCCTCGAACTGGGTCTCGAGGGCTCCCAGCGCTGCGTCTGGGAAGAACTTCTCCTTGAACAGCTTCTTGAATGCTGCCCAAGTCTGTCCTGCCATACCGACCATCGGGTCGGTCTGGTGCCATGTACGGGCCAGAACCTGCATCATGTTGGCCGCTGCCTCAATCTGAAGCCTCGTCAGAATCTCAGCCAACCTAAAAATCTTCTCCATATGCTCGATCCACTCATCGGCATACAAGATCCCCTCTGTCGCTCGGAAGTCTCTCGGGTGCATCTTCTGGAAATCTTGGATGCCCTTCTCCCGTGGCTGGTACGGCTGTGGGGCTGCCACTGGCTGAGCTACGACTCTCTCTTCTGCGGTCATTGCCAGCTCAATGCCTCGTGTGAGCTCTGCTGTGTGCCTCTGCTGCTGCATCTGCTGACCCTTCATGTACTGTCGGAAGAAGGCTAACAGCTGAACGGCGACAATTATCCCTGCAGGTGGCTGCTGCTGCTGAGGAAGTACATCCGGAATCACCGGACTCGGCTCATGCCTCACTGCTGGTGTGGCTCCTCCAAAATCTGCCAAAATGCCTACCCCAGCTGGCATAACTGGGGGCTGCGGTACCAGGGGCTGGCTGCTGAGCATGAGAGGTGGCAGACCTCTCATCGACGGCCCCCTGGCCCTGGCGATGCGATCGCATCTCAACCATCCTGGAGACACAGATCAAAAGGAAACAATTGCTGAGAATGAGTCGAAATACCAAAGGAGGACAGTTTAAATTCAAGGAAGACAATAAGCGGTAAAATGTAGATATACGGAATCTGAATAAGAGTTTTTCCTATTTGTGATTGAGTACCTTCAAAAATATCCTAATCTACTGCAGGTTGTAGTGATACTCTAGTTCGATAATACCACTACATAAACTCGACCTGCATGGGCCACAACTAAAAACGTGTCACGACCCGCACCCACTGTGAGGGTACGAGAACGTAACAACGCCCAGCCTACGCCGCAGTGTCGGCGGTAGAACGCTGTCCTAGGTCAATCATCTAACAATATAAAGGTACCTGTACAGTATATACACTCCTAATGGAGGTGACATAACCGAACAGTCTCAATCACATATAAGGCAGATACAGAATAGTAAAGGTAGATAGAGAGATCAAAAGCACAATGTAATACAAATAAGAGGAAGAAAATCTAAGTGTCTAAGATAACAACTTAAGAACATCCAGCTCAATACAAGCCTCTAAATATAACAACATCTCAGAAGAACAACTGAAAATCAAGTAACAAAGCTGAAAGAAAACTAAAGCCTAGCTATCTAGTCGAGACTCTGGGAGTAGCATCCTGTACTACAGCTGGATCCTCTAGAGGAACCAGGTCACAGGTGTCGTCTAAGCCTGGTCCATAGATGGTACATAGGGCCTCCTCCTCATCCTCTGTAATATTTTTAACAGGTCCAGTCAGGACAGGAGCGAGTACAATACATCTCAACAGATCATAGCAGGTTAGAAAATATTGCAGTAAAGTAAGATACATGAACTGAAGAAAAACAGTATGTAAACAGAGAGAGAACTGTAATAGAAATATCTGCTATACATAGAGAGCAAATAGTGACTAGTGAGTCAGAGTAAAATATAAACATGTGAATGGCATAGGAGATTCATGACTACAGCTAAGAGAGTGATTCATGACTACAGCTACTGGAATTATTCACATGTCTATTTCTACTCCCCATCCCCAATCGATACACAAAGATCTGTTCAAGTTATGTTAAGATTCGTGAAACTTCACATGGCTCATAAATGAGTGATACGTGAAGGTGATTCATGATGGCTCTGTGAACATGAGAGCATGTGTCACAAGCGATTCGTGAATCAGAGGAAGCATAGAGATACGTGATGATTCGTGAAACGCAGAAAACATGCAGTATCCGATGCTCCCGAGGAGGATAACATCTCATGAAAAGATCCATATAGTACCAATCCGTGTGACCAACGTGACAGTATCAAGTAAAATAATTTAAAGCAGGAAAATAATTCTAAGCAGGATATGAAATGATCAGAGAATGTACTCGCCTGGTATCCTGAATGTTCGACGAGAATATACTGTCCGAGGAGTGGTGTTTGTCTCCTATAGAACAGTACAAGTCACAACAAGTCTAAAATAAGGAAATAGACTGCCACAATGCATCTACATGAAGTTTGGGGTCAGTCTAGGCTAAAGTCAACCTTTGGTCAACTCCAGTCAACCCTAACAGTCAAACTAGGTCAATTCTAGTCTAATTAAGTCAAACTAGGTCAAACGAGGTTAAACTAGCCAAACTAGGTCTAAACAAGTTAATCTAGGCTCATCAAGTCTAAACTAGTCTATCTAGTCCAATCTAGACTCAACCAAGTCTAGCCTATACGAAGCATATGCCAAACCATATATCAATATCAATATCAATATCTATATCAATATCATATCAATATATCAATATCATATATCAATATCAATATATCACTATATATCAATATTAATATAATATCATATATCAATATCAATATCAATATCAATATCAATATCAATATTAATATATATACATATTTACATACATTCATATAGCATACATCATATATTTATATGTATTTATACATAGAGAAATAGAGAGGGGGTTAAGGGGTAACACAGGGGGTGTGTGTGTGTTAAATGTGAGGGAAAAACCTGTGTGTCAAATTGATCATATGTGTGTGTGAGTGCATAGGAGTGTGGTCATGTGTGTGTGGACATGAGTGAGTGTGTGACTAAAATACAAAACAGTGAAGTGAGAGAGAGGAGAGTGTGTGCTCAGATTTCTGAGGAAAACACATCAAAACAGTGACAAATTGCAAACAGTGGCAGAAAACTAAATAGGGCCTGTGTTTTAGGACTGCTATAGTGGCTGCCCTTTGTGTACATGTGTGTGTATAAGGCTATGTGTGTACATGTGACAATAGATAGGGGGTTGTCTATTAGAGCATAGCAAAGAGTGTGTGTGATTGGAATTTGTGTGAGGGAAACTGGAAAACCAGTGTGTGTGTAGGTGTGTAGATAGGCTTAGCATGTGGGTGTGTCAATGAGTGTACAGGGAAGTAATGTTGTGTACATCACACAAGGGTGTAATGGCTCAGTCCTCAGGTTTCTGGGGGAGATTAAAACAGTGTGAACTTTAAGTCCCCAACCATTCTCAAGTATCAACATAACCAAGTCTCAGTTTTCAGTTAGGCAAAAAGAGAAATCAATTCATGCTCTATTTTAAACATTCAATCTCAGGAATGTATGACAGGAAATCTCAGTTTTCATTTGAAATTAATTCTAAACTAACATTAGTCTCACATTCAGTTCATAGGAACATTCAATCTCAGGTTTTTACATCAATCTTCATATTCAAAATCTCAGATATTTGAAGAAGGAAATTAATTCATGAATCCCAGACTTGCACAACAGTCCACCATTATCTATTCTCAGTTTTACATCATACCCAGCTCATTAACATTCACATTATTACTAAATACGATTACTAACCCCAGTTTCAGTTTTTTTCTCTTAGATTCAAGAAAGGAAGGAGACAGTTCAAACATTTAATTCACTCCCCCAACCCAATTGCAAAAACCCATTTTCACTGATCCTATGCATCACACAGATCAAGGTTAGCCTATCCATCATCCATAAATCATGTAGGTGAACTAATTCCTAATTAACACATCTAACAGTTTATAAAAACAAAATAAAAATCAAAAAATCACTTTTCAGCACAAGGTATTAGTGCGTATCAGCCAGTTGGGAATTCAAATTTTTGAATCCCAAATCACATCAAGACAACAACCCAATGGTTGATAATTGATAGCAAGCATGTGAGGGTGCATGGAGTGTCCTCGTGTCCAGGAATTGGACACAAATCATGTCTAGAATGCAATACGAACATAGAACCTAACGGTGCACAGATAATCATCGTGCACGCGCGTATAACACGCGACACACGACACGACACGACATGACACGTGCTCGTGTCCACAGGTGCACCTAGGATAGGGCTATGTCTGTGTCAGCCTGTATCGTGTCCACGTGACACACAGACACGACACGAGCCCCGTGTCAGCGCCTGTGCGCATGCACAGTCGCCTGCGCGCGACAGTGCGCGGCCAGTACGGGGGCGATTGCGCCACGCACACTCCACGAGGTGCTCCCAAACTTTGGGAGCACGATGACAGTCGTTGCCCTTAGGATCACACCAAAAATCAGGACACGAAGTGTCCTGTGTCGAGAGAAAATGAGCCCGTGATGCAGGAAACGGCCTACGGGCCCGTACTGCGTATCCCGCACAAAAATAGGACACAACGGACACAAAACACTAGAAAACCTTCAAATATTGACACACACATCAAGATCTATAAATCCCTGTAATTACATTTCGAAAATACAAAAATAAATTTCTATGTGGCATTTCTACAAACACCTAGTGTATCACTATGATACGTGTCCGATATGGACACGAAATGGACACGAATTGTGCCCAAATTTTGGGGACAGCTAGAAAACCCTAAAACCTAACCTATATGCAAAGAAATCAGGAAGAACTATGGTTAGATGATTTACCTTGAGTATCAAAACTCAAGAAAAGCTTCAAAGAGGGAATTCCAAATGACAACTACAAATCTCCAAATTGCATGCAAACTGAGGTGCTCCTCCAAAATCAGTATATAAACATAAATTAGATCCTATTGCAAAAGACTAGGACTAAAAAGGAGCTAAAATGAATTAATTAGGAATTTCTAAGGTTGGGGATTTACCTCTTCCTAAACTTGAGATCTATTTCCTAGAGAGGCTAACCCTAAATGAAGGAGGCATTAAATAGGGGTGGGAATCCTAGGTTGGCCATGGGTGGGAGGATTGGTCTTGGGCTTAATTCATGGGCCTATGGCTTAAATACTAGGCTTTAATTGCTAAGTCATAAGTCATTGACTTAAACCATAAGTCAACTTACTTCTCTTAAGTAATACTTCCTGCCTTAAACTAATTCCCAATGACTAAAAGTAGGTTAACTAGAGTTAGACTAGGGTCACCAACTAGGGTTAGTTCTAGGTTAGTCTACAAGTCTCAACTAGTCATGACTAACAAACACATAGCAATATTTAATTAATATTAAAATCACACAAATTCCCTAAATTATAATAAATTCAAATAAATCCTAAAACGCCCAAAATACCCTCTAGGCTATAATGTACTAGTCAAACATCCTAATCACATGGCAAGGCTCTAAGGTTACACTAGTCGAACACCAAAATTATAAGTCATGATATAAATAGTTTTTAAATGTTTAAAAATCACCAAAAATCATATTATCATTAAATATCATCTAAATAAATTAAATACAAATTTTAAAATTACCCTCATTTTAGAAACTGGGTGTACAGCACCAGCCCGACAGCTAGGGCTTTGACAATTAGAATCCCGAGGCGGGCGGCCTCAGTGACGTTGGTTCAACATTCAATACCGATAAACCCTCAGCAGCAGAAGCAGAAGCACTCTCCGTAGTAGGATGTTCGCATTGCGGAAAGCCAGGACATGTGGTGGCAGAATGTCGCAGGGCACAGGGATTGTGCCTTGCTTGTGGGGCAGCGGATCACAAGATAGGATCCTGCCGAATAGGGGTAGTCATCGTCAACTTTACTATTCCTTCGGTGAGGGACCAGCACCAGTCAGCAACAACAATAGTATCAGCCTCAGAGGCCATTGCCGACGCAGGCACAAGCCTTCCAGCAGTATGTACAGCCCAAGCCCTGATTAGAGCAGACAGAGAGGTTTTCAGCAGAGGGGACCCGCACCCAGAGGACATGGTCAGGCGATGACCGTAGAAGAAGGATTGGCACCAGGTGAGGTAGTGGCAGGTACTATTCTCGTCAACTCTCCAGCATCAGCATTATTTGATTCTGGTGCATCGTATTCATTCACGTCTACACGATTCGCAACACGGATAGGACTTGAGCCTGAGTCATTATCAGTAAGGCTCATTATACTTACCGATAACGGTCTTGTAGGAGTATATAGAGTATTTTCCTCGTGTGTGGATCTTAGTTAGCGGTAGAGAGTTCCCCGCTAGATTGATAGAGTTCCCGATGGCCGATTATGATGTGGTCTTAGGGATGGATGGGTTAAGGAACCAGTATGCTAGGATAGACTGCTATGTTGACAGGATTGTTTTTAGCATTCCAGGCAAGCCAGAGTTTTCTTTTTTCCGAGACGAAGTTGAACCTTCTCCTCCAGTATTGCAGATGGCAGTAGAACAGTACAGTTACCCCTGATAGTCAGAGAGTTTCTAGATGTTTTTTAGAAGAGCTTCCAGGAATGCCGCCAGAGCGAGAGATCGAGTTTACTATCGACTTGATCCCAGGTATAGCCCCAGTGTCGGAGTGAGTCTACAGGATGGCGCCGTCAGAGTTAGAGATATTGTACAAGATAATTGAAGAACTCAGGACCAAAGGATTCATTCATACAAGTGGATCGCCTTGGGGAGTCCCGATGCTTCTTGTAAAAAAGAAGGATGGTACATCCAGATTATGTGTAGATTATTACCTTGAACTCAGTAACAATCAAGAACAGATACCCTCTCCCGAGGATAGATGACTTGTTTGATCAACTAAGGGGGCAACAGTATTCTCGAAGATTGACTTACGGTCAGGATACCATCATATCAGAGTCAGAGAGAAGGACATCCTAAAGACAGCTTTTAGATCAGATATGGACATTGGGAGTTCCTTGTTATGCTATTTGGAGCAACCAATGCGCCAACTGTATTCATGGACCTCATGAATCGCAATTTATGCCATACTTGGATCAGTTCGTGATTGTGTTCATAGACGACATCCTAGTCTACAGCAAGAGTGAAGCAGAGCATGAGCAGCATCTCAGAGTTGTCCTCCAGATTCTCAGAGAGTACCAGTTGTACACGAAGTTCAGTAACTGTAAATTCTGGCTCGATCGTATTTCATACTTGGGTCATATCATCACCAGAGGAGGAGTAGAAGTGGATACACAGAAGATGTGGCTATCGAGACATCGTTAGTACCTACGATAGTTACAGAAGTTCGTAGTTTTTTTGGCTTGGCCGGCTACTACCGGCGATTTGTTTCAGGCTTTGCTTGGATTTCAGCGCCATTGACCCAGTTGACCCGCAAGGATGTGCAGTTTGCTTGGACAGCAAATATCAAGATTTTTTGAGAAGTTGAAGCGAGGTTTGATGACGGCACCCATTCTCACGCTTCCAGATGGGACCGAGGATTCTCAGTGTATTGTGATACTTTAGACAGAGGTTTGGGATGTGTTTTGATGCAGCATGGAAGGTAACAGCTTATGTGTCACGTCAACTTTGTGATCATGAGAGAAATTATCCAACCCATGATTTGGAGTTGGCAGCAGTAGTGTTTGCACTTAAGCTTTGGAGGCATTTATATGAAGATCGGGTGGAGATTTTTACCGATGATAAGAGCCTGAAGTTTGTGTTTACTCAGAAGGATCTTAACATACGTCAGAGGAGATGGCTAGAGCTGCTTGTGGATTATGACATCAACCTGCAGTATCATCCTGGAAAGGCCAACGTCGTTGCAGATGCATTGAGAAGAAGAGCCAGAGTTTATTTTCTAACAGCGCAACCAGAGTTATTAGCAGATCTTCAGAAGATGGGTATAGAAGTTGTCCTTCTTACCAATGTGGCATTGATGGCCAGTATGCAAGTTCAGTCCACTATAGTCCAGAGGATCCGGATGGTGCAGTCAACAGATTCCAAGCTTTAGCGACTCAGAGCAGAGTATGAGGAAGGACGGCGGCCAGAGTTATGCATTCATGAAGATGGTACACTTCGACAGGGTAAGCGTATTTGTGTACCCAGTGGAGATATCAGACAGGAAGTCATGGCAGAAGCTCACAGTTCGCAGTATTCCATTCATCTCGGTGGCACAAAGATGTACCGTGATATCCGTCAGCACTTTTGGTAGAATAGCATGAAGAGGAAGATAGCCCGGTTTGTCTCTCGGTGTTTGGTTTGCCAACAAGTTAAAGCTGAGCATCAGAGACCGGCTGGACTTCTTCAGCCCTTGCTGATTCCAGAATGGAAATGGGAGCATATAACCATGGATTTCGTGACTGGATTACCTACGTCCCGACCGGTAGAGATACTATTTGGGTTATTATAGACAGGCTCATAAAAGTGGCTCACTTTCTCCCGTTCAGAGTTGGTCAGTCGACGGCTCAGCTAGCGGAGATGTACCTCAGGCAGATCGTCAGATTTTACGTTGAACCAGTCAGTATCACCTCGGACAGAGATTCAAGATTTATGTCGTACTTTTGGCGTAGTCTACAAGAGAGTTTGGAAACTCACCTCCAGTTCATCTCAACTTATCATCTGCAGACAGATGGTCAGTCAGAGTGTACCATACGAACCTTGGAAGATATGTAGAGATCTTGTACCCTTGATTTGGTGGTTCGTGAGAAGATCACCTGCACCTGTTGGAGTTCTCGTACAACAAGAGTTTCCAAGTCAGTATCCAGATGGCACCGTTCGAGGTACTGTATAGTAGGAAGTGCGGATCCCCGCTAGCATAGGATGATGTTGGAGAGAGACAGATGCTCGGTCCGAAAATGATTACTCAGACAGTTGAGGTGGTCAGAAGAGTCAGAGATCATCTTCACGTCGTACAAGATCGTTAGTGCCATTGGGCCGATTCTCATCGACAACCCCTTGAATTTTCTGTCGACGACCATGTATTTCTTAGGATCTTGCCTACCCGTAGCGTCATTCATTTCGACGTACGGGAAAAGCTTAGTCCTAAGTATATAGGGCCATTCGACATTCTAGAGCGAGTAGGTGATGTGTCCTATCGTCTCGCTCTTCCGTCGTCGTTACGTGAGGCATAATGTCTTCTATGTATACCAACTACGACGGTATATTCCAGACCCGAGCCACATCCTGGATCATTCGAAATTGGTAGTTGGTACCAACCTTTCGTATGAGGAGAGGCCCGTATCCATATTGGACCGAAGAGAGAAGATACTCAAGAACAAGACTATTAAGTTAGTCCGTTGCTTGGGGTCATCACTCTTTGGGTGAGTCAACGTAGAAGCGTAAGGATGATATCCGATCGCGATATCCCAACCTGTTTGACTCGTAAGGTATAATGTCTTGCTTATGCCTTATGCTCTCAATTCCTTGCTTGAATGAATGAGTGTATGGTGGACTGCTTAGTATAGCTTGTCTGTGATTAGTATAGCTTGTCCTTGCCTCTCTAGTCTCTTAATTAAATTCCGAAGATGGAATTCTTTTAAGGTGGGTAGAGTTGTAACGCCCGTAGTTCGTATTATGTATTTTGGTTTACGTGTACGTATTTTGACTCATATTGCATGTCTCATTGTATGGTTTATTTTAGCATTTCATTGGTTATGGTTTATCTTGGTTTGGTTTGGCATGGTTTGGTTTAATTTTGGGTTCATCATGAACCAAAAGAAAACCCCTACCTACCACCACCATCATCATTTAAAACCAAAACTAACTTTTCTCCCTCCTCCACTTTCTCATTTACTTTCTTCCTTCTCCATTAAACCCACCACCAACCAAGAACACCCCTTAGGCAAGTGCAACTTGCTTCATGGAGGAACTCAAATTTTGTTGTTCTATTTTCTTCCTCACGAGATTCTAAGACACTTTAGTACTTAGCATTTTTAATTTCCATGGTTTATTTCTTGTAAATCTAAGTTTGTTGCATTTTCAGATTTTTTTGGGTTTTGATCTATCAAATGTTATTATTTTCAAGTTTTGATTGTTCCATATTGTAGCGAATTTCATTCTACCCCATTTTGACCTATAGAAGTCCAAATTTGGACTTATGGTGAAGGTTTTATGGAGCTTGGAAGCTATGGGTTCCACGACCATCCTTCTCAGATTTTCGGAGAAGATGGGTATTCATCTACCCAGCCGCATAGATGGGTACCCATCTACTGCCGCATGAGACTCCCATCCACTTTTTCGTGTGGAACTCATCTACCCAGCCGTATAGAATGGTATCCATCTACCCATCCGCATAGATGGGTACCCATCTACAGCCGCATGAGACCCCCATCCACTTTACCGCATGGAACTCTTCTACCCAACCGCATAGATGGGTATCCATCTACCCAGCCGCATAGATGGGTACCCATCTACTTCCGTATGAGACCTCCATCCACTTTGCCGCATGGAACTCATCTACCCAGCCGCATAGATGGGTACCCATCTACTGCCGCATGAGACCCCCATCCACTTTGCCGCATGGAACTCATCTACCCACCGCATAGATGGGTATCCATCTACCCAGCCGCATAGATGGGTACCCATCTACTGCCGCATGAAACCCCCATCTACTTTGCCACATAGAACTCATCTACCCAGCCGCATAGATAGGTATCCATCTACCCAGCCGCATAGATGGGTACCCATCTACTGCCGCATGAGACCCCCATCCACCTTGCCGTATGGAACTCATAGCCATCCGCATAGATGGGTATCCATCTACCCAGCGCATAGATGGGTATCCATCTACCCAGCCGCATAGATGGGTACCCATCTACTGCCGCATGAGACCCCATTAACCCTTGGCCGCATAGTACCTATTTTGGTTGTTTTTCGTGTCCTATTTGGCTGATTTATGGCCAGAATTTCTTCCAACTCCCAACATGAAAGTTGTAAATCTTTTCCTTGGCTTCAAGAATATGTTACTAACTATTTATGCAAGCTTTTCATTTATGATGATGTAAGGATAGAACACGATAGTGGCCTGTTAAGGCGCACTCTTAACCAGTAACAAGTAACATGACATGACAGTAGCCCATTTGTTTCACTTAACAAAATGCCTAAAATTGGCTTTTGAAAGAAAACTAGAAAAAGTACAGAAGTACAAATTGTTCTGGGAAGTATTGCTATGGAAGTCTAATCTGAGAGCGATCACTTTGTTCCTTGGACTATACGATAATGATGAAGAAAAACTGCTTGAAGAAGACAAACAATCGGAAGAACTAAGTCACCGAAAGGTATCGAGCAACGGCATTGATGGCACAGTCGAATACTTTCTTGTTTTGCTTCACCCTGTTCTTGAGAAAAAGTTGAAGAAATGCTTCTGGGAATATCACTCTGGAAGTATGAGCTTTCTCAGAATCTCCTCTCTTGTCTCTCTGTTGATCTCTTAATGACGTCTATGTGAAAAATCAGTCTATTTATAGAATTGACCCTTTGTGCATAAAAAGTAACAAAATCGGATCTTTACGCTAGTAACTGTCACCCACTATGTAAATCATCCTCTACGCACGTTGACACGTGTCCCATTACTTCAACAAAATAGGGAAAGCACGTACACACGTTCTTCGATAAGTGTGGCATGAAAGCCACGTAGGAAAACCACGTTCTCAAGTAGCCAGGAAAGATCGAGCATAAAAATGACCCAAAATACACTCCCAGCGTAAAGTGGCAGACTGGGCGTAAAAATAGCCCAAAATAAACTTTTCGCGTAAAGTAGCTAAAGAAAATAGCCTTGAGCGTAAAAAGTAGCCCAAATAAACTTTACGCCCACAATAGCCTTGAGCATAAAAGCTCAAATAACTATCGTGCGTAAAAGAAGCAGTTTTATTGAGCGTAAAGTAGCCCCTCTGCACACTAAACGACAGTATTGGGTTTAGTGTAAATCTAATCCTCTCGGCTTCTGTGCAATCCTGCTGTCAAAATTATTGTGTCAGATCAAATCAATTGCATTAAATGCGGCCTGATAGTCTGTCCCCGGCGTAAAGGTGGAGGATAACTCTCGCGTAAAAGCTTCTCGTAGAGAATAGTATGCGTAGATAGTAGCTCGCGTAGAGTCTGAGTTTGACTCAATTTGAATTGCGTAAAGTTCTCAACTTCTTTGACTTGGTCTTTAAAGTACTTTTTACGCTCCTACAAGACCCACTTCAAAGTTTTCAAATTATTTTCAAAATTTGAAATACTTTGAACAGAAGCGTAAAATTCGGGATTTCACAGCCAGCGTAGAATTCGGGATATCCAACGGTCATCCGCCTAAAAGTGGGATATCCAACAGTCAGCAAAAAATTCGAGAATTTGAACCGATTCAAAAATTCTCTATAAATAGAGCTTTTCGAAGAGAGATAAAACTTTACCTATCTACCGTAATCTCGATCTCTTTTACTCTTCTACCTCCTTCATACTCTTGCTTTCGATCCGATGGCTCCCAAGAAGTCCACCGCCGGCAGCAAGGGCAAGAAGCCGGTCACCGATTCGTAATCGGCCGACCGTACGAAAACTCCCGTCCAATCATCAACGACGCCGCAACAAAGCAACCCCGCCGTGGCTCCAGCAATGAAGGGTAAAGCCCTACTTAATCTCGGCTACAAATCTGTCGGAGAAGAAGAAAAAACTCGAGCCTTCAAATTTCATGCCCATGTCATACGTGTCAACGTAGAAACTGAAATAACAAAATACGCCCACGTTATACGTGTCAGCGTAAAGTTAAGAATAACGCCCACGTTTATGCGTGTCAGCATAAATTAAGAAAATACGCCCACGTCTATACGTGCTAGCGTAAATTTCAAAATACGCTCACATCAATTTGTGTTAGCGTAAAAATGAGAATATGCTCACGTCAACACGTGCCAGCGTAAAAATTAAAATACGCTCATGTCTACACATGCCAGCATAAAATTCATAATACGCTCACATCAACATATGCCAGCGTAAAAATTAAAATACGCTCACGTCAATACGTGCCAGCGTAAAATTCATAATACGCTCACATTAACATGTATCAGCTTAAAATTCAAAATACGCTCACATCAACATGTGCCAGCGTAAAATTCACAAGTAAAAGACTTTGTGTAAAACAAAGAACTTTTACACTTTTAAAAGTTTTTATCAACTTTAATAAGCGTAAAGTTTGCACAGTCAGAGTCTTTAGCGTAAAACTCAAACCAAATTATCTGCGTAAAAATTTTAAATTAGATTTTCACTAACTTGATTTTTTTTCTTTTGGCAGTAGATTTGCAGATTCACCCACTTGCATAAGTATTTGGCTCATCAGCTGGTATGGTAGGCTCAAATTATTTGGAGAACCTGTCCCATGTGGAGTTTCCCCAATCGAATCCGGAGTACCCAGTAGAGAGAGCACAGTTGATAGCTGCCCAAGGGGATAGAATGTTGTTATCTATGATTAATGGAGAACTGTTGACCTCGCTGGATGGTCAACAATTTGCAAAGCTAGCTTTCTTATTCGGGGATGCAATAGACTTCAAGTCACAAACACACCCCAAGAAGGAGTCTTGGGTGTTCAAGTCTGGAGATAGAGCAATGTATCTCCCTGATATGGATAGAGATTATCCCCTGTCCGTATTTATCCATGCTACCCATCCCCGACAGATGCTGTGGAATCTGACTCCCAGCAGTCATGGAAAGCCGGGTAGTGAATCATATTCAAGAGGGATCATGCCAACAATATGGGGTATCACGTCAGTGTTCCCAATGGCGGTGTCGTTCCTTTCTCTGGCCTCTTGCCATTTACTCCGAGTAAAATTCGGCTTTAATCCAACCAGTGCCGACCCAGATGTTCATCAATAAGTTCATAAGGGCTGCGTATTATATCCCCAGACAAACACTAGGCTACCGGGATGGTTGACTCCATTTAACCAGAACTGGATCCAAATTAGTGTTTGGATCATGAAGAACTTCCAGACGGAGCTAAAAGACATCGGCCTGTATGAAGCAGTGGCCTCCACTAGTCAGGGTATACCACCGAACAGTAACTTGTTCATGGCCCTGATGGAAATATATAAGTTCAACTGGAACTTTTGCGACCCCAAAAGGTAAATTGGGTCTCGCACTCCACGAGATACAATTTATCTCGAAGCTGCCAATGGAGGAAGCCCCATATGAAGAATATGTTCCCTCCAACCGGGAACTTGCTGAAATCAGGGAGAAAAACCCTCAATTGGTTGAGGTATATGAAGAATTGATGTGCATTACATGATTTGCACTACTATGCATGAGAGTGGATCTCAATTGGCGTACATCAACAAGTGGACAACATATCTCTTCTTTCATAAGGATAAGATATCCAAAGATGATAAAGAAAGATTTCAGGAGAATAAAGCTCCACTATCAACACTGGTTCAACAATCCCTGTTGATAAAATACGGGATATGATGATTGGCTACAAATTTAAACAAATATTTGTCCACCAAGAGGGGAGTTCTCTGCTGGAACCGAAGCCTTGAGCTTCCTTAGATATGGCAGCCAGAAGATCTTCAGGAAAGCCTTGCTGGCAGGCTTCCTTTCTCTATGGTTGAGAAGATGGTTGTACCGGGGACCGGTACAGTTGATAGAATCCACCAAAACGTGCGATGGCCAGCGGTACGTTTGGTGTTTAAAGTCAGAATTAACCTGCTATCGGCAATGGTGTGCCGAGTAAACGCAGGTTTGAGGACTTTTGGTGAGGAGCTAACCAATAACGCTCCTCATCGTAACGTATTCCCCAGGATAGAAATGCCCTACACTTACTTGATGGGCTGACTGTTGCATACAACTGCAATTTGTTGCCACCAGGCCCGGGAGATGATGCGGTGGTCTTCCTCCAGAAGTTCAGCAAAGCTACATGGACTGCCATGACAGTGGCAGATACCCGAGCAGTATTAAATTATTCTTACGGATGCAACTTTTTCTGTACCCGACCACAAGTTCCATCCGACTACTTCGGCGTTCAATTTGAATATGAAGTTAAAGGAAGAACTTTATTGTCAGCACCAGTCTTCAGATGGCTACAGTACATCAGACCCTCCCACCTGATGTACAGAAATAAAGACAATTGTGCGTTCGAACCATATCTACCAAGTAGGTTTACTCGCCAATTTGGATATGACCAACTTCATGTTGGTAATCCCTCTACCAGTTTTGTCATTATAGGAAACTGATTGATGGTGCAAGAGGTTGGAGGTATTTTAGCACCGCCTGTACCAGTGCCAAATTCAAAGTGTCAACTGCTACGAGCACCGAGCTACGTATACTTCATACGTATGCTCACTTTTATGCTTCCATCCACTCCTTCGCCCATGGCTACAACCTAAGAGGTAGTCTAAGATGGCCCAAGGAAGGAAATATTGAAGAGCCAGTTAGGGTACCATCAGACATACCTGACGACGCTGCCGTTCCAGATCAATATCTGGAAGTTATCCCTACGGGAGTTGGAGAAAAGCTGCAGAACCTATCATTATTGGTAAATCTCGGAAACTGAAACAAAGTGCAGCTGTTACTCTTCCAGAGAAGACCCCAGAAAAGAAGAAGAAGAAGGCTACCACAAAAGACCTTCTAGATCAAGAGCCACTACCCGGAGAGTGACACTCAGGTGGATGAGCCGTAACATATTGCATCTTCTTCAGTTCACCCTGGAGAAGGATCTTCAGCATCTCAACCAGCAGCACCTACAGTAGTCCTATCTCCGGGACGTCTCAGCTCGTCGCTTCATTTAACTTTACCACAAAAGGCATAAGTTGTTGAAGACGTCGCCCCAGTACATACCGTTGATCAAGAGCCCATCCCATCCGATGAACCAGCTATTAATTTTGACGATGAGGATTGGACTGAAGATTATGACGCGTACTTGGCACGTCCTGCACATACTCCAGGTAAATATAATTTATATAAAATCCATACAAAAGTATATTTTTTGTATATTAACTTATTTTGTTTAATTTTTGTAGATGTTATCATTACCCCAAAGCTTGTGGCTCCTCCTCCTCAAGAAGATTTTTATGAGGAAAACTAGGAGTCTGAGGAGGAGGCTTCTTCTTCAGAAGAAGAAGATGCTCAAGAAGAAGTACTACGAGAGCCCAAAGTAGAGACTCAGGAAGAATGTCCTCCATCTCTGGAGGTACAACAAGAGCCAGAAATGCAGGCTCAGCCAGAAGTGTCCCCTCCTGCTAAGGGCAAGGATAAAGAGGAAACTACAGTAGAACTTACTGTAGATGATGAAGAGGCTACTGAAGAATTAGACTTCAACGAAGAATCAGTTGTAGAAGGACTCACTACAACTGAAATACTTGAAGATCCTGCAGAGCCAATAGCTGAAGAAGGTGATGAAGGCATACTCAGGTCACCAACTAAAGCTGGGGAAGTTGTAATAGCATCCTCTGCTATTACTACCGATCCAGTACAAGTTCCTGAAGAGACAATGCCTGAACCGGAGTTAGCTGCCATAACTACCATTCTGCCCACACTAATCACTGCCACCGAAACTCAAGTAGTTTTAGCTCCAGAAATGGCTAGAGTAACAAATACTGAAGATACTGTTCCTGAAGCTCCTAGAAATAAGTTGGCCATGGTAGCAGTGACAACAATGTCTTCATCTCAACCTGCTACCAAGGCATCATCCGTTCCTAGTCTTCAGAGAAGAGATTTGGTAGACATCGCCGCAACACCGAGCTCAAGTGCAGAAATGAATCTCTTAGTTAAGATTCATACTGAGACTTTTTATAAGACTTTAGCGGCTTTAATCAAGATAGTCCTGAATAAGGGCCTCAATTATGAGAGCTTAAAGGCGGCGATTGCTCTTACTATCAGAAATGTCGCCATGTTCAATAATGCGGCGAGAGCAGCAGCATTGGAGAAAATCATGGAGGGACTTGAACAACCCATCAAAGAATATCTATAGCTGTCAAGTAAAACCATTGAAAGTCTCATCCAAGAGGAGTATGACGCTTTATCAGCTGAATACCTTGCTCGGAAGACGACTTTCAATGAGGCCCTCC
The DNA here is from genome assembly GCA_029216955.1 of Iris pallida. NCBI lineage: Eukaryota > Viridiplantae > Streptophyta > Magnoliopsida > Asparagales > Iridaceae > Iris > Iris pallida. The sequence goes on from JANAVB010011199.1 coordinate 39,162,113, forward strand.
ATGAATACAGCATCAAGGTGGCCAAAGAAAAGGCATTTTTGACTGGAGCGAAGCCCCAGCTGGATATCCAGAGAAAAGCCTATGAAGCTTCGAATATAAGAATTCATCAACAAAATGATAGAATTTGTGAAGTCGAGGCTGAGCTGGCTCGCTTGAAGGCGGAGAAGGAGCAGTTGATATTAGCTCGAGACCAGCAGCTTACACAGAGTTCAATTTTGGAAGAACAAGTCTTTGGAGCTGAGACTACCATTAAAACCCTTGACGAAGCCAAGGACAAGATGATAGTCACTTTTGCTGAACTTTCTCACATCTGTACTCCCGAAGCTCGACGCTCCGTAGCTGCTAAAACTGTAGTGAGCTCCCGTGACAAGCGTCTAGCGGAGCTACAGAAATTACTTCAAGATGTCTCTGCCCCACCTTAGGCAAATAAAGAGCTTTTGTGATCTTCTATCTTTTCCATTCTGTAATATTTATAAGAAATAAATAAAATATTTATTTTATGATCCTATTATTTATTTTGAAATTAAACAATAGGTATGAGATAGAAAACACTTATCAGAGGTAATATGAACATGACAAGTCTTCTAAACTTAATAAATTATATCTATCCAGAGGTAATGTGGACATGATAGATAATAAATCTCGTTTTTTATTTAGAGTATACAATACTATCAAAGGTAATATGAATGTGACAGATCGTGACAACTCAAAAAAATAGATTAATATCTATTCAGAGGTCAAATGGACATGATAGATAGGAAAAGAAGTAGACTTAATATTTATTCAAAGGTCATGAGAACATGATAAATAATAAATCCCACTTTTTAATCAACTAGTAAGATAAAAGATCAAAATTCTCTTCAAGGAGACAAGTAATCAGCTTAACCAAACATTGGTAGCTGGAGAATAAAGAAAAATTCAAACATAATATTTCTTCAAGAATTTGTCATTGATCGGCATCATGAGCAGATCTCTATTAGGTTTAGACAACCTATAGTCACCATTGGAGAATACTGTCTCGACTACATAGGGACCTTTCCATTTTGCTTGGAATTTCCCTTTGCTCTTATGAGTCATCACCATCGGTCTTCGAACAGCTAGAACTAGTTCACCGACTTTGAATACCCTCTCTTTAACTTTACGATTGAAAGTTCGAGATATGCGGGCTTGATATATCTCAATGTGATGTTGCGCTTGAAGATGCTTTTCGTCCAATCCTTCAAGTTCTTGAAGTCGTAAGCGATCATTGTTCTCTATAGTTAGCTCATTAGCAATGGCTATTCGAAGAGATGGAATCTAGTTTTCCAGTGGAAGAACAGCCTCACATCCATAAACCAGTAAAAATGGTATAAAACCAGTAGGAGTTCGGACTGTCGTTCGGCAAGCCCATAAACATTCTCCAAGTTTTTCATTCCAATAACGTTTATTAGAATAAACAAACTTTTTGAGAAGTTTAATGATCGTCTTGTTGAAGGCTTCGGCCAAACCATTAGCAGCTGGATTATAAGCCGTAGAAGCCAAATTTTGGATCTGATTCTTATCACAGAATCAATAAAATGCATGACTGGCAAATTATGGTCCATTGTCATGAATTATCCGATGGGAAATCCCAAAATGATAAATGACATAGTGTTTAATGAAACTAACCACATTTGATGTTTTATTTCAATAAGGGGAACCGCTTCCACCCATTAAGAAAAGTAATCGGTTATAGCCAGTATAAACCGATATCCTTTGACAGAAGGAGGGTTAATAGGACCAATAATATCCATGCCCCAAGCTTCGAAAGGCCAAGAAGCTATTGTAGGATGTAGGAATTCAGATGGTTGATGAATAAAATCAGCATGAATCTGACATGCTTTACACCGTCTGGCATAATCCACAGCATCTGCTATCATGGAAGGCCAATAATATCCCATTCTTTGAATGCGGTCTTGTAATTTTAGACCTGGTTGATGAACACCGCAGACACCATCATGAGCTTCACGAAGTATTTGTTTAGCTTCACTTTCAGAGAGACAACGTAGCAAAAGTCCATCATATGAACGACGATATAACATATGTAAAGAAGAATCATAATAGAATCGAAATGATCGTCTCTTGATTGATGCAGCTTCTTTTAGATCTTCAGGTAAAATCCCATGAACCGCATAATCAATGAATGGACTTCTCCAATCCCTCTGCTGGGAAATTAATTCTGTAGTGGAACTCTATTCAATATGCAGATTATTCCTGACACAGAATAAGTCTCGATCCAACAAAGTAATGGTGTTTTGTCTTCTAATTGGAACAACTAAGTCTGCAGCTAAACTAGCAAGAGCATCTGCTTCCAAATTCTGAGAACGTGGTACGAATTCGATGAAGAATCCTTTGAATGAAAGGACCAATTCGATTATCACTTGATGATAAGGAATGAGGTCAGGATTTCTGACTTCATATGTCCTTCTGACCTGATTAACAATCAGTTGAGAGCCTCCATAGCTTTCAGGAACTCAATGTCCAATTGTTTTGCTACTTGGAGACTAATTAGCAGAGTATTGTATTCTGCCACATTGTTGGAGCAAGGTTCATTAAGAGAATAAGCACGGTATATGACCATTTTGTCAGGAGAGACTAGGATAATATCTACTCTAGAGACAATATTGCCTTTAGGTCCAACCCGTGATGCTCCATCAAAGTATAGTTGCCAAATGTCATCCTTCAAAGTCATGTTGCAATCCACGACTTCATTTGGAATGTCCTCATATAGCTTCGATGTTTCAGGTATAGGGTAAGCTGCTAAGAAATCAGCTAATGCTTGACCCTTTACTGATTTTTGAGGTACATAGACCATATCATAAGGAGTGAGCAACATCGCCCAGGTGGCTAACCTGGAATTAAGAATGTTCGGTTTTCTCATCAATACCCGAATAGGATTTATTCTGGAGATGACATGAATAGTCTGTCCTGACACATAATGTCGTATCTTTTGAACAGCAAAAACCAAGGCCAGACATTCCTTCTCCACAGGAGACCTGTGTTCCGCTCCGACCATCATTCGGCTAAGATAATAAATTGTCTGGTCATGACCTTTGTCACTTTTCTGTACAAGAAGAGCACCAAGTGAATGATCTAAGGCTCGAACATATAGCAAAAATGGTCTTCCTACAACTGGAGGTACCACCACCTTTGGATTTGTAAGGTATTGCTTGATGTCATTGAAGGCTTTCTGACATGCTTTATCCCAGACAAATGATACACCTTTCTTTAATAGACGGGAGAAAGGTTAACATCCCCCAGAAAGATTGGATATAAATCTCCTGATATAAGCAATGCGGCCTTGGAAGCCATGGAGTTCTTTTAGATTGCGTGAAGGACGCATTTCGAGAATTGTTTTAATTTTGTCAGGATCAACATAAATACCCTGAGAAGTAATGACAAATCCCAAAAACTTGCTACTGGACACCCCTAAGAAAGACTTAGTGGGATTCATCTTCAGTTGATATTGACGCATCAACTCAAATACTGTCTTCAAGTCTTGAATATGATCATCTTTTGATCGACTTTTGACAGCAATGTCATCCACATAACATTCAACTATTTTTCGTAGATGTTCTTGAAAGATATTGTTCATAGTCCGTTGATACGTGGCACCGACATTTTTCAGACAAAACGGCATAACTGTATAGCAGTAGACTCCAAGGGGTGTACGAAAAGCAATATGCTTTTTGTCTCCTGGATGCATCTTAATCTGGTTGTATCCTGAGAATCCGTCCATGAAAGACATGCGTTCAAAACTGCATGTATTGTCTATCATGACATCAGTAATCGAAAGTAGAAATTCGTCCTTTGGATAAGCTGCATTAAGATCTCTAAAATCTATGCAAACTCGGACTTTTCTATTCTTGTTCATAACATGAACAATATTGGCAACCCAATCTGGGTGTTGTTTTTCATGAACAAAGCCACATGTAATCAGCTTTTTGACTTCTATTTCAATTGCATCCATCATGTCTAGATGAAAATACCAATGTTGTTGTTTTACAGGCTTGGCATTAAGAAGAATATTGAGTTTATGAGTAGCCACTTTAGGATCTAGACCCGACATATCCTCATAACTCCATACAAAGATATCAATATATTCTTTAATCATTTTTATTAACTCTTCCTTTTCCTCTTCGAAGAGGTTTTTACTGATGAATATTGGCTTGGACGTAGTTCCATCTCCAATATCAATCTGGACAATCTTATCCTCTGTAGGTGGCTGTCGCTGTTCAAAACGAAGCTCCCATTGAGTGTCCATTTGCTGTGCCCAAGGGTCATTCTCAAATGGCTCAGATTCACCATCAGTTTGAACCATGTTGACAGAGAATACGCACTCAGATTCATCATAATAGTCTCCTTCAGAATATGAGGATTGTAAAAAATCGGAAGAACATTCTTCTTTATGTGGAGTGTATCCGATTCGATGAATTGGATTTCTTCTGCATCTGAAGATTGTGAAGAACTGGAAGAAAATTCTTCTTGTATATCCTCATTAAACATGCGAGACGGATCGTATCTTAACCCATGCCGAGTTTTCTGGTAAAATGGATCACCACATAATGGTAATCGTCTTCCTTTGCCTTGATTGAGACCTTGCATAGTCTTTAAATCATATCCTATATTCTGGATAATCTTGACAGATTGTTGACTATATTTGTCAATTCAGATTCTTCCTTTATCTTTTTCTTTGAGATCATCTGTCTGAGTAACATGGATGTTTCTAGCCAGGCCAAACAATTTGGCACTTATTTTTCTTATCAGACGGAATCACGAAATAAGATTCTTCGTGACGTCTATAAGTTACACAAGCTTGTGATAAAGCGGCTACAGGAAGAAGATAAGGAGAAGATGTTAAGAACCTTTGAGCATAAGGTCCTACATCGACATGAGGAGGAAAGGAATTTTCCTTATGGTCAATGTATAAGGTTTCCACTGTATCTATGTCATCTTTATATCGATGACTTTGATCATCAGAAGATAAAGTCATTCTTTCAATAAATTTGACAGCCATATACTCAAAAAGAAAATCTTCATTGATATTAGAAAGTGCAGAATGATCAATATTTATATCATTTATAATTTGACTACTACGCTTCAGATTAATCATTAATGGACCGTCATCCATCTTCTGCGTAGACTTGCCAAGGTTGATGATCAGTGGTGGTTCTGGATCATTCATACGAGAAGTACGTCCCTTGACTTTGATCTTGAGAGGTTGAACTTGGTTCTTGGCAGGAGTACTCACTGATTCCTCAAATGAAGCTCAAGTTCTTCCTTTGACCTTGATCATCAGAGGTTGGTCATTGACAGATTGGGGTTGGATTCGACCTTTGACTTTAATGTTCAAAGGTTGCTCTTCCGGAGGATCTTCATTGATAGATTGATCTTCAGCAGGTGATCGATCTTTAGCCATATCTGATATCTCCTTCACATGCTCTTGTTTGTAGAGCATTGAGTTAGAAAAAAAAGGCTTTAACACCCTTGAAATTAATGATTGATATCAGCAAACTTAGTCTTCACAACCCCTTGGGAATCCACGTATTTGAAGCATAGGTAGAGAGTTGAAGGCACAATGTTATCCTCATGTATCCACGGTCTTCCGAGAAGGATGTTGTAAGATACATCTGATTTGATAACATAAAATGTCGCTATAGTTCGAAGATCACCAATTTGAATCTTCAGACGAATCTTCCCCAGTGGTTTACTCTTTCCAGAGTAGAAACCAACTATTATGGTACTAGTGTAAGTCAAATCACTAGTAGAAATCCTCAAAGGTCTTAGCATACTCTGAAGAATAATGCTAATAGAAAACCCAGGGTCAATATAAATCCTGTCAATTTCAGTGGATTCAATATACCCAGTGTAGCACAAAGGCATGTCATGCTTATTATGCTTCAACAGCATATCTTATTGTGTGAAGGTAATGTTAGGAATTGCCTCCATCACACTATGACATTGTGGGCAAGATACTGGTATATTGTCAGGACTCTTGAGTTGAGCTAAGCATGAGTCTGCTTGTAACAAAGTTTCACTTAGAGTTTCTCGGCTTTCTTTAGAAAGATGAAGCAGCTCGAAGATAGAGAGTCTAGCCGGAGTATTAGCTAATTGGGCTAAAATATCGAACTTGTAGGGTTTCATCACCACCCCTTGATTTGAAGCAGATTTCAATAGGAAGTCAAAGCGAACTGCTTTTTGTTTTTTTTCTCAACCACAGATGGTTTAGCAGGAACAAAGATGGTTGAACTGGTAGTATTTCAGCTACGTCCTCTGCTTCTTTGGAAGATCCCTCATAATCTTTGTGGTACTCTTTCCCAGATCTCGTACCAGCAAAGGTTTCTTCTTCAGACTCAGAAGAATGAAGTACCATATTGTAGGATTTAGTCTTTTCTTACGTAGTTTTCTTCTTGCGAGGATTTTTATGAGGAACCTCAGAACCCAATCCAACAGTAGATTTTTGACTTTGAATTTGTAAAGAAAGTCGCATTCCTTTATCATAGTTCAAACCTTCTGCCTTTCGAAAGTCATAGCCCATCTTTTTTATGAGATGGACTAATTGTTGACTGTACAAGTGAATGGGCAGTGGACTTTCAATAGATGGTTTAACAGAGAAAGAAACAAAAACCTCTGTAACCACAGGAAAATGAGGCATAGAGACTTCTGTAGAAGGAGGAATACTCGGGATAGAAGAAAAAAAAATCTCTGTAGGAGCTTTTTCGTAAGCAGCAAAGACCTGTTGTGCCATGTATAAGGGGATACTATTCATAGCTAACCACTGCTGATGATTAAGTTTAAGCTTAATAGGAGGAGCCAAACTTGGAGGGCATATATTCAAACCCCTCAATCTATCTTCCAAAGGAATGCCACCCCATAAATGATCCAAATCGTCATAGTCTGGGGTTAAAACATGAGAAATCATGTTACAAATTTTAACTTTTTTACCCTTCTTGGATTTTGAAGTTTTACCTTCATTCTCTATTTCAGGTGCTAAATCAGGGTGTACCGACATGATTTCACCATTTTTCAGTATAAGAGACAAAAGTCCTTCATTTTGCTCTCTGGCAGGCGAGATATTCACAATCTTCATTGTCGCCTTTGGAATTGGGACAATTCCATCTGGGACTTGCTGTGGAGAAAAACCTCCAAATTGAAGAGAAACCATATTGGTTGTGACCGTATGCTCATCGTTAATTAAAGCGATGGCATTGGCATTTATCAGCTCTTGAATTTTTTCTTCAAGACATAACAAGCCTTGGTAGTATGATTTATGTATCTGTTATAGATACAATACTTGATATTGTCAGTCAGATTCACCTCATTAGGCCTTTTTGGCTCTGGAATCTGGAGTTTGCCACTCTTTACCAGACATTGAAATATCCCTGGGATATCACTGTTATCGAAAGAGTATTCCTCTTTTGGCTTGGAAGACTCCTGATTATTCGGCGTCGTTTTAGATTTTGAAAGATTAACCACTAGGGTTTCCTTTTCTTTCCCAATACGATTGCCAGAATTATTACCAGAAGAGCCTTTCTTCCCTTTGTCCTCTGAGGCAAAGATCATTCCGTGTTCACGAGCCAACCTACTATTGGTCTCGACTGAAACTGCTGTTATAAAGAATAAGGCCCAATCTGTGAATTGAGAGCCTGTAAAGAGAGCAATGGATGGTCGCAGATTCATCTTGCATGTATCAATCAATACTGAATCTGGCATACCAGGAGGCATCTTCAGAGTTGCATGTCAGAAATGTTCGATGAACGTCCGAGTATCTTCCTTCTCCTTTGGTTTGATTTCTATTAAGGAGGACATATTCATGTCCATGCCTCCTTCATAGAAGCGGGAGAGAAACATTGCTTTAAATTCGTCAAAAGACGATATACAATTGTCGGGTAGACTACGATACCAATCGTAAGCTGAACCCGTCAGGCACCCGATAAAAACTCGGGTAAAAAGAGCATCATTCTTCTGTAAATGTACAGTCATAATATCAAAGTAATTGATATACTTACTAGGGGAAGCCTTTTCATCAAACAATACCATCGATTGTGGCTTGAATTTCGGAGGAAAGGGTACGTCATTCCAATGAAGAGGATAAGGTTGCTTAATCCGTAACCTCTGGAGTTGATCCTTGTGCTTCAGAACTTCAAACTGTGATTTTAGCTCACGCACTTCTTGAATGGCTTCGCTAGTTTGAGGAAGCACATTCGATTGAATAGTTGATGGATGTATCGTAACCCCCACCGAAGGTGGTACATCTTCTGGAATGATAGGATCTGGAGATGCAGAATTTTGATTGACAGCAGGCTCTTGATTATTCAAAGGTATATCAACCCCTTGACTATCTTGAGTTTCTGCTGCTACCTGCACCAGTGTTACGACTGCCGACTGAGCAGTTTGCTGAGTCATTATTATTTGGTACATGCTTTGCATCATGGTAAGCATGTCCTTTAGTGATTGCTCAACGGTAGAGAGACGCTATTCTGTATTAGCAGATGACGTCTCCAGTTCATCTCCAATAGCATAAGATTCAACCTCTCTTAAAGAAACAGAGGGATTGGTATAGAGATATGAATCGACACTATCAGTTTCGGACTCAAAAGACTGAGTACCCCAAGCTTCTAAATCAGAAGTCTGCAACTGTCTTTGTCTTCTTGATCGAGTATTCTGATATACTCCTTCAAAGGAATAAAGAAGTCTGTTGAACTGTTGTTGACCAGGAGTCTGGGATGAGTTGCGTCTTGGATGTCGTCCTCTGTTGGTATGAGATGCCATGTTGACTGACACATATAACAACTCATGTTCTTGATCATCACTTTGCTGCTGAGGCACATTGTAGCTTAATCGATCAAAAATTGATCTATTAGAAGCCGAATAGCAACATTTGATTACAATCTGGTGACACTCACAATAATAATTTTCTTGGGGGAGTGTCACAGGAGATTGTCTGTTTTTACAATTTTGTACTAGCAACTCGCGTAAATCAGAAGGAGTAGAGGGAGTAGTCTTCTTTATTACATTTGGGGGTAAAGAAACGTTTAGTCCCTCATGTATAAAGAAGATTACTGACTGCATTAGCAGAACCAAATTGTATATTTTTACGCGCTTGGAGTTGCGTGCGTAAATCCTGAGATTTTTTAGCACAAAGAACTCCATCAGCATTACGCATAATTTTTAGGTTTGGTACCTTGCGTAAAGCAGTATAATAAAGATGTTGGTGGAGAACGAAGTTTTACCAACAATGTTTTTACGCTGCATGAGTACAGGTAAATTCACTTTAGATGTAAAGGCATCATTGTGAATTTTATCTACACTGTCACAGACAGGAGATTTACATTTACGCGTAGAGTGCAAAACATGAGTATCTGCCACGTCACAGACGGAAGATTTTCTTTTATGCGTGGAGCGTAAATTTTATGTGTCTACCACGTCACAGATGGGAGACATGTTTTTACGTGCGAGACGTAAAACTTGTGTGTCTACCACGTCACAGATGGGAGACTGCTTTTTACGTACAGAGCGTAAAACATGAGAGTCTGCCACGTCACAGATGGGAGACTGATTTTTAAGTGCGGAGCGTAAAACTTGGTTTTTACGCTCAGAGCATAAAACTTAATTTTTACGCTTAGAGCGTAAAACTTGATTTTTACGCTCAGGGCGTATCACCGAAGTAGAGACTGCCTCGTCACAGACGGGAGTCTCCACCATAGGAGTAGGAAGGATTCCTTTGCCTTCAGAGATATCAGGAAGATTCGATGATGCTTTGGACTTGGGAATCCAAACTTTTTGCGCCTTCCGCGATTTCTGAACATTGGAGCAGCGAGTACTACCCCCTGTTCGGAGCATTTCTTCGTAGGCAGTCTGGTCGAAGTGCACAACCAGAGTCTTCTTTGTCGATCCGACCGACACATCATCATATTGAGCAATTACCTTCTCGTCAGATGAGAAGGTCGTCCCCAGCAGAGTCGCCATTTTGTTTCACTTAACAAAATGCCTAAAATTGGCTTTTGAAAGAAAACTAGAAAAAGTACAGAAGTACAAATTATTCTGGGAAGTATTGCTATGGAAGACTAATCTGAGAGCGATCACTTTGTTCCTTGGACCATACGACGATGATGAAGAAAACTGCTTGAAGAAGATGAACAATCGGAAGAACTAAGTCACCGGAAAGGTATCGAGCAACGGCACTGATGTTACAATCGAATGCTTTCTTGCTTTGCTTCACCCTGTTCTTGAGAAAAAGTTGAAGAAATGCTTTTGGGAATATCACTCTGGAAGTATGAGCTTTTTCAGAATCTTCTCTCATGTCTCTCTGTTGATCTCTTGATGATGCCTATGTGAAAAATAAGTCTATTTATAAACTTGACCCTTTGTGCATAAAAAGCAACAAAATCGGATCATTACGCTAGTAACTGTCACCCACGATGTAAATCATCCTCTATGTACGTTGACATGTGTCCCATTACTTCAACAAAATAGGAAAAGCATGTACACACGTTCTTCGATAAGTGTGGCATGAAAGCCACGTAGGCAAACCACGTTCTCAAGTAGCCAGGAAAGATCGTGCGTAAAAATGACCCAAAATACACTCCCAACATAAAGTGGCAGATTGGGCGTAAAAATAGCCCAAAATAAACTTCCTGCATAAAGTAGCTAAAGAAAATAGCCTTAAGCGTAAAAAGTAGCCCAAATAAACTTTACGCCCACAATAGCCTTGAGCGTAAAAGCTCGAATAACTATCGTGCGTAAAAGAAGCAGTTTTATTGAGCGTAAAGTAGCCCCCTCTGCATACTAAACGACAATATTGGGTTTAGTGTAAATCTAATCCTCTCGACTTTTGTGCAATCCTGCTGTTAGAAAATTATTGTGTCAGATCAAATCAATTACATTAAATGCGGTCTGACAGTCTGTCCCCGACGTAAAGGTGGAGGATAACTCTCGCGTAAAAGCTTCTCACGTAGAGAATAGTATGCGTAGAGAGTAGCTCACGTAGAGTCTGAGTTTGACTCAGTTTGAATTGCGTAAAGTTCTCAACTTCTTTGACTTGGTCTTTAAAGTACTTTTTACGCTCCTACACCATTGTGGCGCACTCACAACAAGAATAATTGACAAGTAACATGGCATGATAGTGGCCCAAAGTGGCACACTCTTGATAAGTAAATCTGACATGATATATCTCGATATGTTGTTGTGACGGCTAGCATGAAATGGCAAGAATGAATGGCCTGGACACCGTCGGCGATTTTGTTTGTACAAATGAACCAGTTTTGTCTTCCATCATGTCTAGGACGGTGACCCCTGAGTACCACGGTCAGGGGTACCTACTGAAATTGACTAAGGCTAATAACTAGAGTAATCTTGTAGTCATGAAGAGATTTCTCAGCTACAGGCAATCCTGTTATCTGGGCGCACAAGTGGACTTATAGTCTGTCGACGAGTAGGGCACATTTCTAGCACACTATCATGTGTTGCACCCTTCATGAACAGATATTCTACCTGGATAACCTGGATGGTCTGCAGGGCTTGTGGCTGTTGGAATAATCTTATTGCATCTTGCTAGTAACTAGGCCTGTGATAACCCTAGTTAGTTAAAGTATCAAGCCGTAGTTATTGCTTGGCCGTGAATGTTGGATGGAGTCTAAGCCTTGTCTTGTCCCGGTACCTGGTTACTTCAGTGACATGATTGCTCATGTTTACCTTGTCAATAACTGATCAAAATAACTTCTCATCTCTGATATTTATTACCCTATTTAGATTTCATGTCTTGATTATCTTCTTATTTTACTGATATGCTGGTTTTAGTTCTTAAGTGAAGCCTCCTTTGTGGTACTTGCTCTTTCTGGGATCTGACCCAGCTGGTTTTCTGTGGCCAGATACCGGAGAAGCTCCATAGGATCTCCCTACCTTCCCGCCAGATGGTGACCACCAGGCGTAACCAAGACAACGAGTGGGTTTCCCTTTTGTTCTCCCACTTTATTGTAAAAATATTTTTTGAGGCATTTAGCCGACGAGCACGTGTTAGCTCATATTGCACTTTACTTATTGTCTGTCTACGATCTGTAACATGATTGACGAATCCTAGAGTTGATCGTGTATGACTAAAACTCTTACTAGTCTTCACATTTTGTACGACTAGCTTCATGATCAATCAAATATGTAATGTATTGGATACCTTACTATTGTATATTTGATGCTCTAACATCTTGTGACTGCTATTCCTTGCATCAGATTGAGATAATAGGCTTGTTCATGACCATAAGAGACTGATGGCTTGTAGTTAAACCCTCATGTATCTAGACAGCTGTGACCGTATAGAGAGGTGGATTGTACTTCAATATACGTAGTTGGCTATGTATGCCCCCGCTCTCTAGTATTCTGGTTCTGGGGCGTTACAAAGTTAAAGTCAGAATTTATGCTCAAGAGCCGAGTGATCACCTCTAACGGTGAATGGTCCTCACAACCAGGGTACAAAGGAGTCCTTGTATTTTCCAACAACTTCATGAACATCGCGGCATAGCCATTTGGTGCCTCCTCAGCTACGTCACGATTGTATGGATCGAAACTAGGCCCCGCAGCGTCGAAGACCATATTCACGTACTCGTTGTCGACACTAGTTCAGTTGTGGACATTCATATAAGGCTCCACATAAGGCTCAACATAAGGCTCCACATAAGGCTCCGCTTGGAATGCTAAAGCTACAAGCTCTCCGTGTGCGGTCCATTGGTAGTAATTCGGAAGGAAACCCTTTGTGTATAAGTGATACGTCACATCCAATTCTGGTTGAAACTTCATGTTCCGACATTTTGCACACGGGCACTTAATGTCCATGCCGTCCATGGATTGAGGAAACGCCTTCGCGAATTGAAGGAATTGTTCTACTCCGGCGATGTATTCATCTCGACACCGCCCCTGTCATCTCGAATGCGGTTGTACATCCACGAACGGTCTAGCAGATACATGGATATAGCTATTTCTAGATATCTGCAAATATAAATAAACTTTAAAACTAAAATGAATATACTACATACTACATACATAGATACATATTGCGAGCCCCCTAGGGGCCCCACCCCGAGCAGCAGATCCCCCAACCCCACGAGCAGCAAGAAGGTCCTAACCCGACGTACGTCCGGGACTCGGGACCATTCCTATGAGTATCGGGATCAAGAAAAATAGACGACGGCATTAACCAACCAACAAAACTACGTGTTACAAATATCGACACTATCGGTGGTTTCGAATCGGAGTATCAGATTTTTTGGTGTCGAAAAACAAATAATTATTACTAAATTATCAGATTTTTCGGCACTATCGGTGCCCCTGACCCAGCCCTCCCGCACCCTCCCCCCTACACCACCCCTAACCCTAACCCGAACCCTATCCTAACCCCTCCCCCACCAGCCCCCCTCCCCTCTCCTCCCCAGCCCCCCTCACCCCCCTGCTCCCCTCCCCCACCAACCACCCCTAACCCTAAACCGAACCATTACCATAACCCTCCCCTCCTCCCATCCCCCCGCCCTCACCCTCCAGCCGTCCTCACCCCCCCGTCCCTCCTCCCCATACCCACCCCTAACCCGAACCCTAACCCTCCCCTCCCCCTAGCCCCCCTCCTCACCCCCAGCCGCCCTCACCCCCCCTGCCCTACCCCCCAGCCATTCCTCACCCCCAAGCACCCGTACCCCCACCTGCCCCTCCCCCCGAGCCACCAGCACCCTCCCCAACCACCAACAACCAAAATAGAGAGAGAGAGAGGGAGTCACGTACCGGAGAGAGGGGAGAGTTGTAACTCCACCTCTTATTTTTCATATAGATTTTTTTAAATCAATAATATTAATTTCTTTTCCTTGAATAAATTTTTATTTAATTAATTTTTCTCAATGCGCTTACCCTTCTCAGTCTTTATTAATGAGTATTGTAAATGGTAAATTATGTATAGCTAATTCTAGGCCCATTATTTAAAGCCCATTTCAAGCCATTTCAAACCTGGGTTTTTAGGTCAGCTCATTCCAACTGATTGGAACGAGCTCTTCTCTGTTTCGAGCTGAGGAAGCACATGGCTCCTCTAACAGCTATTTTTTCTCCAAAAAATTTTCTCCATTTCGAATTCTTCTAACCGCCTATAAAGCAGGATCGATCATCCTTCATATTCTTATCAGATCTGAAACTTTTCTTCTCTCCCAAATTGTGTTCATCATCAATTTCAAATTGAAGAATCAATCATGGCAAGAAGGGGCGACAGAGCAATGGAAATCTCAACTATTCAACCGCAGTGAGCAAGAGCATCCTCATCGTCGACTGATCGAAGAATCCAGAGTTCTTTATTGTGCTGAGTGAATTCTTTTGATCCCTTTCCTTCTCATCGATGAACTCTGGTAAGCCAGATCTCATCACCTTCTGTTTTAATTGGTTTGTGAAACATCAATTTCATTCCACCAATTTTCCTTGTTTGATCAGATCTGAATTAATAGACCAGTGCTCGATCCAATCGATTCTTTTTTCTTCAAAATCAATCCAGAGCTCCTGATTGTTGCGTGGACACCATTCATTAAATCCTTGAGTCAGGTATCAGATGAGTATCCTGTTCTCATTAAATTAGTTTCAAACGATTGTGAACCTATTAGGACTGATTCTCTTTTGTAAATTGAGTCTTAGTGTTCGATCTATTGCTACAAGGAACTGGATCGAGTGTGGGAGTAGTTCGTGCCATCTCATAAAAACCAAGGACCTTGATCTGATTCTTCAGGTAACTAATTCAACTCCTTGATTTTTACGAGTTTTAATAGTTGCATTCCACTACAACAGAAATGGGTTATAATAGCGTGCGTGGAACGCTGTAGAATGTCTATTATAGCATATTGCGTCCGCTATAAATGCCCCCGCTATAATAACCCTATGTACAAGAACGCTATAAAAGTATAGCGTTCCAAAACGCTGTTGATGGTTTATAGCGTTTACGGCCGCTATAGAGCATGTATAGCGTTTCGAAACGCTGTAAATTGCTTATAGCATTTGGGAACGCTATAGAGCTTTAATAGCATACATGAACGCTATTAATCAGTTGTAACGTTCATGAACGCTATAAACCTTTTATAGCACTGGAAAACGTTGTATAGCTTTTATAGCGTTTATGAACGCTATAGCTTATTAATAACATTTGTTGACGCTATAAATGTGTTATGGCGTTCCTGAACGCTGTTGAGTTATAATAGCGTTTCATTATATATATGCTATATATCTGCATTTCTTCCTGCTATTATATTTGCAACAATAGCATGTCAGAATGCTATTGCAGAGTGAAAATTCTGTATTCAAAAATTTGCAGAATGCAGCCCACAGTTACACAAAATGCAGGTATTCAAATGTTTAAATGCGAATCAATCACAGAATGAAGTAGTACCAAACATATGTAGAACAACGAAGTAGTACCAAACATTCAAAATCCTTAATTTCTCCATGTAGAACAACAAAGTAGTACCAAACATTCAAAATCCTTAATTTCTCCATGTAGAACAACGAAGTAGTACCAAACATATGTCCAAATATTAAACATTAACAGTGTATCAGCTACATATATCCCAAAATGTTGACTATCTAACATTTAGCTCCCTTCGAGCCTATCCACAACCAAAACCCCTCAGAAAGCATCCTCTTCCTTCATCCAACCTACACAAAAATAGGAGAAAAATAATTAGTGTAAAAAAAACCATCTCGAGCCGATCCAGACAATTGACGAAAAGTAAATTATTGGGATCGAAAAAGTGATGTCTTACCCGTGCACTAATTGAGTCTTATGTGTTTATATATAGTCATGTATAGTGTATTAGTCAATACCTAGGTTGTCAACTTGAGAGTGGCTGAAGTTGTACTTCCTTCCACCTCAACACCACCCTCACACACATGCAGCCTACAGGATTAGAAATGCAGGTAAAGAGAGTAGAAAGAAATTGGCTTCTTCACTAGCTTCAATAAGAATTTAACGAGTCATAAGCCTCCAGTAAGTCTTAAAGAGTGTCATCTATAAAAATTGGTTGTTTCTTCAGGAAAGAATGGTCTTATATTCAACATTTAACAGATGGCGGTAAAAAAACTCATTACTTAGAGACTCTTATGTGCTTACATGACAGCTTTGTCAAATGAGGTAGATAACAAAAATATTGCAAGTTTATGGAAGTCATTTCAGAACTGTTCTCATTATACAAAAAAAATATCTTTTTCAAAAGAAAGAATGCCATAGATTATATGCATAGAAAATGAATATATGTTGAGAGAGGTATATAGGAATGCCTCATAGCAGTAATCTGATACAATGATATAATACAAAGGAAACGAAAAATTCTTGCAATATTCACTTATAGCAAAGACAAATATTTATCAATGAACTACAAGGTGAAGTTATATTAAAAGCAATGCTAATAAAAAAATACAAGGCACACACCTTAATCCATACAAAAAAATTACTATACAGACAATTAGGATAGGATGCATATATGTCTCATAATCTTAAGCTTTTCCCTTAGCTGGTCAAAAAGGAAAATAGTTTCACCAGTACAACCACAAGTGGGCAATCAATTATTGGTCAGTGTATATGGTATCAAGGACTTTGCAGGACACCCCCCCCCCCCACACACAAATACCAGCCATTGACACCAGCAGGTGAAGAAGAAATATGGGAGTGAGGTGATATAGCAACTCATTTCATTTCCCAAGTATATATTTTAGTCTCTTAAGCTTCTAAAACGGAAACACACGTCTTCGTGTGTCGACCACAGAAGAACCAAATAAGTTGGTAATATGCTTGGACATGTGAATTATGTTTGTTGAATTTTCTGAATTTGTTCTTTTAAAGTTCTTCATAATACTATACTTTTTTACCTACTGTTTGTATAAACATTATCTAGATCCACACAAGAAAGTAGTTAGGCACTCCACTATTAAGACACATGCAAATATTTCTACCCTATAAAGTAGCACAAGTATTGCCATGGTCCAACATCACAACCATCATCGTTGGTTCTACAAGTTCATCCAAGGACCTTATTAAAGACTTTTCGTCATGCCTCACGACTATTTGCTAGAGGGGAAAATCCCTGGAGGTTATTTTCTCTGCCGCCCTTATAGAGGTCTCTTCCCTGCAAATAATCTAAAGATTACATATACATCTCAATGGGTGTAAACAATGTAGAGTGCAAATATTAATTTGTTGACTCTTATTTGCCCGATCCTATTTTATATTTGTTTCTCATAATGGATATATGTCTTTAAGAATAAGGTTATCATTCGGATAAAGAAACTAATGTGCAAAAAAAATGCAGCAAATATGTAATGCAGTATAAATTTTGAATGCATTATGTTTATCCTCAACAATTTAGGAACAAATATGTAATATAACATATAATCTAAATATTCCATATTCAGAATTAGGTACCCAAAGTCAGTTATGTATAACTAGAGAGAAATCACAATTGATAATGACTTAGTAATTAACTGTAAGGTCTAGAAAAAAAAATCAATAGATGATCAACAAATACTAGGGTGTAATCAAAATATCTACCTGTGTTTTCAGTCCTATAGTTAGCATCACCCATGATATGAAAGGGATCTGATAGTACGAACCCCTAAAGGAGAAAACACAAACAAAAGAAAGATGTCGAGTAAGCTTAACATTGAATAAATAGATAGATCAGAAAAGGAAATGATATGTACATAAAGAACAAACTTACTTACATTTCCCGTGGCTAGAAGTCCTTTATCAAAGAAGTAACTAATTCCAAGAAATGAAAAGAAGAACAAACAATTGTTGTAGTTATGCTTCTAGAATTTAAAAGAATCCCGCTAACGGAACTACTTATTTTTTTGGTAAGGATGAAAGTGTTGGCCACAGGCCAACTCATATAAGCCAGCGTCAGTCTACATCATGCTACGAGTCCTAAGCATATTGACTCCGGTTAAGTAGAAAAGAAAAATAATAAGACATTAATGGACAAAATAGTACAGAATATCAATGAACATCGACTGCATAGTTTACAAAAACATGAATTACTTGATCCAAAACTTAACCATATATAATGTGTGTTATATTTAATATATTTTGACACTGGTTTATATACATGGTAACTGACTTACATTCATGAATATGGCACTCAAGTTGCAGTACCATATAATGAAGCCAAACAAAAACACTTAAAGAGTATATGAGTTTGATATTGATATTGATAATATTTATTTTTGTTGTTCGCCTTCTTTCCATGGATGTAACAAAAGGGTTCTAGAGGAGCATCCAACCATGTGACTTCTCCCTAGAGCTGTCAAATTATTTCAATGATTTGAGACCATGGCCCCCAATCTCATAACCTAAGGATTCCTCCAAGAGAACCCTTCTTAGCCTCCACCACCATTTGGGACTCCCTAAGCACAGACATGATTCAAATTAATGAAGTTGAGGTAGAGAGCTTACCAGGGCTATGGATCTAGGGGGCTTGTGCAGAGGGGAGCTAGTGGCGGCAGCAACATCTTTGGTGCTTTAGAGGTGACAGCTGGATAGGGAAGGAAACTGCAGCTAGCTGGGAGGACATGCTCTCACTTAGTTTTCACTCAGAACCTTCACAATCAATATACTCCTCCTCTTGACTCATTTTTCCTGCAACACGTTGTGTCATATGTTACCATACATTGATACATGACACAGACTCCAAATTATAGAAATAAACAAAAACCATGAAGCAATGTAGACAATCAAGTCAATTAAGTATAATACAAGTATAATAAATACAAGAAAGCAATAAAGGGAAGAACAAGATATAATACAATCAGATAAGAATGTTGAACCAAACTCAATTATAAACACATAAATATAAGGTATAATCGGCAACCTTGCCATTAAACAGGGCAGTAGATGGAAGAAAACTCACATCTTTAAGGAGAAATTTTACCTTAAGGAGTTCAGGTAAAATGTTCATGTTCTCTAATAATAAATATAAAGGACACTATTAACAAGAACATAAGCCGATTTAAAGAAAATTAATGAACTGATATTATAAAATTGAACTTTTAGGGTAATAATGAATTACAAGACAAATTGTGTTAAAAGTCGAGGTATCCTTAAAGGAATTAAAGGAAGTCAAGAACTAATTTAAAATTCTAAGGAATTCCTTTTCGTTTTTGCTCTGAAAAACATATATGCCTTAGAATTTATAATAAAAAAATGAAAAGGAATTCCTTAGATAACAGAACAACAAAGCTAATAATTTCTAAGGAATTTATAATTTAAAGTATCTTGTCCTGCAACAAAGCTAATAATTTATAATAAAATGATAACAGAACAACATAAGAAAACCATATAATGCTCTGAAAAACAAAATTGAACATATAATTATCTTAACAATTGCCATCTCAAATCATGATGCAATGTACTCGTTCTAATAACACAAGAAAAGCTTATAATCACAATAAATCTCTTAATGTTGTAAACGACACAATTGAACAAAGCGCCATGTTGCCTTTTTAAATCATTAGTGCTTCAACAACTAAATTGCACATAGAAGCGATTAGGACAGAAGATGAAGGTAAAGGGCAACAAAATTAAGTAAAAGAGAGATTATTATTTTCTTCCCTTAATAGTGAATGCTTCCATTTTTATGGACAAAATATGAAATGGCTTAGTATTGGTATTTTGGTGTAAACCAGTATATTTTTAGGGAGTGTCCATGTCGTGTTCACCATGTCTTACGGGACCAGAGCTTTCTACAAGGTTAAGTCAGTAGGATCTCACCTTTAGCCGAGAAGCGGGGGAATTGAGAACCTGACCACATGATTCCTGGTGTACAACCCTGCCGCAATGCACAGAAACACAAGATTAAAAAAAGTTATTTCAGAAAGTAAAAAAAAAACATCATTTTGTATAGAAACATAAATTTTAGAAAGAACGCATTTCAGAGGCAAAATGCTTGAACATTTAAGAGGTAATGGAAGATTCATAGAAAATTAACCTTAAGATGGCCAATTGGAGTTGTTAATTCACTTCATGAAAATAAAAGGGTTGAATATTGAGAAATAGAAACCCTAGATGTTGATTCTTCCTCTAAACCCAATTTAAGAAGCATAACCCTATATATCATTGATTCTATTATGATGCTTACAAAACCCCCAATTATTAAACCTAGATAATAAATCAAGAAAAAAAATTCAGAAAAATGAGAGGTGGAGGCGAAGGAGTACGAGAGATGACCTTTTTTCGGTGGCGACGGCACGGTTCCTCCCCTCCGAAAGAAAGAGAGCAAAATGAGAGAGGAAAAAGGCCCAATTTTTTTGAAAGTGGAAAATAGAAAAGGAAAGAGAGAGAGAAAGGAATAAGAAGGAAGAGGAAAGCGGATGTATGAGTGCTGCTCTTTGGCCGCCAAATATTTGGTAGAAGCGGGAGCTTTCACGCCAATTTTTTGACAGTGAAAAAAATTGTGGAAAATGAAATGTTAGATAACACTTTTAAAGTGTTGAATATAGTATAAAATATTATATGACACTGTTAACATGTTGAATTTAGTATATAATATTATAGGACATTTTCAAATGTCTGTAAAAGTATTGTTAAAATTCCTGGTCATCTTAGTTTTGTCTTGCAAAGAATCTTTTGGTCGTTCAAACTAATCGCTCCTATAACTTATTTTTTTAATATAAAATAGAAAACTGTGTTGCTTCTTCCATGATTGAAATAATAGATAGTTCAATTGTGAGCATTCGATTAACTCGATTAACCGAACCGAATTACCAAATACCAAATTCGACCAAAAATCGAATAACAAAAATTAAAACCAGCCGAAATATCCTGTACCGAACCAAACCGAATGGAATATAATCTGTTAATTTGATTTTTAGTTTATTTGGTTTATAACCAATATTTCAGTTTATTTATAATTTTTTTGCAATATATATATATTAAATAAATACACAAAGATATATTTCGTATATATATTACTAAATTTTTTTACTGTAGCGATTTAATCCCATTACGACGTTGTAACTTATATAGCATCCAAAATATGTTATAGTATTTTTTTTAATCATGTAAAATATATACAATATGATGATACTCCTAATCGAACTGGGATACCTATGTAGGGGTGTCTTCTGTTTATTCGTGATTTCAACCGAAACGAAATAGTCAACACCAGAAAAATCGAAATTCGAAAACTCCAAAACCGAAATCGAACCAAAATTAACCAAAACCAAAACCGAATTATCGAACCAATTATAAATTATTCGGTTATTTGATCGATTTATTCGGTTAAACCGAATAAATAGAAATCATATTTTAATTATATTAAAGAAATTATAAGTTTCTACACTTTTTGTTATTTGCACATCGAGTCGTGGTGTACTGGTAACACCACCGTGCACCGGAGGTGAGGGCCGGGTTTGAGCCCTCCCTCCCACGGAGGTGGCTGGGTGGCGGTGGCCACGGCCTCCGGGCCATGGTCGGGTGGAGTCGTCCACCGGCTTTGGTTTTTTTTTTTTTAAAAAAAAGAAAAAAGTAGGACTTCAATATATATATATATATATCTATATATATATATATATATATATATATATATATATATATATATATATATATGTTGCTTTCAAATATATACATTTTTTCTCACTGCATAATGAATTTATACATTGTTATATGTCAAAAATATATCAAAAGTAGGACTTCAAATTTGTTTTCAAATGAACTGGATCTCTTATTCAGAAAACAACTATACCTTTAACAGCACAGCATAATGAACGCTATT
Organism: Iris pallida; assembly: GCA_029216955.1. Taxonomy (NCBI): domain Eukaryota; kingdom Viridiplantae; phylum Streptophyta; class Magnoliopsida; order Asparagales; family Iridaceae; genus Iris; species Iris pallida. The sequence goes on from JANAVB010011199.1 coordinate 39,183,898, forward strand.
GTAATGACACTTCTAATAGCGGGGAGGCATAAACGCTATATATAAACTGCTATTGTATGAACTTTTAATAGCATATCCAATAAACGCTATGGATGATGGTATTATAATAGCAGGGCGGCATAAACGCTATAGATAAACTGCTATTGTATGACCTTTTAATAGCACAGACTAATGCACGCTATTGATGATGACATTCTATAGCAGGGAGGCTTGAACGCCATAGATAAACTGCTATTGTATGCCCTTTTTGTTGTAGTGTTCGACAGTAGAATCCTGATGGAGGTTTATGTAGTTCAGTGAGAACGAGCATACATAAGTTTATTCAAGGACTGTATAATTGTTAAGACTATTGGTTAATCTATTTAGTTGGACTGAATTGATATGAGCTCTGTTTCAATGGAATTTACGAATTGAATACCAATTACAGTCCCTTAAAACCTTCTGAATACTAAATCAAGGTAAGAACAGGGTGTAGGGATGATCCTGAGTTGGTTTCAGTAAACTGGAACAATGGTTGACTATACTATTTTTGAATTGTGACCTATTTGGTAAACTGGATTTGAGTATTTTTTTATCTATGGATCTGGTATCAGTTCTTTGGGCTAAACCTCAGGTAACAACCTCACTCTTGAATAATTGGTTGAGTCTTGATAGATGGGAATAACTGATTAGCCTGAACTAAACTAGGAATGTCAATGAATGATGAACTAGGCTAAGTGTCTTTTCCTGGAAGCTTTTACATACTGTTCAGTGACAAGTTTCCTATAGAAATCTTCCTGGAGCTTTGTGTATATCTGTTTGTTCAGGCATCTGATTTATTCTTTACAAATCAGAAAATGTTGATATTGGACTGGAAGGGTTTCATTCTTCACAACTTCAGTTCAGCTCAGTAGTTACTCTTTGAATTCCCTACTAGACTGTTACCAGTAATCAGTTCCATCTTGCTGAACTGAACAAAAAACTAAGATGGTAAATTTTGACTTATAAGTTATGACCTATCTAAGGAATGACAGTTACCTAGGTTGAAGTAGTGGTTGATAGAAGTATCAGTCTTAGCCTGGGAGTTAAGGGATTGACAGTTAGCAAATATAATCTGACATTTGGACTCTAGACTGTTTTAACAACTTTCTAACCTGAGAATTGAAGTACCTAGTTATGCAAGGAGGGAGTATCAATTACCTAGTTTTGCTGTGATAGGTTGACTGTCTGGCCAACATGATAGGGTAATTCCTGTACCAGAATGAGCATCAGATGTGGAATTAGTCAGCTGGCAACAAATTCAAATAACTCCTTGATTTGGGTATTCGAATCAGGAGTTCAATTCTAAATTTGAACTCCACCTCATTATTTCCATATTTACTGCTCAAAATGATATGAGGGATCTGTCATGAGTCTGAGCCATTCCCTGTTAATTGAGTATTGATTTTGCAAGACAACTTATGGACATCAAGTCCTCTTGCATGATTGCTGTCTGGTTACACCTACACTGCAGCAAGGATAGTAGGCTATATTGCCATGGCAGTTAGGCAGAGAGTAAATTCAGTGTTGTGTTGATCACTGATATGTGGGGGCTTAGTTTATATAGGCAGCAGTGTAATGGAGAGCTTATCCAGGCCTTGGTTGGCTTGTGTTGAGTTGATTCAGGAACACCATATAGCAGAGTACCCTTTATAGTGAGATGCCATGTTGATGAATACCATGACAGTTATGAAGAAGCCTGGTAAGGACTGAATTGTCGATTGTATTTTAAAAAAATTGATTACATCTATGGTTCAGTGAACCAATTGCTATGGTTCAATGGCTTGGGATGGGTCATCCATGACTTTTGAGTTTAAAGTTTAACTAGGATTTAAGAACGTCTACCATTATTTAAGTTACTTTTTGTACAATTGTCTTATAGCAGAATCATGTATTATACTGTTTAAATATATTAGTACTTATTATTAGGGTTCTTGCTAGTTTGGAATATAGTCAATAATATTGATACTCTATAGGAAACCCTAGAACTAAGGTTTATATTAGAAATTAATCGTGAATAGAATCTTTTGATAACCAATTAGAATTAGCCTGTTTATTAACCCACTTGTACCCATCATTGTTACATACAGAAGGATACCTAGCTCTTTTGCCTGCTTGTACTTTCCTGGAGCAAAGCAAGTACTTTTCTATGGTTTTGTACATTTACATTCTTGTACCCTTTCTTACGACACGTCATGGCACGATATTCATGTACTCCTGTATTCCTGTACCCTTGTTCTTGTACTTATTAGTGTCGGGTGGGGAAATACACTAGCCATGTGACCAATCTCGATTACTATATATTTCTGTACCTAGCTTAGGCTTCGTACTGTGCACGCGGGTCCTAAGTCGTACCATATTCATGTACTCCTGTGCGTGCTCCTGTACTCACCCCAGCCGGTCACATGGACTAGATGTATTTCGATATTGTGCACTTGTCATGTCTGGTACTTCAGGATTATAGTTTCATTCCTGTACTTTACATGTTCCTGTACTTTACATTCATGTACTTATTCTATGTACTACTTTCCTATACTTTTATGTTCATTCATGTATTTCATTTCCTATACTCCTGTACCCTGTTCATATCATGTTCATGTTTCATTACCTAGAACTGTACTTTGCTCCGCTCCTGAATAGGATATGTTACAGGTATGCTTGCAGGACATTGATCTACTCTATGGACCAGAGCCCAGGATGTAGCTGAGCAGGATGAGGCTTAGCTTGAGGTTTCAGGTTTAGATTACTTAGCTTTACATTGAGATATTGACTTAGAGTTCATAGCACTTTTTATTCCTGTTGATTCTGGTACATTATGATATCTGGATTTGTGGATTATGGTGATCATTCTGGGATACGTTTTAGATGCTGTGATTCTATACTTTCATGTTTATCTGGTTAGTTTTCCCTAGCTTGGTATAGCTTACTTTGCCGTGTCTAACGACGAAGGCTGGGCGTGTCCGACTCGTGTCCGATTATTCGGGAGCGGATCGTGACAAGAGTCGCCGGCGAGAGTGAGAGTCGTCGGAGGGAGTGAGAGCGTCGGAGAGAGTGAGAGTGAGAGCGTCGGAGGGAGAGAGTGAGAGAGTAAAATGTGGGGGAAAATGAATCGGGGGGGGGATTTAATTTAATTAGAATTTAGCGACGTTCATACTAACGTCGCTAAATTAGTCGCTATTAGCGACGTCATGGCGACATTTCGCGACGACTAGCTCATGTAACTAATATACGTCGTTGTCATGTCGCTATTTTCGTCGCTAGTAGCGACTGTTAGCGATGTTTCAATTATACATCGCTAATGTCCACAATTTAGCGACGTTTTACGAACGTCGCTAAATTTACATCGCTAATTGAGCAGATTTTATTAGTGCCTAACCAACCTCCACGTGTAGGTAATATAGTCATCTCTAATATTTTTTGGCCTCATCACTCGCCTTGCTAAATACTCAGCTGTACAAGTTCATTCATTTTCTCATTTGACGATAACCATTTTCTCGACAAATCCTTATTTTGAAGTACTAGCTTCTTCGTTACCAATAATATTCTTCGAAACATTCGCGAAAATAATGTTCTTATCCTTAACAAACTTGTCTTTAAAGAATTTCGAATCACGAGACTTAAAGATATGATTGAATCAATATCAACAGATCTCCGAGCGTTGCTTTCAACAACATATCCCAAAAATATGTTCTTCTTGGTCCTCGTCCCTGGCTTCTGAATGTTGACATCCAGAATCTTCACGTATACCAGAAACAGTAATGCTATGACTACTACTAATTCATTACAACTTCTTTACAACCAGTGACCTGTCCATGACCTAGCATTGCCAGTATGGCCTACAAACACTCCCCAAAATGGAAGATGAACTCACTTCTTTCCAAAAAAAATTGCTACAGAACGGGAGCCCCTCTTCTCCGAGCAGATCCCTCTTCTCCGAGCTTTTCTTCTCCGAGCTATTTCTCTATCGGACGGGTTCTTCTCTCTCTCTCTCACTCACTTTCTCTCTCTAATACTCTCACTCTTTCTCTCCTTCTCAAACTCTGACTCCTCTGTGACCGATTTGTAAAGTAGGGAGAAACTAAAATTTGGAAAAACTTAAATAAGGAGAATATAAAAATTTAAACAAGGGGAAACTGAAATTTGTAAATTAGGGTTCCGTTTTGAGGTTAATTTTGGAATTAGGTTATGATATTGAACTTCTGATTCTGAAATTAAAGTTTTTATTTCTAAAATTAGGGTTTTATAGTTTTTTTATCTTGTAAAACCCTATTCTTCTTAGTATAACGAGTTACATAGTATTAAAATACTTCGACCTTCGGTGTCGTCCCAGGTGGTGGATGCATGTCTTAATAAATTCACACAAACACTTCTTCATATTAGACTTGGCAATTGTTAAGGTGGTACTCATTAATTTTCAATAATTTTAGAAGCAATTCAATGCTAAATAACAAGATACAGACCTTTGATTTTAGAATGACTTTGGCAAAACCATTAAATTGAATCATGTTAGTTTATTTGGGAAATTATATAGCCGTTCCACACAAGTATTTGACCATTAATGTGGTCGTATCTTCCTCATATTAGACTTGGATGATGGTAACTAACTTTTGTTTTATGTTATTTCGAAGCTAGCAAAAAATTCTTAAGTTTAGTTTAGCATGTTGAAATGCTAATGTCCTAACATGTTTAGGCTCTCAAATGGCACAAAATGAAACAACTGAAGTTGAATGGGATCTTGCAAAGATTTCATATTATTGTGAAGTTACTTCTATGTGCAAATTACTCACTGCAAATACCCCTTTGAATCGTGGTCGAAAATTTCTGAAATGTGCAAAGGAGGTATGATTTTCTTTTTGTTTAGTTTATTCTCTTGATTTTTGCAAATTTAAAAAAAATTGAATGAACTTTTTTTGATTTACATAGAATGATGGATGTGATTTTTGGTGTTGGGCGAATGAACTTCGATTTTGTTATTGCAAGGCCGGCTTTTGCAAAATAAGGACATCGAAGATGCCTATGAGCTTAGGACAAAAGTTCTATTGTTGTCCTTCATCTACTAGTGTAAGTCAAACTTTTTACTTTGTTCACAAAAATTAAACTATTATTTATGTGTAACTGTGATTACAATTATAATTTTGATTTTAATGTGTAGAGAAAAAATCCAGGTTGTGAATATATTGAGTGGATGCAAAAATCTAAGGCCTCAAAGGCAAAGAAGAAACTAGTAGATGATGGGGCTACTACTTCTTCGGGACAAGACAAGGATATCATGAAGGAGATCCTATTGGAAGTTGAAATTGAACACCATGTAGCACAACGTCAAGTCGAAGTATATGGTTCCTTTTTGAAAAAATTTGGGGGATTTAAGATTTAGTAATTTGGAGGATTTAAGATTTAGTATTTGTATTATAATGCTTAAAAACCTCTCATTTCAATTGTCTCTAAACTCTAATGTAATGTTTTGGCATTATTTCATATGTTTCTCTTAATATAATTACCATTTTCTATTTGATTTTAAGTCAATATTGACTGTGTGGTGTCGGAAAGTCTGATGGTGTCGGAAAGTCTAAAAGTGTCGGAAAGTCTGAAATTAGTGCATAAGTGACTCCATTGTTGATCCAGTAATTGGGACTGCTCTTAATAGCAACTTCATTCTCTCATCTCTATATGTTGATTCTCTTAATTCTATCCAAGCTCTCATCTCTGTATGTTATTTTGTACAAATAGCAAGTTGGAAGAAGGCTTATGCCAAAATATAGGCTCAGAAGGTAGCCAAGGCTGTGAAAATCGGTGTACTACCGGGTATAAAGCAACACATTCTGGGAATATAGGCTCAGAAGGATGCCAAAATATTGGCTCAGAAGGATGTAATTTTACCCTGGGAACTAATCAGGATGTAATTTTAGCCTGGGAACTACATATTCACATTTTAGCCTGGGAACTACATATTCACATTTTCACATTTTAGCCTGGGAACTACATATTTGCACATTTCCACATTTCTACATATTCACATTTTAGCCTAGGAACTACATATTTGCACATTTCCAGCCACACAAGTGAATACCGTAAGAAACTACATATTCATATTTATAACTACCATCAGCATGTAATTTTAGCCAGGGAACAAATCAGGATTGCATATAAAACTACCTGGGAACAAACCAGGATTGCTCATAAAACTACCTGGAAACAAATCAGGATTGCACATATAACTGACTGGCACAAAAAAGTATCAGGATTGCACATATTCATATTTATAACTGCCTGGGAACAAATCAGGATTGCACATATAATTGACTGCCACAAAAAACTATCAGGATTGCACATATTCACATTTATAACTACCTGGGAAAAAATCCGGATTGCACATATAACTGACTGGCACAAAAAACTATCAGGATTGCACAAATTCACATTTATAACTACCTAGGAACAAATCCTTGTGTTCAATTTACCCTGGGAACAAATCCAAGCTTCATAAAATCAAGCCTCATAAAATCCAAGCTTTCATTTTAGCCTAGGAACAAATTAGTGCATACAGAGTCAATATATGGAGGATCATCAAATTCAAGTGAGGATCATAAAATCCAAGTTTTCATTACATCCTCAATTCTAAAAATTTCATATATCCAAACATCATTACAACCATAGTTCTAAAAACTTTCCACAATTCAAAGTTAATAAAATACAGAACATCATTCATGCCACAACTTAATTACATGTTCTAAAAACTTCATTATATGGCCCCCCAAAAGTTGGGTTGAAGGTCGATGCATCCATACGTATGTGGCACATTCATGGCAATGGTTGAAGCTCCGCAAAAATCGAACTGACCAGTCTACAATATTCACAAAATAAGCACCATACGTGAGAACTATTATCTTGACAAGAAAAATGAAGATGCAAGAAAATTGTTGGGAATAATAAACAGAACCTGTGCAATTTTACCAAAAGGAAAGTTGTAATACCGTAGTCCTTGCAACCATTTCAACTTGTTCCCTGCAAAAATTTCTCAAGGTTTGCTCACATAAAAAAATTTGAACCTTTCAAATGCCATTTTAAAACCTGATGAGTAATATCATAAAATACAAAACATACTTACACTTGCTGTAAGCCCCCTAAATTTCTACTAAAATTTTAAATTTTTATGGTTATTTATTGATATTTAAATTTTACTTAGTATTTGTACGTCTCGATGTCGTACTGTACGACGCGCGCAAAATTTTGTTTTTTTACTTACTCGTCGAGTGCGAATATGTGCGAGATACATATATATATATATATATATATATATATATATATATATATATATAGTTTGGATTTATTTATCGAAAATAGTTTCAAAGTATATATATAGAATTTTGAGTTTATTATTTATTTATAAAAAGCCTTACATGTTTGCAGTAAAATAATAAATATGATTATTATAAAAGGGTATATTAGAAAAGCAAGTTTTATATTTTAAAATTATTTATCAGTATATATATGTAATTTTCGAAATTAATTAATAGCATATTTTAATAGATATGAAAAAGATATTTTTAATCTTGTTTAATTTAATAGTTTATTAATTTGGATAATTTAAATTGGGAAAAGTTTTGTTTTAAATACACTTTTAAATATAGGAGATATCCATATTTGATTTGGATTCGTTCCAATTATTTTTTAAACTATCTAAATATAATATAATACTATCTATTGGGGTTTTAAACCAATTATAGTCCTATCCTAATGGGAATTCCCACCTCCTATAAAAGGAGAGGTACTCATCCATATTTTTTTTTCCATCCACAGATGTGCATCGTGTCTGTGTCCACCATTCTTATTCCATATTATACATTTACATTAATCCCACGTCGGACATATCCCCGACACAATCAAACCTACACCTATGTCCTCCACGTCCGTAGCAACCATCCCGAATTCTGCCATCATCGCCACCACCAACAGAACTCCGCTGCCTGATCCCGGCCAACTTTCGTCCATCACCACCAAATCCGCAACGACGCCATCGTTCCTGGCCGTCCCAACGTCGGGACCTCCCCATCTTTTCTACGACCACTCCATGTTCGACCCAGCGGCAACACAGAAAATAAAAAGAAAGTGGAATCATAGCCTTTGCCTCGACCTGGTGGCCGCCATGGCCGAGCTCCTCCTCCCCGTCGCTTGCGTCTGGCCGCACACGCGCTGTGTCCGTCGGTGAAAACCCATGCTGCCACCACGCCGTTCTCCACTCTCCCCGACCTCACCTTCTCCGCCGTGTCATGGGGACAGTAGCACCGCTAGCTCGGTCGCTCCCCAGTGACCAATGGTCCTCCCCCACCAGATCGGCTCCGACTAAGCCGTCGCCGACGTGCGGAGCCCTCCGCTGCGTCGAGGTCAGCCCCGCTCATACCAGCAACCTCGTCCCTTCAAAACCCCCTTCCCTGTGCGGAAGCCCTAGGCTCAGCCTGCAGCCGTCGTGGGGGTGCGATGTCGGAGCCAACCATCCGCCGCCTCCGCCCAAATCACCCGCCTCTGCCGAACGGGACGGCGAGCCTCATCCTTCGCACCGGTGACCGTCGGGGTCGCACGGGCCTCTCCGGTTAGGCGCACCTCGCGGCCACCCACCGTCGCGCCGACCGCTGATGAGTCTCTGCCAGATCCGTGCACCGCCGAGTCGAAATCCCTTTTCCACCGGAGACGCGGCCAGATCTGGACCGCCGATCCGCTCCGCCCCAACCTGCGAGTGCCGTCCGCCGCTGATTGAGCGCGCAACCACAAGCGTCGCTCCGCCGCCTCCTTCTCCCATGTCCGCCAGCCTCCGCGACCCTCCGATCAACCACCGCCGCACCGCGCCACCACCATAACCCTCTGGTAAGCGCTCTCTCTCTCTCCGCCCCTTTCTCTTTCCCTCTCTTTCTCTCGATCCTCTCTCTCTCTTTCTCACTGATAGGTTTGGGGGGGATGAATATACAGTTTTTTTTGTGTTAATCATTGATATTATTATTTTTATTATTATTATAACTATTATTATTATAATCATTATTATTATTGTTGTTATTATTATTATTATTATTATTATTATTATTATTATTATTATTATTTCTATTATTATTAATATTATTATCTTTATTATTATTATTACCATCATTATTGCTACTTTATTTTTTATTACATATTTTGTGGTATTTTAGCCTTTGACCTAAAATATGTTATGGTATATTTATAGTATTAAATAAGGGTGTAATATTTTCTATATAAATAAAATATAATTTCCAATTCGTAAAAAAAATGATTTCCTAGTACCTTCGACTGGTCCTCTAAATTATTTTTAATTAATAAGATATACTTTATCCAGCTAAAATAATTTTGACAAAGACTTAAAGTGTTAGCCTAACCATTTTTTCAGTTTTTTTTATTTAGCAAAATATATTTTTACTAGTAAAACATAAATTCTAAAATATTATACATAAATAATTTCAAGTGTTTTCGTAAAAGTATTACTTCGTATTTTACAAATAAACATAGTTTAGAGATAATACATAAATATTTCTAAAAATTTGTATACGTATCCATCCCCACAATTTCTTTTCGACTATCGTCAATTATCCTGACTGATCCACGTTCCTATGTCTTTGCGAATTTGGACCGGTGTACATCGACCATGGCTATAGGACAGAACAGGGCTTGTTGGATCACTGCACCACACCAGGCGTAACACCAGGAAAGACACCTTGCCTTTACTGTTTAAATTTCCTGCTCAATACCATGCATGTTGTGTTTATTTTCAAGTTGTTTCTTTCTAAATTATATGTAGATGCAAATTACTATATTTTATAAAATTGGCTTAGATTTAAGGGACTACCGTCAAATTTAGTGTGTCTCATTGACTTGTCACGATTATACACGAGTTATGTGTGAGAGTTGTGAGTATCATATAGAGGTCACTTGCGTGTGGGCTGATCCCCCGTGCGCATGCGTAGGAATAACTGTCAATATATGCATAATTAGAAGACTTGACAGTTATCTATATTAAAACAGTGTGGTGGAAACGACACGTGTTTGTGTGTCATGATTACGACACATGTATAGTATCATTGGGGAAAGGGGACAGCTACTAGCATAGGGGCTACTTTTATTTTACACACATTTGGGAGATAGTGTCTCGGATGAGCGCTACGTGTTACCCGGCCGATAGTGTCTCGGATGAGTGCTACTTGTTCGCCACTCTTTATTACATGCTTGAGACAACCCCTGCGTAGAACGTTGTCCTCTAAATTGAAATCCACATAGAATGGTTAGGAACCTTTACCCATGCATACTTTTCTATTGAGCTTTATTTATTCAGTTTATCGGCATGATATTATGTGTCTTGTTACGTCCCTCTGAGGACCTGGTGATCTCTCCAGGTGTGTGTTTTCGTGATTTCTTGCAGGTGCTCTAGCTAAGTCCATTCCTTCCTTCGTGATGACTGCTTTTGGACTTGTCATTGCTTCGCTCAACCAATCACTTTCTTTGTATATTTCTTCTCCATTTAAATTAGTTGGTAGTGGACTTTGTCTCCGTCCAACGATTGTATCATAAATATTCAAGTTGATTTCTATATTATTATTCCTTTCATTGTGGATGAGATTTAGTGTCTTGGCTTTCTACATTTACAGCTTATGTATATATACGAGTCGTATATTTACTCATATGTATACAGCTGGCATAATACATATCTAGTCCCAAGTATTTTGGGACTGGGGCGTTACATGTTTTTGTGGTGGCCCATGCAGGTCAAGTTTGTCACTTCGATTATGTAATTGTACCGATGTGAACCTGCAACATAGGATTAGAATTTAGGAATCTCATCCACATGCTTGACATCCTTTCTTGACTTCAAATTTTGAACACTCGTTCGATCTCCGTGAATTGCATCTTGCTTGACTCCTTCTACCGTAAATTTCTTAGTTTCGTGTTTAGTAAGATGACTACACTAGTATATGCCCATAGGTTAAACACATGGATAGATAGATTGCATTGACAATTAATATCCATTGAGGTTATATTTGAGTATAAAGACATTTATTTTTCCTAGAGATATGATCATAAGGATTAGTTAATTCCAAGTTGGGTAGTAGCATATTACCGCCATCAAAGGATAGTTGAAATTTTACTTTAAATTTACAAGGTGGTATACACAAGAGGATAGCTAGGTCGAGAAAGCAAATTTTTATAAATTGTGAAATAGTTATGATTTAAGTTTTTATATTGTGACACTTGATTTACGGTTAACTTAAGTTTGGAGTGAAATATGATAGAGTTTATCTCGAGATTATTTAAAGAGTTTAAATTATGATTTTCTAGACGACTAGAGAGATAAAAGTTTAGAAGGGAGAGAACTGGAGGTTTTAAATTGCGCGTACGATTTATAAAGTTTATTAAATTTTAAAGAGATGATGGAAAAAAAATTTGTTTAAAATTTTTGGAAGATATCGACTTTGAAGGAAAATTCAAATTTCAAATTTTGTCCTATGATCTATGATTTATAGAGTTATTTAAATTTCGAGTTTAAAGCCTTGATTATGGATATTTAAATTTTAGTAAAAAAAATTGTTCATTTGTGATATACAAGGACTATTTCGAGATTGATTAGAGATTTAAATTAAACTTGATAGTCTAAGATAATCGATGATTGTGGCGGAGTATCTTGAAAATTTTATTGAGAAACTTCGAAGAACTTGAAATTTAGATTAGATCATATTGGTAGAGGACCAAGAAGCAAGTAAGGTCACCTTAGTGAGATAGAAGTATTGTACATTAGATTGCCATGCCACCTATGATTATGATATTGCATATACACAAGTATAGTTAGTCATCGATCAAACCGATGAACATATCTTTTGACTTACTCGACCTTCCCTCAATTCTAGATCTTTTGTCATGACCATCTAATCATTTGAAACTTGAGAAATGATTAGATTGTTCCTTGATCATACACCATCTAAGGGCTATCATATCCCTAGAAACTGTACTCCTAATTTATGTTACCTTGATTTTTAGAATCTAAGTTATCTTTATTTCATGCTTTAGCTCGATCATTTATTTGGTTTGTTAATCATTATCTCATTAACTCCCACTTTCTACTTTAAGTTCTTTGGTGTCCCTATCGTGACTTTGATATTTGGAGCACAACACTAGACTTTTCCTTCCCACAACTTTCATATGTAAGACCTAGACGAGCCCACCTTTATGTAGGTATATCACGTGCCACTAAAACACATCTCCTTGTACTCTAATTTTATATTGCGACTTTCGGGTCAAAATGACTGGACTCTAATCCCTACCGTGAAACCAAGATACTTTTTTTTTAACTATAGATGAGACCCGACCTCGACTAAATTCTTTCGAACCGATATATGATTTTGCTCTACTTAAATTCCTTACATGCTTAACCTTACATTTTATCTTGATTGTTGTACCTATCACACCATTAGTTTAATTCTTGTAAGTTGATTAGAATATCTCACGACCTAAACAACATTTTGTGGACCACATTGATAGGTTCACTTGGACCATAGAATACAGTAGACCCTAACTTATCTAGTCAACCAAGCCGACTGCATAGGTCCAAATTTTGGACGGAACTTAGATTTTATAAGATATTGGACTAATTGATTCCTTTCATCATTACCCTTTACTTATTATTTTATTTACCTATGATGCTAAAATAGCTTAGTTTTGGAAGCGTATTCTTTATCAAGCTTGATCATGACATATGTTTTATTGGGTCGCTCCCACTAACATATTGTCTAATTAGAACCGGTGCATGATGGTCTGATCAACCAAGTGCACTTTGGTTCGCTTTTATTTATCGTTCTACGTGGATGGGGACATAGCTAAACTTGTCCTCTAGACTTCCATCCGCGACTGCCTTGGCAACTCATTTTGAATTTTTTCGGTCGTCCTTGAACCACGTATTCGTACTCGATAATATAGCCTCTTTTGAAGTCCCTATTGCTTTTGCCTTCACCTATTTTTAGAAGGACAAAGGCGTTATACTAGAACTTCCTCTAGCTATCCTATTACTTATGACCATTATCACTCGATGTTGCCATATCTTTGTCTTGAACTGCTCGACCTTTCCCTCGACCCTAAATCTACTTGAATTTAAGAGCGATTACAATCGTCTCTTAATCATATCCTCAACCTCGACTACGACCATATAAACTTCGAACCCTTCTATCTACCGTAGTGTCTTCTCACCCCCCTACGAATTATTAATTTCGAGGACGAAATTCTTTTAAGTTGGGTAGGATGTAAACCCCTAAATTTCTACTACGATTTTAAATTTTTATGGTTATTTATTGATATTTAAATTTTACTTTGTATTTGTACGTCTCGATGTCGTACTGTACGACGCGCGCAAAATTTTGTTTTCGTACTTACTCGTCGAGTGCGAATATGTACGAGATACATATAAAAAAATAAAAATAAATAGTTTAGATTTATTTATCGAAAATAGTTTCAAAGTATATATATAGAATTTCGAGTTTATTATTTATTTACAAAAAGCCTTACATGTTTGCAGTAAAATAATAAATATGATTATTATAAAAGGGTATATTAGAAAAGCAAGTTTTATATTTTAAAATTATTTATCAGTATATATATGTAATTTTCAGAATTAATTAATAGCATATTTTAATAGATGTGAAAAATATATTTTTAATCTTGTTTAATTTAATAGTTTATTAATTTGGATAATTTAAATTGGAAAAGGTTTTGTATTAAATACACTTTTAAATATAGGATATATCCATATTTGATTTGGATTCGTTCCAATTATTTTTTAAACTATCTAAATATAATATAATACTATCTATTAGGGTTTTAAACTAATTATAGTCCTATCCTAATGGGAATTCCCACCTCCTATAAAAGGAGAGGTACTCATCCATATATTTTTTTCCATCCACAGATGTGCATCGTGTCTGTGTCCACCATTCTTATTCCATATTATACATTTACATTAGTCCCATGTCGGACATATCCCCGACACAATCAAACCTACACCTATGTCCTCCACGTCCGCAGCAACCATCCTGAATTCCGCCATCATCGCCACCATCAACAGAACTTTGCCGCCTGATCCCGGCCAACTTCCGTCCATCACCACCAAATCCGCCACGACGCCATCGTTCTTGGCCGTCCCAACGCCGGGACCTCCCCATCTTTTCTACGACCACTCCACGTTCGACCCAGCGGCAACACATAAAATAAAAGGAAAGGGGAATCCTAACCTTCGCCTCGACCTGGTGGCCGCCATGGCCTGGCTCCACCTCCCCGTCGCTTGCGTCTGGCCACGCACGCGCTGTGTCCGTCGGTGAAAACCCATGCTGCCACCACGCCGTTCTCCACTCTCCCCGACCTCACCTTCTCCGCCGTGTCATGGGGACAGTAGCACCGCCAGCTCGGTCGCTCCCCGGTGACTAATGGTCCTCCACCACCAGATTGGCTCCGACTAAGCCGCCGCCGACGTGCGGAGCCCTCCGCTGCGTCGAGGTCAGCCCCGCTCGTACCAGCCACCTCATCCCCTCAAAACCCCCTTCCCAGTGCGGAAGCCCTAGGCTCAGCCCGCAGCCGCCGTGGGGGTGCGATGTCGGAGCCAACCATCCGCCACCTCCGCCCAAATCACCGCCTCTGCCGAACGGGACGACGAGCCTCATCCTTCGTGCCGGTGACCGTCGGGGTCGAACGGGCCTCTTCGGTGAGGCGCACCTCGCGGCCACCCACCGCCGCGCCAACCGCTGATGAGTCTCCGCCAGATCCGCGTACCACCGGAGTCGAAACCCCTTTCCCACCAGAGACGCCGCCAGATCTGGACCGCCGATCCGCTCTGCCCCAACCCGCGAGCGTCGTCCGCCGCAGATTGAGCGCGCAACCACCAGCGCCGCTCCGTCGCCTCCTTCTCCCATGTCTGCCAGCCACCGCGGCCCTTCGATCAACCACCGCCGCGCCGTGCCACGCCACCGCCATAACCCTCTGGTAAGCGCTCTCTCTCTCCGCCCCTTTCTCTTTCCCTCTCTTTCTCTCGATCCTCTCTCTCTCTTTCTCACTGATAGGTTTAGGGGGGATGAATATACATTTTTTTTGGGTTAATCATTGTTATTATTATTATTATTATTATTATAACTATTATTATTATAATCATTATTATTATTGTTGTTATTATTATTATTATTATTATTATTATTATTATTTCTATTATTATTAATATTATTATCTTTATTATTATTATTACTATCATTATTGCTACTTTATTTTTTATTATATATTTTGTGGTATTTTAGCCTTTGACCTAAAATATGTTATGGTATATTTATAGTATTAAATAAGGGTGTAATATTTTCTACATAAATAAAATATAATTTCTAATTTGTAAAATAAAACGATTTCCTAGTACCTTCGACTGGTCCTCTAAATTATTTTTAATTAATAAGATATACTTTATCTAGCTAAAATAATTTTGACAAAGACTTAAAGTTTTAGCCTAACCATTTCTTCAATTTTTTTAATTTATTTAGCAAAATATATTTTTACTAGTAAAACATAAATTCTAAAATATTATACATAAATAATTTTAGGTGTTTTCGTAAAATATTACTTCGTATTTTACAAATAAACATAGTTTAGAGATAATATATAAATATTTCTAAAAATTTGTATATGTATCTATCCCCACAATTTCTTTTCGACTATCGTCAATTATCCTGACTGATCCACGTTCCTATGTCTTTGCGAATTCGGACCGGTGTACATCGACCATGGCTATAGGACAGAACAGGGCTTGTTGGATCCCTGCACCACACCAGGCGTAACACCAGGCAAGACACCTTGCCTTTACTGTTTAAATTTCCTGCTCAATACCATGCATGTTGTGTTTATTTTCAAGTTGTTCCTTTCTAAATTATATGTAGATGCAAATTACTATATTTTATAAAATTGGCTTAGAGTTAAGGGACTACCGTCAAATTTAGTGTGTCTCATTGACTTGTCAAGATTATACACGAGTTGTGTGTGAGAGTTGTGAGTATCATATAGAGGTCACTTGCGTGTGGGCTGATCCTCCGTGCGCATGCGTGGGAATAACTGTCAATAGATGCATGATTAGAAGACTTGACAGTTATCTATATCAAAACAGTGTGGTGGAAACGACACGTGTTTGTGTGTCATGGTTATGACACATGTATAGTATCATTGGGGGGAGGGGACAGCTACTAGCGTAGGGGCTACTTTTATTTTACACACATTTGGGAGATAGTGTCTCGGATGAGCGCTACGTGTTACCTGGCCGATAGTGTCTCGGATGAGCGCTACTTGTTGGCCACTCTTTATTACATGCTTGAGACAGCCCCTGCATAGAACGTTGTCCTCTAAATTGAAATCCACATAGAATGGTTAGGAACCTTTACCCATGCATACTTTTCTATTGAGCTTTATTTATTCAGTTTATCGGCATGATATTATGTGTCTTGTTACGTCCCTCTGAGGACCCGGTGATCTCTCCAGGTGTGTGTTTTCGTGATTTCTTGCAGGTGCTCTAGCTAAGGCCATTCCTTCCTTCGTGATGACTGCTTTTGGACTTGTCATTGCTTCGCTCGACCAATCACTTTCTTTGTATATTTCTTCTCTATTTAAATTAGTTGGTAGTGGACTTTGTCTCCGTCCAACGATTGTATCATAAATATTCAAGTTGATTTCTATATTATTATTCCTTTCATTGTGGATGAGATTTAGTGTCTTGGCTTTCTACATTTACAGCTTATGTATATATACGAGTCGTATATTTACTCGTATGTATACAGCTGGCATGATACGTATCTAGTCCCAAGTATTTTGGGACTGGGGCGTTACACTTGCTTGTGGCAGCCGCGACCAAAGATGTGAATTGTTAGGCATTTTAGCTCAGTATGGAGTGGCTCAGGCATAGTACCAGTATGGCTCAGTATGAAAAGTGATACATGGAATAACTTGTGAAAATGACTGAAAATCTGTATACATCTCTTCCTCCGCATTATTTCTTAGAACATTTTCATACTGCTCTACAAATTGCTTTAAAGTTGTCTTTTGAATTAACATACCCATCGAAAAAGGAATTTATACTCTCGCTTCTCTCAGTAGTTGACATCCCAACCCAAAACATTGTCTTTACGAAGCAAGGTACCCACCGTCTCCTCTCCTTGTATAATCCACTTAACCAAGTGTTCTTCTCCAATTTGTACTTATCAATCATCTCAGCCCAAAGGGTTTCAATCTCTGTTGTGGCTTGGGTATCATATATCATATTTTTCAAAGTAACACATATAGCATCGTAATCATTATAACTTTTGAGCTTTTCATTCATCTTCTTCATTATGTGCCACAAACACCACCTGTGCCTACTAGTCGGAAACACGATCTCAATTGCATTTTACATAGCTTTGTCTTGATCCGTGATTATTCCTTTAGGAGCTACACCGTTCATGCAATCAAGCCATGTAGTGAACAACCAAACAAAAGTATTTGTGTCTTCGTTTGATAGCAATGCACATCCCAACAAGATAGATTGCCCATGATGGTTGACACCAACAAATGGTGAGAATGGCATATCATATTTGTTTGTTAGATATGTTGAGTCAAATGTGACGACGTCACCAAACTCTTTGTATGCTTCTCTGCACCTACCATCTGCCCAAAACACATTTCTTAATCGATTTTTGTGATCCAAATCCATACAAAATACAAAGCCTGTATTCGATGCTTGCATCTTCAAAAAATACTTTTGAATTGCAAAAGCATCACCTTCCCCCAATCGTAGACTCCTCTCTTTTTCAATGAAATTTCTAGCATCTTTATCTATACATCCCATATTCTCATATCCACCGGATTCAACAACAATTCTATTGATACTTTTGTTTGGTCTAACTCCCGCTATATCATGTAATACGAGTTTTCTTTTCATTGACGGAGTGAGTTTTCGGTTGCACCAATAAAATCGAGTCTTGCTAGGGCTTAAATCATGATTGTGGTCAAGAACTAATTTTGTTATCTCCCATTCGCCGTCAATGTTTAAACGTGATGAAAGCCTAACCTTGCACCCGGTTCCACCTTGAGGTATGGGCCTTAACACATTTATCCCCTTACTCTGCCATAACTCGTTACCTTTGCTACACTCAAGTGCAACATATCTCAATTTTTCGTCGTCACCCTTTTTTGAATGTCGTCTCCTCACTGAAAATCCCTTATGATAACCATATAATCTAAAGACCTCGTACATTTTTTCTAAATCCTCAAACTTCATCCCCACCTCAGGTGTGACTACATCAGTGAATTCAATTTCTTTCAATTCTCCATTACGTATATTTGGAGGCCCTACTTCCATGCTTATATATTCTTCCTGTAAGAACTCTTCAGACAAGTGCTCTGCTTTCATGCCTACACAAGGTAAACAAGAAAATTCATCATATCCTTGTAAATATAAATTACAAAAAAAAATCATCATATCCTGGTAATTATATAGCATGAAAGGGAGGGTAAGAACCCTACGTGTGATGAAACAGTAGTGCCCTAATTTCAGGAAAAAAAAACCTAATTTCAGAAACAAAAAATCTAATTTCGGAAATAAAATCCTTAATTTCAGAATAAAAAGTCCAAAATCATAACCCTAATTTCAGTTTCTAGTAGTTTACTATACACCGTGCCCTAATTTTACTGGTAAATGAAGGAAAATAGGGAGAGATAGAGAATAAGAAGAAGAAGTACCCGTTTTTTCTTCTGACCGTATTGTTAGGTTGAAGAAAGGTTGACGGAGGTGGTCGTCGTCGTCGTCGAGGACTGAGGTCGCCATCGTGCCCTAATTTCACTTACTGTAGTGTTAGGTTGAAGAGAGAGAAAGAGAATTACATTACATTAGGTTCCAAGTGGTTTTATCGGTGCTGTGGTTTGGATCGTTTAGACTTATTATTATTCTTTTGTAATTCACATGTACAGGTGTAGAAGCATGGAAAAAAGACAAGGAAATCCCATGCGACTCGCAACAGAAAGAGCCTCATGCGGCCCATAATCCTTCAGGATCCTATGCGGCTCACAAACAGAAGGAGCCTCATGCGGCCCCAAAAGTCCTTCATGCGGCTCGGAACTCCCCAACAGCTCCATGCGGCTCAGGCAAAGACACGTGGCTATACGATGTCCGCTTCTACAACGGGCCATAAAGCAGCCTCCCAATTAATTGCTCTGATGACAGCTCTGACGTAATGAATGACAGCTCTGACGCAATGAATGACAGCTCTGACACAATGAATGACAGCTCTGACATAAAGCTAAAATAATGATGGCGTGCTCCTTGGAAAAAGAAGAAAATATTTTAACTGGCATGATCCGTCAGGTCCCAAGCACCCCTATGCGGCTGCCATCTTCATGCGGCTGCCTCCTTCATGCGGCTGCTACCCCCATACAGCTGCCCACTTCATACGGCTGCTTCCATCATGCGGCTGCTTCTTTCATGTGGCTGCCGGCTTCATATGGCTCCTTCCTTCATGCGGCTGCCCCCTTCATGCGGCTGCCACCTTCATGCGGCTGCCTCCTTCATGCGGCTGCCACCTTCATGCGGAAGCCTCCTTCATACGGCTGCATCCTTCACGAGGCTGCCACCCTCATGCGGCTGCTACCTTCATGCGGCTGCTACCTTAATACGGCTAGGATCGTGGGGGCCACCCGTATGCGGTTCACTTAGAGACCGCACTCATGCGGCTCTGTTAGAACATCCCACTCACGACAGTTGAGACACGTGGTGGTCCTCATGACAGTTGAGACACGTAGCGGTCTTATCCCCACGGAGTTATGGCTACTAACAAATCATAACAGTCCAGATTTATTGCAATCATCTTAATTACCCGAATCAAATCAGATTCATTGCAATTAAGAAAATTAAACACGTGGCGGTAGATCCGAGCCTGTCATGACAAAACATGAAGATTCATTGCAATCAGCATTAATTGCCCATACAGATTTGGCGTAATCAAGAATTAACTGCCCAGATGTGATGCAATCAAGATCAATGGTCCAGATTATTAGCCACCAACTTTTCAAGGGACAATCATTGCAAACCCTAATGATCACACTCCACTCCTATAAATAGCAAGGTGCCATTCCCTTGCAAAAAGAATCCGAGCTGAAAAAAAGATAGCGAATTGCCATTCCCTTGTAAAAGAGATCCTCTCCACCCGGCTGGACACACAGAGAGATGAAGGCACACACGGAAGAGTCTTTCCACACATCCCGAGAGCATTTCTTCATTAGAGCCAAGGCTACGTCCGATCGTCCAAGGAGTAAGGCAGAGCTGCCGTCGCTTTCCGGAGCCTCTATCGTCACCCACCAGAATCAAAAATAAATAATCGCACTTAGATTGTTGTACCTAGGTTTTCATTCCTAGGCTCTCTTTGTGCGAGCGAGTTTTTAT
The DNA here is from genome assembly GCA_029216955.1 of Iris pallida. NCBI lineage: Eukaryota > Viridiplantae > Streptophyta > Magnoliopsida > Asparagales > Iridaceae > Iris > Iris pallida. The sequence continues at coordinate 39,204,383 of JANAVB010011199.1, forward strand.
TGTGAGTCTAAGTTCAGTCCTCCTATAAAATTGTTCTGTACTTTTACAATCAATGGCAAACACGATGGCGACTCTGCTGGGGACTAAATTCTCCACGGCTGAGGAGTTGGTGACGCAATCGGACGCAGCCAAACTTGGCTCTACTCAACAAATGCTGGTCGCCCGGTTCGACCAACAGACGTTTGAAGAAATGCTCTCCGACGGGAGCGCTGGCCCGGTCCAGCGGCGAGCCCACTCGAAGAAGGCCCGCAGGGAGTGGAGGCCCAAATCATTCGCTCCTCCCCAAGCTCTCGAAGAAGTACTCTCTGTTGCCTGAGACAGCGGAGAAGTCTCGCTTGCGGCCCCACTTCAGACCATAGAGGACTCTGCTGTCCCCAAGTCCAGCAGAAAAAAATACTATGATGCTGGACTTGGAGGGGCAAAGAGGAACTCTATGCGGTCCAAGCCGCATAAAGGCGCCAGCCGCATGGAGAAGGTTCATGCGACCGCAACTGCCAACCGTATGGAAAAAAACTCATACGGCCACAAAAGTCAGCCGCATGCAGAAAGCCCATGCGACCAGAACTGCCAGCCGCATGCAGGCAGCCTGTACGGCCATGACTTCCAGCCGCATCCCTGAGGTTCATGCGGCCACCGCTTCTAGCCGCATACAGAAGGTTCATGCGGCCACAAAGGATAGCCGCATACAGAAGGCTCATACGGCCACAAAGGATAGCCGCATACAGAAGGCTCATACGGCCACAAAAGATAGCCGCATGCAGACAGCCTGTACGGCTACTGATCCCAGCCGCATACCATCTGTTCCATGCGGCTCACGGTCAGTCTTCGACCGTCTCTCAGGAAATCCTGACCCCAGATGCTCTCATGTGCCAATCTCCGTGGACTTTTCCTACTATGCACTCTCAGGTGCTAGAAGGAAGAAGTCTCGGACAGCGCGGGCTCGGCGAGCTCAGTCGACTGTTCCAACTTCTGACTATCAGGGCATCCCGCTGACTATTATGTGGGCCCCTGATAAAAAGTTGTATAAAATTATCTGTGTCCAGCCCACGGCGGCTAACGAACGGGTTAGTTATCAAGAATCTCCCAACAAGGATCAGGGGCAAGTACTCGTACTACCCCCACATCAGGGAGCAGGCAGGAGGCAAACACACTCATGGGCTCAGAATTCTCGGGCCCACAAAACGTGTGACTTGTGCAGCGTGATTCTTCACAAACGCAAGGAAAAAGACGAAGATTTGATGTACTGAGAGTCCTGTCAGGGACATCAATACACCCAAGTCATTGTCAACTGCTGCTGCAACAAGGTGGTAGTGCAAGAAGACCAGCAGTCCGTCTTCCAACGGTTGCAACACCCAAGCTCAAAAGACGAGGTGCTTCTCGTCGCCTCCTGCAATTCTGCTCTAAAGATTCCTGGCAGCGGTAGAGGAAAGAAAACAAATGTCGCCAGTCCAAAAATCTCAACCGGCGTAACCAAGAAACTCTTTTCTAAGCAGTTGTCTACCACCGTTACAGGAGGAGTTTACCAAGGTACCCGCTCAAAATTGAAATCTACCATACTTGGAGGCATTGGAGCCAGGGGTCGCACTCCTCCAAACATCCATGACAATCCGATGTTCCAAGAAGACAATCCAGGGGAAATGGTTCATCCAACAGATACAGCAGATCCCGACGTCCCCGAGGACGTCTATAATTCTCAAGACGAGGCAAGCTCTGAAGCTGGGGGTACCACTCTTTCTGAGTCCGAACCAGAGGAGAATATTCCCACATACCCTGACGACTTCTCTGTACAGGGGTATGACTCAGAGGACACGTCCTCTACCGTTCCTTCCATCTCTCCTCATATGAGGACGGTATTCATAACGGACAGCAACCAGGACTGTCCCAGTGATCGCCAATGCATTGACACTCTGGAGGCCATACTTCATGCCTTGGTCAAATCCGTGGATGAGATCAAAGCGGCCCTTCCAACTGTGCAAGGAAGGACGCTTGGCCAAACAAGCTTGGGACCCACGGTCAATGCGGACTCGAACTCAGCCGCACCAAACCCGGGTGATAATCCTCCTGAAATATTGGTTCCCACTGCTGCAAACGAGCCAGGGAGGCAAGAAGAGAAGTCCAAGAGCTCCGGGCCATGTTCCACGCCTGAGAAACTTGCCAGGGCCTCAGGATACGACAACCGTATCCCGTTGCGTGGAGAGATGTTCCCTTCCCACCAAAATATAAACCATTCCACATCAATCCATATGATAGGAAGACATCTGCAAGCAGATACATCACCTACTTTGAAGTCACAACTGATCATCTGCCTCATGACAACGCCATCCTTACGCGGCTGTTCATTGGAGCATTGGAAGGGGTCACCTTCGACTGGTACCGTAACTTACCGGACAACTGCATCCATTCTTTCACCGGCTTCAAACGTATGTTCCTGGAGAGGTTCTATGAAGTAAGACAAGACGTGACGATGTCCACCCTCATGGATGTTGTCTAGGGAGAAAAGGAGCTGACAAGAAACTACATCGAGCGGTTTCGCCAGACCGCGATGAAGGTGCCTTCCGGTAACCCTGATTCCTCCTTAATTGAAATTTGCCAAAAGAGGTTGCTTCCCACGATCAGCCTCTGGATGGGCAAAAGTCAATTTAAGGATTGGAAGACTTTCATTATTAGTGCCACTAGCGCAGAAGACAAGTTGAAGAAAGCTTGCCAACTGGGATTGCATGTATCGTAAGGAGAGGACAAGGGCAGACGCCCTAACACCAACAGCAATAATGGTGGTAACCCCTCCAACAATCGAGACAACAAGGGCAAACAGGCTATGGTGGCCGACACAGCGCCGAAGCCTGAACCGAAGCCAGTAGAGAAGCAGTGGCCTCAGATGGCCTATTCCTTCGAGGACGACCATGTCAAGCCCATCTTGGACATGCTCATACAAGGAGGTCGAATTCAGCTTCCTCCTCCAAGACGTGAACCTCAACCTGCAGAATTAGAGAACCCAAAGTACTGCCACTACCATCGCTATGTCCATCATGCCATATATGACTGCTACCAACTGAAGCGATACATACAGCATCTCATCGACTCTAAGGCCCTGGCCATTGATTTCGAAAAGGTGACCGTAGCAGCCAATATGGTGTCAGTATAATTCGGCATCTTCCCTCCGACAAAGACTCAAGACGGAGTAGTGCCCGTCCCCAGAGCAAAGATGGTGGTCACTAACCTTTCACCTTCCCGAGGCCAGGCTGCTGGCCTAGTGCCCCTTACCACATCACGGGGGGAGATCATGTGGGTCCATCCGGACTTGGTACCTGAGGTAACTCAGTCCGCACCTTCCTCCACCAACAAGAAGAAAAGTGGGAAAGTCAAATCATGCCGCACAATCTCGACTGATGTCAAAGAAGCTACTGTTGTTATAATCCGCTTCGGTACACAAGCCCAACCTCCACCGGATAACTCAGCTGAAGACCATCAGCCGACAGCTGCTGATGCTCCAGGATCTTTGCAGCCTTCGACGACCGACAAGCCTAGGCCGAAGGAGACTCGCTTCGACAAACCACTCCGAAGAGAGATGCCTCATGGGCTGGAGAGGCCATACAACTTTGACATCTTGGCACAATTGGCCAACACCCCGGCCAAATTGTCATTATACGAACTCCTGAGACTCTCCAAGGATGTTTGCGTCGCACTAAGCGAAGCACTCCATAATGTCGATGCATATCTGGCTCAATCCAATCTCACTGGGAAAGCTCACCTGCAGGTCTCCAGGACAGCCCTTGCACAGGCGCAATGCCCAACATCATCTTTACTCCATAGGATATGCTTATCAAGACCAACCTGCACGATCGCCCTCTTTATTATACTGGATACATTGGCGATATCAAGGTGGATCGGATGCATATTGACCCCGGTTCTTCCATAAGCATCATCCCGAAGAGCCTACTACACCATCTACGTATCCCGATGCATCGCCTGACGCCAACAAGCACCGCTATCGGCAGTTTCAATTCAGGCAGAAGCTATCCAATCGGAAAGATTCGCTTAAAGTACCAAATCGGCGACCTTCAGTCAGAAGTGACCTGTTATGTCATAGATGCGGACACTTCCTACAATATTCTCCTCGGGCGTCCTTGGATACACGATTACATGATCGTGCCCTCCATACTACACCAGTGCTTCAAGTACGTTGATAAGTACGGCCTCGTGAGGACAAAATTTGCCGACATTGATCCCTTTAAAGGGGTCGAATCCTATTACTCAGATTCATGCTTGTACGAGAAGTCGAAAAAGCATATCGTCGAAGGAGGTACACAAGCTCAAACTGATGCAGCAACTGGATCAGAAGAACCTCTGACGATCCATCTCCAAGCCCGCAAACCTGGCATAATTGCGCCCCTTACAGCCACTCTGCGTAAGGACACAATTAGCCTCTCTGCACAGGAGGAACAGATGATAATCCGACTGCCAAGGTCTGGCCAAGCACCAAGACCCACGGCAGAGCCACTGACAATCAGGCTGCCTAAAGTTAGCCAGCAACAAACAGAGGAGCTCAATCCCTCTGTCAAGATGATGACAATTCGTCTTTCCAGAATGAATCGGCAACTGAGCACTAAGCCAGGGACTGCTAGCCAACCAACAACTCTCCGCTCAGCACCGAGTACCAAACTGGGGGTGGCTAGTACGCCAACGACTCCACATTCTGCTCCACCCATGGAGCCCTTGATGATTAGGCTACCTAAGTCATCCTCTCAGTATTCATTTACACAGGAGGTAGCTGAAGAAGAGTCAGAACTGGCCAAGTATGTGGCTGCTTACACTGATGTGCCATCCGCAGATGATGTAATCCCACTGGAAAAGATACCTTCATCAATAAAGGGCTATCTTTGAATTATCTCGAGCTTAATAACCTCCGTACAATGTATGCTATGGAACACGGTATAGGCACTCACCTGCACACACAGGTAACAAATGTCTACACCGCAAACCAACTTACTCTAGTGGAAGACGCTTACCGCATAATCGAGGGAGAGGATCATCCAATCATCTTCGGCCGAAAGAATGACCCACAACCCTTTAGGGTAGAAGAAGTTGATCACGAACCCGACATCAAAAGATTGCCCATTTATCTGTATAGTTCCCAATCCCAGTACCTCATGCAAAAACAAGGATATGATCTGAAAACTACACCAGGTTTAAACTACGGCACTGGACGGCGATCACCCTTATAATTGTCGGTCCCAGCTGGTAAACCATGAGACTATTACAACAAAACCATATGTGGGCTAGGTTATGTTACACCGGCAATAACCCCTGAAAGCTCAGACAAGGAATGCGACTGGCATTTACACTCAATCGGATCATCCACTTCCGATTCAGATGTCAGCATCGGGGACATGCTCAGGCAAGTTTGGTCTATTAGTATGGCATTTGCCGATACCTACGAAGAAGATGAAGACATTCCCGAACTTCTTGAGTTAGAGCTGTGGGCACAACAACTAGATTCGCAGTGGGAGAAGCGGTTCAAACAAAGAGAGCCTTCCACCAAGGATGAGGTTGTACAAGTTGATCTCGGTGATGAGTCCTCTCCAAAGACCATCTTCGTCAGCAAGAATCTGACAGACGAAGAGCGAGAATCACTACTACAATACGAAGACATGCCATGACTAAACCCCGAGGTTGCACTTCACAAACTCAATATCCGTTCGGACGCAAAACCAGTCAAGCAACAGCAACGACGGTTCCGTCCCGACGTCATGAATGCCATTGAAGCCGAGGTCAACAAACTGATAGCCAGCGGCTTCATCCGTGAGGAACAGCATCCAGACTGGGTCGCCAACATAGGACCAGTCCTCAAGAAAAGTAGAAAGATTCGAATCTGCATCGACTTTCGTAATCTGAATGAGGCATGTCCTAAGGATGAGTTTCCTCTCCCTATTACAGACAACATGATCGACAACACCTGCGGCTTTGAGCGTATGTCATTCATGGATGGTTTCTCGGGGTACAACCAAATCAAGATGTTCCCTGATGACAAAAAGCATACATTATTCCGAACACCAATTGGCACATACTGCTACACAATCATGCCTTTCGGTTTAAAGAACGCTGGCGCCACCTATCAAAGAGCTATGAGCGTCATCTTTTGAGACCACTTGCGCAAGACAGTGGAATGCTACGTCGACGACAATGCCGTCAAAAGCCGCTCTAAGGAAGATCATCTGCATGATCTGAGGACAGTGTTCGACCTGATGCGAGCGCATAATTTGAAAATGAATCCCACAAAATCCTTCTTAGGCGTATCCAGCGGAAAGTTCTTGGGCTTCATTATTACCTTCCAAGGTATCCACGTAGACCCTGAGAAGACGAAGGTAATCATGGAGATGGGTCCACCGAAAAATCTTCGTGAACTCCGAGGCCTTCAAGGAAGGCTAGCCTACATCAGGAGGTTTATCTCCAACCTCTCCGGACGATGTCAGCCATTCACCCACCTCATGAAGAAGGGTGTTTCATTCATATGGGATGAAGAATGCCAGTGTGCCTTCTACAGCATCAAAGAATATCTGACGAACCCTCCAGTCCTGGTAGCCCCGGTTGCTGGAAGTCCATTCCTGCTTTATGTACGAGCGATGGAATATTCTCTCGGTGCTCTGTTAGCACAAAACAACGAGGCACGCCATGAGCAAGCTATATATTACCTCAGTCGAATGATGATGGGGCCGGAGCATCGATATACTGCCGTAGAGAAAGAGTGCCTTGCTCTAGTTTTCGCCATTCAGAAGACGCGACACTACGTCACGGGACAAACCATCTATGTCATATCAAGAGACAACCCCCTCAGGGTCCTCATGACTAAACCAGGTGCACTCATCTCTCGCCTCGCTTCTAGGGCGATATTACTGTCCCCCTACCACGTGATCTTTGTCCCGCAAAAGGCTGTTAAAGGTCAAGCTCTGGCAGACTTTTTAGCAGCTCATCCAGGTTCGGAATCAACCAAAATAGATGAAGAAATTCCAGACAAGATCGCTAATTCAAATGTGGCCTCCCGTGATACCATATGGCGAATGTTCTTCGACGGCGCTTCTAGAACTGGGCCCAAGGGCAACATCATCGCTGGAGTCGGAGTAGTGCTGATTTCTCCCACCGGGCTGGTGATTAATCGAGCTTATTCTCTCACGAAGCCCTGTTCAAACAATATGGCCAAGTACAATGTTTTGATCATTGGCCTCCGACTTGCAAAAGAGTTGGAGGTAGAGCACCTTGAAGCATACGGCGATTCACAGTTAATCGTCAATCAGATTCGGGGTTCATACAAGGTTCGCCATGAAGACATGATCCTCTATTACCAAATAGCGATTGACATCATCTCATCCTTAGAAGGGTTCTTCATAGAACATGTTCCCAGGCTCCAAAACATTGAAGCATATGCCATAGCAGGCCTTGCCGCTTCCTTAGCAGTTCCGAATCATGCTCATCATCTGGTTGACATCATAGGCCGTGAACTAGTCTGTCCCAGGAATAATGTACAATGTGTTGAGAGTTACTCCATGCTGACAGTCGATGAAGCACCAGACTAGAGATAACTATTCATTCACTTCGTAGGCTATGACATCCTGCCAGAGAATCCGAAGGAAGCCACTTCTATCAGAAGACGTTCCCTCAGATTCTTCTATGATACAGAGACGAAAATGCTATATCGACGATCATACGATAGATTATTGCTTCGATGTCTGTCAAATACAGAAGCCAAAGAAGTTGTGCGTGAAGCTCATGATGGCATCTGTGGGGCCCATCAGCCTAGCCCAAAATTACAGGATCGCCTTCGATGAATGGGCTATTACTGGCCCACGATGGTTGCAGATGCAATAGACTATGCACGAAAATGCAAAGCCTGCCAAGTCTATGCAGATTTCATCCACCAGCCATCCGAGTTTCTAAATCCGACGGTGGCATCCTGGCCATTCGAAGCATGGGGAATGGACATCATTGGTCCGATCACTCCACCTTCGTCCTGAGGACATCGTCTTATACTCGCAATCACAGATTACTTCTCCAAATGGGTGGAGGTTGTTCCGCTGACAGAAGTGAAGACTTCAAACGTGATTAGCTTCCTTAAGCATCACGTCATCTATCGCTTTGGACTGCCCCGAAGGATCATCCATGATAATGGTCCGCAGTTCGCAAGCCAGGCTTTCTATCGGTTTTTATGACAAATACTGAATCCAGAATATTGCTTCAACACCATACAACCCGGCAGCTAATGGTTTGGCCGAAGCATTCAACAAAACAATTATCAAGCTTCTCAAAAAGTTTGTGTTATCAAACAAATGCGACTAGAATGAAAAGTTCGGCGAATGCTTATAGGCGTACCGTACTACAGTACGGACTGCCACCGGGAACACACCATTCTCTCTGGTATACGGAAGTGAGGTAATTTTCCCACTGGAGACTTAAATCCCCTCACTCCTTGTCACTCTCACCTACCGATTGACAACAGATGATAATCACCAACGTCGACTACAAGAGTCGGAGGCCCTAGATGAGAAGCGTCTGTTAGCACAACAGCGAATCGAGCTGTACCAAGCACGTATCTCCGGAGCCTTCAACAAAAAGGTTAAAATCAGAACATTCCAAGTGGGCGATCTCATTCTGACAGTTCGGAGGCCGATGGTTATGACTAACAAAACTGCCGACAAATTCCAGCCAAAGTGGGAAGGCCCGTTCATCATCGACGTTGTATTCTCTAATTGAGCTTACTGCCTCACAAAATAAAATGGAGACTTGCTCATGTTGCCCATTAACGGTAAGTTCCTAAAGAAGTACTATGTCTAAAATGACATCCTCCAAAGAGATGAGTTATGTGCCCTCTGGTACCGCTGAACTCACATCCCTACTACAAATCTTCCAAAGCGATGAGTTACGTACCCTCTGGTACCGCTGAACTCACATCCCGACTACAAATCTTCTAAAGTGATGAGTTACGTACCCTATGGTACTGCTGAACTCACAGCCCGACTATAAATCCTCCAGGGTGTTGAGTTACGTACCCTCTCGTACCACTGAACTCACATTCCGACTCCAAATCTCCCGGATTGTTGAGTTATGTACCCGCAGGTACCGCTGAACTTATACTCTGGTCACTACAGATGAATCTATATCGCATCTTTTAGATAGTAAGTCATGTATGATTATACCTCTGAACTCTCTTCCTGAAAAAGCTTCCTCCTTATGATCCAATACCCGCACTTTTAGTGCACAAAAAGGGTAACAGATCCACATATTTTCTGAAACAACCACGTCGATGTTACCTCTGAGTTGTTTTCCCTCCATCAAAAACAAACCGCCCCTCACGTAGAACTTCTACGTCCTCATTACCTCTGAGTTGTTCTATGTACTCTTTATGGAGCCCACTCTTGCCATGTCCTCATTGCCTCTGAGTGGGAAGGCTCCATCGAAGAAACCCTCATATTTACCACGTCCTTATTACCTCTGAGTAAGTATGTTGGTTCTCTCTCGACTTATTATCCGTACCAAAAAAACTCCAGGGTATGCCAAGGATAATAGGCCCACAAATGTCCTTTGTTGACCACAATTGTCCACTGTTGACCACAAATGTTGTACTAAGTTTCCTAATACATGCCCCTCATTTCTCATCATGCCCCGGGGGCCCAGCTGCTCCATAGCATTCTCTCCCGAAACCAAGAACGACCATAGCCACCTTACTATGGAATTGTTTCAAGTATCCCCATCAACCTGTTATCTGTACCTAAAACCAAGGTATACCTAGGGTAACATGTCCACAAACAGTCCCCCAGTGGGGCCAATACCACAACACTACAAATACAATAAGCAGTACAAATGAAGGGTAGAATAAAGCATACTCTTTTATTTAGAAGGCAAAAAGTACTACATGTTCTGGGGACCACGTCCCTCTCAAAAAAAAGAAAAAGAAAAAAAAAGCCGACTATTGTTCGGTGATACATAACTCCATGAGACGATCTCTCAGCAAGACAGTCGACCGTTCGAACTCCTGCCTAGCTCTACGCTCGGCCTCCTGAGCCAATCGCTCTGCGTCTTCTAGGTGCGCATGAGCCCGTCAGCCATCCTCGAGCTTCTTCAAAGCACGCTCCAGACTAGCAGAAGCTCGGGAGACCTTGTCGGCCTCCTAAATGATCAGCTCTTTGTCCGTACGGGAAGCCTCAAGCTCGGACTCCAAGAAGGCTAGCTTCCTCTGGAGTTTGAAAATCTGCTCCCTTGTATTAATTACTCCACGAGAGGCGGCCGCTTCCCAAGCCATGCAATCTTCGCTTCTGTGGCTCAGTCGACCATATTGAAGAGATAGGTCGCCAAGGTCCTTCATTATAATCGGCTTTGACTTATCTCGTGTAGCCCTCACCTTCTCCAGCATAGTGGTAAGAAAGCCCCGCTCCTGATCTATTGTTGCAGACAGATCAGCTTGCCTCAGTACTTAAAATTGGGCCACGAGCTGATCAGCCTCTAACAATTTGGGCTCCAAAAGCGTAGCTATCCTTGCCCCACCAGAAAGGGTTTTAAGAATGTCAATCTGGCCTCGGGTGCAATATCGGGCCAAGGCAAAGGGGGTCACCCGCTCTACAGCAGCTTCGATCCCTCTCTTCAAGTGGCGGTAGAAACTGTCAACTACATCCTGTAACGCCTCATCCAGAACTTCCGTAGAGGACGACGTCAGAGGGAGTGTAGCTGGCAGTGCCGAAGGAGACGTGCCAGAACTTGCCACCCCTGCCACCAGGGAAGCAAATTCAGAGCAAAAAGACGCTTTGATAGTAGCTAACTCCTCCTCTGCAGCCCAAAAAACTGGATACTCGGCAAGGCGAAGAGGTCGACCTCCGAAGCCACATGAGCAGAGGAGGATGTATGGACCATTGCTCCCTGCCATGGTTGCGTCGCCGTCCGATCTTCCAAACTCGAGCCAGCGGGAGGCCCTTCAATATAAGACAGGAAAGGAGGGGGCACACTCCCTCCCGCCAGATCCCCGCTAGTAGAGCCTTTTCTGACAATATTCGTCATTGGCAGTGAAGAGACAGGACCTGTATTTCCAGAGCAACCATCAATCAGCAAAACCCGAAGGATGTGATGATAGAGCGAATGGGCCTCCTCACTAGTCAAAATTTGGCTTATCTTACCAGGGGAGAGTTGTAGAGGTCGAGGCACGCTCACAGTCGCCATAGTCCCCTCACCAGTAACCTCCAAGCTGAATTCAGCTGGCTCTTCTGCCCCAGCCGCCCCGGAAGAAGATACGACTGGATCAGCATCACCTTGATGAAATTCAGCAGTTTCGGGGACAAGTTCATCAGAGCCCCCGTCGTCTTGGGTCGAGACCTCAGCAACGTGAGATCCCTCAGCCACCGCCGAGAGAGCCCCGGCAGAAATAATCTCGGCACACATTTCATTGATCAAAGAGTTCAGGGCCGTATTGACTTCAGAAACAGTGGCCGGTTCTCGAGATTCCTCTTCTTCTGACGCCTAAAAGAGGAAAGGAAAATGATTAAGGTCAAAGTTCAGGAGAAAGGAAGAACAGAATAAAGATGGTAGTAACTCGATTTACCTTCAAAGTGGGGTCGACGTCCTCGCTTCTCTCCTTTTATAGTTAGCTTGTGACGTCTGATCGCAGCCCATTTTTGAGACTAAGGAATACCGCCAACAGGGGAGATTTGCCTGCTAAATTTCCGTTAGGGGCCAGGCGCAACAGATGGCTGTTCCTCCACCATCTCATCAGCCGCAACAGGCGGCTGATCTGCCACCATCTTATCTGGCACAACAGGCGACTGATCCGCCCCAACATCTTCTACAGGAGGGGAAAAGTTATCTGCATCATGCTTATCATTCTCTTCGTCCGCAGTGGTGGACTCCGAGTCAGGTACGGGAACGGTGTTCGCCTTCCTTTTCCTTGTTTTAGACCCCTTGGGCTTCTTCCCACAATAAATCTGGTACTCGGGTCAAAATTAATGGGAGTCTTGCTCGCCGTAACATGGTATAGGGCCGCCATATACAAAATCTTCCATGGCGAATCACCGTCAGGAACCGAAAAGGTGGTTCGGGTATGAACCGTGTCATAATAGTGCTATGCCCTGATACCATCCAAGACACTACCTTCAAAGCCCAGGCAAGAGCTGGGACTGTCGAAGAATAGCTGGCTATATCGGAACTGGCGGGAGAACCTGCTGGGTAAGTAGGGCTCCAGGTAGACGTTGTTGCGGTTACGATATACTAGGTGCGCTGGACGGATATTACGCAGCCAAAGGAGCATTTTCTCGGACAAAAGGAGAGGAGGTTCGGTACCATCAACATGAACGCCCTTCACTTCTTCAGCAGTAAAACGAGGTATGAACACAAAAAAGTCAATTTCGTCCACTCTCGCCAACGCTTTCCGACAGGCTGGCATGGTGCTGTACTCCCAGAGCTGATGGCGGAATCAGAAAATGAAAGCATCATCAGCCGTGACGCCATCTTCTGCTCCAGGCCTTATCAAAGACCGGTTGTGCATTAACAGCCACCCCATCAAATAATGGTATGGCAGCTCTATGCGCTCAAAATCCATCGCCGTGTCACGGGCGATGACCATGGAAGAAAAGGCGTGAAGGCCATGGTGTATGCTGCACACCATGGCCGGAAGAAGAGCCAGCTTAGCTCCAAAGCCCCAAAGACCAGCTTGGCCCCAAAGACCAGCTTGGCCCCAAAGACCAGCTTTACTCCGTAGCCATACCATTAGGAATCCCGCCAAAAGCCCCTTCTCCGACAGTTGTTGAGTACCATGATAAAAATAACTAAAGGAGTCGGTCTTACTCCCAAATGTGTCGCCTGTGGATCTCGATCTCTTGGCAGTTGACACCAGGTTTTGTGCCTCCTCATGGGTTTGGGGATCTCGGGAAGAAACCCGGCCTGAAGCGCCTAGTGTGAAAAAGTATGACACCCAGGTCGTGGTATGGGGAATGCTCCCTTCCGAGCTACCATCCTTCTTGATAGCCGCCTGGTGACAAGTACTGTGGTGACATAACAACTCCCGATACATGACAACAAAGCCCGAGAACTGTCGATCCAAATCCTCGAGCTCTTCGTTCGTAGGGGTGTACACTTCAAAGACTTCTTCCCCCCAGGGCAGCTTGGAGATAACGTACATCTCATGGAGAGCGAGTCCCAGCTCCCCTCCCGGTGTGAAGAAGGTTCCCGTCCGCCGGTTGTACATCTCCAGAAGAGCCATGAACAGCAAATTATTTATGGGTAGACCATGACAGGTGCCCCGAATAGCATGGTAGAGGCCGATCTCACGCAGGGGAGTCGCATACTTCTGCAGAATCCACGTGGTCAAGTTGGCCCATGCAGGGATAGGATTTATCCAGTTCACCAACGCCAACCGGCCGACAGGATACGACCCTTTTCGAGCAAGCTGGTTGAAGAAGGTATCAGCTTGAGAGAATAAGAAATTGGGACCCGATACGTTTATGAAGGTACCCGGAGCCAGTCCCATCACGTACCGACTGACCGGTTCCCTTCCCGCATACGCCGACCCCAAATTCCTATTGTAATGGATGTTTTCCACAAACATCCCCGACTTGCTTGGAGTCAAAAAGTCTACCATCTTTCTGTCTAGCGGTAACATGTTGAACCATGACAGAGGAAAATGACGCTCTGTCGGAGGAATATGGATCTCCACCCCGTCGAGAGTTGTCACCCTCATTTTCCGTATTTCGTATTATGCACGTATTTGGATTTTGGCACGTATTTTATTATTCTCGACTTGCGGATTTTTGAATTCTTGTAATTGGGTTTTAGACCATGGCTTGGTTTTATTTTGGAGATTGGTTTGGTTTGGTTTGTCATGATGGAACACCATAGCCTACACACCACCTCCATTACACCACAACACCCTCATTATAACCCACCTACTTTCTCTCTCCTCCATAATTTCTCCATTAATTTCTTCTTCTTCTTCTTCTTCTTCCTCCACCAACACCCATAGGCAAGTGCATCTTGCCATTAAATAAGCACCTCTTTTTATTTGTTCATTAGCTAGATTAGGACATGGAGAACAACATTAGAACTTGGAATTTTGTGAATTGGAGTCTCCATTGTTCTAGACCTAGGTTTTAATTATTTTCGGATTTACATGGTTTTGATCTATTTTAGTTGGATTTTATGGGTTTTTGATGCTTCCATATGGAAGAGAATTCAATTTTACTCAAGTTAGAGCTTTGAAAATCTCAATTTGGTTTTGATTTGACAAGGTTATGAAGAATTGAAGTTTTTTTTTGGGTTGGGTGTTCTTCCTCTCGGACAGAGGTAGGAGAAGAACACAGCCTTTCCCTCTTGTTGGCCACGCGGCTCCCGCGTACGGCCTCTGCGTAGAGCTCCTGCGTAGTGTTGCTTGCGTAGAACCCTTGCTTAGGGTCTTCTGCGTATTGCACCCTGCGTATTGCACCCTGCGTATTGCGCCCTTGCGTACTGCTCCCCTGCGTATGCTGGCCTGCGTACTGTGCATCGCGTATGGCTTGCGTACTGCTCCCCTGCGTATGCTGGCCTGCGTACTGTGCATTGCGTATGGCTTGCGTACTGCTCCCCTGCGTATGCTGGCCTGCGTACTGTGCATCGCGTATGGCTTGCGTACTGCTCCCCTGCGTATGCTGGCCTGCGTACTGTGCATCGCGTATGGCTTGCGTACTGCTCCCCTGCGTATGCTGGCCTGCGTACTGTGCATCGCGTATGGCTTGCGTACTGCTCCCCTGCGTATGCTGGCCTGCGTACTGTGCATCGCGTATGGCTTGCGTACTGCTCCCCTGCGTATGCTGGCCTGCGTACTGTGCATTGCGTATGGCTTGCGTACCGCTCACCTTGCGCAATGTAACCCTTGCGCAAGACAACTCTTGCGCAGCCTTGTATGCGCAGTCTATACCCTGCGTAGCCCAACCTTTGACCCCCTTGTGCTACCTACTTGTTTATGATGAATTTGTTATTTCTTGGTCTTGGCTCTTTTATGATCCTATATATATTGGTATTATATCAGGTATTTTACGCCCATTTTATATCCTTACGCCTTTTGTCATGAACTTGATTTTACTTGTATATTTGGAATGACTATTGTACATGGCCTGGTATGACAATGAACTAGCATAACATGACAGCGACCCGTAGTGGTGCACTCCTGACATGACCAACCTGACATGATAGTGGCCCGTCGTGGCGCACTCCTGACAAGTACCCTGACATGAATTATCTTGATGACTTGATAGTGGCCGTGGCGGCGCACTCTTAACTTGACTTGACTTGATAACTTAACTTGACTTGCCTTGACACCGTGGGTGTTCCTGCTTGCTTGCTTGTACAATCCACTTGTCTTGTCTTGCATCATGTCTAGGACGTGACTCCCTGGGTACCACGGCCAGGGACTCGCGCTAAATTGGAATAGGCTAATGATTAAGATCAAATTAGAACATGGAGAATTCCCGGTCACAGGCAGTCTCGTTATCTGGAGGCATTAATGGACTTGTAGCTTGCCGACGAGTAGAGCACATTTCCAGCACACTGTCATGTGTTGCACCCTCTAAGTCACCTAAGGGTACATTTGTCTCCCGGGCGATGTACCCACCTATAACTCTCAACCCGCGGAAGGATAACTGGATGGTCTGCAGGGCTTGGGACTGGGAGTTTCTCACTTGCATCTTGTTAGTAATTAGGCCTGTGATAACCCTAGTTAGTTAAAGTAGTAAGCCGTAGTACTTGCTTGGCCGATTGTGAATGAATGGTGTCCAGCTCTGTCTAAGCCTTCTCTAGTCCCTGTACCTGGAACTCTCGATCATGATTGTTTTACTTATCTCTAACGATAAATGGGTAGAGACAGTGAGCTATTCAGGCAAAGGGGTACAATCCCGGTCCTTGTTTGGTTTAAGGATTGTAACCTGGCTCCCGGAATGGTTCCACGTCCCTAGTCGTTTATCGCTCTGTGTACTTTATTTACTGGTATTTTTCCCTTCTTCTTTATGTTTTGATATGCTGGCTTTTGTTCTTATTTGTGGCCTCCCTTGTGGCACTTGCTCTTTCTGGGGTTTGACCCAGCTGGTTTTGTATGGCCAGATTTCGGAGCGGCTCCCGAGGATCTACCAAGCTTCCAGCCCAATGGTGACAACTAGACGGAACCCGGGCTACGAGTGGGTCTTCCTTTTTGTTTCACCCACTTATATGTAAATTTATTCTTTTGAGGCGTTTAGCCGACGAGCACCTGTTAGCTCGATGCACATTTACTTACTGTCTGCCTACGGGCTGTAAACATGATTAACAAATCCTAGGGTTGATCATGTACGACTGAACTCTTGCTAGTCCTATCATTTTGTACGACTAGCTTCATGATCATCCAATATGTAATATTTGGGACGCCTTATATATATATATTTGATGCTCTAACATCTTGCAACTCTGTTAATTGCTTGAGATTGAGACAATAGGCTTGACCTTAAGAGACTGCTGGCTTGTAGTAAACCCTCATATCTAGACAGCCGTGACCGTATAGTTGAGATGTATTCTATTTCAATATACGTAGCTGGCTGTGTCCGCCCCCGCTCTCCAGTATTCTGGTTCTGGGGCGTGACACGGTTTAAGTGGTGGCCCATGCAGGTCTTGTCAATCAAGAAATGTGAGGGTTTACCCATAGATGTCTCAATCAATATTCGCCCTTGATCTCCACCCGTATTTTCAAATCCCTGAGATTCTTGACCTGATCACATGCTTGTATCATTGATCTGTCCTGGTCCTTTCCTTATTGTTCCCTATGTCGTCTTCTTCAGCGGCATTACTCCCGGACCTGCCAACCAGCCAGAGGAAGCTCGACAAGCACCCCAGCGCCAGGAAGATCAAGTTCAGCACTCTGGAGTAGCCTCCCGAGTTATGCTTCCCGGAGGCTCAGAACCTCTAGTTCAGGAAGCTCCGCCCGTTCAACCAGCTAGACAGGATGAGGGACCTTTGGTAGGGCTTATCAGAGAACTGCTTGCATCCCAAGATCGTCGAGGCGACGCCTTGCACCAGGAAGTTCATGATGCACTAAACCGAGGAGGTCCCCAAGGAAATCAAGCGGCCAACAGTTTCAAGCGCTTGAACCCTCCCTTCTTTGATGGCAGTGAAGATGCGGTTGCCGCGGACGCTTGGCTTCAGGATACCGAGGTGGTTCTAGAAGCAGCTAGGACGCCTGAGAATGATAAGGTGGCGGTGGTACGCCTACAGTTGTTAGACTTGGCTCGCGATTGGTGGGCAGCTCAGGCCATGGGGTTAGCAGCACCAGTCACTTGGGCGACGTTCAGAGTGAGGTTCTAGACGAAGTACTTCGATGCGGTGGCACGGTACGACCTGCAGACCAGATTCACCAACTTGAAGCAAGGAGGCAGGACGGTCGATGGCTATGCGACCGAGTTTTCCAGGCTGAGTAGGTTCGCCCCCACCTTGGTGGCAACCGAGTTCGATAGGGCTCAGCGGTTCCAGCAAGGACTGCATTTGGAGATATTATTAGCTGTGGAGCAGTTCGAGCACCAGACGTTCGATGCAGTGTTGAAGGCAGCAAGGAGGCATGAGTATACCTCCCGGAGAATTGTGGACAGGACCGGAGGCAGGAAGCGGTCCCACAACCAGATGCACCAATCTTCAGCTCCAGCCCCGGCAGCTAGGGGTCTAACCATTGGAACTCCGAGGCGGGCGGCCTCAGTGACGTCGGTTCAGCATTCGACCCCGACGTACCCGCAGCAGCAGAAGCAGAAGCAGTCTTCTGCGGTGGGATGTTCTCATTGCGGGAAGCCGGGCCATGTAGTGGCAGAGTGTCGTAGGGCACAGGGATTGTGCCTGGTTTGTGGAGGAGCAGACCACCAGATAGGGACCTGCCCGAATAGGGGAGGTCCATCATCATCCAACCTTTCTAGTTCTTCAGTGAGGGGACCAGCCCCAGTTCCAATCCAGCAGCAGCAGCAGCAGTACCCGAGGCCATTATTGCCTCAGGCCCAGGCCTTTCAGCAGCAGAACCAGCAGCAGTTCACCCAGGCTCCAGCGCAGAATCGACAGAGGGGTTTCCAGCAGAGGGGACCCGCAGCTAGAGGTCAGGCTATGATGATGACCATGGAAGAAGAAGTTGCACCAGGTGAGGTAGTGGCAGGTACTATTCTCGTCAACACCTTTCCAGCATCCGTATTATTTGATTCTGGTGCATCGCATTCATTCATGTCTGCACGATTCGCGACACGGATAGGGTTGGAGCCCGAGTCATTATCAGTGAGGCTCAATATACTTACTGGTAATGGTCTTGTGGGAGTAGATCGAGTGTTTTCCTCGTGTCGGATCGTAGTTAGCGGTAGAGAGTTCCCCGCTAGATTCATAGAGTTTCCTATGACAGACTATGATGTAGTCCTAGGCATGGATTGGTTGAGGAACCATTATGCTAGGATAGACTGCCATGTTGGCAGAGTTGTCTTTAGTATTCCCGGAGAGCCAGAGTTTTCATTTTCCAGAGGCACAGTAGAGCCTTCTCCTCCAGTATTGCGGATGGCAGTAGCAGCAGTGCAGTTGCCCCGGATAGTTGAAGAGTTTCCAGATGTCTTCCCAGAGGAACTTCCAGGGATGCCACCAGAGCGGGAGATCGAGTTCACCATCGACTTGATCCCCGGGACAGCACCAGTATCAGAGCGAGTCTACAGGATGGCACCTTCAGAGTTGGAGATTTTGTACAAGATGATTGAAGAACTTAGAACCAAGGGATTTATTCGTGCTAGTGGATCGCCTTGGGGAGCCCCGATGCTTCTTGTAAAAAAAAAGGATGGTACGTCTAGGCTATGTGTAGATTATCGTACCTTGAACTCAGTGACAATTAAGAACAGATACCCTCTCCCGAGGATAGACGATTTGTTTGATCAACTCAGAGGGGCTTCAGTTTTCTCGAAGATAGACTTGCGGTCAGGATACCACCAGATCAGAGTCAGAGAGCAGGACATCCCGAAGACGGCGTTCAGATCTAGGTACGGGCATTGGGAGTTTCTGGTTATGCCCTTTGGAGCAACCAATGCGCCGACAGTGTTCATGGACCTCATGAACCGTATTTTCATGCCTTACTTGGATCAGTTTGTGATAGTGTTCCTTGATGACATCCTGGTCTACAGCAAGTGTGAAGCAGAGCACGAGCAGCATCTCAGAGTTGTCCTCCAGATTCTCAGAGAGCACCAGTTGTACGCCAAGTTCAGTAAATGCGAGTTCTGGCTCGATCGCATTTCTTACTTGGGTCACATCATTACCAGAGGAGGAGTGGAAGTTGATCCCCAGAAGATTGTGGCTATCGAGGCATGGCCAGTACCCAGCTCAGTGGCAGAAGTTCGCAGCTTTCTTGGGTTGGCCGGCTACTACCGGCGGTTCGTCTCTGATTTTGCAAGGATTTCAGCGCCGATGACCCAGTTGACCCGCAAGGATGTGCCGTTCGTTTGGACAGCAGAATGTCAGGAATCATTTGAGAAGTTGAAGCGAGGTTTGATAACGGCTCCCATTCTCACACTTCCAGATGGGACCGGAGGATTCACAGTTTATTGCGACGCTTCAGGCAGAGGATTGGGATGTGTTTTGATGCAGCATGGGAAGGTAATTGCTTATGCGTCGCGTCAACTCCGTGATCATGAGAAGAATTACCCGACCCACGACTTGGAGCTAGCAGCAGTAGTGTTTGCACTTAAGTTATGGAGGTACTATTTGTACGGAGACAGAGTGGAGATATTTACTGATCACAAGAGCCTGAAGTATGTTTTCACCCAGAAGGATCTTAATATGCGGCAGAGAAGATGGCTCGAGCTACTTGTGGACTATGATGTGGATTTGCAGTATCATCCAGGGAAGGCCAACGTTGTAGCAGATGCATTGAGCAGGAGAGCCGGAGTTTATTTCTTGACGGCGCAACCAGAGCTATTGGCAGATCTTCAGAAGATGGGAGTGGAAGTGATTATTCCTTCCAATGTGGCCTTGATGGCCAGCCTACAGATTCAGTCCACCATAGTTGAGAGGATCCGGACAGCACAGTTAACAGATTCTAAGATTCAGCGGCTCAGAGCAGAGTGCGAGGCAGGAAGAAGGCCAGAGTTATGTATTCATGAGGATGGTACACTTCGACACGGCACGCGTCTTTGTGTACCCAGTGGAGATATCAGACAGGAAGTCATGGCAGAGGCTCACAGTTCGCAGTACTCCATTCACCCAGGCAGCACGAAGATGTACAGAGATATTCGTCAACACTTTTGGTGGAATGGTATGAAGAGGGAGATAGCCCGGTATGTCTCTCGATGTTTGGTTTGCCAACAAGTCAAGGCTGAACATCAGAGGCCAGCTGGACTTCTTCAACCTTTACCGATCCCAGAATGGAAATGGGAACACGTTACCATGGATTTCGTGACTGGATTACCCAGGTCTCCGGCAGGTAGAGATGCTGTTTGGGTCATTGTGGACAGGCTTACCAAGGTGGCACACTTTCTTCCATTTAGAGTTGGACAGTCAACGGCACAGCTAGCAGAGATGTATCTCAGGCAGATCGTCCGACTTCACGGGGTGCCAGTCAGCATAGTATCAGACAGGGATACGAGATTCACATCGCACTTTTGGCGCAGTCTTCATCAAAGTTTGGGGACTCGTCTCAAGTTCAGCTCAGCGTATCATCCACAGACAGATGGGCAGTCAGAGCGTACTATACAAACTCTTGAGGATATGTTGCGGTCATGTACCCTTGACTTCGGTGGTTCGTGGGAGGATCACCTGCACCTGGTGGAATTCTCGTACAATAATAGTTTCCAGGCCAGTATCCAGATGGCACCCTTCGAGGCTCTGTATGGCAGGAAGTGCAGATCTCCGTTAGCATGGGACGATGTCGGAGAGAGGCAGATGCTCGGTCCAGAACTGATTTCTCAGACGGTTGAAGTGGTCAGGAAAGTCAGAGATCACCTCCGAGTTGCTCAGGATCGTCAGCGCCATTGGGCCGATGCTCATCGGCGTCCCTTAGAATTTGCCGTCGGCGACCATGTATTCCTTAGGATCTCGCCTACCCGCGGCGTCATTCGTTTTGGCGTACGGGGAAAGCTTAGTCCTAGGTATATAGGACCGTTCGATATTCTAGAGCGAGTAGGTGACGTGTCCTATCGTCTCGCTCTTCCGCCGTCGCTAAGTGAGGTACATGATGTATTCCATGTATCCCAATTAAGACGGTACATCCCGGACCCGAGCCATATCCTAGATCATTCGGAATTGGTTGTTGGTACCAACCTTTCGTATGAGGAGAGGCCCGTGTCTATTTTGGACCGGAGAGAAAAGACGCTCAAGAACAAGACTATTAACTTAGTCCGTGTTGCTTGGGGTCATCACTCTCTAGGTGAGTCAACATGGGAGCGTGAGGACGACATCCGATCGCGATATCCCTACCTGTTTGACTCGTGAGGTATAATGTCTTTCTTATACCTTACGCTTTCCCTTCCTTGCTTGCATTGCATGATTGTATGATTGAACTGCTTAGTGTAGCTTGTCTGTGCTTAGTATAGCTTGTCGTGGCAATCTCTAGCTCCTTGATTTAATTCCGAGGACGGAATTCTTTGAAGGTGGGTAGAGTTGTCACCCTCATTTTCCGTATTTCGTATTATGCTCGTATTTGGATTTTGGCACGTATTTTATTATTCTCGACTTGCGGATTTTTGAATTCTTGTAATTGGGTTTTAGACCATGGCTTGGTTTTATTTTGGAGATTGGTTTGGTTTGGTTTGTCATGATGGAACACCATAGCCTACACACCACCTCCATTACACCACAACACCCTCATTATAACCCACCTACTTTCTCTCTCCTCCATAATTTCTCCATTAATTTCTTCTTCTTCTTCTTCTTCTTCCTCCACCAACACCCATAGGCAAGTGCATCTTGCCATTAAATAAGCACCTCTTTTTATTTGTTCATTAGCTAGATTAGGACATGGAGAACAACATTAGAACTTGGAATTTTGTGAATTGGAGTCTCCATTGTTCTAGACCTAGGTTTTAATTATTTTTGGATTTACATGGTTTTGATCTATTTTAGTTGGATTTTATGGGTTTTTGATGCTTCCATATGGAAGAGAATTCAATTTTACTCAAGTTAGAGCTTTGAAAATCTCAATTTGGTTTTGATTTGACAAGGTTATGAAGAATTGAAGTTTTTTTTTGGGTTGGGTGTTCTTCCTCTCGGACAGAGGTAGGAGAAGAACACAGCCTTTCCCTCTTGTTGGCCACGCGGCTCCCGCGTACGGCCTCTGCGTAGAGCTCCTGCGTAGTGTTGCTTGCGTAGAACCCTTGCTTAGGGTCTTCTGCGTATTGCACCCTGCGTATTGCACCCTGCGTATTGCGCCCTTGCGTACTGCTCCCCTGCGTATGCTGGCCTGCGTACTGTGCATCGCGTATGGCTTGCGTACTGCTCCCCTGCGTATGCTGGCCTGCGTACTGTGCATTGCGTATGGCTTGCGTACTGCTCCCCTGCGTATGCTGGCCTGCGTACTGTGCATCGCGTATGGCTTGCGTACTGCTCCCCTGCGTATGCTGGCCTGCGTACTGTGCATCGCGTATGGCTTGCGTACTGCTCCCCTGCGTATGCTGGCCTGCGTACTGTGCATCGCGTATGGCTTGCGTACTGCTCCCCTGCGTATGCTGGCCTGCGTACTGTGCATCGCGTATGGCTTGCGTACTGCTCCCCTGCGTATGCTGGCCTGCGTACTGTGCATTGCGTATGGCTTGCGTACCGCTCACCTTGCGCAATGTAACCCTTGCGCAAGACAACTCTTGCGCAGCCTTGTATGCGCAGTCTATACCCTGCGTAGCCCAACCTTTGACCCCCTTGTGCTACCTACTTGTTTATGATGAATTTGTTATTTCTTGGTCTTGGCTCTTTTATGATCCTATATATATTGGTATTATATCAGGTATTTTACGCCCATTTTATATCCTTACGCCTTTTGTCATGAACTTGATTTTACTTGTATATTTGGAATGACTATTGTACATGGCCTGGTATGACAATGAACTAGCATAACATGACAGCGACCCGTAGTGGTGCACTCCTGACATGACCAACCTGACATGATAGTGGCCCGTCGTGGCGCACTCCTGACAAGTACCCTGACATGAATTATCTTGATGACTTGATAGTGGCCGTGGCGGCGCACTCTTAACTTGACTTGACTTGATAACTTAACTTGACTTGCCTTGACACCGTGGGTGTTCCTGCTTGCTTGCTTGTACAATCCACTTGTCTTGTCTTGCATCATGTCTAGGACGTGACTCCCTGGGTACCACGGCCAGGGACTCGCGCTAAATTGGAATAGGCTAATGATTAAGATCAAATTAGAACATGGAGAATTCCCGGTCACAGGCAGTCTCGTTATCTGGAGGCATTAATGGACTTGTAGCTTGCCGACGAGTAGAGCACATTTCCAGCACACTGTCATGTGTTGCACCCTCTAAGTCACCTAAGGGTACA
Source organism: Iris pallida (assembly GCA_029216955.1). Classification (NCBI taxonomy): domain Eukaryota; kingdom Viridiplantae; phylum Streptophyta; class Magnoliopsida; order Asparagales; family Iridaceae; genus Iris; species Iris pallida. The sequence goes on from JANAVB010011199.1 coordinate 39,227,894, forward strand.
TTTGTCTCCCGGGCGATGTACCCACCTATAACTCTCAACCCGCGGAAGGATAACTGGATGGTCTGCAGGGCTTGGGACTGGGAGTTTCTCACTTGCATCTTGTTAGTAATTAGGCCTGTGATAACCCTAGTTAGTTAAAGTAGTAAGCCGTAGTACTTGCTTGGCCGATTGTGAATGAATGGTGTCCAGCTCTGTCTAAGCCTTCTCTAGTCCCTGTACCTGGAACTCTCGATCATGATTGTTTTACTTATCTCTAACGATAAATGGGTAGAGACAGTGAGCTATTCAGGCAAAGGGGTACAATCCCGGTCCTTGTTTGGTTTAAGGATTGTAACCTGGCTCCCGGAATGGTTCCACGTCCCTAGTCGTTTATCGCTCTGTGTACTTTATTTACTGGTATTTTTCCCTTCTTCTTTATGTTTTGATATGCTGGCTTTTGTTCTTATTTGTGGCCTCCCTTGTGGCACTTGCTCTTTCTGGGGTTTGACCCAGCTGGTTTTGTATGGCCAGATTTCGGAGCGGCTCCCGAGGATCTACCAAGCTTCCAGCCCAATGGTGACAACTAGACGGAACCCGGGCTACGAGTGGGTCTTCCTTTTTGTTTCACCCACTTATATGTAAATTTATTCTTTTGAGGCGTTTAGCCGACGAGCACCTGTTAGCTCGATGCACATTTACTTACTGTCTGCCTACGGGCTGTAAACATGATTAACAAATCCTAGGGTTGATCATGTACGACTGAACTCTTGCTAGTCCTATCATTTTGTACGACTAGCTTCATGATCATCCAATATGTAATATTTGGGACGCCTTATATATATATATATTTGATGCTCTAACATCTTGCAACTCTGTTAATTGCTTGAGATTGAGACAATAGGCTTGACCTTAAGAGACTGCTGGCTTGTAGTAAACCCTCATATCTAGACAGCCGTGACCGTATAGTTGAGATGTATTCTATTTCAATATACGTAGCTGGCTGTGTCCGCCCCCGCTCTCCAGTATTCTGGTTCTGGGGCGTGACAAGAGTAAAGTCCCAGCTCTCGGATATATCGAGCACCCGGGTGTTCTTTATAGACAAAGCATCCCCAAAGAGGAATGCAGGCTTCAGATATTCCCACTCCAATTGCCCCGAGTTCATCATAGCGCAGAAAAAGTGAAAGGACTATTTCTTGATAGCATTCAGCCTCTCCAAAGGCTCTTTTGGAAGCTGGTTCGTCACATACTCGACTATATGGTCATATCGATAGCCCATAGCCGATTGGACGTGACCCACCAGAGTCTCTCCTGCTGCACTAATTGGCAGATTCACTGAAGAAGGAAAGAAAGAAACAAATCAAAAGATGGCTAAAGCAAAACTACTGAGTGCTTTGGCTTACATGAGCTTATGCGGCTCTATTTAAAGTCGAGCTTATGCGGCTCTGTTTAAAGACGAGCTTATGCGGTTCTATTTTAAAAGAGCTCATGCGGCTCTGTTCGAACATGAGCTCAAGCGGCGCTGATTAGCGTAAGCTTATGTGGCTCTGTTTAGCGTGGGCATATGCGGTTCTACTTAGCGGAGCATTATGCTGCTTATTTCAGAGGAGCTCATGCGGCTCGATTCAGCATAGCCTTATGCGGCCCAGTCCATACGAACATATGCGGTCCTGTTTGAGGGAGGCTTCATGCGGCTCGATTCAGAGGGACTTATGCGGCTCTGTTCGACGGGTCATTATATGGTTCGATTTGTGAAGTGTCTATGCGGCCACTAGACAACTCCCATGTGGCTCGGATATGGGATATACCCTCATGCGGCTTGGACATGGGACGTACATGCAGCCCATACAATTTGAACAGTTCGACGAAAATGAGGAACGCATTAAAGGCTTGTGCAAAAAGCATGCAACAGAGCCGTCTTTGTTAGGATTTTGATGTATACGATCCACCCAAACCCTTACCAGCAATGGTAGGGTGAACATTGGGGTGGACTTCAGGCGCCGTAGCTGATGAAGAAGCCACTCCCTTACCCTTCGCCGTGGCTGTAGAAGACTTGGAGGCCATTGTTGATTGAAGGGCGAAGGAAGGAAGACGAAGACAGCAACTTAGGGCAAGAGAAGTTGAAGACGAGAGAAAATAAAGAAGTCTCCCTGTTCCACAAACCCTCCTATTTATAGGCAGAAGGTGAGGGGGGACACTTCGATCCGCGTGCTACAAAATCGACTCTTCAGTCATCGAGGCAAATCCGAACCGACCCTTGGGATCCTGCCCCAAAAGGCGGCTTTAAATCCAAAGCAAATCAAGGGCAATAAATGAGATACATACGTGGCAGAGAGCCTATACGGCCAGACAGTCCATGCGGCCAGACAGTCCATGCGGCTAGACAGTCCATGCGGCTAGGCAGTCCATGCGGCTAGGAAGTCCATGCGGCCAGAACATCCTATGCGGCCAGAAGAGCTTATATATAGCCATGCTTCTTATTCAAAGTATTTCAATTTTTAAATTGAAAACTTTGAAGGGGGTCTTGTAGAAGCATGGAAAAAGACAAGGAAAGCCCATACGGCTCACAACAGAAGGAGCCTCATGCGGCACATAAGTCCTTCAGGATCCCATGTGGCGCACAAATAGAAGGAGCCTCATGCGGCCCCAAAAGTCCTTCATGCGGCTCGGAACTCCCCAACAGCTCCATGCGGCTCAGGCAAAGACACGTGGCCATACGCTGTCCGCTTCTACAGCTGGCCATAAAGCAGCCTCACAATTAATTACTCTAATGACAGCTCTGACGCAATGAATGACAGCTCTGACACAATGAATGACAGCTCTGACATAAAGCTGAAATAATGATGGCGTGCTCCTTGGAAAAAGAAGAAAATCTTTTAAATGGCATGATCCGTCAGGTCCCAAGCACCCCTATGCGGCTGCCATCTTCATGCGGCTGCCTCTTTCATGCGACTGCTACCCCCATGTGGCTGCCCGCTTCATACGGCTGCTTCCTTCATGCGGCTGCATCCTTCATGCGGCTGCCCGCTTCATATGGCTGCTTCTTTCATGCGGCTGCCCCTTCATACGGCTGCCACCTTCATACGGCTGCCTCCTTCATGCGGCTGCCTCCTTCATGCGGCTGCCACCCTCATGCGGCTGCCTCCTTCACGAGGCTGCCACCCTCATGCGGCTGCTACCTTCATGCGGCTAGGATCGTGGGGGCCACCCGTATGCGGTTCACTTAGAGACCGCACTCATGCGGCTCTGTCGAAACATCCCACTCACGACAGTTGAGACACGTGGCGGTCATCATGGTAGTTAAGACACGTGGCGGTCTTATCCCCTCGGAGTTATGGTTGCTAACAAATCATAACAGCCCAGATTTATTGCAATCATCTTAATTACCCGAATCAAATCAGATTCATTGCAATTAAGAAGATTGAACACGTGGCGGGAGATCCTAGCCTGTCATGACAAAATATAAAGATTTATTACAATCAGCATTAATTGCCCATACGGATTTGGCGCAATCAAGAATTAACTGCCCAGATGTGAGGTAATATGGTCCAAATTATTGGCCGTCGACTTTTTAAGGGACAATTATTACAAACCCTAATGATCACACCCCACTCCTATAAATAGCAAGATGTCATTCCCTTGCAAATAGAATCTGAACCGAAAAAAAGATAGCGAGGTGCCATTCCCTCGCAAAAGTGATCCTCTCCACCCGGCTGGACACACAGAGAGACGAAGACACGCACGGAAGAGTCTTCCCACACATCCCGATAGCATTTCTTCATCAGAGCCAAGGCTACGTCCGATCGTCCAAGGAGTAAGGCAGAGCTGTCGTCGCTTTCCCGAGCCTCTATCGTCATCCCCTAGAATCAAAAATAAATAATCGCACTTAGATTGCTGTACCTAGGTTTTTATTCCTAGTCTCTCTTTGTGCGAGCGAGTTTGTATTATGAGTCTAAGTACAGTCCTCCTATAAAATTATTCTGTACTTTTACAATCAATGGCAAACAACAGGTTTGGTCACATATGCCAGGTTGACTGTGCCAGGTCACTGGCCGGTCAGTGGTTGTAAAGAAGTTGTAAAAAATTGGTAGTAGTCTTAGCATTACTGATACCAGAAACCCCCATATTCGGACGTCATTCGAGTAAGGTCTACAACCAGTAGTTTATGAGGAATAATGTCAGATATGGCAAATGAGACTTTATCAAAATAAAGGTAGCGGTAAGTGCATCTATACCCAAAAGTATTTTGGAAGATCCGCAGTATAGATATCATCATCTCTAACAACGTCCCGATCTTTCTTCTAAAACTCCAATGGATTGGAGAGAATATAGAGCAAGTCTTTGAATTAACAATTCCATGTTATTTATAGAATGATAGGAATTCCAAAGAACGATACTCTCCGCCTTGATAACTAGGGGTGAGCATTAGGTTTATTCGGTTTAAACCGAACCGAATAACCCAAAATTGAATTGGACCAAAACTGAATAAACAAAACCGAAACCGAACCGAATTGGCCCAAAACCGAATAAAACCTAACCGAATTAAATTGGTTCGGTTTTCGATTTATTCGGTTTATTCATATTTTTTTTAATTTTTTAATTTTTTTAGCTTTTTTTGTTAATATATATAGTAACTAAATATACATAGACATATTTAGTATATACCTATATATATTTAGTATGTACCTATATATATTAATACTTATATATTACACACACACACATATATATAGATTAATAAATTAAAATTTCTTATTCGGTTTTCTGTTTTGGACCGAAACCGAAACCCAAAACCGAAACCGAAACCGAATAAGAAAATTTAGTATTTTCAAAACAAAAACCGAACCGAATTTTTTTAAAACCGAACCGAACCTCTTATTCGGTTCGGTTCGATTTTCGGTCCAAAACTGAATAATGCTCACCCCTATTGATAACTACTGAATCTCTTGAGTCGTTGATCGGTAAGAATGAAAAAAAATTGTTCTCCCGCACTCATTTTATTTTTCCCTCTCATTCTCTCACTTAACCTTCCTTGAGCCCTCTCTCTCCTTCTCATTATTATTTTTATTTTTATTTTCCCTCTCCTTCTCCTCTCTATTGAGCATTCTCCGATCCTCTATCTCGTCTTCTCTCTCGAGCTTACTCCCGTCTCAAAGGTCTGGTTATTTTCCCAATTCCTAGATTCTAAACTCTTTTTCTTCTTTTTCTTCTTCTTCTTCTTCTTCTTCTTCTTCTTCTTCTTCTTTCGTATGAGATTTAATTTTCCAATTTCTTGTAATACTAGGTTTTCCTAATTCTTAAGAGTTTCTTCTGTAATTTATTTGCTATATGAGATCTAATTTCAAAGTATTACTGAAGAATTTTATATGTATTAATTTGTTAGGATTTTGTAAAAAAATTATTTTTGACATGTGATCATTTAATATTTATTTGAGGAGAAGGAGGAGGTGTTCCAGACGTCGAGGTCGCAATCACGATCCCGTCGATAATGAGGAGGAAAGGATCAAGCCTGTGGTCGCACTTGATGAGGTCTCTGCGGAGCACTTTATAGTTGTCAAAGGAATTGTTGCGAGCGAGGAGGGAATTCTCCATCATCCCTACTTGGAGTTTGAAAAGAGGTTATATGTTTGGTAGCTTAGTTAGTGTGGATTGGAACTCGATTGATTGATGAATTCTTACAATGGAGAATCATTTTATTTCTATTGCCCAGTTCTTTTAATTGTACAATTGATGTGCCGGGCACTGATTTATGGAGAATAATGTTATTACAATTTTATTCCAGTGTTTAGTTCTTTCAATTGACCAATTCATGTGTCGGGAAGTTGTCTTGACATGATATATGTATTATGGTATACCTTGTTTTGGATTTTTTAGATGATAGTGACGAATGTTAGATTTTGCCCCTTCTCCAACCCTAACTCTTGATAGTGATATGACTAAAATGGTTTCTAAATAGATATAATAACACATTTCTATATGCTGAACTATGGAACTATTTGTTGGTGCTTTCTTTACATGGAGAGAGCTTGCTCTCAACATGCCTTATAAAATTTTAGTCCCACATCGGAAATGCACCATGAGTTATCTCAACATATATACTTGGTTGTGTTGTTGAGAGATGCACATGGGGTGGTGACCCTAAGGAGGGAACCATATGGGTGATTTTACTAGGAGGTAAGAATAAGGCTCCAAGGATTAAACATTAATGCTTTTGTCATTCTCTTGGATTAATTCCATTTGGAGCTAAGCCCCAAAGGGGCTTAGCGACTCGGACTCGGACTCATGGGCTCATGAGGCATAATGTGCATTTTGTTGGCGCCCATGTGGCTCATGCGGTCCATGCGGCTCATGCGGTCCATGCGGCCATGAGGCCATGCGGCTCATGCGGCCAGGCTGCTGCTGCTGCTGTCGCAAGGAGGGCTCCGCTGACTGTGAAGACTACAAGTCAGTTATAGAAAGACTGATTCAATGCGATTAATTCAGATCCACTTTTTGTGGGATTTGAATTAATTTCGTTGCTATCTTTGTGGGATTTGAATTAATCTCGTTGCTATCTTTTTGGGATTTGATTCAATCTTTCCATAACTGAAGAGGCGGCTAGGGTTTCCACCCTCTCTTTATATATACTCTCTTCTGGCCTCCTTTGTGGGGACTACGAAAATTATAAGTCAGAAAGAAGAAAGAGAGAGGTGCTGCTGCCGCCATTACAAGTCCATCCGAGGAGTCAGAACAGAGGTGACTTCAAGCATTCCACAAGTTCTTCAACTTGCTGGTTCCTGGAAGCAATTCATGTGGGACGAATCTTGCTTTGAGCAACGGTGTTTTGACACCCCAGCAATTGTTCTTCATCTCATCTTTCTCTAGTTTTTGTAACTCGTTCTGTCCCAATTGCAACACATTTGCAAGAAAGAACTGAGATCTTCTCTTCTCTATTTCCTTCCTTCATATTGTAAATCTGGCTATTGGTTTTTTTTGTATCATCGTAGATCTCGATTGCATCAGTTTTACCATCTGTGATCAAGCCCAGGGACAAACAATCTCAAAGCAAGATCCTTGTAGATGGAAAACATTAATGCTTCGCTCGTCCAATCGGACTACTGCAAGTTGGAAAAGTTCGATGGAGAGCATTATCAAGTCTGGAAGAGAAAGGTGTATCTAACTCTTCAACTAAAAGACGTTGATCATGTTCTGTTGGAGGAAGAACCTTCTATTTTAGATACTGGATCTACTACCGCAATCAATGCGGCTACCAAACTCCAGGCTAAATGGAGAAGAGAAAATAGCATCTGCAGGCTTCTTATCCTGAATGCTATGGAGGATTCCCTGGCAGAATCCTAGTCGAAGAAGGAATTTGCTAGAGACATATGGAAGTCTGTGGAAAAACTGTATGAAGAAGACAGGAATAGGAGCAAGATGTTTGTGGTTGAAAAATATCACAAATTGCTCTTTGAGGACGAGAAGTCCATGTTGCCACAGGTGAAGGAATTTCTGAAGCTGCGTCAGAAACTGGAAGACGAAGAGATGCCCCTTCCCGACAAGTTTGTTGTTGGAGAGATCGTCTCAAAACTTTCTGCTGGATGGAGTACCTTCTATGCAAGGATGCTCAGAAAGAAGCTAGACATTAGCTTGGGAGATCTACTTCAAGAGATCCATGTTGAGGACGAGATACGTTTCCAACAGAAGGTGGACACTCTGTCCAAACAGTTGGCTAAAGCCAATCTAGTGCAGACGAGAGATCCTAAGGGGAAGCAGGCGGCTTCTCATCCCAAGAAGAAGGACTTCACTAATCTAAAAGTGAAGGGTCCTTCATTCAAGCAACAGAAGACTAAGTCCCACGTGACTTGTTACAATTGTGGCAAGAAAGGCCACTACAAGAGTGAATGCAGATCCAAGCCTAAACAATCAGAGAATGGTGAGCCTAGTAAGGTTTCATTGGTTTCTAACATTGTTTCTATGATAGCATAGGTCACAACTGTGGGTGTTGACTCTGACTGGTGGATAGACACTGGTGTGACTTGCCATGTCTGTTCTGGCAAGGAATGGTTCGTCACGTACCAGCCGATATCTGAGAAAGTTGTTATGGCGAACCAGGCCCAAGCTAAAGTTCTGGGGATCGGGACTGTAGAGCTGAAACTCACTTCTGGGAGCACTCTGATGCTTCAAGGTGTGAAGCATGTTCCGGTGATTGCCAAGAACCTGATCTCTGGGAGCATGCTCTGCAACGCAGGCTTGAGGATGGACATCAATGCTGGTCAGATGGTGATGTCCAAGAAGGGAACATACTTCGGAAAGGCTTATCAAACCGAAGGAATGTTTAAAATTCAGCTTGTCAACCAGTTTAATGATATTAATACAGTTGTAATTTCTGATTATTCTCTTGTGTTGTGGCATAATAGACTAGGACATGTTCATTGTAAAAGAATTAACAAAATGTCCAGTCTAGGACTTATCTCCAATTGTGGGGGTAAGGTAGAGAAGTGTGAAGTATGTGCTCAGACAAAGATCACAAGGAAACCCTTTCATCGGGTCAATCGAAGCACAGATCTTCTGGAGTTGGTGCACTCTGATATCTGTGACTTCAAGCAATTCTCTACAAAAGTCGGAATGAAGTATTTCATAACCTTCATCGATGACTTCTCAAAATACACGTTCGTCTACTTGCTCAAGTCTAAAGATGAAGCGTTCGAGAAGTTCAAGGAGTTCAGGGCCGAGGCTGAACGACAAACTGGACAACAACTCAAGAGGCTAAGAAGTGATCGAGGCGGAGATTATCGGTCTCATGAATTCACATTTTTCTGCAAAGAATATAGAATCATAAACGAGACTACTGCTCCGTATTCTCCTCAATCTAACGGAGTAGCGGAGAGGAAGAATAGAACGTTGACAGAAATAATGAACTCAATGCTTCTAACCACGGGTCAACCTAAATGCTACTGGGGAGAAGCTGCATTGACGGCCACTTTTATTCTAAATAGAGTGCCGTATGCAACTTCGGACGTAACTCCTCATGAACTCTGGTTCAAAGTCAGACCAAACTTGAATGTCATTCGAGTATGGGGGTGTCTAGCGTATGTGAAGCTCCCAGATCTAAAGATTCAGAAGCTGGGGACAAGGACTACGAAAGCGATCTTCTTGGGGTATGCCGAAAAGAGTGATGCTACGAGATTTCTTGATATTGAGTCAAATCATATCATCGAATCTCGCGATGCTGAATACTTTGAAGACAAGTTTGCAAAAGACAAAAATATTATTTTTTCGAACATTCCGAAAAATGATGTAGGTGCAAATGAGACTGAAATCTCATATGGGCCAGTAGTCCAAGAAGAAGCTGTTGTTGAAGAAACAACTCTTTTACCAGAACTCGCAGAGCCATCAGCTAAGCGAGCGAGGAGACTGAAAGACTTCGGAGATGACTTTGTCACCTATCATGTGGAAGCAGATCCGCTTACCTATGATGAGGCGATGAAGACCAGAGATGCTATCTTCTGGAAGGAGGCAGTGAATAACGAGTTTGACTCTATCACCTCCAATAACACATGGGTGTTGGTAGATCTACCTGAAGGAGAAAAGCCCATCGGATGTAAATAGAACTTCAAGAAGAAGATGAAGGTAGATTGAACTATTGACAAGTTCTAGGCTAGGCTGGTAGCCAAGAGATTTTCTTAGAAACAGGGGATAGACTACTTTGACACGTACGCTCCAGTATCTCGGATGACCACTATCAGGATGTTAATCGCTCTAGCAGCTATACATAAGTTGGTGATACATCAGACGGATGTAAAGACAGCATTCCTCAAGGGGAGCTAACCGAAGAGATTTACATGCAACAGCCAGATGGATTTATCGTCAAAGGTCTTGAAGACAAAGTCTGCAAGTTGGTGAAATCATTGTATGGTTTGAAGCAAGCTCCCAACATGTGGCATAAGAAGTTTGACAAAGTTATTAGGGCAAACGGCTACAAAGTCAGCAAGACGGACAAATGCGTTTACACAAATTTCGCTGATGGAAGAGGAGTTATCGTTTTTCTGTACGTGGACGACATGCTAATCCTAGGGACGGATATAGGTTGTGTCATGGAGACAAAGAAGTTTCTCTCAACCAAGTTCAGTATGAAGGACTTGGGGGATACAGATGTCATCTTGGGCATAAAGATCATCTGGACAGACACTGGAGTAGCGCTGTCACAATCTCACTACATTGAGAAGATGCTCACACGCTATGGGTATAAGGATCTTCCAAGGATCGATATGCCATACATGTGTGATCAGAAGCTGAAGCCAAACTCGAGGGAAAGCGTCAGGCAGCTGGAGTACTCTAGCATTATCGGAAGTTTGATGTACGCAACTACTGCCACAAGGCCTGACATAGTTTTTGCCGTGGGAATGCTGAGTCAGTTCACTAGCAACCCAGGGATTAAGCACTGGAAAGCTGTGAAGCGGGTGATGAGATATCTTAAGAAGACTTAGACATATGTATTGTACTACAACGGGTATCCGACAGTAGTGGAAGGCTTCAGTGATGCTAGCTGGTGTTCAGAGGTGGAAAGCGAGAGATCCACAGGTGGATATGTCTTTTCATTGGGTGGAGATGCTATATCATGGAAGTCGAAGAAGCAGACTATACTCTCTCGTTCCTCCATGGAATCTAAATTTTATGCACTTGAAACTGTAGCATATGAAGCAGAATGGCTTCGGGAGCTCATGTATGATCTTCCAGTGGTTGGGGCTCAGATACCGATATACTGTGACAACCAGGCGACTGCGGCGGTAGCATAAAATGATCTCTTCAACGGGAAGAAGAGGACTGTGCGGTTGAAGCACAGGGCAGTACACGATCTTATCAAAAGAGGTATAATTGCAGTGATTGATGTTCGGAGTCAGGAGAACCTGGCAGATCCGTTCACAAAGGGCCTCAAGCGCCAGTTGGTCGATGATACAGCTTGTAAAATGGGCTTGAAGGCATTCTGATAGTGTGTCTTTGTAATCCTACCATAAAGTTTTATGCTATTAGTTCAAAGAGAAATCTACTAGGCATCTAACTTTTGGTTCAAAGGAGGATCACTGACTGGGAAACTATCAGGTAATAGTGGATACTTGTTCTCTAGAACATGGAAGGGATACGAATCCATAACCACTGTTGTCTACTATGTATTTTTTTTACAAAAAAACAGATCCTGTGGAAGGTTGGCTTAAACGCCTTAATGAGTTCTCAGGCAGAGCGAATGTCGGGTATGCTTTACAGGAAGCACGGTAGAGCAGCACTACAAGAAGTGAAACTCCATGCTATAGTGGGATGACTCCACCATGAGGTTCCCAGGTCTGGGGTAATACCTCGGCTTTACAAGCCAAGTCATAGCGGCGTAGCACCACAAATAGGAAGGTAGCCTAATGCTGTATGACATAATTAAAGTGTTATAGATAGCACTACAAAAGGGAGGATGGCCCCATGTTACAGTGGCACGACACCATGATAAGGTACCCAGGTAGGGGTAAAGCCTCGGCCTTGCAAGACATGTCATTGCGGCGTAACACCGCAAGAAAGTCTTAGGCTTCATGCTGAGTAGATTGGCACTACAAAGAGGCTGAGACCTCATGCTACAGTAGTATGACACTACGATGAGGTTCCCAGGTAGGGGTAATGCCTCGGCTTCAGGCTATGTCATAGCGGCGTAGCACCGCAAGAAAGCACAAGGCTGTCTCTTTAATAAAGAACTCACCTATAGTGTATGGAAAGAGATATCAGGCCGTCTCTTGAGGGTAAACTTATAGAAGCCCAAAATTATACACTGAAATCAGGCTGACACAGGGCCTTTAATGTGCAGCCAGAAGCATACGTAACTACACTTTGTGAGTGGAAAGAATTACAATTGTGGTACAGAATTCAAGGCGTAGTCCATTCTTATATCACATTGTTATTTAACCCATGTGGGAAGATTCAAGTCGTCAGCGACATCTATCCTAATGTAAAATGGACAGTTACTGTAGGGAACGCTCAACCCTAGACACATATATATGTTGTGATATGTGGGGGATTGTTGGTGCATTCTTTACATGGAGAGAGCTTGCTCTCAACATGCCTTGTAAAATTTTAGTCCCACATCGGAAATGCACCATGAGTTATCTCAACATATATACTTGGTTGTATTGTTGAGAGATGCACATGGGGTGGTGACCCTAAGGAGGGAACCATGTGGATGATTTTACTAGGAGGTAAGAATCAGGCTCCAAGGATTAAGCATTAATGCTTTTGTCATTCTCTTGGATTAATTCCATTTGGAGCTAAGCCCCAAAGGGGCTTAGCGACTCGGACCCGGACTCGGACTCCGACTCGGGCTCATGGGCTCATGAGGCATAATGTGGCATTTTGTTGGCGCACTTTGCACTTAGCACGTCAGCAGTCATGCGGCCATGCGGTCTTATGCGGCATGCAGCTCATATGCGGCCTCATGCGGTCCATGCGACTCATGCGGCCATGCGGCCATGCGGCTCATGCGGCCATGCGGCTCATGTGGCCATGCGGTTATACGGCCATGTGGCCCATACGGCTCATACGGTCCATGCGGCCATGCGGCCCATGCGGTCCATACGGTCCATGCGGCTCATGCGGCTCATGCGGTCCATGCGGTCCATGCGGCTCATGCAGTCCATACAGCCATGAGACCGTGTGGCTCATGCGGCCAGGCTGCTGCTGCTACTGTCGCATGGAGGGCTCCGCTGACTGTGCAGACTACAAGTCAGTTATGGAAAGACTGATTCAATGTGATTAATTCAGATCCACTTTTTGTGGGATTTGAATTAATTTTGTTGCTATCTTTGTCGGATTTGAATTAATCTCGTTGCTATCTTTTTGGGATTTGATTCAATCTTTCCATAACTGAAGAGGCGGCTAGGGTTTCCACCCTCTCTCTATATATACTCTCTTCTGGCTTCCTTTGTGGGGACTACGAAAATTATAAGTCAGAAAGGAGAAAGAGAGAGGTGCTGCTGCCGCCATTGCAAGTCCATCCGAGGAGTCAGAATAGAGGTGACTTCGAGCGTTCCACAAGTTATTCAACTTGCTGGTTCCTGGAAGCAATTCGTGTGGGGCGAATCTTGCTTTGAGCAACGGTGTTTTGACACCCCCAGCAACTGTTCTTCATCTCATCTTTCTCTAGTTTTTGTAACTCGTTCTGTCCCAATTGCAACATGTTTGCAAGGAAGAACAGAGATCTTCTCTTCTCTATTTCCCTCCTTCATATTGTAAATCTGGCTACTAGTTTTTTTTGTATCATCGTAGATCTCGATTGCATCGATTTTACCATCTGTGATCAAGCCCCTGGACTAACACTATTAAATATAACTTTCATTTCTGTTAGTTGATAATCAGATTCATCATCTTTCTTTTAGTTAGTATCTGCAAATAGAGGATCATTAGTAAGTTTGAAATTGATAAGAGTAACTTTTTTGCACAGCCTTACCGCCTTATCCTTAATAGTTGATATATAAAAGTTTATTGTTTAAGTGAGAACCTGTGATCCTCTTCCTCTTGAAGTTCCCATATATTGCCCAATGTTGGATGCAATTAATGGATTCCTTGATGTCGACAATTCAGTTGTGGCAAACTTATTCATAAATCATAATTTCATCCTTTGAGGACATTAATTAGAGCCTGGTTGACTGATCGAGCTAGTTGACCTTCAATTATATACGATGTGATCTTATGTTTGTTTTGAGTCAGACTAAATTTGTAGAATGGTAAGTGGGATTCGTATTATCTTAATTTGTTCCCATCATTGCTTCATTCAATATTTAAATTTATTGTTATAACTTCAATCAATATTTAATTATTGTCAAGTTTTCTTTTCTTTTGGAAATTTTGGGTGCATCTATATAGACTGCAATGTGTATTTGTATAGATAGTATGAGTATGCTAAGTATTTATGTTTGACAAGGAAATGCTATTTGTAGGGACATACGGCTTTCTTTAAGTTGTTCATCCCCAAGTTTGACCAACTAGGATCGGGGAATGTGATTATCTTCTCAACTCTGGAGTAGGTAACATGAAAACCATATCCTTGAAGTGCACATATGTAACATAAAATCATATTCTTATTTATTAGCCTAGAAGTTAATATAACTTCTCATTTACATCATTGGATACAGAGAAAACTTGTAGCAAGTTGGGCGAGCAAGCTAATCTAGATTCAAGCCAAGAGTTATCTCCTGAATAAGTTAGCTATGCTCATGTATCTGAAGGCTGAGAGTTATCTCCTATGTGTTGGCCATGCCCATCTTCATCTCAAAGTTAGATTGCTTGTACATATCCCAATGCCATTTTTTTCGTTCACAGAATTTTACCTCAAAATATATACATCCTAACAGTTATCTTATAGTTGTACTTATGAAATTCATTATACAGATCCTCAATAAAGATCTCGACAATAGACAAGCAATATGTTTGTCCAGGTCTTGTTGCAGCAATTTTACAAAAATAAAAAACAAAGGTAACTTAGATCTATAAAGCAAATATCGAAATATTCTTGAATGAATTTAATAAAATATTTCAATAACCTACTTCTACCTGGTATCCAATAAGTGAAGAAATACCACATTTTCTATGGTCGTAAAGGAACATGAATTGTATTTTAAATTTTAACCAAGAGATTAAGCAAGTATATCAGAAAAAAGAGAGTTCTTCCTTGAATAAAAAGGGTCCATGTATGTGAACCTCCTATCAAGGGCTTTAGCACTTTCTTGGGATTTCACTGAACCTGTCTTGAGGAGAAAGGGGCAGGCTACTTAGTATATATCGTCATTAACTTCCATATATCCTAAATCATAGAAATAGATGTACATGCATAGTTTCCTAGATCTTTTAGTCAAATGTATTCATGCTTAGTTGTTGAAATAGTAGTCTCAGTTCTTACCACCATAATAAGAAATGATGGTAATATATTTTACTTGTTCAAAATGCTATTGTTTATACATTTATCCACATGCTGATTATCACTACTGAAAGTTAGTAGTCATTACCAGCCAATAATGGTTTGCCATCAGAAACTGCCACATTGAAGAACATTAGAATTTTGACATCTTCCAAATAAAAACCTTAGCAATAACCTTCCTACTAGTTACGTCATGCTGCCCATAATACAAGTACATAATTACTTTATATATGATTTGCTGCTATCAACAACTTGTGTACACTTGTATGAGTGTCAACTGTCATACTATTTTTGATGTTCTGAAATGGCTTATTTTCAGCCTTAAGAAGTTAATAAAGATAATAATGTAGAATACAAATAAATATAAAGTAAAATCATTTAACAATACAACCCTCTAAATGAGAAGAATGTAGCAGAGGTGGGTAATTGTTTTCTTCGTGTCAGAACTCAGTTGTTCTATAAAAGAAGGCCATGTGTGCTTTACTAAGATGAAGTGGCTAATTATAGTAAGTTGGGGTTAGAATAGATGAATATAAAATATATTGCTGCAAATAGACCTTGGTGAGAGAAATACCTGGTTGATGTGAAATACATTTTTATGTTAAACTTCATTATATTCTTTAGTTGGGTTCTCTGATCATGTTCGCTTGGCATCTATGTAGATCAGGAGATGAATTCTAAATGAAGATGAATTAGGATTTCTCAAGGCCAAGTAACCCATTTATTATAATGATGGTTTACAGGTGAGGAAATTAATGTGTTAATAATTGTGCCTTCCATTTACAAAGACCCGCCTCTTTAATTAAATTGTTCTCCTTTCTGAATGGAAATACAGAAGACACACGAGTATCTTAATGCAAATAAGCCAGCTAAATTCTGTCATAGATAATATCTCTTCACGCTTGAGAGGAGGTGGGAATAGTTCAACGCTGGAGCCTATTGAAGCTAATTCAGAAGTTAAATCGACAATGTAGAACTACTGATGCCTTTTCTGTTCTGTGCCATATTTCTTTGAGATAAGATACCAGTTGTGCCATAAAGTATTTATTTCATCTTATTTGGAATTTAAGTTTTGCAAATATAAGCCTACATTATTTTGAAAGGATTCAACTTTATACTTGCAAAATCCAAATAATGAAACACTATTCTATAGCTGGTGGAAACTAGAGATCTAACTGTTGTTACTAATACGAACTTCAGAAGTTTTAGCCATGGATAATTGGATAGAGCAAGCTTTTTGTATCGGTGTTGGCATGGTATGGTTCTTTTGCAATGGTACGATCCTATTATAATTTTTTCTTGGAAGGTTGTCAACAGCTTTCAGACCTATTTGATACATTGCATCCCCTATTTTCTTGCTTTAAGATAGCTACCTCTTTTTATAGAGTAAAATGATGTTATCGGATATTTTCATTTACAAGTTGGCCGGCCAATCTCCTTTTGGAACTCTCACACCTGACATAATTTTCCTAACACTCTTGTATAGCTTAGATGGGGTATAGTTTTCATTTGCGGGGAGCTAGAGAACTCCACATCTCCTTTCTAATATTAACACATAACCTACTCTGTTAAGGACTATTTTTCTTTTTAACATAAGCAAATATGTAAAAATTTCTAAACAACTTGATGCAGTAGTATAATGCATCGGAACATTCTTGGTTCAAGTAGTTTCTCCATCTTTTATAAATTTATAAGTTTTGGTTCATGTACATTCTTCTTAATTCCATTGCTTAAGTTATTTGTACATACATAGAATAATGTGCACATCGCCAGTTTCTGTGGTAATTACATAAGTTTATTTGCTTACCTATTATATTTTCCATTTTTGTGTCCTACAAACCATGAACCTAGTGGTTGGTATTGAATTTTCTCAGTGGCTAATCATAAGTTAAATTGCTCTTTGTAGATGGATTTAACATGGTTGGTGCTCTCTCAAAACAGGCCACCATGCTTGGTGCTTCTTCCTGTTATTGTTGGTTTTTTGTTTTTTTTTTCTTTCCTGCATTATTGAAAGTTTGCCCCCTAACATTGTCTAGTGGTGGTATTAGTTTGACCTGCTTTTCTTGCTCAACCTAAGAATAAAGCATCACCTAAGAGCATCTCCAACCCTATTGTCTTGTTAAGTGTTGTGAGTCTTAGGTGGTTCCTATGTGGCATGAGCCACAAGACAATGTCTTGTTTATGTGGCAAAATTATATCTCAAAAGACAATGAGATAAAAAACACTCTCCAATGCAAAAGTATTGAGAAGACAACAAAAAGTATTTTTTCCAACTTCCAAGGCAACTTTTATGGCAACTACTCATCTTCTTTCTTTTTTCTAATATTTTTTATTCATAATTGATAACATGGAAGAGAAGACATTGTCAAGTGCATTGTCTAGAACAAGACAATCAACTTCACAATGTCTTCTTTAATTTTTGCCACATAAGCTTCACAGTTGACTTGACAATTTCATTGGAGAAGAACTTTTGAATAAAATTTTGTCATTCCTATGTGGCATTAACTTTTTTCCAAAGTCACAATAGGGTTGGAGATGCTCTAATGGAAATTTTGAACTAGAGAGGCTCGATCTCCAGCTACAGTATTAAATAAATCTCAACTATATTGTACAAGTGGCATTAATTAGGTGAGTTTTACTTCTATATGACAACAAATTCTCTGCAGACTTCAGGCCTGCTTTCTGGTAGACTTGATAAAAGCATGTGTACTATTCTGAGCAACAAGTCCTTGAATTACCTCAAGGCTTATTGAGAACAAGATTGATCCGATCTCCAGCTACTGAATTAAATAAATCTCAACTATATTGTACCAGTGGCATTAATTAGGTGAGTTTTACTTCTATATGACAATAAATTCTTTGCAAACTTCAGGCCTGCTTTCTTTATAGTTTTGATATATTTCAGGTATGGGTAATGTTCCGAGCAACAAGTCATTGAATTACCTCAAGGCTTATTGAGAACAAGATTGACCCTACCTGGGCTTTGCCTTATTTTTATGATATTGCAACCTCTATCAGCATTTTCCATATAGTCTAATACAATAAATTACTATTTGACTTGATATTAGAAGAATGAGACCTTTTAATACTTGGATATGCTGCACATAAGAAGTCTGCTTTCTTGAAAAATAGCAATGATGTAACACCAACTTATATTCCATGCTTAGACTAAAACTCGAATTCTGGACCTACAGATTAGGCATTTGATCCTACAACAAACTAAATGTAGGCTGAAGAATGGTCTTGTAGCAGTGTTTATTAGTGAGCTTTGCTGAAGTTATCTAGTGACTACATGAAGCATATTTGAATCTGTTGGCTACGAAAATTTTGATATCATAGAAGAAAGGCTACGTAGAACTTAATCCAAGGATAGTTTAAGTTTGATAGACCAGTTTTACTAAAGATCTATTTAGTTTAAAATTTTACATGTCTTTAGCTACTCCCATTTTTACTAAAGAGCTTGTTGTTTGTTTTGGCCAATTATAGAAACTGCAAGCTTCTGTCAGCCATGGATGCAAGTACTTTCATTCTTCCTCAAGAGAGCCTTGTCTTGCTTGATCATCCAGAAACACAAGTTTGAAATGTTGTGGTTTCCTTCATCCAGAGCTTTGCCTTTTAAATAATGTAATTTTTCCTTATTAAAATATATGCTATTGAAAATTATGTGGTCGAGTTGTTATTCAAATATTATGTGGTTCAGTTACCATTTTGGAATGGTCGAATTGTTATTGAAAATTATTTGGTTTAGTTACTAGTTTGGAATGATAGAATTGTTATTGGAAATTTTATGGTTTAGTTACCAGTTTGGAATGATTGAATTGTCATGAAAGTGAAATGTTATGAAATTTGATATGTTGTGTATTATTATTTAGCTACAAGTTAAATGCAGGTTTTTATAATTTTTTTAATAGCATATTTGTAAATGTTATAACCATTACAATGAGTGGACAATAGTGACAAAAAAAGTTTAGTTACAAAAATAATCATGACAAAAAATATATTTCATAACATTAATAATCGTGACCAATTATATATTTCGTAACATTAACAAATGTAACCAATTGTAATTTCTTCACAGTTATAACCGTGACAAATTGTATTTTCCTCACGGTTCTTACCGCGATGAAAATAATAATTCCTCACGGTTATAACCGTAAAGAAAAAATAATTCGTCACGATTATTAGCATCACAAAACTTTACCACGCCACAACCATAACGGTTATTACCATCACAAAATTTTTTGTCACGGTAATAACCGTAGGCAATCGACTATTATGGTATAGTGGTTGGGGCAAATAAAGAGACATGCGCCAAGATATGCAGTACCCTACGTGCATATACAAATAGCGCATAATCCAAACAGACCCATGCGCATAATTGAAGCAAAACCTATGCACCAATCTGAGTAGTACCCATGCACACACATGCATGATCTGAGTCCCATATACATGATTTAAACAAAATCTATGCGCAACATCTGGGCAGATCCATGTGCGTACATATGCATAATCTGAACAGATCTTATGCGCATTATCTGAGTTGACCCATATGCATAATTAGTTACATATATCATGCCAAATAGAGACTGTCACATAGGTACTGGCTTGCAGAGGCTATCCACACAACTGAGTCAGGCAAATAAATGCCTTGATCTTCTTTTCAACTGTCTTGAGATGCTTCTTGAGAAACTCCTCGTCCCCTCTAGCATAAATTGGAATCTCTATGCACTATCAGCGTACCCGATCTATCATGTACTGTGCATCGTCCCTGGATAGGTTGGCCCAACACTCGTCCAATCAACAGAAATAATCATGACAAAAAATATATTTCGTAATATTAATAATCATTACCAATCGTATATTTTATAACATTAATAACTGTGACCAATTGTATTTTCTTCGCGTTTATAACTGTGACCAATTGTATTTTCCTCACGGTTATTACCGTTACAAAAAAAATTCATCACGATTATTTTCGTCACAAAACTTTTACCACGTCGCAACCGTAACGGTTATTACCGTGACAAATTTTTTTATGGTAATAACCGTGAGCAATCGACCATTATAGTGTAGTGGTTAGGGCAAAAAAGACGCATGCGCCAAGATATGTAGTACCCTACGTGCATATACAAAATCACATAATACAAACAGAACCATGCGCATAATTTGAGCAAAACCTAAGCGCCAATCTGAGCAGTACCCATGTACCCACGTACATATTATCTGAGTCCTATATACATGGTTTAAACAAAATCTATGTGCAACATCCGAGTAACATCGGAGTAGATCCATGTGCATACATACGCATAATCTAAACAAATCTTATGCGCATTATTTTACTTGACCCATATGCATAATTAGTTGCATACATCATGCCGAACAGAGAATGTCACATATGTATTGGCTCGCAGAGGTTGTCTACACAACTGAGTCATGCAAATAAATGCCTTGATCTTCTTCTCAACTGTCTTGAGATGCTTCTTGAGAAACTCATCGTCCTCTCTAGCATAAATTGTAATCTCCATGCACTATCGGCGTACCCGATCTATCATGTACTGTGCATCATCCTCCCTCGATAGGTTGGCCCAACACTCGCAACCAAAAGAAACAATTATGACAAAAAAATATTTCGTAACATTAATAATCGTGACCAATTGTATATTTCGTAACATTAATAACCGTGACCAATTATATTTTCCTTACGGCTATAACCGTGACCAATTGTATTTTTCTCACGGATATTACTGTGACAAAAAAATAATTTTTGGCCCAATGATTGTATCATGTTTTTGAATATGGTTAATATGTTAAGTTTAGCATTTCATTATCACTAATCTTCATACTATCACTATAGTTTTTATACTTATACTTATACCTTTGGTGATATGTGCTTATTATTTTACTTATTAGTGATATGAGTTTTTAGTATATATATCTTAAATTTGTTTGAGTTACCAAAATCAAAACTATGTTTTGATTATGGTTATTCAATTAAGTTTAACATTATGATATCGCTAATATTTATGCTATCACTATAGCTCTTATACTTAAACTTAGCATTGTCCTACTGTGCTTTATCTTATCATATTTGCTACATGTATATTGCTTTGTTCGTCTAACATGTACATACAGAAAAGCAATAAGCAAGATCAATGAGGACATATGCAATGAAGAAATCATGGTGGGCCAAAGACGACTGATCCCACAAGATTTCTCTGAACCACCCGACGACATCTCCGGAACCACGCACTCGGGGGTTCCGCTGTCCGGTCAGTGGACGGGGGTCGAGGGGGCAGCGCTCCTCGTCGGGGGTTCAGGGGCGAAGTCCCCAAAAGGTATCCAGTTTTCACAAACTGAGTATCTTTGAACAATTGCCGCCAAGGGAAAAAGCCATCATCTATTAAGAAAAGAAGCCATGTTATGCCATCATCATTTCAAGACTCTGAAGAAGCCTGCACCTGCTACAATATATCTGGAGTCTGTAATGAGTCTTAGAAATAATTTTAAACATAAGAAATGGATGGAAAAATCGAAAGCTAGGGTAGAAATTAGCCAGGATCATTTTTGGATGAAAATTGACATACCGACGGTATACCGGTCTATACCTGGTATACCGATTTTTGTTCACAGAAAGTTTATGTCTACAAAAATTAACATACCGACAGAATACCGATCTATACCGACGGTATACCGATTTAGTAGCGTTGAAAATCCAACGGTCGAATTTTGAACATTTAATGATCCCAACGGCTATATTTTTAGCCGTTGCAATTCCATACCGGTATTCCGACGGTATACCGGTTCCTACCGACAGTATACCGATCGATGACAGAAAAGTTGCCTTTGAGCTCTTTTCAAAACTTTGTTTATAAATAGCCTTGAAACCCTTCATTCAAGGTTGATGCTTTGAGCCTAAAAATTTCTAAACCACCAAAGCCTATCCACAAACAACTCTACAAAGCTTTAATTATCATCGAATCCAAAAGTGCTAGAGTATTCAAGAGTTGTACTTTTTGATCTTCAAGTGTTAGAAGATCAATAGTTCTCTTCATTTCCTTTTTGAAGTTGACGAACCTTCGTAAGAAAACTCGTGTGTAAGAAGTTGGCGAGTTCTTCGGATCCAAACTCGTGGTGAAGTTGGCGAGTTCTTCGGATCCAAACTCGTGTGTAACTATTTACTCAAATAGTAGATTAAAGCCGGAGAGAGTTCCGGGACTGGAGTACCCCTTGGGAGGATACCAGGATATATCGTGTGTCGGTATTGTTGTTGCTACTTCTCTTGCACTTATATTTTTAAATTGCCCATTAGCTTGTGCTAAGTGCTTGATTAGTTAGCTTGACCCTATTCACCCCCCTCTAGGGTTACTATAATTGGAATCAGAGCAAGGACTCTATTGTTAGGCTTAACATCCTTAGAGTAGATCTTTTGTTAATTTTTCTATGGCATCATATTCCTCCTCCTCCGATAAAGAGGATTTTACTTCTAGTAGCATGGACAATCATATTTCTTCTAAATACAAAAAATGCTCTAAGTGGAAAGCCATGGCCAACCAATCCTTATAGATTCTTGATGACCTTCATTCTACAAATGAAAAACTTTCAGAAAAGGTTATTCATTTAGAAGAATCTAATGAGTTTTTGAGAAATGAAAACAATGATTTATTATCTAGACTTGATTTTTAAAACTCATCTTGTGTTTCTTTAAAGAATTTGAATGATGCTTTAATTTTGAAAATTAAATCTCTTTCCTCATCAATAGAAGATCTTAAGAGGCAAACACATGAGCTAAATCATTTGCATGATTCTTCTATTGAATCTTTAAAGAAACAAAATGATGATTTTATTTCTAGAATTGCTTTATTTGAAAAAGAGAATTATGCTTTAAATGCTAAATTTGATTCTCTTACTTGTTTGCATGACGATTTGCTGTTAGAACATGATATTCTTATAAGACCAAATTCATACATGCTCACTCTAGAGATATTCATCATTCTAGTATGTCACATGTTCATAATCATACTTATTCCGATACATGTACACATACTAGTATTAGGTGCTTCTATTGCTCACATATTGGACACATGAGCTTAACTTGTCCTATTCGTAGGAGTTTTTCTACCAATGCTAGAGTAAATAGTATATGGGTCCCTAAAGTTAACAAATGTGGATCCAAGTTTATTTGGATACCAAAGTCTTCACCTAATGTTGTAGGTGGAGCTTCTTATATCGGGACATAGCATCGAGGAGCGTGTTGGTGGTTGTAAAGCTCAAAGGTCATCTTCCAAGTAATTGCACCAACACAAGCGTGGCCACTAGAGCCACTTTGGTAACATGCTAAACGATTCTCTTTAAATTGTTTATATTTGTAGAATCTAGCATGTTTCTCTTGATGTCTTGCTACTAGCTCACATTGATATCCTTTAGTTGCCTTTTATATAAATCAATGTGAGATATAATACTAGCATGCTTAGTTAATTTTCTTATTAATTCTTTTATCTAGCATGACTAGTTACTCGGCTTAAATGATTAGTTCACTCTATGTAGTTTATCACTCATTTTTATATTTGTGTGACATAGTTATATATGCATGGTCGTTATTCTTTATCTTTATTTGTAAAGCATGCATATTGTAGCTCCCCTTCCCAAAAATTTAGAAATATTTTTTTATTATTTATTTGATTTCAATGGTGATTTTTAGATTTTATAAATAATTATTTAGTTAATTATTATGGTAGATGACTTTAGCCATAGTTGAGTTTTGAACTACCAGATGACTAGGAATCATGGCACGGACAGTTCAGTGGCGTGCCTTGACTAGTGTATTAGCCCTGATAGGGAAGGCCGAACCATAGTGATATCCTAACTAGGAAAACCAGGCCAAGTTGTGACATGACCATTATAAATAGTTTAATTATTCATTATTAATATTATTTAACGTCTAGGTGACCCGATCGTACCAAACTAGTCAAACTGGACCCGAACTAAGCCCAAGCCCACGTAGTCGGGTAGTATGTTTAGAGACGACCATATAGAGGTATGTTGTATTGGCATTCTACTTTAGTGATTTAGAAAGCAATTTGGGAACGATTGTTGTATATATATATATATATATATATATATATATATATATATATATATATATATATATATATATATATATATATATATATATATATATATATTATTGTGCTTGTTATTAGAAATAGTATTTGTTTGGTAATATAGTAAATAAATTTCTTTAACAGATATTTTGGACTCTATGGTATTTATCTAAGTTATATATATACTAGTGTATATATATAGAAGTATATTTATAATATATGGAATTAGGCTTTATACATATTATTGTCAATGTATTTTATTCATGTGAATTTTGGTATATAAATTGGGAATTGGATTTCAATATGGATATCACTTAATAATTAATTCTCGTATTTGTATTTATAGTATTTATGTATGTGTACGTATATATAAAATATATATTATGTATAAGTGTATGTGTGTATGTGTATAAATAAATATGTACACGCGTATACGTGTAAGTATATATATATATATATATATATATATTTTATATATATATATATATATATATATATATATATATATATATATATATATGGATGTGTGTGTATATGCAGATATATGTATAGGCCATTCTAGATATAGGATAAGATTTTTGGTGTATACATGGCTATATGAATAATATATATATATATATATATATATATATATATACATATATATATATATATATATATATATAAAATAAAAAATATATATATATATATATATATAAAATATATATATATATAAGATTAATAAAAAGAAAAAGAATGAGCAGCCCGACCAGCCCAGGCCCAGCCCGGCCTGCCTCCCCCTCCCCCAAACTTCCTAGCCAAGCCCCAAGTGGAGTGAGCCCATGAAGCAGCTCGGGCTCGGCCAAAAATAGCTGCAGGCTAATTCCATAACCCGAGCGTTCCCCACAACTGTGTTTAAAAGCAAACAGAGAACCGCAGCCGAACTTATATGTAACCGAGCGAAAACTTCGAAATTGAAACCCTAAACTCGCCAACACCCACGCCACCACCACCACTCCCTGGCGACCCACCCAGTGGCCGTGCGCCACCGCCATGCGCCGAAGTCGGCCGGCAGGCGCACACGCACACGACGGACGGGACAACAATAGCAGTAGCAGGCAGCAACGCGCCAACTTCGCGGCGTCGTCTCTTCCATCTCGTTCGATCTTTTATCGAACCAGTTACTCAGGTACGCTCACGAACTAACCATCTTTATATCCCTGCAATTAGTTCGAATATAGATGGCCGAGGTTGGCCAGAAAATAGAGTTAAAGTTGACGAAAAACCCGCTAGTAAATAGGGCAAAACCCATTCCCAACACCCGATTTTGAAGGCTAATTCCTGTCGAATGATCGACAGTTTTGAGAAACTATTTGAACAGTACTTTAGAAAACATGTAGGAGATCATGACTCTTTTTGTAGTTTCAGATTTTATGCAATATATACATAAAAATCAGTTTTCGAATTTGAGCAAAAATCACTTTGAAAACAGTTTAGAAAAATTGGAAAACCCTCGATACGACGTACGTCCCGCCAAACCGGGCGCCGTGGTCGCGAACCGAAAGCATCGAAAGCTGCGTAACGACTTCGTGGTCGTGTGGGCTTTGACGGAATTCAAATTGGTCGCTTGTGCGCAACGAATTTGATGCGTATCCGTCGAAATTTACCGTATCATGCACTTTGCAAATTTCCCAATTACTTTGTGTACGCTCGTCAGATCGAAACAAAACTTGTGCCATGAGGATTGTATCATTTCTGGTCCTGTATGCCAAGTTTGGTCCGATTCTGAGACAGTTGATAAAATCATCGTATCGCGGGCCCTCCGGTCCGACTCAACTGGTGATTTTGTGCATGGCCCACCGGAATCCAACTTTGAACATACGGTTGGGTTCGTATCAGAAAACCGGATCCGTAGACATGTAGTTTAAGGACTTTATAGACCATTGACTCTAGCACGCTTTTCGGTGGTCCAACGACGGACACCGTTTTTGCCCGAAATTACCGTTTTGCCCCTGTATCCAGAATTGGATTTAAGGACAGGCAATCCTAGCTAATTTGATAATTCTGAGAATGTTGGCAATGTCTGTTTCAGCTTTCGGAGACAATTGTGGATTTTGACTTTATGGCGTACCAGTTGACGGTATCTTATTGGTTCTTCGCGCTGCCACCAGGCAAGTATACCTTGCCTTCCTCTACAGTTTATTTATATGCCTATTTCTATTATCATATAGTTTTACTAGTTGGTTATTACTTGTGATTTGTATATCGTACATGCTAGTATAGCTATAGTCCTTGTACATGGTTAGCCTTGTAGTTCATATTGGATTGGTTCTCTCGTGTATCGTGAAGGGTCGTGTCATATCTTCACTTGTGTCTTGACTGAGTCATGTCTGTAAGTATGTATGAGTAAACTACTATTCCTTGTCTTTTCCACAACCTGCGAGTCCACAATCGGGACGAGGGTTGTCCTTTGCACCTGCGAGTCAACACACGGGGCGAGGGTGACTTGTCTTGAAACTGACCTGCGAGTCCACAATCGGGGTGAGGGTTGGTTATCCATTGATCTACCAGCAGTTCATTTATGCGTACTTGATCCCGTACCCGTGTTCATAGATATCTTTCAGTAGCCATAGGTTAGTCTCCTGTCTAGTTCATGTTATACCCCGATTATATTGTTGCATGATTAAACTGTTAGATAGGCATGTTTTATGTATCTTGCTAGTCCTCTGAGGACCTGATGATCTCTTCAGGTTTAGCGACTGCATGGAGTTAGTTAGCAGAGCAGGATGGTAGAGGATTGCGATATACGATACAGGTATTTGCTTGTGATATTCTTTATTATCCTTTCATGCTTTATATTCAGTACCGTGTTATACTCTGCTTATTTATAGACTCATATCATTCTTGGAGTCTAATCGAACAATATGCTAATGGGCTAAATACCATGACCCATACTTGTTCATTCTTGCTTTATATGATTCATGTGGATTGAGATATGGTTTAGATTAGACATGATACCATGACCTTGACAGCTTATACGTACTCGAGTCGTGATGGAGTCCGCTCGTTACGTAGCTGGCTTGCTCACGAGCTCGCGTCCGAAAATCGGGTGCGGGTCGTGACACATATCACTTTAGTCCATAGGAGCTTGGTTTTGATTTGAGTTAATATGATTTTAACTCTCCGTCTTTAAAGTTTTTGAGATAGTTACTTCTTGTCGATTTGTATTCGATATGTCACATTTATCTTAATCGATATTTGTGAATATATGTGGTTTGCACAAGCTTCTTATCACTTGACAAGTATACACTTGTACTTCTATTTCAACCTTGTGCTTGGATAATATATTCATCATTGATTCTCACATTTTATTTTGATTATCTCCTTGAGAATCAATTATGTCTTTGCCTAATAAAGCTTATTTATATGTGTTTTGAATTTGTGATAGTTTTTCAAACATTTATTAAGGATACATGACTATATTTATTAAATTTCTATTTACATGTAGATCATGTATTTCTTATGTTGATATATATTTTTGTATAAATATCTTTATGTGGGCATATGAGTTATGCTAAAGTTTTATATTGACTTAAAAAGTATTTAGTTATACTTACCTTCAAACTTGTGCTTATCTCATACTTTAGCTATTGATTCCTTTGACCAAATTTGTGCTTCTTGAATAAATTAGCTTCTTCCTTAAAGTCTTCTTTTGATGATATCTTCTTGACTTTTTTGTTGTCATCTTGGATACATATTCTTAATTGATTTTTGATCTTTTCATGTATGCCTATTCGTGATATATATAGTTTCATATATAAATGATTCCTAACTTTTGATATTTATTTGTTTTATACCTTTAAGTTGGGATGTTGAGAGAAAATGTTTATTAGTGTCTTGTTCATGACTATTTATGGAAGTTCTTTTAAGGATCACATGGTTTTGTGCTTTACCTTGCTTATTAAATTCACCTCCTTAATTAGTGCACTTTTTCTAGTTTATATTTTTATATTTTACTATGGTGCACTATGAAATCTTTTGAAAAATATGTCTCTTGCTATCTTTAGCTCTTAATTAGCTTTCTTGATCTTAATGATCTTTCTTTGCTCATTTCTTGGGCATATGCTTCTTTTGAATTATTATTGTCCAATGATGTTTTTGTAGCACATGAGAATACATGTAATTGTTACATCATATTTCTCATGACTTTAGCTACTATGGTTTGAGCTTTTATGTTGAGATTTTCTATTTCTAGAGAATACACTTATGTCATAATGGCTATAATATTTTGCATTCTCTAGATCGATCTATTATTTCATTATCTTGGATCAATCTCAATACTTGGTAAAAAAATTTATTTTATCATTTTTATGAATATCTTTTCAGCCATATTTTGATAAGAGTTAGTTCATTTTTTTGCTATCTTTTTGCTCTTATCATTGCTTAGTAAAGAGTCTACAAATCATTTTGATCATTCGAAATGTATGTCCTTAATTGTGAATTCTATGCTTAAGCAAGTATATTTAGTGTTTGTGACTTAAGATTTAATGAGCACTTTTATCTTGTTAATGACTTACCTCATTAATCTTAATTAGTTATGTAGCTTGCTTAGTTATGATATATTGTTAAGCTATATAATCTATGTTCACATTCACTCTTCTAGCTATTGTTTTTCGTTTCAATCTATATATAATATGCTAGTTTCCAAAAATAAGATATATGAATTATCTTGATGTGATTTGTATTCTATTTTAGATATGTATGTTTTGTTCTCTAAAACTAGTTTGACAAACATTTGATTTGATCTCGTTTTTCAAAAGAGGTTTGTGATTCCTTACTTTAACTTCCTTCCATACGAGTCATTAGTATCTCTTAAAATTTCCTCATTTGGAGTCATGATTTCATCGTATCATTTACATCTCTTTTGGATTATATTTGCAATCATTTAAATGAGAATGACTCTTTTCCATATCTTTCATTGATTTATGATATTTTTGTCATAAATATGGATTTGGGATTTTCTTTATGAGATTTGTTGGATCATGTTTAATTTGTTTAATTTTATTGATAAAAGATCCTAATGGTTGAGTAGTCTTATATTATCTTATTATGTGATTATCAAACTAATTTATTACTCTACTTTGACTACTCATAGATTGCCACATATGGGCCCTTGCTATTTGAACTTTATGGATTATTATTTAACATTAACAAGGTTTGGATTTTACCCGTTGATGGGTACATATATGGTGAAACATACCTAGTCCATGTAAAGTAATAAATTAGTTGATTCTTTCTTAATTAGATAATCATGGACATGATATTTGAGTTTTATTTTATTTTATTTTTGAGCTATATTCTGTCTATCATCATGATTGTTCTTTATTCTTTTTCATGATGACATTTTCTCAAAAGATAACATACATTGATATATCATATTTAAATATGAGATCCTTCTATATAGATTAATGTATGCCGTCTTTTGATTATACGTGCTTAATTGGATTATTCTTCTAATTTTTTTATCTTTAGCGGCTATTAATTGGATATCTCTTCTTGACTAAAGATGATATTACTCATCTTTTGACGATATTGTAGCCTTATATGCATTGAGCTAAGGGAAGAAATCCATAGTTGATTTACCCCCAAATCCTATAGTTATATTTTTTATGCTATAAGTGATTTGGAACAAGACGCATATTTTGAGGGGGAGCAAATTAATTGATTCAATTCATTTATACCCTGTAATATGTCGTATACTAGTTCATCATGGACCCATATTTTCTTTTATTTCATATCCTATTGATTGAGGTCATGATATTTTTATTTGTGAAGGATTTATGAGAGTGTGTGCAAGTGTCTTTATTATTTATCTCTCTCTTTTATTTGGATTAAATAAGTCATCTTGTAAATATTAACTTTCATATCTTATCTTGATGACTATTGTGCTTTCATTGTTTTGGCTTTCCTTATATGCTTAATTGATTTGGCTTTTCTTATTGAGGACTTACCTAAATTTTTTGTTTATCTATATTGGTAATACTTTGAGGGAGAGCATTCAAGTCGATTGAATGTCTCTTTCTTAAGTATTTTTCTCCTTTACCTTCATGTTTATCTAAAGGATATTCACATAGCATGATAAGATAATTGAGTTCAAATGCATTAACTTGGATAAGCAAATAGATTTTGAAAATAAAGAGATTATTTTATATCAATTGCTCTATTTCACTGATCATTCATTATTTGTTCCACTATTTATTTGTGGACAATTTTGACTTTCAAATAGCTTTTTGATCAATGTTTCAAGTTTATATTTTAATTGGTATTAAGTTTATATCTTCCAACTATCTCAATTGGTATTTTTTTTAAATATCAATTACTTTACAATTATCTAATCCTCATGGGCTTTTGACAGAAATCCTTCATTGAAATCTTTTATTTCAATTGGTATATCGCTTCCAAAACTAGATTTTAATTCATATAATATTATGTTTTGGAGTTTCTTTCTTGGATTTCAAGTTGCTAAAACTATTTATTGACTGTTTTCAATTTTATTTGTTTTACCAACTATATTGTGTTTTGATAAGTTATTTTCTATTTGGCATTCTACATTTGATATGTAGTTTCTATACTTGTCTTTACATACTTCTTCCATTGTTCTTCATTTAGTATTTCTTGATCATAATTGTCTATGCCTTCCTCATGCTCTGATTTATGTACTTAAGATTGATTTTCTTTTATCTCTTAGTACGGGAGAGCTTATTTTTGATCATATCAAAGGGGGAGAAGTATGTTTAAGTGGGGTAGAAGTAATCTAAGTGAGTGGTATGCTTTCAGTGATATTGCTTATGTCTTTCGTATATTAGTGATACATGCATCTATTATGTCCATACTAAACTTAACCAATTTGCCATAATCAGAAAGGGGGAGATTGTTGGCCCAATGATTGTATCATATTTTTGAATATGGTTAATATGTTAAGTTTAGCATTTCATTATCACTAATCTTCATACTATCACTATAGCTTTTCTACTTATACTTATACCTTTGGTGATATGTGCTTATTAGTTTACTTATTAGTGATATGAGTTTTTAGTATATATATCTTAAATTTAATTGAGTTACCAAAATCAAAACTATGTTTTGATTATGGTTATTCAATTAAGTTTAACATTATGATATCACTAATATTTATGCTATTACTATAGCTCTTATACTTAAACTTAGCATTGTCCTACTATGCTTTATCTTATCATATTTGCTACATGTATATTGCTTTGTTCGTCTAACATGTACATGCAGAAAAGTAATAAGCAAGATCAATGAGGACATATGTAAAAGGTATTCAGTTTTCACAAACTGAGTATCTTTAGACAATTGTCGTCAAGGGAAAAAGCCATCATCTATTAAGGAAAGAAGTCATGCTATGCCATCATCATTTTGAGACTATGAAGAAGCCTGCACCTGCTACAGTATATCTGGAGTCTGTAATGAGTCTTTGGAATAATTGTAAACACAAGAAATGGATGGCAAAATCGAAAGCTAGCGTAGAAATTAGCCCAGGATCATTTTCGGATGAAAATCGACATACCGACGGTATACCGGTCTATACCGACAGTATACCGATTTTTGTTCACAAAAAGTTTCTGTATATAAAAATTGGTATATCGACGGAATACCGATCTATACCGACGGTATACCGATTCAGTAACGTTGAAAATCCAACGGTCAGATTTCGAATATTTAATGATCCCAACGGCTGTATTTCTAGCCGTTGTAATTCCAGACCGGTATTCCAACGGCATACCGGTTCGTACCGACGGTAAACCGATCGCTGACAGAAAAATTGCCTTTGAGCTCTTTCAATGCTTTGATTATAAATAGCCTTGAACCCCTTCATTCAAGGTTGATGCTTGGAGCCTAAAAATTTCTAAACCACCAAAGCCTATCCACAAACAACTCTACAAAGCTTTAATTGTCATCCAATCCAAAAGTGCTAGAGTATTCAGGAGTTGTAGTTTTCGAACTTCAAGTGTTAGAAGATCAATAGTTCTCTTCCTTTCCTTTTTGAAGTTGACGAGCCTTTGTAAGAAAACTCGTATGTAAGAAGTTGGCGAGTTCTTCGGATCCAAACTCGTGTTGAAGTTGGCAAGTTCTTCGGATCCAAACTCGTGTGTAACTATTTACTCAAATAGTGGATTAAAGCCGGAGAGAGTTCTGGGACTGGAGTGCCACTTGGGAGGATATCAGGATATCATGTGTCGGTATTGTTGTTGCTTCTTCTCTTGCACTTATATTTTTAAATTGCCCATTGGCTTGTGCTAAGTGCTTGATTAGTTAGCTTGACCCTATTCACCCCCCTCTAGGGTTACTACAATAATTTGCCACGATTATTACCGTGATGAAAAACTAATTCATCACGGTTATTACCGTCATAAAACTTTTACCACGCCGCAACCGTAATGGTTATTACCGTGACAAATTTTTTTTTCACAATAATAACCACTAGCAATCGACTATTATGGTGTAGTGGTTGGGGCAAATAAAGAGACATGCGGCAAGATATGCAGTACCCTACGTGCATATACAAATAGCGCATAATCCAAACAGACCCATGTGCAGAATTGGAGCAAAACCTATCTGCCAATCTGAGCAGTACCCATGTGCACACATACACATGATCTGAGTCCCATATACATGATTTAAACAAAATCTATGCACAACATCTCAGCAGATCCATGCGCATACATACGTATAATATGAATAGATCTTATTCGCATTATCTGGGTAGACCTATATGTATAATTAGTTGCATATATCGTGTCGAACAGAGATCGTCACATAGGTATTGTCCCGTAGAGGCTGTCTACACAACTGAATCATGCAAACAAATGCCTTGATCTTCTTTTCAACTGTCTTGAGTTGCTTCTTGAGAAACTCCTCGTCCTTTCTAGTATAAATTGTAATCTCTATTCACTATCGACGTACCGTGCATCATCCTCCCTGGATAGGTTGCCCCAACACTCATCCAATCAACAGAAATAATAGTGACCAAAAATATATTTCATAACATTAATAATTGTGACCAATTGTATATTTTGCAACATTAATAACTGTGACCAATTGTATTTTCCTTACAGTTATTACTGTAACCAATTATATTTGCCTCATGGTTTTTATCGTGACAAAAAAATAATTCTTTACGGCTATTACCGTCACAAAACTTTTACCACATCGCAACCGTATCGGTTATTACCGTGACGAATTTTTTGTCACGATAATAATCGTGGGCAATCGACTATTATGGTGTAGTGGTTGGGGCAAATAAAGAGACATACGCAAGATAGGCCGTACCCTACGTGCATATACAAATAGCGCATAATCCAAACATACCTATGCGCCAATTTGAGCAGTACCCATGCGCACACATACGCATGATCTGAGTCCCATATACATGATTTAAACAAAATATATGTGCAACATCTGAGCAGATCCATGCACATACATACACATAATCTGAATAGATCTTATGCACATTATCTGAGTAGACCCATATGCATAATTAGTTGCATATATCATGCCGAACAGAGACTCTCAACTGAGTCATGCAAAGAAATACCTTGATCTTCTTTTCAACTATCTTAAGATTCTTCTTTAGAAACTCCTCGTCCTCTCTAGCATAAATTGTAATCTCTATGCACTATCGGCGTACCCGATCTATTATGTACTATATATCATCCACCCTGGATAGGTGTTCAACATGACAAAAGTTTGAACGAACTTTTTGTATATTTAACATAAAAATGAGTACAATCAGTTCTTATGTGAAGAAATCTTACAAAAGTTTTTGGAAAAGTGTGATGGTGGAGATCGAGCATTACAGCGGCTCATTTACTCTGCTGATGATCCGATGATGATATGAGACTTGCTCTGACTTTTTGGTGCCTTCGATGGAACTCTAGGGTTGTCGATTAGGAGGACGCCGAAGTTGAAGATTTTGATAATTCTGTGGATCTTCTTCTCCTTGTCGATCCTCTTATTGGAGGAAAAACCTCTCCTATTTATAGAGGAGAGGGGCACATAAGCGATGTGCATTAGGGTTTTAAGATATGAAGGAATTTGTCGTCCTTACACGGTACGGACTTCTGTGGTGCTGACACATGGCGGGTGTTGAGATTTCCCTCAAATAAAATCTCTGGTGGTTATCAAAATAATCGAAGGAGGTGACACGTGGCGTGTGCCAATTTGCTTGTTCGGATGTAGTCGAGCAAATCTTTGGATTTTATCTCAGATTTGGATTCTATGTAATCTTCGTCCGAGATTTAAATCAATCTGATAAGATATTCACATTCATCAACTTGATCAATCCTAATCCTATCTTTGAGAGAGACGGTTTAAGCAAACCGATTGGGTGGGACCATGCCATCTGTGCTTCAGGCATGGTTGGCTGCCCTTCTGAGATGACGAGTAGACTGTGCTTCTGGAGATGACGGAGCCTATGTGCTTTAGGGCGATAATTGAACTATGTTTCGAAGACAACGGGGCCTCTGTACTTTTAGAGGCAATGAGTAGGCTGTGTTTCGAGTAAAGTCACTGTGCTTTAGGGCGACAAGTAGGCTGCGCCTTCAGATAGACCATTTTACTGTGCTTCAGAGTAGTAGTCAGACTTGTACTGGAGGCAAACGGTGTCTCCCAAGTCTTTGCTGAGAAAAAGAGGCCGTTGAATGGGCAGGGTACTTGGATCGAAGCAGCTGCCTGTGCTTCTGAGAGGGTACTGTCTGTGCCTTGGAAGCAAAGGAACACAGTGGGGTGCTTGCGCCTCCGGTTGGAGACAACTTGGTTTTAAGTCTTCTTTTCAGGAAAGTAAATGACTACCCTTGGATGCAGACTCCTTCTTAATTGCTACCGTTAGTTAGGGAATTCCAAGGAGCATTTGAACAGTTTTAAGACTCACTTGAATAGGCCTATTAATGGAGACCCATTGTGCAGAGCCCTAGGCTCGTTGCATTAATCAGGGAATTTTGACCGTCGGCCAAGTGGCCTATGGTTTGGACCACTCCCGGTCCGGTAAAAGGGGAAGTGTTTCTGTGAAGAGTCACTATCTTCTTTCTGGCACCCTTCACCACCATGTTTGATCCAAACATAGCTTCAGACGGTCGCTGGCCTTGCATAAGTCGACTGTTGGTTGGGGCTTCTCTCGTTCGAAGGGGCCTTGTTCTTGTAGAAGGAGCGTCACCGCTCTTGAGAAGTATCCAAGTATCCTTCCTAAGGAGTTTGACTCTGGACGATGTCTTGGAGGTCTTGGAGGTCTAAGCTACGGGGTTAGTATTGGTTGCTTATCCGATGAGCAGCCGGCCATGCCCTGCCCCACTCATTGAGGGCTACGTGGCTTCGTCGTGCTGTAGTTTAGGTCTTCTACTACTTCTATATATATTGGAGCCCCAGCTTCTCTCGACGGCGAGATGATTTGCTCTGACGATGTTATGAGTCAGCGGGAAGGAGACTTTGATGGAGACTGTATACATCTCTTCTGGTCTTTCTACCTATGATGATCACACTGTGGAAGCTGCCCGGTGAAAACGAACCTTCTCATGGATCTATAGGAGTTTCTATTCTCACTTATGTAGCAAAGACTTTGCAATTGATCCCTGTAATTAGGATTCGGGAACTTTCTCTCTTATATAATTGCGACAAGTCTGTGATAGACCCTTGTAGCCATGATTAACAAAAAAGTCTTTTTAGAACTTCATTCTGAGAATGTCTCTATCTTTGGCTGGTCTATGCGTCTGATCGCCTGTGCCTGTATGAAGCTAGGGGGGTAATAAGGGTACCCGCCTGCGCCTTTGGATGCTGTATTTTTCATGCTTCTACAAGACCCCCCCTCAAAGTGTTCCGAACTTGAGTCAAGCTCGGAATACTTTGAACAGAAGCATGACATGTGTTCCTTTGTAGGCGTGCTGCACATCATGTCTGTTGCCAGGGTGGCATCATGGCTAGGCTTCGGCATTAAATGCATTGAGCCGTCTCCTCCTTAAGCGTGATCATGACTCATCGTTTCTAGTAAACATTTATTATGACCCTTTTTTTGAACCTACGACGTCCGAAGCATTTTGTCTTCTCTTATCGATGTGGCTGTTCCTAAGTAGGAATATTGGGGGAAGGAGAAATCTTTCTGTCTTCACATACTCCTCAAAAGTTTGTGTCAGAATTTCTCCTTCTTTCGAACCCTAGCTTTTTCCGCCATAGCCCCCAAGAAATCAAGCACTCTGAAAACACCTGCGGCTAACTCCAAGAAGGCGAAAGGAAAGAGGCCTTCTCTGATGTTGGTGATCTCGACAAGCCTTCGGCTGCTGGCGCAGTAGTCTATCGTGACTTGCGCTCGCCCATAGTAGGTATTTATTTTGACCACTTTGCTTCTGAGAGTGTCTGCGCAAATGTTCTACATTCTTACACTTAAGTCTATTTTTTGTGCAGTTTCTGTGACCATCCCGTTGAGCGAGATCCTTTACGACTTTCCTTCCTGCTTTTGGGCATCGATCTCGAACAGAAACTCGTTACCCCTTTTCGGAGGTCAGTTGTGTAACTCAACTGGAAGGGCGGTTGGAGGTAATACAGGCGTAGAACTCGGCCTATTTTTGCGTATGCTGGACCAAGGACGGGTGATCCCCTCTCATGATGTTGATGTAGGGTAGTTGAAGCCCTAATTTCTTTTTGGTGACCGGTTAGTCCAGAAAGAGTCAGACCTCTTCTCTATCAAATCGGCCTGGTTTATTATGAGTAACAACCTTCCTCTGTACATCCCTAAAATCGAGCGCCACCTGCCTTTATCAGTCTACTTCTATTTTGTCGAGAAGCGACATGTGGAATGGGGTTAGACCCCTAGTCGGTGGGTCTAGTCTCGGGCCAAATCCAGGCGGGTAAAGGTTCTGAGGGTCAGAGTACCCCTGTTCCTATTCAGGGCAGTCATCGTCCTCTCTGAAAGTATTGCTCCCTAGGTGCAGGTTCAGCGATGTCCCTACCGATTTGTCACGTCTCGTGCTTCCATCTTTGTAAACAGACTCCTGGCGTCTGGTCATGCTTATCCAACGGGTCTCTTTCGTGCCGAAGGATGGATCCAATTTGACATCAAGTGGAGCCACCTGCCCCGATGGATGTTAGCTACTTTCAAGGAGGATATTGCATATGCTAACCTTCGTCGTGCCATCAGGGGTACTGAATATGACATTCCCTCCAATCGACCCTTGTTTCTGGCTCTGCTGGAGTTATTTAATTGTTATACCGG
Organism: Iris pallida; assembly: GCA_029216955.1. Classification (NCBI taxonomy): domain Eukaryota; kingdom Viridiplantae; phylum Streptophyta; class Magnoliopsida; order Asparagales; family Iridaceae; genus Iris; species Iris pallida. The sequence continues at coordinate 39,265,155 of JANAVB010011199.1, forward strand.
GACCTTCTTCCTACCCTGTAGAAAGATAGGATTGGCCCTCCATGAGATGTTCGTCGTCTCGAAGCTGTCTTGGGGGAGGACCCCTATGAGGAGTATTGCCCTACCTCAGAAGAGCTTAAGAGGCTAGACAATCAGCACCCTGAGATGGCGGCGGTGTATAAGGAGTTACTTTGTCATCACCAGGCTTGTGTGCACCTGGACTCCGTATGCCCCCCTCATTCTAATGCTTGGAGGCTATATTTCATCCATATTGACCTGCGAAAGGGTCAGGCTATCCAACCTTCTATTTGTGTGGCATGTGGTCTTACTGAGATAGCAGAGATGGAGGTAAAGTCTGCGATGTAGCCTCATCCTATGGATGCCGAGGGGACCCCTGATCCTGCGTTCTTCAGCTGCTTCCACCAGAACTCGGCTCCTGTTAGCCGCAAGGCGACGTTGGAAGCCTTTTTGACGATATGGCTACGAAAAGCTATGGGCCCCGGAGGCTTAGGCTCTGTGGGACGATTGGGTTGGGAGCTCATCATGTCGGCTGTGAGGTTGGCCTTTGGCCACTCACTGGCGTTGCTTCCGGCTATGGTCTGCGACCTTCTCCAAGGTCTGAGGGATTTTTCAGGGAAGGTTATAGAGCCTCACGATCGTGGCAATGGGTTTTCCCAAGCGGAGCTATCCTACTATTATCTGATGGCTTGGTTGGCCTTACACTGTCCTGGCTGATTCCCTCTACTGTCTGGAAGGTGATGATGGGGACGATCGCCACTATCATAATTCGAAGTAGTTTTATACGGACGTCCCGACATGTAGACGAGTGCTGGGCCGCCTGGATAGTTACAATTTTAACCCGGTCTCACCTTCTTATGGTGGCCACAGAGTCGCGACGAACTCAGCGATCAAGCCGGAGCGGAAGGTGGACTGACGGCTGGTGCTTTGCTTTGGCTGTTATCATCCGCCCGTCACACTTGGTCTATCGGAGCCAGAATAAGTTATACTTGGAGCCTTATCTGCCAAGTCGCTTTGCGCGACAGTTTAGCTACGGCCAAACCATGATGGGTAATCCTAGCCCTTGTCTTAGATACAAGAGGAGTTTATTGGATGGTGCCCACGCCTGGAAGTACTATGCCACCGTCTTCACTAGGGTAATGTTTGCCTTCCCTGGTATGAACGAGGAGCCCAGTACTATGTTCTCTGTCGTAAGGTTTTATTGCCTGGTAAACCACTTCTCGTCAGGTTATGATCAGGATCGGAGCTTCATTGCGGGTACAAAGTTTGACAAGCTCCAACCAGAGCTTCAGGAAGGGGAGGGGATCGGCTACGTGTCTCTTGTTATCTCAGATGACTCTAAAGAGCGAAGGAATGCTGAAACACCCTTCAGCCTTCTGATGAAACACAGTAAGAAGGTGAAGCGAATGGCTTTTCGGGGCAGTTCTCTACGGCGTAGCGCACCTCCCGTTGCATCGGATTTCCATGTTCAATCAGGTTCTTGACTGTATTTCGAGTCATTATTTATGGTATATATATTTTTATTTCCCTTGTTTTGTTGGCATATGCTCAGATCACCCCTGCGCATTTGGAGGGGCCTCCAGTCCAGGCAGAGGATCCTGGTGTCGGGTCGGAGGAGGCTCAGTTTCCTGAAGGCTCGATTTTAGACGAACTGCCGGTGGCGTTCACCTTTCCGTGTACTTGCGTGGAGGTTAAGGAAAAGTCCAAACACAGATTCCAGCGATCTTTTCTGATAGTGATGTTGATGGACCTGTTGATGAGGGCCCTCCGATTTCGAACAAAGAGGTAGAGTCAGCTGAAAGGATGACTCATATCTTGGTGGAGGAGTCGTCCCTTGAGGCTTCACCTTTGTCTGGCAAGACCACATGTAAGCTTCTTATTAAGGAGACCCTTAGTAAGTCGACCGCTGGGGCTCCAGTCAAGGGGTCGGTTACGAGGGTTGATGAGGCGACGACTGCCGTGGAGGCACCGGCTCCAGTCGCTGTAGCTTCGGAGTCTGCGGAGGTGTTCACTGATCGTCAGTCGATATCAACTCCCGTTCGTGTCTCATCGTCTGCTCCATTAAGGACGATGGTACCTCCGCTTTCGATTGCACCTCCCGAACGTTCACATATTATTGGCTCTGCTGGTGAGCCATCTACTGTACCTCAACCAGTGACTTCGACGAGTCAGATGGATAGGGAGTACTATGTAGGGCTCCTGCTGGATACCATTTGAAATGCCCTGAGGTGTGGTATAGAGGGTGCTCTGTAAGATAACCCGTCGATTAACCAGGTCCAGCATATAGTGGAAGGCTTGTTATTGCTCCTGTACGAGTACCCGGAGCATGAAATGAAGGCTGCCGTGGCGAGAGACTTGCTGGTCGGTTTGGAGGCCATCGCTGAAGAACGACAGAACTTGAAGACAGTCTCCCAACCCTGGCTGCGGCAGAGTTGGAAAGAATAATTTATGAGGAATCACAATATGAACATAGTCGCCAGGTTTTGGCCGCTCGACCTGTCGAGGTTGACTCTGAGATTGAAAAGATGGCTGATGCTGAAGAAGTTCACATCAGTCGCCACGCAGCCATGGAGAAGCAGTATGAGGCTCTCCGAGAGCAGATCTACAAGTTGCAAATGACAGTGGCTTTTGCCGTCTGTGACTTGGAAAAGTCAAAGGGTCAGGAGGAACTTCTATGCCAGTGTTTGATACTTTCGCCCAAAAGAAGGAGGACATTGGATATCGCCAGGCCGAATTGGTCCTTGCGAATCAAGCACTGTCTTCTGTTGGAGATGAAGATGCCCAACATCAGGAGGTTGAGCGAAGGGTCCAGGCATCAGTCGACGGTCGGAGAAACCACTTGAGAGGTCACTTGGAGGCACTTCGAACTCAATTTTCTCATTTTTGATTTTCTTCTTTTTTTTTCTCTCTTTGGGTGAGAGGATCTCTCTTGTAATAGCAAATATATTTCAATCACATATGAAATTTTCTTTGCTTCCCTTTCTCTGTTCATATTCATGTTTGTAAAATCTGTACAAGGATTGGAATTCCCATAAGGGAACGACTTTATTGGGGATAGGGTGTTTACTCAGAGGTAATATGGACGTGGCAAACACCGAATCTTTGTAGAGAAACTTTCCTTACTCAGAGGTGATATGGATGTGAGCACCCTGAATTTCGGGTTGATTTTTTTTTTAATTTTCTGATTGATTAGTTTCGATAAATAATTATTCTGTTTATTTATCTTTAAATGTGTTTTTCCGTGCCTTTGATATTTGGAGTGTCAGGGATGTTCAACTCTGGAAATCTTCTTCATGAGTTTTGTAGTGGACAGGATTACCTTCATGATGGTTTATAGTGTCCCATCCAAACTTGTTCCCTTGTACTTTTTTGCTTCGTACAACTTCGGATCGATTTAGACCATTTGATTATTAAATATTTTTCCCACTCTTTTCCTTGATCATTATTAGCACGTTACTGTGACTTTTAATTTAGGAGCACCAGACCAGTCATTTTCTTGAAACCAACTTCTCATGCATGATCTACTCGAGACGCTCTTCACCCATGATCTTCGTGTCCCACTCAGACGCGCCATTTTGTGCCCCATTTGCTTCACACAACTTTCCTGACACGTGATCCGATTTTATTCACCCCCGGTGTCACATTCATTTTCCAACTTGATTTGTGGGTACACTGTCGACCAAAACCTGTCAGCCCCAATTATGGACATGGCCCACATTGAGCCTACTACATGTATGTCACTTGTGTCCCATTTATTGGAATCCCCATGTGCTACTTATTTACTCATGATCATCAACACCTATTTTTATTCGATTATTTCGCAATGTCCGGTTTTGATCCAACCCGGTTTGATCGAACCCAGTCCAAGCTCCATGTTACTCTCCATCACCATCACCCTCTGCCTCATTACCCTTAAAAAATACTAAATACTCATTCAACCTATTTTTAATTATATTGGAAATTTTTGTTGAAAAATCCCTAGGGATGACCTATTTTCCTATATTTAAAATCCTAGCCATAGGTTTTCTCTCATTCAATCCTCACCCTACATTTTCCCAAACACTCTCACAAAATTTCCCTCCTAATAGCAGCCGACCCTAAATTCTAGGTAGAGACCAGCTTTTTCTCTCTCTTCCTCTCTCATTAATTCAACCACTCTCATCTCTTTCTCTCTCTCCAACTCTAATGTTTTTCCATACCACTTCTTCTCCACAGCAACCCGAGCTCAACCATTCGGCCACCACCATCAACCACTCTCATCCCGAGCCACCCCCTGGTCGGCCTCCGCCGTGGCCAAGCTCGGCTGGCTGAACCACCACCACAAACTCCTTCTTCATCTCCACCACATCTAACACACACCACCATCAACACCATAGCCACCTCCACCACATCCACATCAAAGCCGAACCACCACCTCCTCCAGTCCGTCGTACCACCCGCCGCCTCGCTGCTCGCAGTGGCCGTGCCGCCGTGCCGCCACCAGCAGTGCGCAGCTGCAACTGCCAAGCTACAGTACGACCGGGAACCGCAGCAACGAGCGCGTACAGCGCTGGCCGTACGCCGTCGCAGGCCACCGTGGCTCCGGCGACCCCTACACGGGTGCGCCCCACTCCGGCGAACTCTCTCCTGGCGGCCACCGTCCTCCGGGACGCGCCGTCGAGGCGATTCGTACGTTTCGCACGAAGTTCCGTCGTGACGCGCACGGGAACGATCCAGATTTCGCGTTCCGTCGCAGCGACTTCGCACACGTTTTCCCGGGAATCCGACCGTTCGATCGGCGATTTCTTCGCTCCGTTACAATCTCGGTATATCCACCTTCACTCCTGTCAATTTTCATCCGTTGATTTTATCGTTTGATACATCAAAACCGGCCACCAAGTTGACCGTTTAAATTGTATTAATTTTGGACAGTTTCGCGGGGTCAACTTCGTCAGCTTGTACCTCCTCCCCGCCTCCGTTTGGCGTGCTACCCCTCCAGTTTCGTTTCATTGTGAGCTTCTTTGCTTGTAGAGATTTATTTATTACAACTTGAACACCTTGTAACCTGTGTTGCTTTAAATAGGACTCTGTGGCATCAGTTGGACCCCCTATACTTATCAGTTGTTCAGGTTATCAGGCGAGTACATTCTCTGATCATTTCATATCCTGTTCGAATTATTTTTCTGCTTTAGATTACTTTACTTGATGCTGTCACGTTGGTAACATGGACTAGTACTATATGGATCCATTCTTGCGATGTTATCCCCTTAGGGAGCATTGTATACTACATGTTATATATGTTTCACTTACATGGTGTATCACTATGCTTCACGATTCTTCGACCACTTGTGACATGTACTCTCATGATCACAGAGTCTTCCCAGAATCACCTCATTGTGGGCATTCCCAGAATCATCCATTTATGGGCTATCCATGTATCACCCCTTGTGGGCCTTTGCATGGAATCATAACATAACCTGGTTGGATCCTTGTGTATTGATTGGGGGTACGGGGAGTAGAAGTAGACATGTGAATAATATCCAAGTAGTGTAGTTCCCAGAATCACTCCATAGTATAGTTTCCAGAATCTCCTATGCCATTCACATGTTTATATTATACTCTGACTCACTAGCCACTGTTAGTTCTCTACTATAGTAGATATTTCTATTACAATTCTCTCCTTTGTTTACATACTATTTCTTTCAGATCATGTATCTTACTTTACTGCATGATTATATTTTCTAACCTGCTATGATCTGTTGAGATGTATTGTGCTCGCTCCTGTCCTGACTGGACCTGTTGATAAATTTTATAGATAGCTTGGAGGTTGCCTGCTAGCCAAGAGGAGACACATTAGAGGTTGTTTAGTTAGCTATTTTCAGTTGTCTGGAGTTGTATTTACTTTATGGATTACTGTATTTGAGCTTTGAGATATATTTTTGGGTTTGTGTATCTTAGACACTTAGACTTCCATCTATTGTATCTATTTTGGATTTCATGTTTTATCTATCTTCCATTATGCTCTACCTTAGATGTGATTGAGTTTACATTCTGCTGTGTCACCCCCATTCGGGGAGTATAAACTGCTTAGCCTTATATTAGATGCATGAGACCTAGGACAGCGTTCTACCCCGACACTGCGGCGTAGGCTGGGCGTTGTTACGTTCTCGTACCCTAACCCTAGGGTGCGGGTCGTGACACGTTTTTAGTGGTGGCCCATGCAGGTCGAGTTTATGTAGTGGTATTCGAACAAGAGTACCACTACAGCCTGCAGTAGGATTAGGATATATTTTTGAAGGTACTCAATCACAGTTAGGATCCCCCGAGAGATTTCTGGGACGACCCTTGAGAATCTTATTTTAACTTCGATTTGAAAACTCTCTTCCCTTGATTTGATTTATCTTTACTTTCTGTTGTTGAATTTGATTTTGATGGATTATTGTTAAATTTGAGTTTGTATTTATTGATTTTGATGGAAGATTGTTGAATTTTGAATCCTGATGTTAGCTGTAGCATCCGAGTTTGTATTATATGATTTAAAAAATGTTTTTGTTCATTTTTTAATCTTGATGTTCGTTGATAAATTTGATTTTTGGGTATTCATTGTTGATTTAATTTAATTTTGTCAAGATGAAATTATATGGGCTAGGTCATCTAAGTTGTGGAATCTAGTCTTCTATAGTCACATTAGCCAGCATGGTGAGGAATATAGTCTGATTTGGATATATTTCTCGGTGTCGAAATTTAAGGTTTTTGCAGCCAAGCTCGCGGCATCGCAAAAATGTTAAATACCATGATTCTAGAGGTATGTGCCTAAGTCGAGGAATCTATGATTATCGTAGCCTTACTTACTAGTAAGACGAGGATTTAGAGTACCATGATTGTGGATAGACGCATATGATTATCAGATTGTACCGTAAATGTTTTTGAACATGTTTTCTCTACTTTTGTTCCAGTCCTTCAAAAAAATAAATTTTTTTAATTGTTTGTTTTTTTTGTTTCTCAATATTTAACTTAGTAGTAGCTTTAGCTATTTTTATAAACTTTGTGTAACTTCTTACTATGAATTTCTTCTTAATACAATGAATCGACGATTCTGCTAGACCTTATCTAGGATTTGATATTATAGCTATGGTTTTAAAATGGTTCTTCCTTTAAACAGATGAGCAGAATAGATTTCATTGTTATTTCTTCTTGCTATTATTATTGTATTAAATAATAATAATAATAATAATAATAATAATAATAATAAAACTGTCTTGATTTCACCAATCACCTACTTGCAATCTTGGTAGGAATCTAAATGTTAGTCTTAACGTAGAACTAATTTTATCTTGGGACATGAGAATATATGAATATATATATAGCATATACTTGCCTGATACGTATGCATGCTACACTTGATTTCCCACCTATCTAAATATATATTAATATGTTGTTGATGTTTAAATTGTCAAAATCCTAATATTTTTGGTTTTCTGCTTTTTCAGTTTAAATTAGTAATTCAAATAAAGATTTTATGTTATTAGTTATGTTTACATCACTGCACATGTATGTTATACGTAGGGTTTCAATTCAAAAAAAAATTAGTTGAGTTTTGCGTTTTTTGTCAAATCTAAGACCGTGTGCATATTAACCCTTAATATTGGATTTTAAATATTAGTTCAAATTGTTGTTTAAATGTAATGTTTTGAGCTATATACATTGTGGTATGTAGGGATATAAATTAAGGTTTCGTATTCTTACATGTTAGGATGTGATAAACATTGGGTTGGTTTGATGTTCAAATTTCTCCAAAATCCTAAAACTGAATACATGTTAACATTTTCACATTGATTTTCAATGCTTAGTTCAATTTCAGATTTAATATGTAATATTGCACTGTATGCATAGCTAAATGAATGGATAGTATGTTAGGATTTCTTCTCTATCATGTTAGGATGTATTGGAAGCATTGAGTTAGTTGTGATGTTTCAAATCCCTAAAAATCTGAAACTACATTATGTTAATATTGCACTAGTTTAAATTTTAGCTTATTTTCAGATTTTGTATGTAAATGCTGAACTAAAACCAGTTTTAACCTTTCAATACTAAGCTATAACCCTGTACAAGGACACACACACCCTAACTTAGTATACACTGTCATGTAACTTAACCTTCCCCTCTATGTTATGTTCATATATCTATAGATACATATAGAGCTTAGGCATACATGCTATAATGTATATAGATACATAACTAAATCTCTACCTCTTTATATATATATAATATATATATGTAATGGTTAGCCATACACGTTATGAGTAAATAGGTTGTGTGTTGTAGATTGTTTAACCAATATGCCATGAGTAGTGTAACTGGATAGCTATTGTTTTGAAACCCAAATCCTCCTATACTCTTCATGTATATTTCACATATACCCATGCCTATCTTACCATATGAACATGTCAATATATACCCATACACACACGAACCACATGACCTTTACATAATACTAGCTTTTCCCTCTCTAACACACCTCTATATATATACATATTGTGATTGGATTTCCATGTAAGTGACTTTCATTCCTTAACCATTGATTTTGATTTTTCTAAACCCTTTATAGATAATTGGTAGTTATCTTCTTTATTTTTTTTATGATGATACCAGTTTTCATGTAAGATGGTAGACTGCCTTACAGTTTTGATGATTTGTTATTTCTGTAACTTTTCTAGTTTAGCACCGTAGATTGCTTGTGTGTTTTGATACCATATGACCGTTTTAGTTTAGCATGACTAGTATACCTAGATGAGACTTTCACTACCACAGTATGCCATGACCCTGTATGCCATCCTTTTCGATGGTATGATTTGTTTAAGTTATGGTACTTGATTTTGGGAGTTTGACCTAGAGGGAGTATGAACGTTTTAATTTCGAGGACGAAATTTTTATAAGGTGGGTAGGATGTGAGCACCCTGAATTTCGGATTGATTTTTTTATTATTATTTTATTATTTTAAATTTCTGATTGATTAGTTTTGATAAATAATTATTCTGTTATTTATCTTTAAATGTGCTTTTCCGTGCCTTTGATATTTGGAGTGTCAGGGATGTTCAACTCTGGAAATCTTCTTCACTAGTTTTGTAGTGGACAGGATTACCTTCATGATGGTATATAGTGTCCCACCCAAACTTGTTCCCTTGTACTCTTTTTGCTTCGTACAACTTCGGATCGATTTAGACCATTTGATTATTAATTATTTTTCCCACTCTTTTCCCTGATCATTATTAGCACGTTACCGTGACTTTTAATTTGGGAGCACCAGACCAGTCATTTTCTTGAAACCAACTTCTCATGTATGATCTACTCGAGACGCTCTTCATCCATGATCTTCGTGTCCCACTCAGATACGCCATTTTGTGCTCCATTTTCTTCACACAACTTTCCTAATACGTGACCCGATTTTATTTCACCCCACGGTGTCACATTCATTTTCCAACTTGATTTATGGGTACCCTGTCGACCAAAACCTGTCAGCCCCAATTATGGACGTGGCCCACATTGAGCCTACTACCCGTATGTCACTTGTGTCCCATTTATTGGAATCCCCATGTGCTACTTATTTACTCAAGATCATCAACACTAGTTTTTATTCGATTATTTTGCAATGTCCGGTTTTGATCCAACCCGGTTTGACCGAACCTAGTCCAGCTCCATGTTACTCTCCATCACCATCACCATCAGCCTCATTACCCTTGAAAAGTTCTAAATACTCATTCTATTTTAATTATTATTGGAAATTTCTGTTGAATTAAATCCCTAGGGATGACATATTTTTCCTATATTTAAAATCCTAGCCATAGGTTTTCTCTCATTCAATCCTCACCCTATATTTTCCCAAACTCTCACAAAATTTCCCTCCTAATAACAGCCGGCCCTAAATTCTAGGTAGAGACCAGCTTTTTCTCTCTCTTCCTCTCTCATTAATTCAACCACTCTCATCTCTTTCTCTCTCTAACTCAACTGTTTTTCCACACCACTTCTTCTCCACAGCAACCCGAGCTCAACCATTCGGCCACCACCATCAACCACTCTCATCCCCGAGCCACCCCCTGGCCTGCCTCCGCCGTGGCCAAGCTCGGCTGGCCGAACCACCACCACAAACTCCTTCTTCATCTCCACCACATCTAACACACACCACCATCAACACCATAGCCACCTCCACCACATCTACATCAAAGCCGAACACCACCCCCTCCAGTCCGTCATACCACCCTCCGCCTCGCTGCTCGCCGTGGCTGCGCCGCCGCGCCGCCCAGCAGTGCGCAGCTGCAACTGCCGCAAGCTACAGTACGGTCGGGAACCGCAGCCAGCGCGTACACAGCGTTGGTCGCGCGCCGTCGTCGGCCACCGTGGCTCCGGCGACCCCCACACTGTACCCTACTCCGACAAACTCTTCCTTGGCGGCCACCGTCCTCCGGACGCGCCGTCGAGGCAATTCGTGCGTTTCGCACGAAGTTCCGTCGTGACGCGCGCGGGAACGATCCAGATTTTGCGTTCCGTCGCAGCGACTTTGTGCACATTTTCCCAGGAATTCGACCGTTGGATCGACAATTTCTTTGCTCCGTTACAATCTCGGTATATCCACCTTCACTCCTGTCAATTTTTATCCGTTGTTTTTATCGTTTGATACATCAAAACCGGCCACCAAGTTGACCGTTTAAATTGTATTAATTTGGACAGTTTCGCGGGGTCAACTTCGTCAGATTTTACCTCCTCCACCGCAGCTCCATTTGGCGTGCTACCAATTCCTGTACGAAGCTGGTATAACCCTCTTGCTACCCCTCCAGTTTCGTTTTATTAACTTGTTTGATTGGTTGAATTCGACGCCAAAGTTGGCCGTCCGAATTCGTAATTTCCAACTTGTAAAATTCTATTTTTGAACACGGGACTCCAGATTTCATTTCTGACACCACCATTAGACTCGTGGCTTCGTTCTGGCATGTTTTCATATAAAATTGTTAGATTTGGAGGACGTGGGTCCTGGCACATTTTTCGGTGCAAAGTGGGTCCCACACTACGGGGGACTTTTTGACGCCGACTCATCGGAATCCAATTCCGGATATATTGTTGAGTTCGTATCGTCATCCTAACTCGTTGACATATAATTTTCTAGGTTTTGGTGGCATTGGATCTGGCATGCATTTCGGTGCAAGTCGGATACCAATATCCGGGTCAACGGGTCATTTTGAGATCGGCTCATCGGAATCCAATTCCGATATACCGTGAGTTCGTATCGTCATTCTGGACTCGTTGACATATAGTTTGTTGAGTTTTGAGAACGTTGGCTCCGGCATGCATTTCGTGCAAACCGGAATTCCAAGTTCTGGTCAACGGACCAAATTGAGATCGGGTCAACAAAATCCAATTCTGGAGATACCGTTGGGTTCGTATCGTCATTCTGGTTTCGTGGACATATAATTTGTTATATTTTATAGACTTTGTGTCTTGCACGGTTTTTGGTGCAAAATGTCTCCAACACGGACATCGTTTTGACCGAAAATTACCTTTTTGCCTTTGTGTCCAAATTGGACCGGTGGGTAGGCTATCCTAGCTAATTTAACCATTCTGGACATGTTGGCGATGTTTATTTCATCGTCCGACAATGTTTGTTGATAGTTTTCTCTGAGTTTAACCTTGTTATAATTTATTAATAATTAATTCTTATAATTTCGTATTTCGGGATTAGTACAACGAAACTGAGCTTAGTCAATTCCAGTAATCTCACATCGCTGAAATTGACAAGATGGACACGTGGATCACTATAAAGATTAACACTTTACCGTTGATCTTCTTTATCTCGATTTGTGTGTCGTAGTTTCGACGTACAAATAACGAAGAACACTTATATCTTTAATAATTAGAATTGACCCTGTTTGACAAGAGTTGATCAGTTGACCCAAAGTCAACTGTAAGTCAACACTTGACCTAGTTTGACTAGATTATTGACCGGAGTTGAACTAGAGTTGTTTGACTTAGAAGAACATAGGATAAAATAGATTGCTTGTAGAGATTTATTTATACAACTTGAACACCTTGTAACCTGTGTTGCTTTAAATAGGACTCTGTGGCTTCAGTTGGACCCCCTATACTTATCAGCTGTTCAGGTTATCAGACGAGTACATTCTTGATCATTTCATATCATGTTAGAATTATTTTCTGCTTTAGATTACTTTACTTAATGCTGTCACGTTGGTAACACGGATTAGTACTATATGGATCCATTCTTGAGATGTTATCCCTCAGGAAGCATATACTACATGTTCTTACATTTCACTTACATGGTGTATCACTATGCTTTACGATTCTTCGATCACTTGTGACATGTACTCTCATGATCACAGAGTCTTCCCAGAATCACCCCATTGTGGGCATTTCCAGAATCATCCATTTATGGGCTATCCATATATCACCCTTGTGGGCCTTGCATGGAATCATAACATAACCTGGTTGGATCCTTGTGTATTGATTGGGGGTACGAGAGGAGTAGAGTGGACATGTGAATAATATCTAAGTAGTGTAGTTCCCAGAATCACTCCATAGTATAGTTCCATAATCCCTATGACATTCACATGTTTATATGTATCTTGACTCACTAGCCACTGTTAGTTCTCTACTTATAGTAGATATTTCTATACAGTTCTCTCTTTGTTTAATACTGTATTTCTTTTAGATCATGTATCTTACTTTACTGCATGATTATATTTTCTAACTGCTATGATCTGTTGAGATGTATTGTGCTCGCTCCTGTCCTGACTGGACCTGTTGATAAATTTTACAGATAGCTTGGAGGTTGCCTGCTAGCCTAGAGGAGACACATTAGAGGTTGTTTAGTAGCTATTTTCGTTAGTGTCTGGAGTTGTATTACTTTATGGATTACTGTATTTGAGCTTGAGATGTATTTCTGGGTTGGGTATCTTAGACACTTAGACTTCTATCTATTGTATCTCTTTTGGATTTCATGTTTTATTTATCTTCCATTATGCTCTACCTTAGATGTGGACTGAGTTTACATTCTGCTGTGTCACCCCCATTCGAGGAGTATAAATGCTTAGCCTTATATTGTTAGATGCAGAGATAGGAATTGTTCTACCGCCGACACTGCGGCATAGGCTAGGCGTTGTTACGTTCTTGTACCCTAATCCTAGGGTGCAGGTCGTGACAATGGACATGGTAAGGATAGAATTATGGGGGTATAGAACAAGTCAGAGGTAATATGGACGTGAAGGATTCTATAAAATGAATTGGGAGGATTGTCATAGAAAAGGTGCTTTACTCAAAGGTAACATGGACATGGCAAGCATCCTTCTACTAGAATAAAAGTTCAGAGGTAATATGGACGGGCTATACTAGGGAGTTACGACAACTTGGGGTTATCGTAACGGGGGTGATACTCAGAGGTAATATGGACATGGTAGACACGGTTGTAGAAGGACACTTCAGAGGTGATATGGACGTGAAATGTTTTCTATGTGGTCAGGATAATACATAGTCTTCATGGGAGATGCAATACTAAGAGGTGATATGGACATGGTGATGCACAGCAGGGTGTGAGAAAGCGATCCAAAGTTAATATGGACGTGCAAGGCTTT
>JANAVB010011199.1:39325461-39766319 GCA_029216955.1 Iris pallida
GTCTCGTACAAAGGCACAAAAAGCACTCAGAGAAGCGCATGATGGAACCTGTAGAGCCCACCAGCCGGGCCCCAAGCTACAAGACCGGCTGCGACGTATGGGCTATTACTGGCCCACTATGATGGCAGATGTTGTTGAGTATGAAAAAAATGTCGGGCGTGCCAATTTTATGCAGATTTCATCCATCAACCTTCAAAATATTTATACCCAAGCCTGGGGAATGGATATCGTGGGGCCAGTCAGCCATCCGTCCTGTAAAGGACACTGGTTCATCCTCACCATTACAGATTATTTCTCCAAATAGACAGAAACAATACCATTGGCAGATGTGAAGACTTCCAATGTGATCAGTTTCATCAAACATTACGTCATTTACTGCTTCGGAGTTCCCAGAAGGATCATTTACGATAACGGTCCTCAGTTCGTAAGCCATGCATGCCACCAATTCTGCGACAAAAGCCGAATTCAAAATATGGCGTCAACAGCTTATAACTCGGCAGCTAATGGATTTGTCAAGGCATTCAACAAAACCATTGTCAAATTCTTTAAAAAGGTCGTCTCCCCTGACAAGCGCGACTGGAATGAGAAGTTAGGCAAATATCTATGGGCCTACCGTACGACTGTTCCTATATCTACAGGCAGTACACCATTCTCCTTAGTTTATGGGAGCGAGACTGTCCTCCCCTTGGAGATTCAAATTCCGTCCTTACGGGTAGCCATCACTAAACAGTTAACCGTCGAAGACAATCAGCGCAGGCGGTTACAAGAACTAGAAGCGTTGGACGAAAAGTGCTTGCTCGCACAACAAAGGATTGAGCTTTACCAAGCTCGCATCTCTGGGGCCTTTAACAAAAAGGTCCATGAAAGATCCTACCAGGTGGGTAACCTCGTCTTGGCAGTACAGAGACCGATGGTGATGACCCACAAGATGGCTGGAAATTCGAGCCCAAGTGGAAATAATTGTTCGTCATAGAAACGGTGTACTCCAACAGTGCTTATCGGCTAGCTAAGCCTAATGGGGACTTGCTAATGATGCCCATCAACGACAAGTTCCTAAAGAAGTATTACGTCTGAATACAACCAGCATAGGCAGCCACATCCCATGAAAAGGGTGCCCATGAGTTCTGGTAAGGGGATCTCTCACTCTCCCTTTTATATATTCTCTCAAGCAGATGAAGCGCTTCACATCCACATTACCTGGATTGCTCCTCTATGCTTGGAAGATGCGACTACCATGTCCATATTACCTCTGATTAGTCATTCTTCTCACATCAGTTCTACGATTATCCCGACGGTCTAGAAAATAGTTCACGTCTATATTACCTCTGGATTATTGTTCTATACCCCGGCAAAGATCAAGCCTACCACGTCTATATTACCTCTGGTCAGGCAAATCCATTATGAAGATTCCCTCTTTATTCTGGAGATAAAAGCAAAGGAAACAAGAAAGCTTCTACATATAAAAATATGTGGCTACAAAGACCTATGACAGACTCTTCGTAGTTACATACACAGAAGCAAAAAAAGCTGAAATTGTAGTACAAGCTCTTAATAGCGTGGGCGAGGCGGTGACAGAGCCAATCACTTCCTGGTCAAAAGGAAGCCACTGTCCGAAGCTGCTACTGACCCGAGTCGGGGATGAAGACTAGCACAGGACTCCCCTATCTCTCCAGTTGGCCGGAAAGAGCAACCACAACAGCAGGCCTTGCTATTCCTCGATCAGAATGGAAAGCATTCCAAACCCAGGAAGCAGAGGTCCCAGACGCCATTGACGCCCACGACATCCAGGACGCAGGACATCTCAAGATCCAATGGTAGTTCTATTACAGCTTCTTTGGATAAAAAGATTTGCCACTGACGACCGCCTTAAGCAAACTCCAGGATCATCTGGAGTCGAACATCGGGCAAGCAAGGCCATTGTTGAAGCAGCTGAGTCTTCTCTTGAAGGAGGACAGTCCTTTATGTAGGCTGTTCGCGTGGTCCAAGCACGAGCCAGACATCGGTCAGAAGGAAGCTTACAAGTTAAGCTAAAGCTCCACTCCATGATAGATGGCAATACTGTGAGTGACCAAAGGATTATGACTCTGAACCTCCTCTTCTAAAGAGATTTGTGATCCATGCAAAGATACAAGAGGCTCTAATATCAAGAAGCCATTAGGAGCCCATGCTCTGAAATGATAATTCAGGACAATTAATGCTAAGAGCTAGGCATGATACTAGCCATCACCCAGCTCCTACAGTCTTGACATGTGTTCATGCTTCTGTTCAAAGTATCTCGAGCTTGACTTAATTTTGGGACACTTTGAAGGGGGTCTTGTAGAAGCATAAAAAATCTTAGCTGAAGACATCCCTTTGCCAAAGCTCAGAAGATGCCAAAGACTCAGGCTCAGTACTAAAAAGACAAAACAAAAGATATGGGGAGAAGGCCCTTCATTCTAATGTCTACCAAAGTCTAGTACAGACAAATCAGGACCATACATAAGGGACTAATTTTGTTTTTCTACAAAGGATCTAGTACAGATTCGACAGAAGCCTAGAGGTATCTACATGGGATACAGTCTTCATTGAAGCGCAGCCTTCCTTCTTCTCGATACACACACTAGAGAATTGACCTCTACCGAAGCATATTCTGATATTCTTGTGGGCACAGCCTCTCAGAGGTATATCAGTAACTTAGCACTTTACATAAGCCAGTATCTTTACTTCAAGGCGCAACTACCTGCATGCGCCGACCTCGTAAACAAGATGGTGGTAGGCCCTCCTCCCCTTTTTTTACTTCAGAAGCCAGTGTCTTCACTCCAGAGGCGCAGCTATCTGCCTACGCCAATCTCAGACACACAAGGATGTCATACCATTCCCTTCGCAGCCAATGCCTTTATTGTTCAGAGGTGCAGCTACTTACCTGCGTCCATATGAGGCACAGGATGGTGATATGCTCACACCATCTCCTTTGTACAGCACAGTCATCTGCTCCGGATCAGAAGCTTAAGTCATTTCTCTATAACAGACTTGGGAACTCCCATCGCAACCAATGCAAGTCAAGTGTCGCTCCAAAAGCACAGTAATCTCGCCAACCTGAAGCACAAGCCTAATTGTCTCCTACAATACAGTGACTCCGGTAGCCCGAAATACAGCTTCATAAGTGCTCTATACGCACATAAGTCTCATCGTCATTCGAAGCCAAGTCCACTCGTCGTCTGAAAGCATAGAGGTTTTGTCGTCTCCAAAAGCACGGTCTACTCGTTGTCTTAAAAGCACAACAGTACTTAGTCCTCACCAGAGGTGCAGGAAGCATGGGTCCACCCCAATTGGTTTGTTTAAACCGCCTCTTACAGAGAAGATTGGGATTAAATCATGATTGATATCATATCAAATTTATTTAAATCTTAGACGAGGATCAATTAGACTCCAAATCTAAGATAAAATCCCAATATTTACTTTACTGTATTCGAGCAAGCAAATTGGCACGCGCCATATGTCACCTCCTCTAGTTATGTTTATAACCACCCGAGATCTCGTTTGAGAGAAATTTTGATGTCCGCCATATGTCAATACCGCAGAAGCCTGTACCATACAAAGATGACAGATTCTTTCATATCTCAGGAACCCTAATGCACATCGCATATGTGCTCGGTTCTATATAAATAGAAGGAGTCTTCTTCCACCAAGAAAAGGAGGAAAAAGAGAGGGAACATTGATAATCGACAATCTTCAAAGGAGCAACGATCTCTATCTACGAAGAGTAGACCACCCTCATCCACCTATCAACCAAAGAACCAACCAACTAACCATCTTCAAGGAATCTTCTCATCCAGATAGCCTCTTGATCCGTGACCCCAGAGTTCCATCAAAGGCGCCATAGAGCCATAGCAAGGTTGATTCGTCGTCAGATCATCAACAGAGTAAAGGAGCCACTGCAGCGCTCGATCTCCATCGTCACACTTTTCCAGAAACCTCTTCTCCCTGTACTTAGAATATCTTATTTAGGACTTCCTTCTTTGTACATAGATACCTTATACGTTCAATAAAGCAAAAAGTTCGTTCAACCTTTTGTTACGTCGGACACCATGCACTATCAGCGTACCCGATCTATCATGTATTGTGCATCATCCTCCCTAAATAGGTTGTCTCAATAATCATCCAATCAAAAGAAATGATCATGACCAATTATATTTTCCTTACGGTTATAACTGTGACCAATTATATTTTTCTCATAGTTATTACCGTGACAAAAAAATATTTCGTCACAGTTTTTACCGTGACAACAAAATAATTCGTTATGATTATTATCGTCACATAACTTTTACCACGCCACAATCGTAATGGTTAATACCGAGTCAAAAAAATTTGTCATGATAATAACCATGGGTAATCGACTATTATGGTATAGTAGTCGGGTCAAATAAAGAGACATGCACCATGATACAAAGTACCCTAGGTGCATATACCAATAGCGAAAAATCCAAATAGACCCATGCGCATAATTAGAACAAAACCTATGCGCCAATCTAAGCAGTACCCATGAGCACACATACGCATGATCTGAGTCCCATATACATAATTTAGAAAAAAAATCTATGCACAACATCTCAGCATATCCATGTGCATACATACGCATAATATGAATAAATCTTATGCACATTATCTGAGTAGAACCATATGCATAATTAGTTGCATATATCATGCCGAACAAAGACTGTCACATAGGTATTGGCTCGTAGAGGTTGTCCACACAACTGATCATGCAAACAAATGCCTTGATCTTCTTTTCAACTATCTTGAGATACTACTTAAGAAACTCCTCACCCTCTCTAGCATAAACAATAATCTCTAGGTACTATCGACGTACCCGATCTATCATGTACTGTGCATTATCCTCCCTGGATAGGCTGTCCCAACAGTCATCCAATAAACAAAAATAATAATGACAAAAAATAATTTTTGTAACATTAATAATCGTGACCAATTACATATTTTGTAACATTAATAACCGTGACCAATTGTATTTTTCTCACGGTTATAACTGTGACCAATTGTATTTTCCTTACGGTTATTACAGTCACAAAACTTTTACCACGCTGCAACCGTAAGGGTTATTACCATGACGAATTTTTTTTGTCATGGTAATAACCGTGGGCAATCGACTATTATGGTGTAGTGGTTAGGGCAAATAAAAAGACATACGCGAAGATATGCAGTACCCTACGTGTATATACAAATATCGCATAATCCAAACAGATCCATACGCATAATTGGACCAAAACCTATGTGACTATCTGACCGGTACCCATGCGCACACATACGCTTGATCTGAGTCCCATATACATGATTTAAACAAAATCTATGCACAACATCTGAGCAGATCCATGCACATACATACACATAATCTGAATAGATCATATGCGCATTATCTGAGTAGACCCAAATGCATAATTAGTTGCATATATCATGCCAAACGGAGACTCTCACATAGGTATTAGCTCGTAGAGGTTGTCCACACAACTAAGTCATGCAAACAAATGCCTTGATCTTCATTTCAACTATCTTGAGATGATTCTTTAGAAACTCCTCGTCCTCTCTAGCATTAATTGTAATCTCTATGCACTATCCGTGTGCCCTATCTATCATGTACTGTGTATCATCCTCCCTGGATAGGTTGCCCCAACACTCATCCAATCAAAAAAAATCGTAACAAAAAAATATTTTGTAACGTTAATAATCGTGACCAATTGTATATTTCGTAACATTAATAACCGTGACCAATTGTATTTTCCTTACGGTATAACTGTGACCAATTGTATTTTCCTCACGATTATCACCGTGACAAAAAAATAATTCGTTACGGTTATTACCGTCATAAAACTTTAACCACGTCGCAACCGTAACAGTTATTGCCATGTCGAAATCTTTTTGTCATGGTAATAATCGTATGCAATCGGCTATTATAGTGTAGTGGTTGGGGCAAATAAAGAGACATATGGCAAGATATGTTATATCATACGTGCATATACAAATAACGCATAATCCAAACAGACCCATGCGCATAATTGGAGCAAACCTATGCACCAATCAAAGCAGTACCTATGTGCACACATACGCATGATCAGAGTCCCATATACATGATTTAGACATAGTCTATGTACAACATTTGAGCAGATCCATGCACATACATGCGCATAATCCGAATAGATCTTATGCACATTATCTGAGTAGACAGATATGCGTAATTAGTTGCATAAATCATGCCAAACAGTGACTGTCATATAGGTATTGGCTCACAGAGGCTGTCCACACAACTGAGTCATGTAAACAAATGCCTTGATCTTTTTCTCAACTGTCTTATTAAGAAACTCCTCATCCTCTCTAGCATAAATTGTAATCTCCATGCACTATCGACGTACATGATCTATCATGTACTGTGCATCATCCTTCCTGGATAGGTTGGCCCAACACTTGTCCAATCAACAGAAATAATCGTGATAAAAAAAATATTTCATAACGTTAATAATCGTGACTAATTGTACATTTCGTAACATTCGTAACCGTGACCAATTGTATTTTCCTCACGGTTATAACCGTGACCAATTGTATTTTTCTCACGATTATTTCAGTAACAAAATAATAATTGGTCACCGTTATTACCGTGACGAAAAGATAATTCGTCACGATTATTACCATCACAAAACTTTTACCATGCAACAACCGTAACGGTTATTACCGTGACTAAATTTTTTTGTCACGATAATAACCATTTGCCATCGACTATTATGGTGTAGTGGTCGGGGAAAATAAAGAGACATGCGCCAAGATATACAGTACCCTACGTGCATGTACAAATAGGGCATAATCCATACAGACCCATCCACATAAATGGAGCAAAACCTATGCGCCAATCTGGGAAGTACCCATGCTTACACATACGCATGATCTGAGTCCCATATACATGATTTAAACAAAATCTGTGCACAACATCTAAGCATATCCATTCGCATACATACACATAATCTGAACAGATCTTATACGCATTATCTGAGTAGACCCATATGCATAATTAGTTGCATATATCATGCTGAACAGAAACTGTCACATAGGTATTGGCTCGTAGAGGCGGTCCACACAACTGAGTCATGCAAACAAATGCCTTGATCTTTTTTTTTAACTGTCTTAAGATGCTTCTTGAGTAACTCCTCATCCTCTCTAGCATAAATTATAATCTCTATGCACTATCGGCGTACCCGATCTATCAAGTACTATGCATCATCCTCCCTGGATAGGTTGCCCCAACACTCATCCAATCAACAGAAATAATTGTAAAAAAAAATATATTTCGTAACATTAATAATCGTGACCAATTGTATATTTTGTAACATTAGTAACTGTGACCAATTATTTTTTCCTCACAGTTATAACTGTGACCAATTGTTCATTTCTCACAGTTATTGCCATGATGAAAAAATAATTCGTTACGGTTATTACCGTGACGATAAAATAATTTGTCACAGTTATTATCATCATAAAACTTTTACCCTGTCGCAGCCGTAATGGTTATTACCGTAGTGAATTTTTTGTCACGATAATGACCATGGGCAATCGACTATTATGGTTTAGTGGTTGGGGCAAATAAAGAGACATGCGCCAAGATATGCAGTACCCTACGTGCAAATACAAATAGCGCATAATCCATACAGACCCATCCACATAATTGGAGCAAAATTTATGCGCCAATCTGGGAAGTACCCATGCTTACACATACGCATGATCTGAGTCCCATATACATGTTTTAAACAAAACCTATGCACAACATCTAAGCATATCCATGCCCATACATACACATAATATGAACAGATCTTATGCGCATTATCTGAGTAGACCCATATGCATAATTAGTTGCATATATCATACCGAACAGAGACTCTCACATAGGTATTGGCTCGTAGAGGCTGTCCACATAACTGAGTTATGCAAACAAATGCCTTAATCTTTTTTTTCAACTGTCTTGAGATACTTCTTGAGTAACTCCTCGTCCTCTCTAGCATAAATTATAATCTCTATACACTATCAGCGTACCCGATCTATCAAGTACTCTGCATCATCCTCCCTGGATAGGTTGCCCCAACACTCATCCAATCAACAGAAATAATTGTAACAAAAAATATATTTTGTAACATTAATAATCGTGACCAATTGTATATTTCGTAACATTAATAACCGTGACCAATTTTTTTTTCCTCACAGTTATAACTGTGACCAATTGTATTTACCTCGCGGTTATTATCGTGATGAAAAAAATAATTCGTTACAGTTATTACCGTCACAAAACTTTTAATTAGCAAACAACTATAATAAATTGTTTTCTGGTCTAAATAATTATCCAATAATTCAAGAAATTATAAGAAAAATCTACGGTATAGCCTAAGACTAAATAAACTATTTTCTAAAATTTGAGGTCAAATAGATGTCATGGTTGCTCACAATATATTCTACGGTTTGTTGATATTACCACTTTTCTGAGTCGGAGAGATTCTAATGACTCTAAAATAATCATATTAGTTCTATGCCACACACATGTCATAAATTGAGTCATTCTACAATCCTATGATATTGGTTTTTGAGTCTTGACCTATCATTGCTTGGTTATATGTTTATGAACGTCGTCATAGTTCCCCCAAAATACAAAGTACGACTTCCACTTATCAATTTTGAATTTGATTAACGTTTTTAATTAGGGTTCCCTATTTCAAAATAGATTTAAAGCAATCTACAAAATATACTAATTGTGCCAAAATATAAATATAAAATTATAGAGGTTTACAACTAGGTTCTGACTTAAAATACCCGATCCCAATCGAACTCGGACCGAATTCGGTCATAGTTCGCTTGGGGCTTTGTTGAGGTATTTTTTAGCATAAATAAATGCAATGTCACTCAATATTCATCAATCCTTTTTAATTATTTAATTCCAACTTTAGTTATTTGAAATTTCAATTAATATAATTAATATTATTTTACGAATTAAATTTTGTTATACAACGACTGTCTCAGATTAGCTATAGGGGTACTATCCCAGCTAATGAAGGTTCATCGGGGAACACTTAAATACCATTTTGCTTTAGCCATAGCCGTGGTGACAGACAGACCCTTTGTAGGCTTGTATCAAAAATAGTTTTTGTATATTGAAAAGTAATCAATAAAACAAAATTAATTAATATTATTGATATATAAAATTCCTAATTCTTGACGTAAATAATTGAAATAATCTTCTGCTAATGGTTTGTAAAGATATCTGCCAGTTAGTTCTCTGTTCTATATATAGAAGGTCTATATCTCCATTTGTTTGATGATCTCTAAGAAAATGATGCTGAATCTCAATATGCTTAGCGCGAGAGTGACATGCAGCATTCTTAGTCAAATTAATAGTGCTAGTGTTGTCACAGAAAATGGGTATGTGTGAATAATGTAAACCAAAGTCTTCTAAAGTTTGCTTCATCTACAAAATTTGTGTACAACAACGTCCTGCGACGATATACTCAGCCTCAGTAGTTGATAATGCAACAGAATTTTGCTTCTTGCTAAACCAAGAGACAAGAGCCTTACCTAGGAAATGACACGTGTCTCTAGTACTTTTTTATCCACTTTGCATCCGACAAAATCAGCATCCGAGTAACCGGCTAGGTCAAAGGACGTGGTTTTGGAATACCACAAGCTGACAGAAGAAGTGCCCTTAAGGTATCGAAAGATACGCTTAACCGTGCACAAGTGTGATTCCTTAGTGTTAGCTTGAAAACGTACACACAAGCAAACGCTAAACATTACATATGGACGACTAGCAGTTAAATAAAATAAACTACCAATCATACCTCGATACTTACGTATGTCGACCGGTTTGCCTTGTTCATCAATATCAAGCTTGGTTGAAGTTGCCATCGGAGTGCTAAGTGGTTTGACAGTTTCTAGGTCGAACTTCTTTAATAAGTCTTTTGTGTACTTGGCTTGATTAATGAACGTTTCATTGTTGGTTTGTTTGATTTACAGTCCGAGAAAGAATTTCAGTGCTCCCATCATGCTCATTTTAAACTCATTCTGCATACACTTTAAAACTTCTTGACAGTGAGATTCATTAGTAGACCCAAAGATAAAATCATCTACATAAATTTGAATTAAAAGAAGATTTCCATTAAAAGATTTTATAAAAAGTGAAGTGTCAACCTTTCCTTTTATAAAACTGTTGTCAAGTAGAAAAGAGCTTAAACAATCATACCAAGCACGAGGGGCTTGTTTTAAACCATATAATGATTTCTTCAACTTGAAAACGTAATCAGGATTTTTGAAATCAGAAAAACTGGAGGTTGAGCTACATAAACTTCTTCTTTTATAAAATTGTTCAAAAATGTACTTTTAACATCCATTTGAAAAAGCTTAAAATTATGAAAATATTTAAATGCACATAACATGCGAATGGATTCTAATCTCGTAACTGGGGCATAGGTCTCATCTTAGTCGATACCATTCTCTTGGTTGTATCCTTGAGCTACAAGTTGAGCCTTGTTATGAGTAACTAAACCATTCTTGTTAAGTATATTTCGGAATACCCAGTGGGTGCCAATGACCGGATGATCAATGGGCTTGGGAAGAAGTTCTCAAACTTGATTTCGTTCAAATTGGTTTAATTCCTCTTGCATAGCATCTATCCAAAAATTATCGCTACATGCTTCTTTAATAGTTTTGGGTTCAAGCTGTGAAATAAAAGCAACACTGGAAACTATATCTTTGCTAGAGGAACGAGTACTTATACCCTTAGTAATCTCACCTATTACCAACTCCTTGGGATAGTCAGCCAAAAACTTCTTTCTTTTTAGCAAACTTTCAAGGTAGCTGGTTCCGGCTTTTGGTTCTGTACGTGATCTGCCTAGAGGATCAGCTGGTGCTGTGCTTGAAGGTTCTACAGGTGCTATACTTAGTGTACTGAAGTCTTCATCATCATCATCGATCGTAGGTTGATTCAGTTCGTCAAAAGTGACATTTATTGACTCGTCGATGATCATGGTTTTTTGAAGACTCGGTATCCTTTGCTTTTGACAGCATAACCTAAAAATATACCTTCATCGACCTTTACGTCAAACTTTCCCAAATTGTCTTTAGTATTGAGAATAAAGCATTTGTAACCAAATATTTTGAAATATAAAACTGATGGTGTCCTATCAAACCATAAATCATAAGGAGTCTTCTTTGATTTCGGTCGTATTAAAACCCTATTGAGAACATAGCAAGTTGTATTAACATCTTCAGCAAAAAAGTATTTAGGTAGACTAAACTGGTTTAACATTACTCTAGCCATTTCGGATAGAGTCATGTTCTTACATTCCATAACTCCATTTTGTCGTGGAGTCCTAGGACAAGAGAACTCATACAGATAACCATGTGTGTCACAAAATTGCTCAAACTCTGCATTCTCAAATTTGCCTCCATGATCACTTCAAATACGAGTGATCATGAATCATTTCTCATTCTGAACCTTCTTGCAAAAGGAGACGAATTCTGACAAAGCGTCGTTCTTGCGTGCAAGAAAATATACCCATGTGTATCTAGAGAAATCATCTACTATTACAAAAGTATATAACTTACCACCTATGCTAGCAATTCTACTAGGCCCAAATAAATCTATATGCAGTAATTATAGAGGTCTAGTGGTACTTACAGCGTTCTTGGACTTGAAACTGGATCGGATAGCTTTGTTCTTTCCACAATTACTACATACCGTATCCTTCTTGAAAGTAATGTCCGGTAAGCCTTGTACCAACTTCTTTGTGGATAGTCTTCAAATTATATCCATGTTTGCATGACCGAGTCTCATATGTCATAGTTGAATCTCATCACTCTTGGTCATTATGCATCTGTCATGACCCGTACCCGCTTTTCGGATATGAAGCATGTCCAAGTCCAGCCTATGTCACAGTGTCGGTGGTAGAACGCTGTCTAATATGCACAAGTCATGGCAGTTATTTCTCATCCACAGAATAATAAAGAATCAACTGAGATCAATGAATGTCAATAAAACTGAACAATAAAGAATATAGACTGAATGTTTTCAGAATCAAGTCACATCCGGTGGGCACAAATCCACTACCAATAGATGGAAAGAGAAAAATATATAAAATAAATTATCTAATTACAAACTGCTAATCAAGGCAACCTCAACTGTAGGGTACCGTGGTCTGATGCTGACTCAAACCCTCTCGTCTGCTCCTGACTCAAACTCGGCTAAACCTAAAGAGATCATCAGGTCCTCAGAGACTAGAAAGATACATAAAAATATGTCTATCTAACAGTTTTATCTTGCTTAAGAAATAAGCAAGAAAGATAGAACACGGCAAGTGGCTATGAACACGGACACTAGAACAACTATGCTTAAATGAACTGCCGGATGAACAATAAATACGAGATCAATGGAAGACCAAACCCTCATCCTGAGTGTGGACTCACGGGTTTGAACTAATCACTAACCCTCGTCCTGAGTGTGGACTCTCACTACCAAAATACAGTAAATTAGCGACGGCATATTAGCGACGAAAAATTTTCGTCGACATTAGCAACGGATTTGCGACAAATAGCCGACGGAGTACCGATGACAAGTCGATACAATTTTTATTTTATTTTAAGTGAGAAAAAAGGTCGCACATCCGTCGCTAGGGCATCGGAGATTTAGCGACAGATAAGTAGCCATCGCTATGTAGTCAATTATTTGGCAGGAATTGTTGAAGAAAATGGCGGGATAATTCTTCGACTACCTAGCGACAGATATTCTGTCGGCAAGTATCAAAAATAGCGACGGATACAAACCGTCGCTGGTTCGTCGCTAAATAAAGGGCCCATGCTTAAACTGAAACGGCGGGGGGAACTTTCATTCCCCCCAAATTTCATTCTCTCTCCTCTCTCTCTCTCCCACCCGTGGCGGTCGGTGACCTCACTCTCCTCTCTCTCTCTCCCGCGGCGGTGATCGGCGACCTCTCCTCTCTCTCTTCCAAAGGTAATCTCTCTCTCTCTCTCTCTCTCGGTGGTCGTGGGTGTCGTGGGCTGCCGGGGGCATCGTGGGCTGCGGGGGCGGCGGAGATGGCGGGGGTGGCGTGCGCGTGGCAGCACGGGGCTGCGGCGGGCGCGCACAGAGCTGCGGCAGGCGGCGGGGGCCAGCGCGCTCCGGGGCAGCGGGGGGCGGCGGGGGTGGCGCGCGCAGGGCAGCGCGGGGCTGGGGCGACCGGGGGTGGGAGGGGCGGCGGGGGTGGGAGGGGTGATGGCACGCGCGGGGCTGCGGAGGCAGCGCGCTCCGGGGCGGCGGGGGGGCGGCGGAGGGCAGCGCGCTCCGGGGCAGCGGAGGTGGCGCACGCGGGGCAACGCGGGGTACAAATACAATGAGTAGTATTGGCGATATGACAAACCCTAGTTTAAGAAATAGGATATCAGTGATATCAGTAGTATCGGCAGTTTCAGATCGGTAACCCAATACCTTATTATGCTTTTATAACCTTATTATGCTTTCAACCTAGGTTCACAATATCGGTAACCCAATACCTTTCCCTAATAAGGTAACCCAATACCTTACCCTAATAAGGTAAACCCAATACCTTAGCCTACAATAGTCCCTGTAGGGGGGATGCGGGTGGTTGGGGGGTGAGTGGGGGTGGCTAGAGGGTGGGGCTGGGGAGGCGAGGGCGGCTGGAGGAGGGTTCGGGTTAGGGTTCGGGTTAGGGACATATAGTCCCTGCAGCCATTCTTCAGATACTATGGTACGACATGGTGTTCTGGACATATAGTCCCTGCAGCCATTCGACTGGCGAGACAGAAACTATGGTACGACATGGTGATCAGGACATATATAGTCCCTGCAGCCATTCGACTGGCGAGACAGAAACTATGTAGCCGTAGATAAAGTTGACTGTCCTTCGACCCTCATCGCTCGGCAATGATGATATGACAACCTATCACTATATCTTATATAGTAGTAGATGATGTCTTAGTATTACATTATGTGAGTTCATCTTGATTCTGTTACATTCTTCAGATACTAGATACGATAAGAACATATACTACACCATATGTACAGAACATAGATAATTCACACTAATGTATGCTAGAATGAATCTTGGGTTGTGTTCTGAGCCATCCGTTCTCACACTTGGAAAAAAATCGAATTTTTTGTACTTTATCTGCTTTCGAAAATGTACTCGAATTACTTGATGGTTCCTTTCGTTAGCTTGCTTTTGTTACAATTATATTATTTGTGAATATCGATCTTACCAGATGGCACTCATGACCCGAGGAATGGCACGTCGTTTGAGGGAAACAGTGAATGCTGAGGTGGCTTCTCCTACTGTTAAGGAGGAAGTGGCAACGGTAGCTAGTGAGACCGGGAGTTCTATTCATCCAGCACCGGTAGCTAGTGAGAGCGGGTGTTCTATTCATGCAGTACTTACAAGGGACTACATCTCTTCTCACGCCGTCGATCCCACTTATTCGAGCTGGTTGCGTGATCGTATCAATGAGCATTTACGTGAGCAACGTGGTTCTCATTAGCTATTAGTACTTATTTGTATTTGACTATTTGTATTGGGTTGTTTTTATATTAGACTATATGTATTGGACTACATATATGAATTAGTACTGTGTCAATCTCTGGAATGTATTGGACTACGACATGGTGATCAGGACATAGTCCCTGCAGCCATTCGACTGGCGAGGCAAAAAATATGTAGCCGTAGATGAAGTTGACTCTCCTCTGACCCTCATCCCTCGGCAATGATGATACGACAACCAACAAGAGAGGATACTCTGTGAGATCCATCTGAGTAGGATGTATACTCTGAGAGATCACCTTTACAAGAATGATATCAGTAGTGGGATTGAGTGTTGGAGGTGTCACGACTCGCACCCACCGTGAGGGTACGAGTACGTAACAACGTCCAGCCTACGCCGCAGTGTCGGCGGTAGAACGATGTTCTAGGTCATGAACTATAACTAGCATAATATGAATACTCTCCATAAGGAGGCCAACACAGAGGTACAACTCAATCACAATCTAAGGTAGAATGATAAAGATAGATAAACATGAAATCCAAAAGAGATACAGGAGATAGAAGTCTAAGTGTTTAAGATACATAATCCCAGAAATACATCTCAAAACTCAAATACAGTAATCCACAAGTAAATACAACTCTAGACAAAATGAAATAACTATCTAAACAACCTCTACTGTGTCTCCTCTAGGCTAGCAGGCAATCCCAGGCTATCTGTAAAATTTATCAACAGGTCCAGTCAGGACAGAAACGAGCACAATACATCTCACGCAGATCATAACAGGTTAGAAAATATAAACATGCAAGAGAGTACGATACATGAAACTGAAAGAAAGTACATAATGTAAACAGAGAGAGAACTGTAACAGAAATATCTACTATAAGTAGAGAGCTACCAGTGACTAGTGATTTAGAGTACAAAGTCGACATGTGAACGGCTGGATTTGTACATGACTATACTAAAGAGGTGCACAAGGCTATACTACTTTGGAATTGTTCATATGGCTATTTATACTCCCCCATACCCCAATCAATACACAAGGATCCAAACAAGTTATGTTACGTAAATGGTTTTCATATGAAGCCCATAAATGGGTACACATGAAGTATACATGAGAGCTCATACATGAGTGCACATAAAGTTCACATGG
This sequence comes from Iris pallida, assembly GCA_029216955.1. NCBI lineage: Eukaryota > Viridiplantae > Streptophyta > Magnoliopsida > Asparagales > Iridaceae > Iris > Iris pallida. The sequence goes on from JANAVB010011199.1 coordinate 39,341,177, forward strand.
GGGGCCCAAAAATGGGTGCACATGAAATTCACATGAAGGCTCATAAATGAGTGCACATGCAATATAGGTTATACATAAGATACATGGAAAATATGACCGATTCATGAGAGCACATGAGAGTACACGAGCATGCATGAACGAGCATGAAATACATGAGAAACATGAATAACATGAGAGCGAAGAATACATGATGTACACGAAACACATGACATAATGTATCTGATGCTCCCGAGGGGGATAACATCTCAATGAAGGGATCCATATAGTACCAATCCGTGATAATATCGTGATAGCATCAAATAAGGTAAACTAGAGCAGGAATATAATTCTAAACAAGTTATGAAATGATCAGAGAATGTACTCGCCTGCCATCTGAATGTCCAAAGTAAAGATACTATCCGAGGAGAGGTATCTGGCTCCTAATTAGAACAGCACAAGTCACAACATGTCCAAAAGGGTAATATAAAGCACTACAATGCATTCTACATGAATCTAGGTCAAACTAGGCCCAAGTCAACCCTTGGTCAACTCTGGTCAACTACACTAGTCAAACTAGGTCATGTCCTAACCCAGCAAGTCTTACTAGGCCTAACCAAGACTATCCTAGCAAGCACACATCAATACAAGGCTATACAAGCCAACATACACCCAAATCTATATAGCATGCAATTATTCAATACTCAAATAGGCAAGAATTCGCATTGGATATACACTAGGTAATCTATTACTTTAAACTATATATGTCTACACATATATACACATGCATATATTGGTATTCAACATTAGGTCTATAATCATGGTATTTCAAATGGTTATATAAACTTATATATTACAACACAATATGCTAACATATATATAATATACATACATAGCTAAGTTAACTGTATTCATAAATACTTATTTAAGAGGTTATGTGTGTGTATGTAAACATGGCAAAGGGGCAAGTGAGGTTAAATGGGCATACATAGTGTATACATATCAAAGAGTATCAAAGTGTAAGTGAACAAAGTGTCAAGTGTGATAGTGTCTACATAGTGTAAGGGGTACATGAGGTAATATAGGATTTGTGTTAACATAGAACATTACATCTCATTAACTTGTATATTGCATACATTACATCTATTATTACATTACGTTCATGCTTGCATTCATTCATCATTCATTTATTCTCTTGCACTACTATATGCACCATACATTACATACTATGGAACCTACATATTCATTACAAACCATACTTATACATGCTTACATTAGATAAGATACTTACACCTTATACATCATTTATTTAAACATTTACTCATGCTTGCATTCTCTATTTAATTACATAATGTATATATATTAACATGGGTTAAAATCAAATAGAACATTATATTACACACAAGGGCGCACAAAATGCATATGCCGAATAGTAACTCCTACTAATAATCAATACTGTACCATCTCAGCATGAATTAAAATCTAGGATTAAAGTATGTTATAGATATATGTGTTAGCTTTCCGAAACTTCAAACGGATCGCATTTTCGTTTCCGAAAACTCCCGGAATCGCGAAAACACCGAAAACGCGTTTGTCTTTCGTACAGCTGACACTCAAATAATTCTCCAGAAAGTTACAGAAAGAATTAGGCCTATTAATATATGTTTTTGGAAAGCTAACTTTAATACGCTTCTTTTAAAAAAAACAGAAGATTAAACCGAGCTTTGAGCTAGAAGTTATGACATTTCTAAGTTATGGCTGAAATTAAAAACGTGGATAAAAATCATGACGGATTTGGGTAGTTTGAGACAAAAGAACAAAAGTATATAACATAATATATCAAGAACTCACTCTCTACACTAATATATATATATATGAGACACTATAGAACACATCTCCAATACAAAAATATGAGATTAAACATGTAATAATTCATTCATACATAACAACAACACATAGTGTGTCCAAATTTGGGGTTTTCCTACATGGACACAACCACAACACAAAGGACACTCCTATGACCTCCAAATGGATACGAAATGGACACAAATGGAGATACAACCATGGGGGTCATTCCTATGGGTTCAAAATAGACCTATATGCATGAGGAAATAAAAAGGAGAAGAGATTTATACCTTCCGGTAGATCGAATCGAAGAAAAGCCTTCCCGGAGCGACACCGACACGTAGAGATTCCAAAAGGACACGAACGAGCTCCGAATCCTCCCAAACTTGGGTAGCTTCCTCATTGGCTAGAATGGAGATGGAAAGAAGAAGATTTGGTGGTAAAATGGAAGGATTTGGTGGAGAAATTGCTAGGGATTGCTCTCTAGGAATTTAGGAAAGAACAAGAGAGAGAGTGTGGATGAGAATAATGAAATGAACTTGAGCCTATCCTCTCCCAAAGTGGCTGGCCATATGGGGCTATTTGTCCTATTATGGTAAGGTCCAAAATGCCCCCACTAACCTATTCTATGAGTATTAGGAAAGGGCTAATCGGTTGGGGCTAAATTAGTCATTCTAAAGTCTCTAATCACACAAACCTTATCCATAATAATTAGTCTATCCTCTAACTAAAATATTTCTATCATGTGGACTAAAATTAATATCATGTGGGCCATGCCTAACTAGTGTGTGGGTCCCACTAGAGTCAAACTACCTCCGGGTCCCCGTTTCAAGTCGGATTGAGTTGAAATTCGAACCCGACTCAAATAACCCCAAAACAATATCATAAATAATAAAATAAATTTCAACCCCAAAATAATATCATAAATAATAAAATAAATTTTAAAAATATTTAAAAATGTAAAATGATAAAAATACCCCTGTTTCTGAAAACTGGGGGTGACAAATATATCCACCTTAAAAAAAATTTCGTCCTCGAAATTAAAACAAAGCAATCACAGGAAACACATGCAGAAAACAATCTCATTCAAATACTTAAAAAAAATCAGCAATAAAAAATTCTCTTTGAGGTACATCAAAGATTTGTAAATAAAAACTGATACGTGTCCGATACGGACACAAAACCATCACAAAATCACACCTATCAAAGGTCAAAATCAACGATCATCAACGCAATAAATATCAAAATAATTCAAAGAGGTCAAATGCAAAATATCCTTAGGCCAGAAATGACATTAAAATATCCTAATCACATGGTTAGACTCTAGGTCAAACAGTCTCTAGGGTTTCACTAGCAAAACATCAAAATCACAAGTCATGATTTTAAATAGTTTTAAAATAATTTTAAAAAATACCAAAAATTATATCATGATTTAAATGTCAAATCAATAAATGATTAAAATTATAAAATTTCAAAATTACCCTTATTTTAGAGAACTGGGTGTTACAAGTCTACCCACCTTAGAAAAATTTCATCCTCAAAATTAAAATGTTCATACTCCTTCTAGGTCAAACCCTCCACAATCAAAGTCTCAGAACTTAAACAATCATACGATTTAAAAGGATGACATACAGGGTCATGGCATACGGTGGTAGTGAAAGTCTCATCTAGGTATACTAGTCATGCTAAACCAAAACGGTCATATGGTATCAAAACACACAAGCAATCTAGGGTGCTAAACTAGAAAAGATACAGAAATAACAATCATCAAGACTGTAAGGCAGTCTACCATCCTTTATAAAAACTGGTACTTATCAAAATAAAATAAAGTTAACTACCATTTATCTAATAAGGGGTACTATTCAAGAAAATCAAAATCAAAAGTTAAAGAATGAAAGCCAATTGCATGGAAATTCAATCACAATATATTTATATATATAGCGTTAGAGAGGAAAAAGCTAGCATTATGTACAAGTTATGTAGTTCGTGTGTGTATGGGTGTATGTGGACATGTTCATATGGTTAGATAATAGGCGTGTGTGTGTGTCCTTGTACAGGGTTATAGCTTAGTATTGAAAGGTTAAACCCAGTTTTAGTTCAGCATTTATATACAAAATCTGAAAATAAGCTAACATTTAAACCAGTGCAATATTAACATAATGCAATTTCAAATTTAGGAGTTTGAAACATCACAACTAATCTCAATGCTCCCAATACATCCTAACATGATAGAAATGAAACCCTAATATACTATCAATACATTTATCTACGCATACGGAAATTGAACTAAACATGGAAATCAATGCAAAAATATTAACATGTATTCAGTTTTCAGGATTTTGGAGAATTTGCACATCAAAACCAACTCAATGTTTACCATAACCTAACATGACAGAATATGGAACCTAAATTTATATCCCTACAACAACAATGTACACAGCTCTCAATATTATATTTAAAACAATCAATTTGAACTAACATTTAAAATCCCGTATTAAGGGTTAATATGCACACAGTCTCAGATTTGACAAATTTAAACACAAAACTCAACCAAAAAAAAAATTTGAATTGAAACCCTACGTATAACATACATGTGCAGTGATATAAATAAAACTATTATCATAAAATTTTATATTTAAATTACGAGTTAAGCTAGAAAAAGCAGAGAATCAAAAATATTGGGGTTTTAAAAATTTAAACATTAACGACATATTAATATGTATTCAGATAGGTGGAAATCAAGTGTAGCATGCATAAGTGTCAGGAAAGTGTCCACTATATATATTCTCATGTTCCAATATAAAAATCAAATTCTATATCAAGAACAACATTTAGATTCCTACCAAGATTGTAAAGTAAGTGATTGGTGTAATCAAGACAGTTTTATTATTATTATTATTTAATACAAGAATAGTAGCAAGAAAGAAATAACGATAAAATTTGTTTTTGCTTATCTGTTTAAAAGAAAAACCTATTTTGAAACCCAGAGCTAAATTTTCAAATCCAAGATAAAGTCTAGCAAAATCATCGATTCATTGTATTAAGAAGAATTTTATAGTAAGAAGTTACACAAAGTTTATAAAAATAGCTAAAGCTACTCCTAAGTTAAATAAATGAGAAACAAAACAAAACAAACAAATAACAATTATCTCTTTCTTTCTTTCTTTTTTTTTGAAGGACTGAAACAAAAGTAGAGAAAACATGTTCAAAAATATTTAAGGTACAATCTGATAATCATATACGTCTTCTTAAAATTATGTTGTCAGAATTCTGCCACGCCAATAAGCATAGCTGCAATAAACGATAGAGTCCATAATAAGGCATACACCCTATAATCATGTTATCTAGAATTCTTACCACACCACCCGGTATGGCTGCAAGAAAATCTAGATTTCATAACTAAGATAAGTATAGCTATATCAGGCTCTACGTCCTTGTCATGCTAGCAAATATGACTGCAATAAATTCTAAATTCCATAATAAAGTAGACTTTTACTTTTCTCACTGTCCTTATCAAGTATGTTATCAGGTTATACCTTAATTCTAAAAAATGTACATATACATATAAATACAAACTCAAATTCAACAACTAACATCAAGATTCAAAATTCAACAATAATCCATCAAAAATCATAAAAATACAGACTCAAATTCAACCACTATCATCAAGATTCAAAATTCAACAATAATCCATCAAAATCATAAAAATACAGACTCAAATTCAACTATTAACATTAATATTCAAAATTCAACAATAATCCATCAAAATCAAGCTCAATAACAGGAAGTAAAGGTAAATCAAATCAGGAAAAAACAGATTTCAAATCGAAGTTAAAATAAGATTCTCAAGGGTCGTCCCAGGAATCTCTCAAAGAATCCTAACCGTGATTGAGTACCTTCAAAATATATCCTATTCCTACTACAGGCTGTAGTGGTACTCTAGTTCGAATACCACTACATAAACTCGACCTGCATGGGCCACCACTAAAAACGTGTCACGACCCGCACCCACCGTGAGGGTACGAGTACGTAACAACGTCTAGCCTACGCCGCAGTATCGGCGGTAGAACGTTGTTCTAGGTCATGAACTATAACTAGCATAATATAAATACTCTCCATAAGGAGGCCAACACAGAGGTACAACTCAATCACAATCTAAAGTAGAATGATAAAGATAGATAAACATGAAATCCAAAAGAGATACAGGAGATAGAAGTCTAAGTGTTTAAGATACATAATCCCAGAAATATATCTCAAAACTCAAATACAGTAATCCACAAGTAAATACAACTCCAGATAAAATGAAATCACTATCTAAACAACCTCTACTGTGTCTCCTCTAGGCTAGCAGGCAATCCCAGGCTATCTGTAAAATTTATCAACAGGTCCAGTCAGGACAGGAGCGAGCATAATACATCTCATGCAGATCATAACAGGTTAGAAAATATAAACATACAAGAGAGTACGATACATAAAACTGAAAGAAAGTACATGATGTAAACAGAGAAAGAACTGTAACAGAAATATCTACTATAAGTAGAGAGCTACCAGTGACTAGTGATTTAGAGTACAAAGTCGACATGTGAACGGCTGGATTTGCACATGACTATAGTAAAGAGGCGCACATGGCTATACTACTTTGGAATTGTTCACATGGCTATTTATACTCCCCCATACCCCAATCAATACACAAGGATCCAAACAAGTTATGTTACGTACATGGTTTTCACATGAAGCCCATAAATGGGTGCACATGAAGTATACATGAGAGCTCATACATGAGTGCACATGAAGTTCACATGGGGGGCCCAAAAATGGGTGCACATAAAATTTACATGAAGGCTCATAAATGAGTGCACATGCAATATAAGTTATACATGAGATATATGGGAAACATGACCGATTCATGAGAGCACATGAGAGTACACGAGCATGCATGAACGAGCATGAAGCACATGAGAAACATGAATAACATGAGAGCGAGGAATACATGACGTACACGAAACACATGACATAATGTATCCGATGCTTTCGAGGGGGATAACATCTCAATGTAGGGATCCATATAGTACCAATCCGTGATAATATCGTGATAGCATCAAATAAGGTAAACTAGAGCAGGAATATAATTCTAAACAAGTTATGAAATGATCAAAAAATGTACTCGCCTGCCATCTGAATGTCCAAAGTAAAGATACTGTCCGAGGAGAGGTATCTGGCTCCTAATTAGAACAGTACAAGTCACAACATGTCCAGAAGGGTAATATAAAGCACTACAATGCATTCTACATGAATCTAGGTCAAACTAGGCCCAAGTCAACCCTTGGTCAACTCTGGTCAACTGCACTAGTCAAACTAGGTCATGTCATAACCCAGCAAGTCTTACTAGGCCTAACCAAGACTATCCTAGCAAGCACACATCAATACAAGGCTATACAAGCCAACATACACCCAAATCTATATAGCATGCAATTATTCAATACTCAAATAGACAAGAATTCACATTGGATATGCATTAGGTAATCTATTACTTTAAACTATATATGTCTACACATATATACACATGCATATATTGGTATTCAATATTAGGTCTATAATCATGGTATTTCAAAAGGTTATATAAACTTATATATTAAAACACAATATGCTAACATATATATAATATACATACATAGCTAAGTTAACTGTATTCATAAATACTTATTTAAGAGGTTATGTGTGTATATGAACATGGCAAAGGGGCAAGTGAGGGTTAAATGGGCATACATAGTGCATACATATCAAAGAGTGTCAAAGTGTAAGTGAACAAAGTGTCAAGTGTGATAGTGTCTACATAGTGTAAGAGGTACATGAGGTAATATAGGATTTGTGTTAACATAGAATATTACATCTCATTAACTTGTATATTGCATACATTACATCTATTATTACATTACGTTCATGCTTGCATTTATTCATCATTCATTTATTCTCTTGCACTACTATATGCACCATACATTACATACTATGGAACCCACATATTCATTACAAGCCATACTTATACATGCTTACATTAGATAAGATACTTACACCTTATACATCATTTATTTAAACATTTACTCATGCTTACATTCTCTATTTAATTACATAATGTATATATATTAACATGGGTTAAAATCAAATAGAACATTATACTACACACAAGGGTGCACAAAATGCATATGCCGAATAGTAACTCCTACTAATAATCAATACTGTACCATCTCAGCATGAATTAAAATCTAGGATTAAAGTATGTTATAGATCTATGTGTTAGTTTTCCGAAACTTCAAACGGATCGCGTTTTCGTTTCCGGAAACTCCCGAAATCACGAAAACACCGAGAACGCATTTGTCTTTCGTACAGCTGACACTCAAATAATTCTCCAGAAAGTTACAGAAAGAATTAGGCCTATTAATATATGTTTTTGGAAAGCTAACTTCAATACGCTTCTTACAAAAAACGGGAGATTAATCCGAGCTTTGAGCTAGAAGTTATGACATTTCTAAGTTAGGGCTGAAATTAAAAACGTGGATAAAAATCATGACGGATTTGGGTAGTTTGAGACAAAAGAACACAATTATATAACATAATATATCAAGAACTCACTCTCTACACTAATATATATATATATATATATATATATATATATATATATATATATATATATATATATATATATATATATATAAAAATATATATATATATATATATATATATATATATGAGACACTATAGAACACATCTCCAATATAAAAATATGAGATTAAACATGTAATAATTCATTCATACATAACAACAACACATAGTGTGTCCAAATTTGGGGTTTTCCCACATGGACACAACCACAACACAAAGGACACTCCTATGACCTCCAAATGGATACGAAATGGACACAAATGGAGATACAACCATGGGGGTCATTCCTATGGGTTCAAAATAGACCTATATGCATGAGGAAATAAAAAAGAAAAAGGATTTATACCTCCCAGTAGATCGAATCGAAGAAAAGCCTTCCCGGAGCGACACCGACACGTAGAGATTCCAAAAGGACACGAACGAGCTCTGAATCCTCCCAAACTTGGGTAGCTTCCTCATTGGCTAGAATGGAGAAGGAAAGAAGAAGATTTGCTGGTGAAATGGAAGGATTTGGTGGAGAAATTGCTAGGGATTGCTCTCTAGGAATTTGGGAAAGAACAAGAGAGAGAGTGTGGATGAGAATAATGAAATAAACTTGAGCCTATCATCTCCCAAAGTGGCTGGCCATATGGGGCTATTTGTCCTATTATGGTAAGGTCCAAAATGCCCCCACTAACCTATTCTATGAGTATTAGGAAAGGGCTAATTGGTTGGGGCTAAATTAGTCATTCTAAAGTCTCTAATCACACTAACCTTATCCATAATAATTAGTCTAACCTCTAACTAAAATATTTCTATCATGTGGACTAAAATTAATATCATGTGGGCCATATCTAACTAGTGTGTGGGTCCCACTAGAGTTAAACTACCTCCAGGTCCCCGTTTCATGTCGGATTGAGTTGAAATTCGAACCCGACTCAAATAACCCCAAAACAATATCATAAATAATAAAATAAATTTCAACCCCAAAATAATATCATAAATAATAAAATAAATTTTAAAAATATTCAAAAATATAAAATGACAAAAATACTCCTGTTTCTGAAAACTGGAGGTGACAGGAGGAGATATTATCAGAGTATACGTCATACTCAGATGGGTCTCTCACCATTACAATTTTTTTTGACAGCATGGTGGATGTGCTCAGTTAACAGATTTTTGCTCCGAGCCAAAACTTTGCCCCGGAGCTCAAGTGGACATCCTTCGTGTAGAGCTCGAGTGAGAGGTTCCTGACAGCATGGTGGTCTCCTTTGTCAAAGTATCCGTGATCGTCCCATATTAGTTGTGGGACGAGCACGGATACTTTGACAAAGGAGACCACCATGCTGTCAGGAACCTCTCACTCGAGCTCTACACAAAGGATGTCCACTTAAGCTCTGGGGCAATGTTTTGGCTCAGAGCAAGAATCTGGTGACGGAGCACATCCACCATGCTGTCAGGAAAAAATAGTAACGGTGAGAGACCCATCTGAGTAGGACGTATACTCTGATAATATCTCCTTCAACACTCAATCCCATTACTGATATCATTCTTGTAAAGATTATCTCTTAGAGTATACGTCCAACTCAGATGGATCTCTCAGAGTATCCTCTCCGGTTTGGTTGTGTTCTGAGCCATCCGTTCTCATACTTAAAACACATATGAATTAGAACTATGTTTTGTATTTTCGGCGAACCCAGGGATTGGATTCTGTATTTTGTATTTTAGTTTCTGTATTTTGGCTCCAGCTCTATTTGGATTAATCTACGGTACGATATGGTGATCAGGACATAGTCCTTACAGCCATTCGACTGGCGAGGCAGAAACTATATAGCCGTAGATAAAGTTGACTGTCCTCCGACACTCATCCCTCGGCAATGATGATACAACAACCTATTACTATATCTTATATAGTAGTAGATGGTGTTTTAGTATTACATTATGTGAGTTCATCTTGATTCTGTTATATCCTTCAGATACTAGATACGATAAGAATATATACTACACCATATGTACAGAATATAGATGATTCACACTAATGTATGCTAGAATAAATTTTGGGTTGTGTTCTGAGCCATCCGTTCTCACACTTGGAGATAAATCAAATTTATGATATTTTATCTGACGCACAAATACCGCTCGAGTGAGCCAAAGGCATGCAGCCACTTTCCTCCCTCCACTGCCGTACCTAGTGGAGGAGTATATTCGTCGGTCGCAGCGGGGATCACCACCACCGGGCAATCGAACTCCTCCTCCTCCTTAAAGTATTGTAATTAAGAAAATTTGGAATATTTGTGGGAATTTTGGAATATTTGTGCTATGATCGGATTATAACGACGGATATTAGGTTACTCTTCAGGATAATTGATGTCTATTTTATATTAATTTGGTTTGGTCTATATGATTCTTGGATAATTGGTGTGCATTAAATTCGTATGTGCATATTAGGTTTATGTGATTCTTGGATAATTGGTGTGTATTATATATTTGGTCTATGTGATTGTTGGATAATTGGTGTGTATTATATATTGGTTTGGTTTATGCATATTTTTGTGAACAGGGAAAGTGCTGTAATTTTTTTTCAAAAATATCTCATTTAGCGACGGACTAGTGATCGGTTAGTGACGGATATCTCACAACAGGAAGGATCAGTACTTTCTAGTTCTCTTCCATCCATCAATTCCTCCGTTCTGATCAAGCATCTTCCATGGCTCTGGACCCATCTGCTCCTTCCTACTTCCCTTCTTCTTATTTGACTCTCTTAGGCACATATGATATCTACCTCAAGTGTAGAGTCGGGAGGAGAAGAAGTGGATAGGAAGAGGAGGGGGAAGCAGCACAGCCGGCGGCATGACCCGAAGGAAGTACAGAGGTTTTCTTCAAAATTCGTAGGAGAACTATAAGGATATATCTTTTCACAACATGTCACCTTGTCAAAGACCCTTAATGTGACAACCATGTTACAGAGGTTTTTAAGCCGTGTGTTTTGACATAATCCTCCTAACTCTTTCCTCCTATGTTACTACATAGGAGGAAAGAGTTGGGAGGATTATGTCAAAACACACGGCTTAAAAAATTATGACATGTTAGTCTTCCGACACCGCGGTAACATGGTTGTCACATTAAGGGTCTTTGACAAGGTGACATGTTGTGAAAAGATATATCCTTATAGTTCTCCTACGGATGTTGAAGAAAACCTCTGTACTCCCTCTGGGTCATACCGTCGGCTGTGCTGCTTCCCCTCCTCTTCCTGCCCACTTTTTCTTCTTCCGACTCTACACTTGAGGTAGATATCATATGTGGCTGAGAGAGTCAAATAAGAAGAAGGGAAGTAGGAAGGAGCAGATGGGTCCAGAGCCATGGTGGAGGAGAGGAGAAGGAAGATGCTTGATCAGAACGGAGGAATTGATGGATGTAAGAGAACTAAAAATCACTGATCCTTTCTATTGTGAGAACTGTGAAGAGTGAGAAAGGAGAGGGGGTCTTTGATTTTTTTCGTTCATCATCATTAGAGGGAGCAGCACTATAAAAGTTGTGACGTTGATATCATGAGAGAGGGAGATGGTGAATGGAGGGAGGGAAGTGGTTGCATGCCTTTGGCTCACTCGAACGACATTTGTGCGTCATCTGGTGGCGCTCCTCCAGCTCCGGGTCCAGCTCCAGGTGATCAGTAGTTTGCGGATATTGATTTAGTTTGTTGAGGATATTATATATTGACATTGTTCATTGCGGATAGTATTTTTTCTTTATATTTTTTGTATATTCTGGAATGTATTGTGCGTACCGGTGTTGAGTGATCCACCGAGGGGGTCGGCGAACCCAGGGATTGAATTTTGTATTTTGGATTATGTATTTTTGGCTCCAGCTCTAGCTCCATTTACATTAATCAATGGTACGACATGTTGATCAGGACATAGTCCCTGCAGCCATTCGACTGGCGAGGCAGAAACTTTACAGCTGTAGATAAAGTTGACTGTCCTCCGACCCTCATCCCTCGGCAATGATGATACGACAACCTAGGGGTGAGCATTCGGTTTATTCGGTTCAAACCGAACCGAATAACCGAAAACCGAATTGGACCAAAAACCGAATAAGTAAAACCGAAACTGAATCGAATTGATCCATAACCGAATCAAACCGAACCGAATTAATCGGTTCAATTTTCGGTTTATTCGGTTTATTCAATTTTTTGGTTTATTTACAATTTTTTTTTGTTAATATATATAGTAACTAAATATACCTAAATTTATTTACTATATACCTATAGTATATACATATGTATATTCGGTATATACCTATATATATTAATACATGTGTGTGTATATATAGTATCTATATATATATATATATAGTAACTAATTTTTCTTATTCGGTTTTCGGTTTTAGACCGAAACCGAAACCCAAAACCGAAACCGAAACCGAATAAGAAAATTTAGTATTTTCAAAACCGAAATCGAACCGAATTTTTTTAAACCGAACCGAATCTCTTATTCGGTTCGGTTCGGTTCGGTTTTCGGTCCAAAACTGAATAATGCTCACCCCTACGACAACCTATCACTATATCTTTCATAGTAGTAGATGATATTTTAGTATTACATTATGTGAGTTCATTTTGATTCTGTTATATCCTTCAGATACTAGATACGATAAGAACATATACTACACCATATATACAGAACATAGATGATTCACACTAATGTATGCTAGAATGAATTTTGGGTTGTTTCTGAGCCATCCGTTCACACACTTAAAACACATAGGAATTAGTAGTGTGAGACTGCCGGAGAGAGTGAGAGCGCCGGAGGGGGGAGGAGAGAGAGTGAAAGAGTAAAATGGTATGACATGGTGAATTAGTACTGTATTTTGGCTCCAGCTCCAGCTCTATTTGCATTAATCTACGGTACGACATGGTGATCAGGACATAGTCCCTACAGCCATTCGACTGGCGAGGCAGATACTATGTAGCTGTAGATAAAGTTGCCTGTCCTTCGACTCTCATCCCTCGGTAATGATGATACGACAACCTATCACTATATATTATATAGTAGTAGATGATGTTTTAGTATTACATTATGTGAGTTCATCTTGATTCTGTTATATCCTTCAGATACTAGATACGATAAGAACATATACTACACCATATGTACAGAACATAGATGATTCACACTAATGTATGCTAGAATGAATTTTGGGTTGTGTTCTGAGCCATCCGTTCTCACACTTGGAGATAAATCAAATTTTTGCTATTTTATCTGACGCACAAATACAGCTCGAGTGAGCCAAAGGCATGCAGCCACATCCCTCCCTCCACCGTTGTACCTAGTGGAGGAGTATATTCGTCGGTTGTAGCAGGGATTACTACCACCGGGCAATCGAACTCCTTCTCCTCCTTAAAGTATTGTAATTAAAAAAATTTGGAATATTTGTGGGAATTTTGGAATATTGGTGCTATAATCGGATTATAACGACAGATATTAGGTTACTCTTCAGGATAATTGATGTCTATTTTATATTAATTTGGTTTGGTCTATATGATTTTTGGATAATTGGTGTGCATTAAATTCGTATGTGCATATTTGGTCTATGTGATTCTTGGATAATTGGTGTGCATTATATATTTGGTCTATGTGATTATTGGATAATTGGTGTGCATTATATATTGGTTTGGTTTATGCATATTTTTGTGAACAGGGAAAGTGCTGCAATTTTTTTCAAAAAATTTGAGTTAGTGATGGACAAGTGACCGGTTAGCGACGGATATTTCCAGTTTTCGACTACTTTTCGACGGAATTTCCGTCGCTAACTTGAGATTTGAAACTGTTTCCAGGTAGCGACGGGTGGTCGACGGAATATCCGTCGGCAACGTTCTGGTGGTATATAGTTCGACGGAATGGTGACGGAAAATCCGTCGACAAGGTTCTGAAAAAGCTTGACATTTCCAGAACATTGACGATGGATAATCAGCCACAAATCAGTCGCTGTCTTGACTGTTTCGCGACAGAAAATCCGTCGCCAAGGTTCTGGAAATGTCAAGCATTTCCAGAACATGGTCGACAGATAATTCGCTAGTATTCCGTCACTTATCCGTCCTTTGTTAGTGACGACGATCGACGGACTAGCGACGGAATAATACCCTCTGATACACTTTTACGACTTTTTACCGACGGACTATCCGTCACTAGCGTCTACACAGTTAAGTATTTAATACATGAAATGGAAGAAAAACTGTCGGAAAGTCGTCGCTAATGCATCGTATTGTGAAGACGAAAAGCCGACGCTATTCCGTCGCTCTTCGACTACTTAGCGACGGATCATTATTAGTTACGAGCTGATTGTCGACGGATTATTTTGGCCAAGATCCAATAGTGATCGATCGCTAATACTGATTGCCGACGGATGGGCGACGGATGTGGCCATCGCTAAATGGACATATTTTGGTAGTGTCTCTGGTTAGTTCAAGGCAAACACCCTCGTCCCGAGTGTGGAATCTCTGGTGCCAATGAATACGACAAATACCCTCGTCCCGAGTGTGGACTCTCTGGTGCAACTGTTCAACCCCCGTCCCGAGTGTGGACTCTCTGGTTGAAAAAACGATAACAAAGATTTGGCAGTTCAACTACACGTACTCGTTCTATGTCATGACTCAAGCAAGGTACTAGTGAGAACAACTCCAAATGTTGAACTACAAGCCAAACGTGAACACGACATATATCAATGAGACAACTCGACAGTAAATAATGAAGAGCTCATGTCCATAAACAATCAAAACTGGATAATGAGATGTAAAGCATGTAAATAAAACTATAGATGGAGGCAAGGTATACTTTCCTGTGGTCCTGCACTGCAAAGTCGAATCAGTGCCGAGTCTCAGTCTCCAAACAACCTATATTTAGCATATACTAAATCAATACACAGTTTTAGGTGTACAAGCAAGCCTTTTTATTTATTACCTTAGGTTTTATAGACATTAAGGGTAGCCACAAAAGAATGTATTTAGTTGGTGACACTAGTTTAGTAAATGGATGGCAAGGTATTAAAGTTTGATAGTAAGGATATTAGAATTGATGGGCCAAGATGTAATAGGTCATACCAATTTAACTTATGTTGCTTAAATATAAGAGTATTACAAAAATTATACTCAAAACTTCAAAACAACAAAACTAGGGCTTGAACTTTACACCTCACCTATACAACCTAAGCACACAACCAGTAGGCTAAGATCACACCTCTGATTGCTCATGGGCTATGTTCTTTACTAACACCTTGTTGACAAACAACCAGGAATGGAAGAACATAAAAAAATCATATAGAAACAACACAAGGGCAATAAGGCAACAAATCCCCTCCAAATGGTACAGCTAAGATACTCTTCCAGGTTACCAGTTTCCTGTACCCTGCTATTTGCATAACCTAGGGCCTATACCACTTCCTCTGATACTCGAATGCCATGAATTCATAACCCAAGGGTAAATTGAAGGCTTCACCTTTACACCCTAGAAACTCATACACCGTATATGTTTGGTATATCATCCGGTATCCGGTTTCCGATATGAGGATCCCCGACCAGAATAGAATAGGTGTCCAGTATTAAAAACCTTGGTTATCTCTAATAAGTCAATTAAATACAAAATATTCAACTGATACTTGACATAGCAGAGGATATGACATCGTGGTGGTATAGGATAATCAATCACATCATATATGACATGTGTGGCAGATTTTCAGCATATTAAAAACATAATAGAATCAATCTTTAGTATCTAATGTAATTTAGACCAAGGCTCTATCCACAAATACACATTCCATGTCACAGGAAATAATGGTAGAATATATATTTTGTACCAGTATTTTCTGGGTAATCAGGTTTAACCCCAAATGATCCAACCCATACTTAGCAAGGACAATATATATATATATATATGTATCGGTCGATTCAGTTCGGAGGCTATATGGGTCCTGACCGTTTTACAATACCTGTCAGCCATATCTTACCGGTCCCCCAATACAATACTAATCGGTATAACCATACCACGAACAGAGATTTAGGATGCTGGTATCATGTCCAAGTGTCCGACATGATGCAGTAAGGAAATATCACCAATATTTGGAGTGATTATGCTTCCTACATCTACACCCTCTGATTTCGTTAATGCATTATATATCTTGGTGAGTCCCGGTGTATTTTGGAGTCCGCTAGGTCCAATACGTGTCCGACAGAATGCGACAAAGACACAACACCAAAATTCAAGTATAGGTGCTACCAAGATACGGATACTCGAATTTCTTGAATCTTGTCTATATACATAGAAAAGATCAGTTTTTAGTGGTGGCCCATGCAGATCGAGAGTCGCATTAGTGCAATATCGTGGTAGTACAATGATTAGTTGTACTGCTGCGCGCCTGCTATAGGAACTCAGGAATAGGCTTAGTTGAGAGGGTACTCAATCACAGTTAGGACTACTTAAGAAGATTTCTGGGATGACCCTTGAGAATCTCATTATAAACTATCTCAAAATTCGATTATGACAGTATCTGTCTATCTTCCTGGTTCATCGTTGAATTTGATTCTTGGTATTCATTATTGACTTAATTTTCTACCAAGATAACATTATGGGTTAGGTTGCATCAGTCATAGAATCTAGAGTCTTCTACAGCCATATCAGCTGGTTGGGCGATGAGATAGAGTCAGATTTTGGATGTATTTCTCGAGTGTGGAAATTTAAGGTTTTCGCAGCCAAGCTAGCGACAATGCAAAAAATTTTAAATACCATGATTCTAGAGGTATGTACATTAGTTGTAGACTCTATGGATTATCGCAGCCATACTTACTAGTGTGATAAGGATTCTGGTAACATGGTTTCGGATAGACGGGTATGATTATCAGATTGCAAAATAGATACCATATAGATGGTGCCCTAGTAAAATTGAGTGGAATATCAGGGTGGATATTACTTGAGTGTCATAGATTAGATAGAGGGAGCTAGGCCACCTGTAGCACAGCACCATGCCCCGCACCATCAGAGGGATACATCCCAGAGGGACAGGGCTTTTGTGCTGACAGTCGAGTATACCGACGCTACGGGTGACGGGTTAGCAGTTTTGTCTTTCATGTTCTTCTTTCCATATTGTTGTGTGATTCCATTAGTACCTGTCAGGATATTGCTTGTAATTTGTTAGATAGTGTAGCTACCCTGTTCGAGACTGTGGAATCATGACCAGTAGGATTTTGTTTGTATGTTATCTATCGACTTTGTTTTGTTGGGTTTGACCTAGAAATGGTGCGATCATTTTAATTTCGAGGACAAAATTTTTCTAAGGGGGGTAGGATTGTAACACCCAGTTTTCCAGATAAGGGTAATTTTGAAATTTTTTAATTATAATTATTAATTATTGATATCCATTTCACATTATGATTTTTGGTGATTTTTAATCATTTTTAAATTATTTAAAAACTGTTTTAAGTCATGACTTATGATTTTGACGTGCTGCTAGTGAAACCCTAGAGACTGCATGACCTAGAGCCTAACCATGTCATTATGATGATTTATTTATCATTTTAGCCTAAGGGTATTTTGGTCACTTAGTGAAATTTGAATTTATTTTAATTTATTGAATTGGTGATTCCTAGTTTGGGCTTTGACTTATAGAGACTTGTAGACTAGCCTAGAAGCTAACCCTAGCTATGGTAACCCTAGTCTAACTTGAGTTAACCTATTTTAGTCATTAGAGATTAGTTTTAGAATGAGAGGATTAAGTTTAGTGTAATTAAGTCAAAAAAAAATTTAAGTCATGACTTATGGTTTTATGAAATGGCTTATGACTTCATGACTTAAAGGACTTGTGACTTAAGCCCATAGCCCATTAGACTAAACCCTAACCATAATTTTCACTTTATGACCAGCCATAGGGCTCCCCCTATATATAATCTCCTCATTGATTGTTCTTGCCTCTTTGTTATATTTCAACAAATTGAAGAAATAGGTAAAGTGTCATCTTCCCCAATCCATAATTTTCTTATTTCAAGTCCTTTTTGGCTCAAATCTTTTGCATTAGGTTCTAATTAACCTCTTCTTGTTGTTCATGGAGAGTAATCTCAGCCTTGGATCAATTTGGAGCATTTGGCCATCATGGAGAACACCCCCCATTTGAAGCTCTTTCTTACTTTTTGCACCTATAGGTAAAACTTCACAAATTGATCTAATATTCTATTTTCTTTGCATTTAGGGCTAGATGTAGAAGTCCCCTAGCTGTCCCTGAAGTTTGGGTTAATTTCGTGTCCGTTTGGTGTCCGTATCGGGCACGTGTCATAGTGTACATATAGGTATTTGATTAAATGCCCCTTAGGATTTTATTTTCGATTTTTGTAAAACTAATTACATGGATCCCTAGATCTATATGTGTATGTTAATTTTTGTGAAGGGTGTTAGGTAGTTTGGTGTTGTTTTGTGTCGAATTTGGTGTTGGACACACGCGCACGAGGACACGTTCACTGTCCTGCTGTACAGGCTGAATTTCTCCATGTATCGGACACGAGGACACGCCAAATTTTGTAAGGATGTCAGGGCACTGACTGACATGGCTCTTCCAAAATTTGAGGCCATTTGGTACAGTGTGCGAGGAGATCTCCTCCTCGCACTGGTCGCACTGGTCGCGCGCGCGCACTGTTCACGCGAGCAAATCCTTCTCTGACACGCACGTTTAACTCTGACACGACACCACGTAGACACGTTTCAGGCACGTGGACACGTACCCCTACCTTAGGCATACACGTGTGCACGGCCACGTGTCACCACGTAGCCTGTGTCGTGTCCTAGGTTCGTGCTGCACCTCTGCACGAGGCTGTCTGCGTGTCCTTTCTGCTGTATGTGTGTTTTCGTGATTAGGACATGTCGTATCCACTTTTGTGGACACGAGACAACCTCGGTGACACCTGCAACTGTGCACTGACCCATACCATCCAATAATTTGTAGTATTAACTTGATTTTCTGTTTCAAAATTCAAATTACCCCATTGCACTGATACACAGGTTCCTGTTTTTTAATTCCTGGATTTAAAATGTGTTCCCACCCATTTTTCATGATTTAAATTGAGATGTTAGGTTCAATTACACGTGTATTAGGTTACTTTAATGTTGGTTTATGATAGGTGTTAGGTTTTGGATTTCAAAAAGGATTTTGAATGTTGGACTGATACCATTTTTTTCAGTTTTGAATTCCTAAAATCAGACTCCTGTTTCTAAACTGATTTAATTGGTGTTTTAAATTGCCATTTTTGATCCTACAAGTGTATTAACTACTGCTAGTTGGTTTTACATGTTAGATTTGGTTTTTTGTACTTTATATGGATTTTCGAATTATGGATGGGCTGAAAAGCGATGGACTGATACACAGTCCTGGAAATGGAGTTTCTGAACTTTATTCCTTTTTTTAAACTAATTTTGAGTTGATTGCCATGATTAAATCCATTTACATTGTGAGTTCACTGTTAATTGATTCATGGGGTTTGATGTTATCAAGTAATGGAGATTTCAAATTGGTGTTGGGAACATTGGTGTTAACTGTTACTTAATATAATCTGTCACTTGATTTCTTTTCTAAAGACTGATTTCAATGATAAAATAGCCATGTTATTCCATTTCATTGTGTTAGCTAACTACCATTACCATGTTCTTATACTGTTTTGCAATTTCCTGAGATCTCATACACTACTGTCACCCTAAGACACACACTAATTCCAGTTAAACTGATTCTTGATGTTAACTATCATGTTAGTTCACATTTCAGTGTAATTACCATATTGAATTATTGGTTGTGTTGGGATAGGAGAATGGGATTTCGATTAAGGGATGGGCTGTCATTTCAATTCCTAAGATTTAGTCCCTGTTTTCCAGACTTGTGAACTATCATTGGTTCTCACTTCCTGACAAACTGTAAATCTGAAGTTGTTCACTGTTTTCAGATTTAAACTGCACTGCTTTTCATTGGTACACACCATGCCACATGCCACATTCCTATTGACACTTATACACTCATGTTCATCTCACACACATTTGTACACATAGACACAAACTTACATGTCCACACCCTCAATAAATCTAACTGCCACCTTAACACAGTTTGACACATTCTCTATTGATTCACTGATTTTCTATTTTATTATTTCTATGTTTTCCTTTTACCCTGTCACCTAATCACTATTGACACATTACACTCTACATGCACACATGCTCTACACACACCCACATGTTACATGTACACCTAGACACAAATACATATGTACCTCCCCTATATCACTCAATTTATATATATATTTATATATGCTAGATACTATGATGTGGTATATATGCATATATATTAGCCTATGTGATATTATATATAGGGATGTGTTTTATGTGTTAGAAATATAAGTATTTTAGATAATTGGCATAAGGTTGAATATATATATATATATATATATATATATATATATATATATATATATATATATATATATATTTTTATATATATATATATATATACATATATATATATATATATGGTTATAAAAAAAAAAAAAATATATATATATATATATATATATATATATATATATATATATATATATATATATATATATATGTATGGTTATAAATGTGATATAGATATATATGGTATCCTAGTCTATGGTTTGGTTGTGAGTTGGCCTATAGAGATTGGCTTAGATAGAGACCCAATTGACTACTTGACTATAGTTTGACCAACCCATAGATGTTAAGTTGACCAATTGACCTAGTTTGACTAAATGATGACTTGGGTTAACCCAGAGTTGACCAAGTTTGATTTCGACCTAGTTTGACCTAGACAGTTGACCATATTTGACTTAGAGTTGACTTTGGCCTAGATTGACCTAGAAATCATGTAGATTGCATCGTAGACTTTATTTATCTTATTTTAAACATATTATAACCCATATTACTATGTTTAGGACATTGTGACTCCGGTGTAGACATCTGATATTACACTACTCTTTTCAGAGTAGCAAGCGAGTACATTCTCTGATAGTTCTTCCATTTACTTGTCGTTTACTGTATTTTAGTTGTAGCTAGTTCTATCTGATTCTTTGTTTCAAACACGATTTGATATTACTGGATCCATTTTATGTGACACTCACTTATTCATGTCTGGCCTCTATTTCTGGAATCACCTACTGGAATCACCCTGGAATCACTTACTGGCATCATTCGTATTCTGGCTGGACTTGTACTTATTTCGTGTCAGGTTATGGATTCACTTGTACTTGTTGGGCGGGAAAATATTGGAGTAGACATATGAACATACCCAAATACTGGAACCACTCCTTTGGAATTATACTGGAATGATAGCCATCCCACACTTGGCCGAGTGTGCGGTGTGCCATATTACCTACAGCCGTTCACATGTCGATCCCGATATTTTAAAACACACTGCTAGAGCATAGGCTGGACTCACCCTGGAATCTTTGATCACTGACTGGACTCACCTTATACCAGACTTATCTTGTGCTGGAATCACCTGGTATTAGATTACATTGTCTGGACTCACATTGGGATTACACTTGACTCTTATTATACTGTCTGGACTTATATCATGCTACTCTAGTTCAGCTAGATTATATTTTATAGTCTTCATTGCCATGTTTCTCTTCTTGATTAGTTACTTTACTTTCCTTGTACCTTAACTGTACTATACTTTATTACTCATATAAACTGCCATGATTCATCAATATAATTGTCTATAACTGTTTATAGTTCATGTCATTTACTTGGGATTTTCTTGATGAGTTGTACTCGTTCCTGTCCTGACTGAACCTGTTGAAAATTTTACAGATGATTGCCCTGAGGACAGTTGCCCTACATATTATGGACCCGGAGACGGGACGGCTACCTTTGGCCCCGACACTCAGGAGTGATCGGGATTTAGTTTAGTAGACTAGCATCTGTTTTTCATGTCGAACTTTTGTATTGATTGAGACTTGTGTAGTATTTGAGATTGTTGAAAGTTAATATTATTTTAGTAGTTGTCTTCTATCTCTTAGTTATTTCTTCTGTGTTATCTTATCGTGCTTAGACTGTGATTGAGTTACGATATCTTATACTTGTCCTCTGTTCGGAGTTGATCATGACGAGTACATTATAATTGCGTGAGTTATTGGTTAGATAGTAACCTAGGACAGCGTTCTACTGCCGATACTTCGGCGTAGGCTGGGCGTTGTTACGTGCTCGTACCCTCATAGTGGGTGCGGGTCGTGACAGTTCACGTAGATGCTCGCACAAGAAAATTTTCAGATTACGTAGGTTCTAAGAGTGTTTGCTATGATTTCATTAACGCTGTCTATATACTTTAAAAAGATCCTGAAGATGCCCATTAAAATTGAATCAAACATTAGGCGTAAGTAACAGAGGTTGTAGGTTGGGAATACCTGGCAGGTTCGTATGCGAAGTTTGACCGACTTCTCGGCTCTTCCTCGACTGTTCTTGCGGCAAAGATGAAGTTGAGATGCTAGGGTTTTGTAGAGGGGTTTGGGGTCGGCTGCCTATCCCTCATATATATACACTAGTGCTTGATCAACTAGAGGAGATAAAGTAGAATTCGATTTGACCTTATCGAAGATTTGAAGAGGGCTATCATCGAATTCAATTTGAATTTAAACTCAGAAGATTTTGAGGTTTTCGGTTGAAAAGAGAATCTGAATTAAGGGTATTTTGCACTAAGGTCCCTGGACTTCAGTTATTGTCAAGGTCAACTTCAAATCTATTTAATTTAGATGTCCAACATGGGTTCCTATATATATATTATATATCAATGATGAAAGCCAAAAAATTTTACTTAATTATTAATAGTAAAAGGAAAAGGGGGTCCAATACTCACAGCAACTACCTATTTTGTTAGCATCTTCCAACAAATAGAAAACATATATATTGTCTTCCCTGATACCTTCAACGATAGTACTACCATTTGAGCTATCAACTATAGTATATTTGTCTTTGACAAAGTTAATAGCATAACCATGGTCAACTAAATGGCTTATACTGAGTAGGTTATGTTTTAACTCAGTTACTAGACAGACATCTTTAATCACAGGATAGGGAGCCTTACCAATATTACCGATAACTACTATATACCCTTTAAGATTACTATCGAAGGAAATGTATTCTTCTTTTTTCTTCGACAGTGTTACAAATAATGAAGCGTCACCGGTCATGTTCCATGAGCAACCGCTATCGAGGATCCATTTGCTTCTAGCATGTGAAGGGTGTTCTACCTACAAAAGAATTTGTAGATGAAACTTTTGGTACCCATTTCTTGTAGGGTCCCGAAATATTAGTTTTCGGTATGCACATATCTTTAAATCAACAAGCCTTACAACTCTACATGCAGGAGAGATATGATCAATGGTGCCATAATAATAACATCTAGCATGTTGAGTATTAGATGCAGTGTGTTATGCATAATTGGTAGGTCTTGGTTTTCTAGTATAATAGAATGCATGCCTATTAGTCTTCTTGGGCAATGGTTTGGTTTGGTCTGACAGCGTTGGGTTTGGCAGTATTCCGATGTTTTGGTAAGTGACACGTGTTAGGATAGGAAGCAACAACCTCGGGCTATTTTCCTAACCTAATTTCCAACTTTTTGGAAGTGTCAGACAAGGTATTATAATCAGCAGTAAGTACATCATTTCTGATTAGTGTTTGCTGAAGACTCTTCTTCTCTTTGAGTAGATCTTCCTCTAATTGGATAGTGGTCTTGTCTTTCTCTTCGGATAGTCTTGTAGTCTTGTGTAATAGTAACTTAACTGAAGAAAGCTCACCTACCTCACTAGAATTATCATTACTTCTAACCTCAGATAGTAGGTCGATAAGTCTTCATATTTCACCTTTGTACTCTTGAGTACCTGCTTAGAGTTTTGATATTTGTTACGCAGTATTTTGTAATCATCTAAGAGGTCACTAAAGGCTTCACCAAATTGCTCAAAGGTAAAATCATCATATGTATCAAACAGGGAATTAGTATTTACCTGATCAAATGCCATTAAGCATACATTTGCAACATCATCTGATTGTTCATCTTTTGAGTCATTGGCTTCACTTTCATGCCATATGCTTGTGTTGACATACCTTCTGGATGTAGATTTCTTCAGGTAACCCTTGTCATACTTGTTGCTCTTCCTGGTTGATGATGATACTGTTGGACAATCTTTTTTGATGTGTCCTTTCTTCTTGCAACCATAGCAGATTGGATCTTTTTCGTTATTGCTGTTGTTTTTCTTTGTTCTTCTATTAAATCTCATGAACTTTTTGAAGTTTCTTACTAGGAGAGCTTGATCTTTAAATTCAGAGTCACTGTTGTCGGAATCATCTTCGACAGATCTTTTGTGTTGAGCTTTGAAAGCGGTCAACTTCTTCTTCGGTGTAACATCTTCAAAGTCTTGAAGTTCCAGCTCGTGAGTGAGTAGCTTACCGTGAGTGTTTTAAGAGACATAGTGGTGAGGTCGTTCCCTTTAATGATTGTTGTAACCTTTGGAATCCAGTTCTTCGTGAGAGCTCGTGGAAATTTGTTAATCTTCTCATGGTTATTGTATATCTTGCCTAAGGAAGACAGAGGGTTTACAATATCCAAAAATCTTGTAAACATCTGAATGATGGATTCGTTTGGTTTCATCTTGAATGCCTCATAGTCCTGAGTAAGTCTGTTAATTTTTGACTCCTTGACATGTGTCCTACCTTCGTGAGTCACTTCGATAAGTTTCCACACTTCAATTGATGTTGTGCATATAAATACCCTGTTAAATTCAGTCATGTCTAAGGCACAAAACAAAGCGTTAATAGCACGTACGTCTAGACTAGCATATTTCTTTTCAGCTTTAGTATACTTGTCATAGGGTTTCTCAACCAACTCTCCATCAACAAGAATACGTGCAGGCTTCTTATAGCCATCAATCATAATAGACCATAAGTCAAAATCTAGAGATTTCAATAAAAACTTATCCATGTTTTCCAGTTTGTGTTATTGTACCATCAAATATTGGGGCTCTGTTTGTGGCTTAGCCTTCACTTGTGAATCTCACAGTTGCCATGTGTGATACTGTAATCTATGTAACAGATGTAATAATAAAGAATATAATAGTAATGTTACCTTGCTTTACCTGTTTAACCCGCTCTGATACCAATTAAAGGAACGAATTATAAAGTGCAATACTCTAGAGGAAGTGAATAGATTTTGCAGCAGCGATTAGCTAATTAAAAATGTTAGCAACCAGATCACAAATAATATATCACAAGTAAGTAAATAAAAAGCAGAGATCAGAAAGCAAACGCAAACATGACGATGTATACTAGTTTCCCTCTTGTGAGAACTATTCCAGTCGAAAGAACTCTAGCTTCCAGTTGAATCCACTATAGAAAAATACCACAAGTTTTCATCCAAAGTCCTTGTAACTTCTACAACACGAGCTTTGATCCGAAGTACTCGACCAACTTCAATTGTGAAGTGTCTTTCTTCAATCAAGCCTCTGATTACAATCACTCTGAAACTTTTAGACCATACCATACTGGCAAATCGACTAGAGGATTGTAACTGGCTTGGGATTTGAAAATGAAAGCTTTAGAACACTTTGGAAGAAAATGTATTAAGCTTAGAGAGAAAAAAAATAAAAGAGGTGTGTTCAAATGAGTGAAAATCTTCTCTATTTATAGTTTTTCCAAAGGCAGAATTCGGGCAGAATTCAGACAGAATTCTATAAGAGAATCTCGACAAGTAGCCATTGTATCTGTAACTGCAGGATGACCGAGTTCAAATTCCAACATACACTAACCGAACTCATGCAAAATTTGGGCTGAACTCGGGCCGAATTCTCCGGGGGTCCAGAGTTAGATTTTTAGGATTTTGTAAATTAGTTTTTGGTCTTTTTGAAAAGTTTAAGCAGTTAGGAGCTTTTTGTAAAATAGGTTATTTTTAAAACATAAGATATTTTGAAAAACATTTTGGGTTAGCCTATTTGCCAGTAGGACTCGGTGTACATCGTATTCCTAAACTCAATAAATATAAAAATTATATTGAACAAGAAATACAGACTCAAGTGGCAAAACGACTTCGATCTTGAACGGAACGGTAGCAGTTCTCAGCAATTATCCAAGTAGCCCTTATATTGAGATAGGGTTAGATCAATTATTAAAATCAGGTTCGACAATGACCAATGGGCCAACAACATGTGCCAAGATATGTAGTACCCTACGTGCATATACAAATAGCACATATTCCAAATAGGCCCATGCACATAATTCGAGCAAAACCTATGCGCCAATTTGAGCAGTACCCATGTACACACATACACATGATCTGAGTCCCATATACATGATTTAAACAAAGTCTATGCACAACATCTGAGCAGATCCATGCGCATACAAACACATAATCTGAACAGATCTTATGCGCATTATCTGAGTAGACCCATATACATAATTAGTTGCATATATCATGCCGAACAGAGACTGTCATATTGGTATTGGCTCGCAGAGGCTGTCCATACAACTGAGCCATGCAAAAAATGCCTTGATCTTCTTCTCAACTGTCTTGACATGCTTCTTGAGAAACTCCTCATCCTCTCTAGTATAAATTGTAATCTCTATGCACTATCAGCGTATTCGATCTATCATGTACTGTGCGTCATCCTCCATAGATAGATTGGCCTAACACTCATCCAATCAATAGAAATAATTGTGACATAAAATATATTTCGTAACATTAATAATCGTGACTAATTATATATTTCGTAACATTAATAATCGTGACCAATTCTATTTTCCTCAAGGTTGTTACCGTGACGATAAAATAATTCATTGCGGTTATTACAGTGACGAAAAAATAATTCGTCACGGTTATTACCGTCATAAAACTTTTACACGTCGCAACCATAACGGTTATTACCGTGATAAAATTTTATTGTCATGTTAATAACCGTGGGCAATCGACTATTATGGTGTAGTGGTTGGAGGCAAATAAAGAGACATGCACCAAGATATGCAGTACCCTACGTGCATATACAAATACGGCATAATCCAAACAGACCCATGTGCATAATTCAAGCAAAACCTATGCGCCAATCTGAACATTACGCATGATCTGAGTACCATATACATGATTTAAACAAAATCTATGCACAACATCTGAGCATATTCATGTGCATACATACACATAATTTGAACAGGTCTTATGCGCATTATCTTTGTAGACCAATATGTATAATTAGTTACATATAGCATGTCGAACAGAGACTGTCACATAGGTATTGGCCCGTAAAGGCTTTCGAGACAATTGAGTCATGCAAACAAATGCCTTGATCTTCTTCTCAGCTGTCTTCAGATGCTTCTTGAGAAACTTTTCGTACTCTCTAGCATAAATTATAATCTCCAAGCACTATCAGCGTACCTGATCAATCTTGCACTGTGTAAGCAATTATATTTTCCTCACAGTTATAACTGTGACCAATTGTATTTTCCACACGGTAATTACCGTAAAAAAAATCCGTCAAGGTTATTACCGTCACAAAATTTTTACCATGCCGCAACTATAACGGTTATTACCGTGACGAAATATTTTTGTCACGGTAATAACCGTAGGCAATCTGCTATTATGGTGTAGTGGTTGGGGTCAAATAAAGAGACATGCACCAAGATATGCAGTACCCTACATGCATATATAGATAGCACATAATCCAATCTGAGTATACCCATGCGCATAATTGGAGCAAAACCTATGTACCAATCTGAGTAGTACCCATACGCAGTACACATACGCATGATCTGAGTCCCATATAGATGATTTAAAAAAATCTGTAAGCATTATCTGAGTAGATCCATGCGCACATGTACGCATAATCTGAACTGATCTTATACGCATTATCTGAGTAGACCTATATGCATAATTAGTTGCATATATCATGCCGAACAGAGACTGTCACATAGGTATTGGCTCGCAGATGCTGTCCACACAAGTGAGTCATGCAAACAAATGCCTTGATCTTCTTCTCAGCTGTCTTGAGAAGCTTCTTGAGAAATTCCTCGTCCTCTCTAGCATAAATTGTAATCTCCATGCACTATCGGCGTACCCAATCTATCAAGTACTGTGCATCATCCTCCCTGGATAGGTTGCCCCAACACTCGTCCAATTATTCGACAAAGAACTTTTTCTCATCTAAATATTAAAAGTGTTCCCTGTCAATCTTCTCAAGTTGGTGAAAACTTGTATCGAGAAGCATTGTACGGTAGTTCTCCATCTTACTCGAATCTTGCTTTGAGATTGTTAGTCCCGAGCCTCAATCAAATATTGAGGAACGGTAAAAAATAGAGATCTCATGCAAACAAGTTTGCTTCTCTGATCTAAATCTAAGGTTCAAAAGAGACTTCGGGGATTCACACAAACATGTTTGCTCTCTCAAAAAAAAAATCTAATTCAATTGAATACCCCTATTTTTTGGATTACAACTTTCTCTAGAATCAGAATACGTTCTTTCTTGCAAACGTGTTGCAATTGAGATAGAACGTTTACAACTTAGGTGTCGTTCTTCCTTGCACAGTTGCAATTGAGAAAGAATATTTACAATTAGAAGATAGAATAATTATTATTGTTCTTGCTAGGGTGGTGAAGATAAACATTGCTCAAAGTAAGATTCGCCCCCAAACGATTTGCTTCCAAAAACCAGCAAGTTCACAAGAGAACTTCTAGAATGCTCGTAGTGACCTCTTTGTGTGACTCGAACGGACTCCTTTTATTGTATTTTCAATTATTCTCCAAAAGGAGGTTTGACGGCTCTATTCATAGAGGGATAGAAACCACATCTTTACTCCTAGCCGATATCCGACTAAATTACCAACCCTTAATCTGAACAGATCCATGCACATACATATATATTATCTGAGTCCCATTTATATGATTTTAAAATAATCTATACTCTTCATCTGAGCAGATCCATGCGCATAAATTCACATAATCTGAACAAATCTTATGCGCATTATCTGAGTAGACCCATATGCATAATTAGTTGCATATATCATGCCGAACAGAGACTGTCATATAGGTATTGGCTATCAGAGGCTGTCCACACAACTGAGTCATGCAAATAAATGCCTTGATCTTCTTCTCAACTGCCTTGAGATGCTTCTTGAGAAACTCCTCGGCCTCTCTAGCATCAATTGTAATCTCCATGCACTATCGGCGTACTTGGTCTATCATGTACTGTGCATCATCCTCCCTGGATAGGTTGGGCCAACACTTGTCCAATTAACAGAAATAATCGTGACAAAAAAATATTTCGTAACATTAATAATCGTGACCAATTGTATATTTTATAACATTAATAACCGTGACCAATTGTATTTTCCTTATGGTTATAACCGTGACCAATTGTATTTTCCTCACGGTTATTACCGTGACAAAAAAATAATTCATTATGATTATTACCGTCATAAAACTTTTACCATGCCACAACGGTGACGGTTATTACTGTGATGAAATTTTTTTGTCACGGTAATAACCGTGTGCAATCGACTATTATGGTGTAGTGGTTAGGGTAAATAAAAAGACATGTGCCAAGATATGCAGTACCATATATGCGTATAGAGATTGAGTATAATCCAAACAGACCCATGCGCATAATTGGAGGAAAACCTATGCACCAACCTGAGCAGTACCCATGCGCACATATACGCATGATCGGAGTCCCATATACATGATTTAAACAAAATCTATGCACAACATCTAAGCAGATCTATGCGCATACATACGCATAATCTGAACAGATCTAAAGTGCATTATCTGAGTAGACCCATATGCATAATTAGTTGCATATATCATGTCGAATAGAGACCGTCACATAGGTATTAGCTCGCAGAGGCTGTCCAAACAACAGAGTCATGCAAACAAATGCCTTGATATTCTTCTCAACTGTCTTGAGATGCTTCTTAAGAAACTCCTCGCCCTCTCTAGCATAAATTATAATCTCCATGCACTATCAGCATACCCGATCTATCATGTACTATGCATCATCCTCCCTGGATAGGTTGGCCCAACTCACATCCAATCAACAAAAATAATCGTGACAAAAAAATATTTCGTAACATTAATAATCGTGACCAATTGTATATTTCGTAACATTAATAACCGTGACCAATTGTATTTTCCTCGCGGTTATAACTGTAAACAATTGTATTTTTCTCACGATTATTATCGCGACGAAAAAATAATTCGTTACGGTTATTACCATGATGAAAAATTAATTCGTCACAGTTATTACCGTCAAAACTTTTACCACGTCGCAACCGTAACGGTTATTACCGTGACAAAATTTTGTTGTCACGATAATATCCGTAGGCAATCGACTATTATGGTGTAGTGGTTGGGGCAAATAAATGCACCAAGATAAGCAGTACCCTACGTGCATATACAAATAGGGCATAATTCAAACAGACCCATGCACATAATTCGAGCAAAACCTTTGCGCCAATCTGAGTAGTACCCATGCACACACATACGCATGATTTAAGTCCCACATACATGACTAAGTCCCATATACATGAATTAAACAAAATCTATACACAACATCTGAGTAGATCCACAGGCAGACATACGCATAATCTGAACCGATCTTATGCGCATTATCTGAGTAGATCCATATGCATAATTTGTTGCATATATCATGCCAAACAGAGACTGTCACATTGGTATTAGCTCGCAGAGGCTGTCCATACAACTGAGTCATGCAAACAAATGCCTTGATCTTCTTCTCAACTATCTTGAGATGCTTCTTGAGAAACTCCTCGACCTCTCTAGTATAATTTGTAATCTCCATGCACTATCGGCGTACCCGATCTATATTGTGCATCATCCTCCCTTGATAGGTTGGCCCAACACTCGTCCAATCAACAGAAATAATCATGACAAAAAATATGTTTCGTAACGTTAATAATCGTGAACAATTGTATATTTTGTAACATTAATAACCGTGACCAATTGTATTTTCCTTACGGTTATAACCGCGATCAATTGTATTTTCCTCACGGTTATTATCGTGATGAAAAAATAATTTGTCACGATAATAAATCAAGGATATTACTATGACGAAAAAGTAATTCGTCACGGTTATTATCGTCACAAAACTTTTACCACGCCGCAACCGTAACGGCTATTACCGTGACAAATATTTTTGTGACGGTAATTATCGTGGGCAATCGACTATTGTGGTGTAGTGGGTGGGGCAAATAAAGGGACATGCACCAAGATATGCAGTATACTATGTGCATATACAAATAGCGCATAATCCAAATAGACCCATGCGCATAATTTGAGCAAAACCTATATGCATTTCTGAGCAGTACCAATGCGCCAACATATGCATGATCTGAGTCCCATATACATGATTTAAACAAAATCTATGCACAACAAATAAGGAGATCCACAAGCATACATACGCATAATCTGAACAGATCGTATACACATTATCTGAATAGACCCATATGCATAATTAGTTGCATAAATCATGTCGAACAGAGACTGTCACTTAGGTATTGTCTCACAGAGGCTACCTACAAAACTGAGTCATGCAAACAAATGCCTTGATCTTCTTCCTAACTGTCTTAAGATGCTTCTGGAGAAACTCCTCGTCATCTCTAGCATAAATTGTAATCTCCATACACTGTCGACGTACCCGATCTATCATGTACTGTGCATCATCCTCCCTAGATAGGTTGGCCCAACACTTGTCCAATCAAAAGAAATAATCATGACAAAAAATATATTTCGTAACATTAATAATCATGACCAATTGTATATTTCTTACTATTAGTAACCGTAACCAATTGTATTTTCCTCACGGTTATAACCGTGACCTATTGTATTTTCCTCACGGTTATTACCGTGATGAAAAAATAATTCGTCACGATTATTACCGTCACAAAACTTTTACCACATCGCAACCGATGCGCACATACGCATGATCGTCATAATTCGTCATAATTTTTTACGGTAATAACCTTGGGCAATCGACTATTTTGGTGTAGTGGTTGGGGCAAATAAAAAGACATGCAGCAATATATGCAGTACCCTACGTGCATATACAAATAGCGCATAATCCAAACAGACCCATACACATAATTGAAGCAAAACCTATGCGCCAATCTGAGTAGTACCGATGCGCACACATACATATGATCTGAGTTCCATATACATGATTTAAACAAAATCTATGCACAACATTTGAGCAGATCCATGCACATACATACGCATAATATGAACAGATCTTATGTGCATTTTATGAGTAGACCCATATGCATAATTAGTTGCATATATCATGCCGAAGAGAGATTGTTACATAGGTATTGGCTCGCAGAGGCTGTCCACACAACTGAGTCATGCGAAAAAACCTTGATCTTCTTCTCAACTGTGTTGAGATGCTTCTTGAGAAGCTCCTCGTCCTCTCTAGCATAAATTGTAATCTCCATGCACTATCGGCGTACCTGATCTATCTTGTATTGTACATCATCCTTCATGGATAGGTTGGCCCAACACTCATCTAATCAACAGAAATAATCATAACAAAAATATATTTCGTAACATTAATAATCGTGACCAATTGTATATTTTGTAACATTAATAACTGTGACCAATTGTATTTTCCTCATGGTTATAACCGTCACCAATTGTATTTTCCTCACAGTTATTTCCATGATGAAAAAATAATTCGTTACGGTTATTACCGTGACGATAAAATAATTTCACAGTTATTTCCGTCATAAAACTTTTACCATGTCGTAACCGTAATGGTTATTACCGTTGCGAATTTTTTTGTCAGGATAATTACCATGGGCAATCGACTATTATGGTTTAGTGGTTGGGGCAAATGAAGAGACATGTGCCAAGATATGCAGTACCATACGTTCATATACAAATAGCATATAATCCAAACAGACACGTGCGCATAATTCGAGCAAAACCTATGCGCTAGTCTGAGCAGTACCCATGCGCACACATACGCATGATCTGAGTCCCACATACATGATTTAAACAAAATCTATGTGCAACATCTGAGCAGATTGATGCGCATACATACGCATATTCCGAACAAATCTTATGTGCGTTATCTGAGTAGACCCATATGCATAATTAGTTGTATATATCATGTCGAACAGAGACTTTCATATAGATATTGGCTCGCAGAGGCTGTCCACAGAATTGAGTCATGCGAACAAATGCCTTGATCTTCTTCTCAACTGTCTTGAGATGCATCTTGATAAACTCCTTGTACTCTCTAGCATAAATTGTAATCTCCATGCACTATCGGAGTACCCGATCTATCATGTACTGTGTATCATCCTCCCTAGATAGGTTAGCCCAACACTCGTCACGGTTATCGGAGTACCCGAAAAAATAATCTGTCATGGTTATTACCGTGACGAAATAATAATCCGTCACAGTTATTACCATGACAAAAAAAATTTGTCACGGTAATAACCGTGGGCAGTCGACTATTATGGTGTAGTGGTTTAGGCAAATAAGGAGACATGCACCAAGATATGTAGTACCCTACGTGCATATAAAGATAGCGCATAATTCAAACAGACCCATGCGCATAATTGGAGCAAAACCTATGCGCCAATCTGAGCAGTACCCATGTGCACACATACGCATGATCTGAGTCCCATATACATGATTTAAAAAAATCTATATGCATCATCTGAGCAGATCCATGTGCATACATACACATAGTCTGAACATATCTTATGCGCATTATCTGAGTAGACCCATATGCATAATTAGTTACGTATATCATGTCGAACAGAGACTGTCACATAGGTATTGGCTCGCGGAGGCTGTCCACACAACTGAGTCATGCAAACAAGTGCCATGATCTTCTTTTCAACTATCTTCAGAAACTCCTCGTCCCCTCTAGAATTAATTGTATTCTCCATGCACTATCGGCGTACTCGATCTATCATGTACTGTGCATCATCCTCCCTGGATTGGTTGGCCCAACACTCATCCGATCATTTGACAAAGAACTTTTTCTCATCTAAATATTGAAAGTGTTGTCTATCAATCTTCTCAAGTTGGTTAAACTTGTATCGAAAAGGATTATAGGGTAGTTCTGCATCTTACTCGAATCTTGCTTTGATATTGTTAGTCCCGAGGCTCAATCAGATATTGAGGAACGGTCAAAAAACAGAGATCTCATGCAAACCAGTTTGCTTCTCTGAACTAAATCTGAGGTTGAAAAAAGACTTGGGGGATTCATGCAAATAAGTCTGCTCTCTCAAAGAACTCTAATTCAACTGAATACCAATATTTTTTGGATTACAACTTTCTCTAGAATAAGAATACATTCTTTCTTACAAACGTGTTACAATTGAGACATAACATTTATAACTTAGGACTTGTTCTTCCTTGCACAGTTGCAATTGAGAAAGAATGTTTCCAATTAGAAGATAGAATAAATATTATTATTCTTGATAGGGTGGTGAAGATAACCATTATACTCAAAGCAAGATTCGCCCCCACACGATCTGCTTCCAGAAAGCAGCAAGTTCACACGAGAACTTATGGATTGCTTGTAGTCACCTCTTTGTGTTACTCGAACGGACGCCTTTTAATTTATTTTCAATTATTCTCCAAAAAGAGGCTTGAGGGCTCTATTCATAGAGAAGGGTAGAAACCACATCTTTACCGCTAGCCGATGTGGGACTAAAATACCAACCCGTAATCTGAATAGATCCATGCGCATACATACGCATAAACTAAGTCCCATATACATGGTTTAAAATAAATCTATACACATCATCTGAGCAGATCCATGCGCATATATAAGCATAATCTAAATAGATCTTATGCACATTATATGAGTAGACCTATATGCATAATTAATTGCATATAACATGCCGAACAGAGACTGTCACATAGGTGTTGGCTCGCAGAGGCTGTCCACATAACTGAGTCATGCAAACAATTGCCTTGATCTTCTTCTTAACTGTCTTGAGATGCTTCTTGAGAAACTCCTCATCCTCTCTAGCATAAATTGTAATCTCCATTCAATATCGGTGTACCCGATCTATCACGTACTATGTATCATCCTCCCTGGATAGGTTGGCCCAACACTCGTCCAATCAACAAAAATAATCGTGACAAAAAATATATTTCGTAACATTAATAATCGTGACCATTTGTATATTTTGTAACATTAGTAACCATGCCCAATTGTATTTTTTTTACGGTTATAACCGTCGTCCAATCATTTGACAAAGAACTTTTTCTCATCTAAATATTGAAAGTGTTGCTTGTCAATCTTCTTAAGTTGGTTAAAACTTGTATCGAAAAGGATTGTAGGGTAGTTCTTCATCTTACTCGAATCTTGCTTTGAAATTGTTAGTCCCACGGCTCAATCAGATATTAAGGAACGGTCAAAAATAGAGATCTCACACAAACAAGTTTGCTTCTCTGATCTAAATCTTAGGTTGAAAAAAGACTTCGGGGATTCATGCAAATGAGTTTGACCTCTCAAAGAACTCTAATTCAACTAAATACCACTATTTTTTGGATTACAACTTTCTCTAGAATCAGAATACGTTCTTTCTTGCAAACGTGTTACAATTAAGATAGAACGATTACAACTTAGGACTCGTTCTTCCTTGCACAGTTGCATTTGAGAAAGACCATTTACAATTAGAAGATAGAATAATTATTATCGTTCTTACTAGGGTGGTGAAAATAACCATTGCTCAAAGCAAGATTTGTCCCACACTATCTACTTCCAGAAACCAGCAAGTTCACAAGAGAACTTGTGGAATGCTTGTAGCAACCTCTTTGTGTGACTCGAACAGACTCCTTTTATTTTATTTTTAATTATTCTCCAAAAGGAGGCTTGAGGGCTCTATTCATAGAGAAAGGTAAAAATCATGTATTTACTCCTAACCGATGTGGGACTAAAATACCAACCCCTAATCTGAACAGATCCATGTGCATACATACGCATGATCTGAGTCCCATATACATGATTTTAAAAAAATCTATATGCATCATCTGAGCAGATCCATGCGCATACATATGCATAATCTGAACAGATCTTATGTGCATTATCTGAGTAGACCCATATGCATAATTAGTTGCATATGTCATGCCGAACAGAGACTGTCATATAGTTATTTGCTCGCAGAGGCTATCCACACAACTGAGTTATACAAACAAATGTCTTGATCTTCTTCTCAACTGTCTTGATATGCCTCTTGAGAAACTCCTCGTGCTCTCTAGCATAAATTGTAATCTCCATGCACTATCGGCATACGTGATCTATCATGTACTGTGCATCATCCTCTCTGGATAGGTTGGCCCAACAGTCGTCCAATCAACATAAATAATCGTGACAAAAAAATATTTTGTAACATTAATAATTGTGACCAATTGTATACTTTGTAACATTAATAACCGTGACCAATTTTATTTTCCTTACGGTTATATTCGTGAGCAATTGTATTTTTCTCATGGTTATTACCATCACAAAACTTTTACCACGTCACAACTGTAACAGTTATTACGGCGACAAAATTTTTTTGTCACGGTAATAACCTTGGGCAATCGACTATTATGGTGTAGTGGTTGGGGCAAGTAAAGATACATGCGCCAAGATATGTAATACCCTACGTGCATATAAAAATAGCGCATAATCCAAACAGACCCATGCACTTAATTCGAGCAAAACCTATTTGCCAATCTGAGCAGTACCTATGCGCACACATACGCATGATCTGAGTCCCACATACATGATTTAAACAAAATCTATACGCAACATCTGAGCAGATTCATGCGCATACATATACATAATCTAGACAGATCTTATGCCATTATCTGAGTAGACCCGTATGCATAATTAGTTGCATATATCATGTCGAACAGAGACTGTCACATAGGTATTGGCTCGCAGAGGCTGTCTGTAATGCCCCAGTCCCAAAATACGTAGGACTAGGAATGTAGACATGCCAGCTGTATCCATACGGAGTACACTCCAATATATGGAATTCTCATATGAATACATAAGCTGTAAAATGTAGTAGAACCATAACTAATCTCATCCACATAAAAATAAAAAGATAACATATAAAGAAAATGAATTGTCTTGATACAATATATTGGACGGAAACAAATCCACTACCAACAAGTAAAGAAAAAATACATGAGAAAAGAAATGATTTTTGGCGAGCGAAGCGAAGACGGTCCAAGCGCAATCATCCTTGAAGAAATAGCGAAGATCACAGCTAGAGCTAGAACACCTGCGAAAGATAATAGCGCACACCTGACGAGATAACCAGGTCCTCAGAGGGACGTAACAAGACACATAATACCATGCCATATAAACTGAATAAATATTGCTCAAATAAATAAGTCAATTGAATTATAACATGGTCCAATACACACCTATTGAATGAGCGTACCATCCCCCTACCAAACAAGGACAGGAGATGGTAAACTAATTCACGGTGATGTATCTTTCCATGCTATGAATCCAATATGGTATCCGGACCCCAACAAGGTTCAATACCTTCTCATCGAAGTAGTAAGTCACACCTACAACCAAACAATGACAAGATGTGACGAACTAATCCGCGATAAGTTATTGTTCCAAGCCACGGTCAGATACAAGTACCCAAACCAAAAGTACTCGTACCTAACGGATAAGGTAGCCTAACCAGTCTAAGTGAAATGTAGTTAAGAACAATCCTTCCTACGCATTGGCCCTAGCTAAATAGGAACGGCGTAGTCCCCCCTTGGAACATCAGAGGCCAAATCAGTAAGAGCATAACGTTCCGCAGAACGTCAGTGGCCGTTAGTAATCATGGGTAATCTGACATGCGTCTCCGGCGGAGCTCACGGGTTACAAAAAGGAAAGTGCATCGAAGCCCATACGCTAAGGAATTGTCCTCCCCGCCCAATGCCTACTCTGTTGTATCCACAACAGTAAACCTCTATAACCACTAAGTCAAACTAAGCATGCAACCTCTATTAGCGGTTATTCCTATCGCACGGCTTATAGGCACCGGTGGCCAGCCAGTCACGCATGTCCATATTCTACATGCGACACACAACTTCGTGTTACAACATGTCAAGGCCAATGAATGCAACACACAAGGTGGTCCCTTAAATCTAGGGTTAATGTGTAAGAAAAATAATACATAGCATGAATATAAATGAACAATAAGTTCTAACAGGTTATGCCATGTATCACAGTTTATTTTACATAAAGAAAATAAATAATGCATGAAATATGAGCTAAAATAAATAAACAGCAAATGGAAAGGTGTCTTACCCGGTAGGATGCCTGGTGTACTGCAATGATCAAGGTGGCACGAACTGCGATTTCGGGTAACAACAACACAAGGTGACCTCGGATAATGGCACGGATGGTTCCATTGGGTTAAGAAGGGTTAATTTGTAAAGTTTGACATAAGGTAGGCTTGAATTGGCAAGGGATTGTGAATAGGACTAATCGCAGAAGAGGAAGATAATCGAAGGAATTTGATAATAAAAATATACGTTTTTAGAAAACTATTTATAATACTCGAAAATATATTCTTAGTAACAAAAATATTTTTTAGATAAATATTTGAAGAAGCATTAAAATCGCTTTTAGGCAAAACTTTTACTTCTACAAAACAATATCAATTTGCGACAGAAAACCATATTAGTTAAAACAAATTTTGTTCAAAGCTATATATTTTCATTAACTAAAAGTCGAGAAATATTTATAAAATATTGAAACTATATACTTTTAATAGTCAAAAGTAAATTAATGCCAACAATACTTTCTAGGGTAGTCCATAAAATGGATAAAATACTTAATAGTATATTTGAAATCGCTAAACATTCCAAGCCTAATAATATATCTATCTAATTTTATTTTCGAGAAATCTTATAACAAAATACTAATAACCAAATATATATAGATATATATTTTTAAAAGAATTCTAATAAGATTATTATACACGAAATACATAATAATAATATTAATAATAATAATAATAATTTAAAAAATATATACCAATTATCATCAAAAGTCAAAACACACTGTCTTCCTAATAACAACAGAACCCACCAAATAATAATAGTAAATAAGAGTATAAGTAATTTATAAACATTCTGTAGAACCAAGGAGATGGAAATGGGGAAGGAAACGAAAGGATGGAGTGAGCGGTCGGGTCACGCGACTCGCCGACAAAGCGCGGCAGGGGTTTTCGGTCAGGCGGCGGAGGGCCATGACGGAGGTCGGTGGCTAGACGCGGGTACGCCGGAGCTCGGAGAAGATCAAAGCGGAGAGGGGATTTGGGACGGCGCCGTGCGGTAGAAAGAGGAGTGGTCGGGTGGAGGGAGTTCGGGGGTCCGGCCGGCGGCGTGCTGTGCTCGCGGCTTGGCACGGGCGGCGGCCAGCTGTGAGCGGCGGAGGAAAGACCAAGGAGGGGAAGTCGGAGGGGCGCGCTAGGTTAGGCGGAGGACGTGCGGGGTCGGCTGGTCTACGACGGCGCGTCTCCGGCGGCTTGGCGCGTGGACGGAGGCGGATCTAGGACGGCGGTGCGAGGAGGAAGGAGGAGAAGGGGGAAGTGCGGGCGGATGATGGCCTGGCCGGATCTGGTGTGCACGGCGGCGCGCGGCCAACTCGCGGAGAGGCGCGGCGGCAGGCGTCCGGAGGTGAGTTTTATGGTTAGGGTTTTATTTTAATTTAGGTTTTTAGGTGGCTGACGGTCGCCGAATTTTGTGGCGGTGGTCGTGATACTGGCGATGGTGGTGGCGGCATGGTTGGCCGTTGGTAGCAGGTGGTGTTGGTGGTCTGTGGTGGCGGCGAGCATGGCCGGGTCGGGTGGTTCGATATGCTGTTGGTGGTAGTGCCTGATAACGATGGGGACAGGGCTGGTAGCGACGGTAATTTGGTGGAAGGGGCGGTGGAGATGGCTTGTTGTCGACATACTCGAAAGTGGAGGCGCAAGGTGGTCGAGCGTGGCCTGCTGCGGCGGGTTTTTCGGCGAGGCAGTGGATGGGCTTAGATTAGGACTACGGTTTACTGTTTAGGATTATGGCGGGGTGTCGGACAAAAAAAAAATTGTGTATTGGTATCGTGTCCTGCGTGACACGGTGGAGTCAAAGTTGTGTCCGGTGTCGGACACGGAGAGGATAATGTAACTATAATGAAGAAAAAAAATAGTGAAAAAGATTGAGACACGGACACGATGCACTCAATGATGTGGGTGGTAGAGAATTTTGTGGAGAAAATATTGGAGGAGTACCTGCCTATTTATAGGATGTGGAAATTTCCAATTGGATAGGATTAGGAATATTTAAAATCCAATTAGATAATTCTCTACTTAATTTAAAATCAATCAAATCCAAATCCAATACAAATCCCATTTAAATCTAATTAAATTAAATCCCTTTAGTTTAAATCAAATAAATCAAATTCCAAATATATATATATATTAATTTAATCTATTTAAATAAATCCAAAAAATTAAATCAAGATTTAAATTGCCTCAATAAATTCAAAATATGTTTTCCAAAAATACTAATAATATTAATTTCGAAAATAATAAATATTTTTAAATATCTTTTTGAATAATAAAATATTAATATTAATAAATTTCGAAAATAGAATTATATATAAATTCAAATTAATGTATCTCATATGCAAGGAATATTTGCATAAAATACACTTTAAGTAAAATATAAATAATTATTATATATATTATTTGAACTATATAAAAAAATAGAAAAAATGTTTTACTAAAAATATGTACGCTCGCACATATTCGCACTCGTCGAGCAATTACGAAAAACAAAATTTTGCGCACGACGTATAATACGATTACGCGACGTACAATACAAAATTTTAAATCCGTACAAATTTTAATAAAAAAATATAGTAGAAATTTAGGGGTTTTACACTGTCCACAATTGTGTCATGGAAAAAAATGCGTTGATCTTCTTCTCAACTGTCTTGAGATGCTATTTGAGAAACTCCTCATACGCTCTAGCATAAATTGTAATATCCATGCACTATCGGCGTACTCGATCTATCATGTACTGCGTATCATCCTCCCTAGATAGGTTGGCCCAACACTCGTCCAATCAACAGAAATAATCGTGACAAAAAAATATATTTTGTAGCATTAATAATCGTGACCAATTGTATATTTCATAACATTAATAACCGTGACTAATTTTATTTTCCTTACAGTAATAACCGTGACCAATTGTATTTTCTTCACGGTTATTACCGTGACAAAAAAATAATCTGTTACGGTTATTACCATCACAAAATTTTACAACGTTGCAACCGTAACGGTTATTACCATGACAAATATTTTTTGTCACGGTAATAGCTGTCACACCCCGATTCGAAAAATCGTTCGTCTTCACTTTAATTCACACTGAATCATTCGTCCACGCTTGGGCGTGATGCCGTACAAGTCTGATATTGCACTTGTACAAGGCAAAGACGGTATATAATTGATAATCTTCAAATACGAACACATCGCAGCGGCAAAAGCAGATAAATTGAAGTTAATGAGGACATTCTTGCTTATCGGATAGAAACACATCACTAATTTATAGCAACGAAGATAAGCATATAACATGGAGTCATAGAGAGGTATATAAAAGTATTCTCTTTATTGATAATTGAAGTAGAATAGAAGACTTGTAATAGAATACAAAGCTTATAACACACCTCACATTACATTGATAGCCAACCGAAACACCTGCCATAAGGCTTTATATTGATACTCGATACATTGAATTACAACTCGATATTCCGACTTAGCTTACAACTTACTGGTACAACTGATTACAATATTCCATACATTATGTCCTTTATAAACAAAAGATATCATCTTTTGCAAGGAAAGCTTCTGCATGCCTAACAAATCTTCGATGCCGCGGGACCGATCAAGCCAATCTTCGTGTACATAACTTCCCAAGCATGAGCACCTAAAAAGAGTGTCCACAACATGGGTCAATACATCATCTACATACTAGCGAGCAGAATTCTGCCCACTCCCCTAAACCAACACTCATTTATTAAAAGATCTTTCTAGTTTGGGCCTAGCATCAGTTTATAATTCATGAGCAGAAACATTGAAGAGCAGGTTAACATTTCTTAGCAGCATTCATGTAGGGGCCTCATTAAAGCATACTTGGTATTATCGTAAAAAGGCATCATTGAGGCATCGTTGGCTTTAACATCTTAAACATGTTATGGCAATTCTCATAGAAAATATCGTTTAGCATGTATGTTATGTTCAAGCAGTTTTATAGTAAGGCAACATGTTGGCATACTAAATTTAACAGGTTAAGTAGGTTCTCACTTGAAAGGCAACATCACAGCATCATATTGTTTAGCATGTTAAGCAGGCAAGATAAACCAACATATGTATTGAATATATCGTATTTAAGTGATTTCTTACCGATAGACGACTCCTTGTACCTACATCTAATATAGGTTAGCAGATATACTTACTCTGCCTGCACAAAACATGCATTAGTGTGCATCCTGACTACATGTTCACTGGCGTTGTTAAACCATATGGACTCTTTTCATTTCCTTATAGGACTTCAAGATAATGCGATGACACCATAGTAGGTAGCGAGCCTCTATGCTGCCTCGCATTATCATGCTCCCAAAGCACTCATCATTATTTTCCCCCAGGTCGAATCGGTCCCCTAACGTCCCGGGGTACCGATTCAAGGAAACTTTTCTCAAATCTTGTATATAAGTTGTCCACGACCATGCGAATGCATGTCCGACTCGATTGTGAACATAATCGTATGGTAAAATAATAAAGGAAGTAAAGGCAGCAGTGCATCATTTAAGTCATGTTCAATGACTTATTCATTTCCAACATTACCATCATTTCACTTGGTGATCTCAACGATCACATGCCTCATCATTTCTCATTGCATCAACATTCATTTCTTATTCCATTAACTCAGATACATTGAAGCATTCCCATATTAGTTATTTCTCAAGGGACATGTAACATTTCATTTCAGAGGGACAATATCATTCATTTTATTGCTTATAAGAAAACATGCGGTATTTCACATCTTTCTGACAGTTATACAGAGTAAACATGATTCAGTGTTTCATTCAGTTCATTGGGTCGATAGCATAGCCAGTTCATTTCTTATTCTATCATTCACAAGGCATCTCATTTAAGTGTTCTACTTGTTCCAGCAACGTTAAGCATAAGGGACATTATCGATTCATTCTCAGGCATTAAGTCACATTAGTAGTTCAAGTGTGATTCATTCAGCAGTTCAATGTACATGTGCTGTTCATTTCAATATTAGGCAACATAAGCATCTCTATTATCCAACAACTAAAATATGGAACATTTAGGGGCAAATCATAGCATCACAATACTCTATTTTATTAAGCATGAAAGCGTAAGGAGGAGGAAGGACAGTTCCACTCACTTGCATAAATGGTCTTTCTGTTTCGATTGCACATATTCCCACTAAGCGTAGCTCCACCAGCGAGTCACGTTCTAATACTCATTCCGTCTAGCCAGCTAAAAGAGACTGCATCAGTCTCAATTCTCTTTATTTCTAACACAAGTTACGGTCCAATATTCTGATTGCATCCAACAAGCCAACCCAAATACCTCGCACGGAGCGGGACATTACAATAACCATAGGCAATCGACTATTATGGTATAGTGGTTGGGGCAAATAAAGAGACATGCGCCAAGATATGCAGTACCCTACGTGCATATACATATAGCACATAATCCAAACAGACCCATGCGTATAATTGGAGCAAAACCTATGTGCCAATCTGAGCAGTACCCATGCGCACATATACGCATGATCTAAGTCACATATACATGATTTAAAAAAATCTGTACGCATCATCTGAGCAGATCCATGTACATACATATGCATTATTTGAACAGATCTTATGCACATTATCTGAGTAGATCCATATGCATAATTAGTTGCATATATCATGCCGAACAGAGACAGTCACATAGGTATTGGCTCGCAGAGGCTGTCCACACAACTGAGTCATGCAAACAAATGCCTTGATCTTCTTCTCAATTGTCTTGAAATGCTTCTTGAAAAAGTCCTCGTCCTCTCTAGCATAAATTATAATCTCCATACACTATCGGCGTACCCAATCTATCATTACTGTGCGTCATCCTCCCTGGATTGGTTGGCCCAACACTCGTCTAATCATTTGAAAAAAAAACTTTTTCTCATCTAAATATTAGAAGTGTTGCCTGTCAATCTTCTCAAGTTGGTTAAAACTTTGTATCAAGAAGGATTGTAGGGTAGTTTTCCATCTTACTTGAATCTTGCTTTGAGATTTTAGTCCTGAGGCTCAATCAAATATTATGGAACGGTCAAAAAAAGAGATCTCATGGAAACAAGTTTGCTTCTCTGATCTAAATCTGAGGTTGAAAAGAGACTTCGGGGATTCACGCAAGCAAGTTTTCTCTCTCAAA
Organism: Iris pallida; assembly: GCA_029216955.1. Classification (NCBI taxonomy): domain Eukaryota; kingdom Viridiplantae; phylum Streptophyta; class Magnoliopsida; order Asparagales; family Iridaceae; genus Iris; species Iris pallida. The sequence continues at coordinate 39,386,176 of JANAVB010011199.1, forward strand.
GAACTATAATTCAACTGAATACTACTATTTTTTGGATTACAACTTTCTCTAGAAATAGAATACGTTATTTCTTGCAAACGTGTTGCAATTGAGATATAATGTTTACAACTTAGGACTCGTTCTTCCTTGCACAGTTGCAATTGAGAAAGAATATTTACAATTAGAAGATAGAATAATTATTATTGTTCTTGCTAGGGTGGTGAAGATAACCATTGCTCAAAGCAAGATTCGTCCCCCACACGATCTGCTTCCAGAAACCAACAAGCTCGTAAGAGAACTTCTAGAATGCTCGTAGTCACCTCTTTGTGTGACTCGAACGGACTTCTTTTATTTTATTTTCAATTATTCTCCAAAAGGAGGCTTGAGGCTTTATTCATAGAGAAGGTTAGAAACCACATCTTTGCTCCTAGCCGATGTGGGACTAAAATACCAACCCTTAAATCTAATATTGATATTATCCCACAATCAGTAGAGTCGTGCACCAGCACTGTCTGCGCATATGCGAACATCAACAAAACATCAGATACTCATGCACGCATATGCCCAGCAGTCCAGCAACTTTGTGCCCTTGAGCCTGAGTCCAAGTCTCTAAACCCTTTTGGGGCTTAGCTTCAAAGAAAATTTTCTCAAGAGTATGACAAAAAGCATACATGTTTTCTTTTAGAGTTAATCATTTTTTCTCCTAGGAAAATACCCCCATATGTCATCCACATATGCTCCACCACACCTCATGTGCACACCACACCCCTCAACACAAGCAAATCATTATATTGAGATAGTCACTTGGTGGTGTAGCCAATATGGGACTATCTTTACTAGTCCAAAGGCAAAAACACCAACACTTGGGACATCTTGTCTGAGTGGTTAGGTGGACATTTTGTTGCTCGGAACGTTTGGGACGACTGGTATATATAGTTGCTTATGTGTGGGAATCTATGTAGGTGTCCCTAATATTACCTCATTCATATGTTAGAGCTTGGCTCCGTCCGAGGATGTTGGGCAACCGTCGTACTAAACTATCCATGAGTCGTGTGATCAATGAGGCCAGAGTGCTTAGTTTCCACCATCACCACCATGTAAACAGATTGGGTAATGGTTGCCCAGATGGCATCAAACTAATCCTACTTTGTACGAGTCGACAATGGACTTGATCTTCTTATGTTGGAGCTTGGCTCGGTCCATATTGTCATGATTTTGGACTCAGTTGTAAGGCCTTTGGATTGGAGCGAACTCTGTATCTTTGGCTCCTTGCTTTCCTACACAAAGGCGTAATGATCAATGCTAGGTCGCATGTTCCTCCGATGCCTAAATCAGTAACTAAATGAAATAAAGAGCCTAAAATGAAAGAGACTAAAAGATGTTTTTCTTACCTTACACTAGGAGGGGGGTTGTATGGGAAGTATGGTAAAATTCTACTTAGTGGTCGGGCACACGTGTCGCGTATGTAACTTATTTTTGCATTTCGATGATAAGTTTTCTAAAATATTCACATATGATGCATTTGCAATACGTTTATAAATTTCGTTTTTTTTATACATAGATGTTTAATTTGCAATTCAATCTAGTGAAGAAAGAACTAAAAAATTAGCCACATTTTAGAGAGTACGTAGAGGAGTTTACACGGTTTTAGAGAGTCCGTTTTAGAGAGTCCATTTTCAATAAAATATAATATTTCATGTTGTTTTGGCTAAAAAATTCAGGTCTTTCTTCACTAGATTGAATTGCAAATTAAACATCTACGTATAAATTTTTTTTAACGAAATTAAAAAAACGTGTTGCGAATGCACTATATGTGCATATTTTACAGAATTTGCCATCGAAATGCAAAATTACGTTACACAAGCTACGCGTGTGCCCAATCAATATAGCAAAAATATATTCAAATTATATTTAAACTATTTTAATATAATTTAAATCTGTATCTAATTTTTTAATAATATTACTTTTTTCATACCTACATCGTAGGTGTTCACATTAGCGTTATCAAAATTCATAGTCTAGATTTAATGTCCAAATGTTGTCAAAATTTGATAAGGTAATCTATTTAAAACATAAAAATTAATAAATTTGAACCTATATAGAAATTTTAAATATAAGAGTTTATATTATTAGACTTATAAATCACCTTCAGAAAAAAAAAAACTTTGAGCAAATCCCAATACGACGGCCGATCAAATTAAATTTTAAGTATTATATATGTTTTAATTTATAAAACAAATTTTAACGGTTGACAACATACCAAGTTAAATTTTATTATATTTCTATTTAAAAATTTGATTTAAATAAAATAAAATATTTAATTTAATTTTGGCTAAAAAATTCAATTCTTTCTTTACCAGAATTGAATTGCAAATTAAACGTGTATGTACCAAAAATTTTAACGAAATTAAAAAACGTGTTGCACGTGCATCATATGTGCATATTTTAGAAAATTTATCAATGAAATACAAAAGTTGCACACGAGACGCGTTTCCGCGACCACTAGTCCATACATAATTATTCTATCATCGAAAAAATATATCATCAAAATAATTGACAATACCCCTATAATAGTGTAGATGTATCCTCTGCCTCCTTACATAGTTATACAGTTATCCAAGCAATTGTAGGCCTTGGGCTTAGTTTGGTCTGAGCGGGCCAGGCCAGGGGCTTACTCCATAACATCAGATGCGAAATTTAGAAATAGTCCTGTGCGGAATTCACAACTATTGCAGAATCTGTTTTGAAACTAAAAATGTATTCATTCTCTTTAATCTATGGTATGGATAATCAAGTACAATCTTTCTTCTTTACAAACCTCCCCTCCAGGGATGGTGTACTTTCCTTTAATCCTGACATAAGCTCACTATCTGGAATGCTTCAAAATCTTTTAGCTAGTGAATGTGTGATCCCTTGAATGGAGCCGATAGCTGCAACCAATGTGACAATGAAGCAGGCGAAGCTTAAGGTCTTCAACATCATCCATTTTGGAGTTCCGCTTCTGATCTTCCTCTGACTTATGTACATTTCTATTGGGAAGTACACTGTAAGTGGCCAGAATCCTACTGCACCCAGGAAGCCGAGTATATCATTGAAGAAAGGAATCCGTATTGCCAAGAGGGTGGTAATTGCCACGAACACTGTTCTCGAAACCAAGCGGAAAACCTTCATGTTTGGGCATCTTGGGGCGACGAGTTTCTCCACTGCAGCGAAAATTGGTTGACTGAATACCTGTTGTATCGGAGATTATGGAGAGAAGGTATTAGTTGATGCCCGTAAAGTCAATTTACTCATTTAATATAGTCAGCATAAATGGTAATTAATACTGATTTCTTGTATGTCATAGCTCTTTAATTGTAATAAGATTCACCATCAATATATAATTCAAAAATTTTGGTGATAAAGATGTATCCTAGCTAGTCTTAGGAAACAAATGATATGTAGGCTAGCTAACTCTATGCATACATAAACTAGGAGCTTTACGTACCGTCTATTTTTTCTAACTATGATTACCTGATAAGCACCAAACAGATGAACTATGATGCACATGTTGGCGAAGTCTACCAACCAGAATGGCTCGAAATACCCGAAGCCGGTGAGCATATTTCCTGGAGCATTGTTTCCAAAGGCAGCATAACCGATACAACCACAGAGTAGATAGAATATGGTAGTTGTCAACACTCCAACAAGGCTTGCCTTTCTCATAACCTTGTTCTCTGCCGGGGTCGATTTCAGTGTGTCCTGAGTAGTTAATTGTTAAGATGTTATATCAATGAGGTTGTCGATGTTTTCAGCATGGAGGGTAGGGTTCGCTAGTTACCTGAATTTCGATCAGAATCATGGAGTAGGAGTAGGCGAAGGCAATATTCCCGAGTGCCTGAAATGTGTTCCATACCTTCTCAGCTGAAGTAACATCTACTCCAATTTCAACTCCTGTCAGGCTGGTGGTTCCACTGGTTCCTGGTCAGATATCAATATTCGTGTATGTCACAATATTGTTAGTTATGATTGACAAATGGAAAAATTACGTACTGAAGATATTTGGTTAAGATGTTGTAGGAACCTGATATTACTTTGCTCGCGGAAAGCCATATGGCTATTGTAGAGTAAGCAAAAGACATGACCGAGGCAACAATGGAGAGCCACCATAATTGATGCAGGTCGGGGAGTTGGGAGAGGAAAACCTGAATAATCCCGAAGGTGATCATGTATTTGCTTTCTGACTCGCTACAGTCGACATCATGGCCCTTGAAGTGGTAGCAGTTGGACATACTTATGGCCCTGCACCAACATGTACATTAGAGAAGTAGTTTGTTGTTAATTTTATATATAGAGAGGGGGAGAAAGAAGAAGCAGCTAATTAGGCAAATGGATGAACTTACTGACAACTGGCTGCTGTGGTGATCGTGTAACCGATGGCCGTTCCAAAAAGATTGACGTACTGGCAGGCTCCACAGAGTAAAATTTGAGTTTTGCCAAGGCTGGCTTTCACCGCAGCCATGTAGGTATAGTTCCTCTTCCCGTGCACGGGATCAGGAGACCGGTAGCAATCAGTTAGGAGGCTTGATGTAAAGAAGGTGACAATAGAGAAAAGGAAGAGAGACACGGTTCCGGCAATCCATCCCAGCTGAGCCATGGCCCATGCTAATGAAAGAACACCGGACCCGATAACGGCTGTTACGATATGTGCACTCGCCGTCCAAAGCGTTCCTGCAGGATCGATATCGCATGCAAAAAGGAAAACTATATCAATATTCTCCATGTGCATTATTTTGTTCAACTATAAATTACAAAATTGGAGTAGAACCGTTTGTAATACCTGTTCTTTTGGGTCTCCCATCATCGTCAAATGCTTCACCGGCAGAAGAAACACATCCTTCCTCTACCATTACCATCTCTTTCACCCTCTCTATGTCTCCCTTTCTCTCTTTCTCGCTTCACTATGAAAGAAAGAAAGAAAGGAAAGACACAACTTGTTCTCCTCAATGACTTATAGGAGAAATTTTTATATATAGAATAATAAGCCACAAGATAAAAAAATGAGAATGAATTCATATATATTACTATATTGTCTCCTATATTTACAAATTAAACGCCATATTTCTTTCTGCAGCTCTCATTCTCCTTCTCTTTCTCTTCTATATTTGGTAATTGTTTCCCAGGACAATAGCTCCCTATTCTTGGGCACTGGACATATATTACAACACTGGTTTGCATCACGTTTCTCTATGATCCAATAAATCTGGAATTTCTTCCTCATATCAGCCTTTCATTTATAGCTTCGCGTCACCAAATATATATTACTGGTGGAATAAGCACCCAGCTAAATTGGTCATGCATAATCTAATTTGTACTCCAGTGATCTCTTTCAAGGACTAACTGTTCGATCCACAAGTACATAACATTTCTTTCACTGGAAAGAAAAAAAAAAAGACTAGCATATATTAAGTTACCGGATGGGAATGAATACCTTTTTTTGTAACTTCACCAAAGTTAAATATGTTGCAAATTAAAACTGTTTTGAAAACCATAACGGGTATCTTGCAATAGTACTTAAAGACAAACTTCAGAAACAGTTGAAGATTAAGTTTCAGATATTTTTACCGTGGCTAATGGTTGTTGACGTATCAATTTAGAGATTTGGATTAGGGTTGAAAGATAAGAACAGGTAGGGAGAGGAGAAACTTGTATTGATTGATAATACGAAAAATACTGTCCATCATATTATTTATTTTTATAGGTGGGGCTGCAAACTTGACTGGAATTCGGCAGAATTTTGTTGTACTGTTATGTTACAATTGTTAATTCCGTCGGTTCTCAATGTGAGCATTCTGGACATTTATATCCACTTGATGGGATATCTCGTCGGATTGTTTGAAATATTCAAACAGTCCTTACTGTTTCATTGTTTGGAATCAGTCTGTAGGCAGTTGCTTAATATTAGGTGGTTGAACTATTCTTTGGATGTTGAAAAAGTAGTATAATAGAGCCTATAAATGGCTGCCAGTCATAAAACATTCATCTTAAGAGACCATTCCTCTATGTTCAAGAGTGTTTTTGTGCGCCATTTCCTTCACTACATAGCAACAGTTGTAGTCGTGACTCTTCTAGCATTTCTCCAACATTTGGTATAAGAGCCCGGTTAGTTGTTGAAGATGGGAGCAGAGGTTCATCGTCGGAAGCTTGCTCTGTTGCAGTTGAAGTTGTTCTAGAAAGTTATTTTGTTGAAGAAAAGGTATATTTGTTCTTTTGCACCTATTATTTGTTTAATATTTTTTATGAAGCTAGAAGCAAGATGAATATTGGAAATGTGTTTAATCTCTCTCTCATGTATATAGTAGAGATAATTATGAGTTTTGGAGTATCAAGATAAAAAAAACTTTTTATTTCACAAGACATTTGGGAACTTGTTGAGAATAGTTATGTAGAGACAAATAAGACGACATAAATGAAGATTTTCAGAAGAAAGATGTAAAGACACTACTCATATTGCAGCAGGCGGTGGAGGACTCTATCTTTTCGAGAATTGCTAATGTTACGAAGTCAAATAACGTGGGGAGGATTTTGAAGAAACAATATGAAGGTGATGGTAAGGTAAAATATGTTGAGCTTCAAACCCTTAGAAGTAATTTTGATAACCATATATGAAGGATATTGACACAATTGATGATAACTGCACAAAGCTTCTACAATTGCTAATCAGCTAAGAACTCTTGGTGAAAAACTTATGATAACAAGGTAGTAGATAAGGTATTGATAACTCTTATTCCTAAGTTTGATCATGTGGTAGTTGCAATGGTGGAATCAAAAGATTTGTCTACTTATTCTTTTAGTGCACTACTAAGTTCCCTTCTAGCTCATGAACAAAGATTATACAGGACAACATAAAAGAGCATTGAAAGTGCATTCCAAACAAGAGTTGAAAACTGATTCAAGCCTACATGAACACATCGAGAAAGAGGTGGATATCAAGGAAGATGTGGATATCGTGATCGAGGAAGAGGCTGAGGCCGAGTCAAAGGCAGATGGAATCATAATGATCAAGACGACTCAAATAATTGGAAGGGTAAAGGAGACTCAAATAATTGGAAAGATAACCACAACTCAAATATTTAATGTCGTTATTGTAACAAGTATAGTCATGTTAAGGTTATTGTTAGGACAAAGAGAAGCATCAAGTCAATGCTACTGGAGAAATAAATGCATATGCTAATCTTTTGTTTTTGACTTGTCTTAATATATGATATATGGTTATTGGATAGTGGTTGCATTAATCACATGATAGGTTTGAAATTGGTTTTTAAAAACATCGATGAATCCGTAACACTACAAGTACAACTTGGAGATGGAAAGAAGTTTAAAGAAGAAGAAGAAGAAGAAGAAGAAGAAGAAGAAGATGTCATTATAGTGAGATCTAAATCCGACATTTAAAAGAAAATCCATGATATTCTTTATATTCCTTCCTTAGCTCACAATCTATTAAGCATTGGACAATTAGTTCAAAAGGGCAATTAAATTAGTTCTGAATGCCACATGAAATTCGAGATCCTAAATATGGTAGAACTATTGTAGTAAAAATGACACCTAATAAGATGTCTCCAGTCAAGTTATCTTATCTTGATGATCATGCTTTATTTGTCAATTAAAAATAATTCTTGGTTATAAAATTTGCGTTATGGACACTTGTATTTTAATTGTTTTAAAGTTATTAAATCAGAAAAATATGGTAAATGATTTACCTTGCATTGAGAATGTAGATGATATATGTGTCAGGCTCTTCTTCCGTAGAACCGATCGTCCTCGCTTGGACGTGATGTCGTAGGAGCCTAGGTTGCATCCGCACAAGGCAATACCATAATGGTCGATTACAACAGCTTGACGACGAGGTCGTCGTACAAAAGTACCAAAGCAGAAGCATTGAATAATAAAGGAAACACAAGTATTCAAACAAAATGAGAACTCTAGTGTGTTGTCGTAGGCACCCAAAGATAAAACGTTTACTCCTAAAATTATATATAGAAGTGAGAGTAAGGATTGATCCCACGAAGAGTAATTAGTATAATTTTATAATATGTGAATAAGGATGGGGGAGAGAGTTTTGAATATGATGAAAAAAAAATTTAAGAAGAGCAAAAAACAATTATAGTATGGAAATCAATCAAAGGAACAAATATTGGTCTCAGTCAGCATTCACCATTAGGATCTTACAATTGATTATCGATGCAAGCATAAATTAACTCATACTTTGAATGTTCACCGTCGGAAGTATCTTCCTATCTCACTTAGGCTTAGTTAATTAAAAACAAGCGATCTAATTAACCTAAATAATCCAAGACAAGCGCTGAAGAATTAATCTAGCAATTTTTTAGAGAACCAAGAGATCGATGAAGCAAAACAACACAAGCACAAAAGGTTGCATTTCCTTTTGTCAAAAGGTTTTCTTCTAAGATCTAATAAAATAAAATAGTTTGTTAAATACTGGTTGCTTCACAAATTAGAAAAATTAAACAATTACGGATTTGATATCTAATTAAGCAGTAGATCGAAATGAATAATAAACTAGTAGGCCTCATAGTAATTAAACAAAACAATCATGAAGATGGGCATAGAAAAATATTCAATACTGAAAGTATAAATCAGACAAATAAAAACAATTTAAATCTCATAAGTTTATTGATTCCAAGACTTTTGTTTCCTTCGACCAACAAGACTTTTTAGCCGCACATGTTCATCAAAACTTCGAAAGAAAAGTTGGAGAAGAAGAAGAAGAGTTGTGTTGTTCTTTTCTCCTTATGATTGCTATCCCTTTTATACACCCTAAATTAGTTGTCTGAAGCCCACACTATCTTTCCACAAATTCTCTAAAAGTTTTAACTTCTCAAACAAAAAACTAAGTCATAGAACAAGTAGAAAAATAGTTTATTTTGCTTCCTATTTTCTTTCACAACATATTTGACTCAACTTCAAGCCTGATTTCGTATATGATGCAGCCTGAATCGCGAAAAACTCCAAGTATGAAAGTTGTAGATCTTTGTCCAAATATTTTTGAATCACCTTAATTGTATTTCGGATGAGAAAGTTATGCAAATTTTAATAAAAGGTGTCAAAACTGTCCAAAATTGCTATTTAGCTCCAATTTCAACTTAGTGTCTCTAACTGCATCCTAAATCAACATATAAGAATAATGAGTACTTTTATTCATGAAATAAGCATGGAGAACACTAAGGGATAAAAATATAACATTTTATGTTCTCATCAAATACCCCGACACTTAACTTTTGTTTGTCCTCGGAAAAAACTGTAATTTAATTTTTTCAAAACAAAAATCAAGGTTGTAATGTCATAAATAAAGAAACACCAAACTCTTCAAAACTCATAAAATATCATAAAAATATATTCTTAGACAACTTCTAATTACTTAGTTAGTATTTCACTTGAAGATAGAGTAAATTAAATTGGTAAACCATCACGGTATTAAACAATCAACTCTCATGTATTTGAAGGCTATGTGTTTCGCTCAAATTCATTCCAAAAGAAATGATCTACCATAAGCTTGCATATCTTCTCATTCTCCACTACTTGGTCTACATGCATAACACAAATCATAAGGACTTTTCATGGGTTATAATGGGTTTAGGATGAAGGTGGGATATATTTTGGAGTGTAGCTCAAAAGCCATCAAATATAGTGGAACAAAAATGATTTAACTAAAGCACAATATATAAAACATGTAAAACCAATCACCCCATTCAGCAGCTTCTTCAATTTGACTTCAAAGCATTCAACATACCCTTTAATGAAATTATAGGAGAAATTATGAATATGGTTATTAAAAGTAAATTTCGATCCATCACATTTTTTATTACTTCTTTCGACTTTCTTTCATTATTTTTTTTTCATTATTTAACAATAATGGAACTCAATAATTTCTGAATGAAAATATGTAGCCAAACTAGAAACTCAGATACCCCACACTTATTTCATGTACATCTATACATATCATAATGCTCCACTAGCTTTTCGGCTTGGATACATATTTTTTTCAAGTTAAAGCTTGTAATGTGGGTTCACAAAAATAAAAGAAATAAGCCTCAAAAGGGTTCAACCAAAGGAAAAATAATTTAAAGGTAAACTATTTCGCTTATGTAGCGAATAACGAACATGGCCTTGATCATCTTCATGTATGCATGTGTCGATGTGACCTCGAAGAGAATCAAAGCAAGTTCTAGAGAAACAAAGCTAGGAAAGAATCTCTCATCAAAGTAAATAGTGTGAATGATGTGTCAGTCTAAAGGTTCAAAATCTCACCGGCTTTTGTCTACCAAATTTAGTCACTACTAAGGAAAATAACTAGGCTAATTAATTCTAAGTTGAAATATTACTTATTCAATCATGTTATGAAATTTTCAAACTTAGTTGAATCTTGTTCATGACATACACAACAAAAAATTATTGAAAACCACAAAAAACAAAACTTATTTTTTTGGAGAGAAAAAAATTAAAAAACTAAAACTGCTTAAAATAATTTAAATTCCCTCCCCCACACTTAAACTGAAATTGTCTCCAATATGAGGCTAAATGCAAGGAAAAGAAAAAATAAACAAAAATAAAAATGTAAGAATAAGAACAAACTCCCCTTGGGTTGCCTATTGCCGTAGATGTGTCCTCCTTTAATTGGTATTGGTTGGATCCTCAAGGTTCAATTCATCCACATTCTCTACTTTGACACCTTCATAGGCTTGAGCCTTTGGCCATTTACCTTGAACACTTTGAAAGTTGCTAAACTTTGAATTTCAACTGCACCATGATAAAAAACATTAGTAACAAAAGGTCCAATCCAACGAGAATGCAATTTACTGGAAAATAGACGAAGTCGTGACTGGTATAGAAGAACTTTTTGACCAACTTGAAACTCCTTCCTAGAGATCATCTTGTCATGAAAAGCCTTCATTTTCTCTTTGTAAATTTGAGCATTCTCATAGGCGTCGTTGTGAATTTTCTCTAACTCTTGTATTTGTAACTTCCTATGTTCTCCATTTTCATATGTCTTCATATTGAGACTCTTGATAGCCCAATAAACCATGTGTTCTAACTCAACAGGAAGATGGCATGATTTTCCAAACACCAACCGGTATGGTGACATACCGATAGGCGTCTTGTATGTAGTTCTATATGCCCACAAAGCATCACCCAAACGCAATCTCCAATCTTTTCTATTCGGATTGACCGTCTTCTCAATGATAGACTTGATCTCTCTATTTGATACCTCAGCTTGTCCACTTGTTTGTGGATAATAAGCTGTTGAGACCTTGTGGGTCATATGGTACTTTCTCAGCAAAGTCTCTACAGTTTGATTGCAAAAGTGAGTATCTCGACCACTTATTAAGGCTCTCGCAATCCTGAACCCGGAGAATATATTGCCTTGATAAAATATAAAACAACTTTAGAATCATTAGTCCGGGTAGCTTTATCTTCTACCCACTTTGATACATAATAAATAGCAAGCAAAATATGAACATAACCAAAAGATACAAGGAACGGTCCTATGAAATCGATGCCCCAAACATCAAAAATTTTATAAAATAGTATCAAATTTTGGGCCATTTCATTCCTTTGAGATATATTACCTGTCTTTTGGCAATTATTGCATGTTTTACAGAAAGAATACGAATCACGAAATAAAGACGGCCAATAGAAACCACATTCTAATACTTTTCTTGCCGTCCTCTTAGCTCCAAAATGTCCTCCACATGCATAAGAATGACAAAAGGTAAGAATTGAAATAATCTTATTTTCATGAATGTACCTTCTTATTACTTGATCTGCACAATGCTTCCATAGGTATGGGTCATCCCACACATAGTATTTGACATTACTTTTGATCTGATCTCTTTGAGCCTTTGACGAACCAAGAGGAAACATATTAGTAACCAACTAATTTACAATATTTGCATACCAGGGTAATGTCGCACTCCCAGGAAACAATTGCTCATCAGAAAATGTTTCTTATATACGAAGTTCATCCTCCACATGAAATAAAGGACTTAAATGATCTGCAACATGATTTTATGTCCCTCTTTTGTCTTTGATCTCCAAATCAAATTCACTCAAGAGAAGTATCCATCGGATTAACCTTGATGTTGCCTCTTTCTTCATCAACAAATAATGAAGACCTGCATGATCAGAATAGATAATAATTTTAGTACCAAGCAAATAAGATCAAAATTTTTCTAAAATATAAACAACAGCTAAAAGTTCTTTTTTAGTAGTAAAGTAATTTCTCTAAGCATCATTCAAAGTTTTTGAAGCATAATAAATTGTAAGAGATGCTCTTCCAATCCTTTGACCCAATACAGTGCCTACTGCATTATCATTTACGTCACACATTATCTCGAAAGGCACGTTCCAGTCAGGGGGATGGACAACTAGGGTGGAAGTCAATAGTTTCTTTAGTATATCAAATGCCTTTTTATACGCCTCATCGAATTCAAAAGCCACAAACTTTTGTAGCAACTTGTCACGCCCCGCACCCGGTGAAAGGGCACGAGACCGTGGGTACGTCTAGCCTACGTTGCAGTGTCGGTGGTAGAACGCTGTCCTAGGTATCAACAACATCTAACAACATATATAGTACCTGTACAGGATATACTCTCCAATCAGAGGACAACTCAGATACAACTCAACCATAATAACTAGAGATGGATAATAAGCACGATAAGATAGATATGAAATACTCAAAGTGAGATACAACCAGAAATGAAATAGGTTTAAGTGTTATCAACACCACACAGAAATATATGAATAATACAACTCAGAGTATCTTAATAAACAGATAATAACTCTAACAGTCTATCATAGTTACTATGGCAGTCTCCTCTAGGCAAACTAGATCCTCCTGAGGGTCTAGGTCGCAGGTGTCATCTACGCTAGCTCCATAATAGGCGGTACAAAAGTCCTGCATGTTCTTTGTAAAATTTTATCAACGGGTCCAGTCAGGATGAGAGTGAATACATAACTCTAAAAGCAGTTCCATAACATGGAAGAAAATATAGAGCAAGCAATAGCATAAAATACATGAATACTGTAAAGAGATGTACAAAAACGGTGAATGTAAACAAAATCTGAGTACAGGAATGATATATAGAAAATAAGAACTGTAAGTAAATATAGTGTTTTAGAGCACATGATAGTTATGTGATTGGTTTAGGTTTGTACACGAGTATTCTACGGTGACTCCATTATACGTGAATGTGTAATCAACATATATACGGGTATACTAAGGGATGTAATCACATAACCACTTATACTCTCCCACCCCGATCAATACACAAGGATCTGACCATGATATATTACGTACACGATTATCATTCCACACGAAGCATATGAATTGACATGAATACAAGAAGTACACGATGCACACGATGAAATACATGAACATGGAATACCCGATGTACCTGATAAGGGGATAACATCGCACGACAAGATCCATATAGTACCAATCCATGTTAACAATGTGTCAGCAAGTAGTCTAGAGCAAACAATATAAATACTATCATGAATGAAAACTAACAGAGAATGTACTCGTCTGATACCCTAAGCAACCAATGTGTACAGATGTCCGAACTGGAGTCACAAGGTCCTATTTAGAGCAATACAGGTTATAATATGTTCAATATATAATAATTGAAGTATACAATGCAATCTACATGATACTAGGCCTCTCTAGGTCAAAAGTCAGCTCTTGGTCAACTTTTAGTCAAACTAAGTCAACTAAGAAGTCAAGGTCAAACCCTATAAGTAACTCATGAATCTACTCTCTCAACATAACTCTAAGGAATACACATATATATACCATGGGTAACTCCCAACATAACCCATACCTTACCCTTAATCCAAATATATCCTAAATTATATAAAGCACTCAACACTAGCTATAACCATATACCTATATATCACATATGAATCCTCACAATTATATATCTCAACCATTAACTCAACCAACCACAACCTAACTGTTAACAGATAATAACACACCCATGTGTAAAGTATCACATACTAGGCATTAGATAAGAACCCCTCATATGTAAACAGGTAACCCAAATCAGTTACCAACATTACAATGTATCCTTATCCTAACATATGTGTGTACACATATACATAACATGAATATGAACAAGGACAGGACAAATAATGATGCAGTAGATAGGTTAGTTCCTGCTGAGTGGTTTGAGCATGTTGGAAAGGTTAAGCATGTTAGGAAGAGCAAAACAGATGGGCTCGACTGAATTAAAGTTAAAATCCAACTACCTATAGTGAGGTCTGTACCCAATGATCCAGGAGACATGTATGTACAGATTTATATGATATGGAAACTGAACCAAATAATGAATGTTGGTGTATCAAGGGGATATGACCATACCATCAAACACATAGAACTAGACTCAGAACAGATAGGCTACCTCGAGTCCCTTACTTTCTTTTTTACTGATACAAATAATAATCATCATCTGATACTCACTAATGGTCTGAACCATGGGGTAAAGTCTAGACTGAACCGTGAATGAAGTGAATTGGATCTCCACGTGGGACTAAACAATAACTGTTATGCAAAGAGGGTGCAGGACAATAGTAGTGCAATATACCAATTTGGTAATGTAATGTGCATACCATAACATTTGGGGCAGTGATATGCAATGGATATTAGCTAATGCAGTGAATGATTTACATATTGATGCAGGACAGTTCAGAACATGCAAGGCAGTGGATTTGGGATATGCAGATGAAAAATAATGTGTCATGTGAATGCAATTGCATTAGGGATGCAGACATATGCAATGGGAGGCACAATGCAATAATGAATGCAAAGTGTAATGCCAAATGCAGTGAAGGGTATTACAAGCTCTGATACATGGCCTGCATCAGAGCATGTGTGCAGTGAACAATTCAAGTGCAAGGGAGTGTACCCATGTGAATTATATGCAAGGTAATGCAATATGGGATTGTTGGTTGTATGAATGCAGTGTCAAAGTGTAGTGAATGAAGTGTCAATGCAGAGAGGATAATGAGTGCAGTGAAATGTAATTGACAGATGCACAATGTAATGAAGGTAGACTGCTCGACTGCATAGCGGAGCATGTGCAGTAGCAAATACAACTCGAACTGGCCATGGCTCACTGCCATGAGCCCAAAACTAGTGCTCAGTCATTAGACCTATCCAATAGGGTGATTAGAATGTGAATTAATAAGCTATAGATCAAGATTTAGGGTCTGTGCAGCAGGGTAAGTATAACAGTAGCCAAAATCATAGGCCGAGCCTTCCTTGGCTTAATTTTATATATCAAAACAACCCCAAATCTCATGAAATTGTATACACATCACCCACAACATATAAACTATAGTATTATCTAGTTACATCAGAAATTTGAGATCAAAACACCATATGTGACATTTCATCGAACACTTGAGATACGTATCCTTATACGGAGCGATACGCCTATGACACGTACCCCAAATGGACTCAAACTAGACTCAAATCATTCCTAGAGTAAGGAAGATCCTAAATAAATGCATCTACATTAAAGAAATCTGAAATTAAAAGGTTTAGAGGGCTCTTACTAATTGGGAGTTGGAATTCCAATGAAAATCTCTAGATCGAGCCTTCCACCAAGCTCCAATGGTCAAATTGCTCCAAATCCATCCTAACTAGCCAATATAGGCTTCCTCTCTTCAAGAAGAAGAGATTGCAATTAGTTTGGATAAATTTGGAGTTAATTTGGGAGATGGAGGAATTTGGGGAAGAACACCAAAATTAGGGTTAGGAATTCAATGAAAATGGGAAGAAGGGGGCTAATGATGACTTACATAGGAGGGTGGGGCTATTGTGGCTGTTATGGCCGGCCACATTGGTTGGGCTAGGGTTTGCTTGGTTACATTAGGCTAAAGGTCTCTCAAGTTGTCATTTAAAGGCCTTTTTAGGAGAAGGCCCAAATGCGGTTTAATAACTAAGCCAATACTAGCCTACACATGTTATTCCTAATCAAATAGAGTCCAACTAACTAGTCCAAGTCCTTTAGTTAGGCTCTATGGTCATGGTTAGTCTCTAGTCAAAGTAGTTCTAAGGTTTCACTAACTAATGACACAATCACAATACATTAAATAATATAATATTAAAATAATCCAAAATTTTACAATTACCAAAATACCCTTAATCTTGAAAGTGGTAGTGACAAATCTACCCTCCTTAAAATAATTTCGTCCTCAAAATTAAAGACGAAACTAGACAGAAGAGAAGGATAGAAAATCATACATAAAGGCTCAAAAAGATAAGGGTATCGCTCGAGCTTCTCATCCTCCCTCTCCCAGGTAGACTCACCTGGAGAGTGATGCCTCCACGCGATACGAACCAAGGAAATAGTCTTGTTCCTCAACATTTTCTTCCGTCGATCCAGAATCTCCACAAACACTTCTGGTTAGTTGAGAGTAGGGTCAACCTCAATCTCGGAGTGATCTAGTACATGTCTAGCATCCGCCATGTACCGTCTCAACTGCGACACGTGAAACACGTTATGAACTCCCTCTAGTGCAGGTGGCAAGTCTTAGCCTGTAAGTCACGACACTGATTCTCTCGCGGATAACGACAGGTCCGATAAAACACGGACTAAGCTTTCCACTACCACCAAAGTGAATGGTGCCTTATATCAGAGATATCCTCAGGTACACCAGATCTCCAACCTAGCATAGACAAGATCTCACACTTAACTATAACAATTAACATGATCAAACAAAATCACAAAATCAAACAAATCCTAATCCTAAATCTAAGCTGTACCTCAAACTTTAAAGGTCACCGGTGGCTATCGGCCCAATGCCGCTGTCTGTCATGCGTCACGTGAAGTCGATCTCTGATGAGCTTCACCTTCTCGGTTGCGTCCACAACTATCTTAGGTCCCAATAAAGCTATCTCTCCAACGTCATCCTAAGACAAGGGAGTACGACATCTACGTCCGTACAATGCCTCAAATGGTGACATCTCAATGCTGGCCTGGAAGATGTTTTTGTAGGCAAACTCAACCAAATGCAAATGATCCTCCCAGGAACCTCCAAAGTCCATAACACAAGTGCGTAGCATGTCCTCGAGAGTTTGGATAGTCCTCTTCGACTGCCCGTCTATCTGAGCGTAGTAAGAAGTACTGAACTTGAGCTGGGTATCCAAGCACTACAAGAAAAATGACTATTTACGGTGCGCGAAATGCACCGTAAATGATCTTTTACGGCGTACTTTTTTATGCCGTAAAAAGTCATGTCGTAAATGAACCTATTATTTACGGCGCGCATTTGCGCGTTGCTCCTTTTACAACGTGCATTTGCACGCTCTAAATAACCATCGCTATGCTTTTACAATTAACATTTGCACGCTGTAAATAACCATCGCTATCCTTTTACAACGCGCATTTGCACGCTATAAATAACCATTGCTATCCTTTCACAACGTGCATTAGAACGCCGTAATTGACAATTGCTATTTTTTTACAACGCATATTAGCATGCCATAAATGATCTTCTCCTATTTTTTACAACGCACATTTTAACGCTATAAATGATCTCTCTATCTTTTTATAATGCGTATTTCGAATGCTGTAACTGACTCTCTTAATCTTTTTACAACGCATTTTCGAACGCCGTAAATGACACCTATCTATTTATAACATGCTTTCGAAAGTTGTAAATAACCATGTCCATCTTTTTACAACGCGCTTCAGCACGCTGTAAGTGACCATCTTTTTCTACAACGTGCTTGTGGCCTGGGCCTTGCAGCGTTGAGGCATTCGTTAGGACAATAACAATAATGCGTGCACAAATCAGGGAAGATGGGAGAACAAATACAATACCAACAACCAAATATATAGTAAAGCTTCGGCCATGTGCAACCAAAATGAGTTCCAATTCACTTTGAGACAAATGCAAATGCCAAACAAACACACACAGAGTTGCAGTTCAAATTCAAATGGCACAATTGCAAGCAAACCAAAATTCAATAAAGCTTTTTCCAAGTGCAACCAAAATTATATTTCAAATTTAAATGGTCCAAATACAAGTCTCAAACAAATATTCAAGTGCAACCAAAATGAGAGTTCAAATTAAAATGACAAAAATACAATTTCAGTTGATAAGATCTCCTTGTCAGTGCCTTGCCAACTGAAATAAAACTCACATCGTCTCTCTCTTCTTCGATACTTGATAAGATCTCACTGAGTGGATTTGGTAACAAAGCATTGAGTTTCTGACATTTCAATTATAACAGTCTTAGCACCCGAAGATAAAAACTATGTTATAAAATAATGAGATTGCATCTTAAGTTACTTTAATTTATGTTAGCAAAACTCTTAGCATGCAAGTTGTGTATGAGGGATTCATATATATTTATGTGTATGGGGCTCGTATATATTTATGTGTCTATGGGAAATGCAGTAGGTTTCTGGAAATGCAGCAGTTAAGAATTTTGTTAACAACAATAGGTTCCTAGAAATGCAGCATGAGAGTTTTGCTAACAGCAGATAAGATCTCATTTTCCTAGAAATGAAGTAGGTTCCTGAAAATGCAGCAGCAGACATTCATATATATTATGTGTGTATGGGGTTCCTGGAAATGCAGCAGCTTCATTCATATATATTTATTTGTCTCCAAAGGTATTAAACCATTCATATAAACAATCAGGAAAAAACCTATGGTATCAGCTATATATGAACGTTGAAATATCAGATACATAAATATTTATATGAAATGTTGAAATATTATTCATATAAACCATTCATATGAAACTTATGGTATCAACTGATACTCAACTGGACATATAACAACCTATGGGAGTTTCAGATACATATGAAACGTTGAAATATCATATTGTTAATTTCTTCTTAAGGACTGAAAGCATGCATTTTTTGTTCTTTTTAGGATTTGGAGAAAGCCATTGTGAAGAGTCGTCGCAAGAACAATTTAAAGAAACCCACCAAGACTGCTGGATAGTCTGTCAATTCGGTAAACAAAGAAGATTTGGACTCTGATTCACTCCCAAGATTCATCATGCATGTTCATTATCTTTAATCTCTGTTATATTCATAGGAATTCATGGTTGTACTGTTGATGTGGACTTCTTTTTCCCTCTAAATTGATGTCTATTTCTATGAGTTAGTAATTAGTCTGCATCTTGGCAAGTTTTAGCACATTTAGAACCATTACCTGGTTCCCTAACATTAACATCTTGGTCGAAGAATGTGCTTAGATTTAGGGAATCATTAGTCAGCATCTTGGTCAGCTTAAATACGTCTAGGGACATTATCTGTTTCCCTAACATTAACATCTTGGTCGAAGCTCTTCAGCTAACATTTCAACTCCTATCCTCCCATTGAATATTTGTACCAATACTGCATTTACTATCCAGCTATTTCTTGCTATGCTCAAGTAGCTATGAAGCTGTCTTGTTCCATACTATCAGCTGCATTCAAGTGTTCAGTTATATTTCTATCAATTTGGTGTTTTATTGTCCCTGATAACTAACAGTTTCCTATCAACACATGTCGCCTTATGACTGGAAGGAAGAAGTTTGGAAGAGGGGCAGTTATAGTAGTTTACTTCTGTTGCTAGCCTCCAACATTGTTGGCCCTTATTGAGTATCGTGCAGGAAATCTGGAGGAAAGTTTTACAACTTTGTTATTTGGTAATGCAAGTAGCAGACAGCTGCCGTAAATTATTCTTGGGACGGTATGAAATGAATCCCCTTAGAGAGCTGAACGGAAGATAATGGTTGAAATACCCAACTACTAAACTAAATTGGGGATAAATGTTTTGTCGTGTGTTTGGTTACGCTGGGAAAGCAGTCTGATTTCACAAGGATAACTTGTGAAAATTTAAAGGCATCAAAGTAAGAAAATTTACTTGAAATGTTATTTGATACCTGAGGATTACGAAGACAGTCCAAAATTTGTTGTTTTAACCTGTAGAAGAAAAGAATCACATATTAATTGCAGCAACAAATCTATTCAAGATACTTGTCAAGTACAGGCCTGAAGACAAAGTTGCAAAGAAGGAGCGACTATTGAAGAGAGCACTGGTTGAGGCTGAAGGGAAAACAGTCAAAGTTAAGAAGCCAATTGTTGTGAAGTACGGGCTTAATCATGTCAGGTACCTCATTGAGCAGGTTAGCTCTCACTTAGTAGGGTTCTTGGGTCGCTTGGTATCTGCTAACCTTAATAACTTATGGATATCCAAGTGCAAATATATGGCATAATTATGTCAATTGATATTTAGCGATATGGATAATAGGACTGTACAAATACTGATATAAAATATTGTTAGTCTTTATGACACCAATATTCAACAGCTACATATGCAGGAATGTAGTATCATGTACCACATACACATTATACCTGGTAATTCCTACTTTTTGTAACTGCTACAATTTTTATATCAGAAATTTGAGACCCATTTTATAACAATTTTTTCAAGAAATGTGGGTATTTGCAGTATCATATGTCTTAGAGCATGTGTAACATGCATCACTGTGGGTGAGAAGTGCGCAAATTAAATTGCATCAGGTGTCTTAGAGCCCGTGTACCAAGCAGATTTGCAGTATCCTGTGCAAGTGTTCATGTGTGCAGAACTTAAGATAACTAAGGTAATATAATACTTTCAGATATTTGCTTTTATCAGTTTTATGTGGGGAATGAAATTCTGTTGGAACTTACTTCTTCACCATTTTTAGCCATCTTATTGACCAAATTAATATTTGCTCTCAGACAATTTGATCAATCTTCAGAGTCTTCACCATCTTCACTATCACTCTGTTAATAAAGCATAATATTTCATTAGGCTCATAACATAGAAATATGCTCAAACAATAACTCATGCTAATTATTG
The DNA here is from genome assembly GCA_029216955.1 of Iris pallida. NCBI lineage: Eukaryota > Viridiplantae > Streptophyta > Magnoliopsida > Asparagales > Iridaceae > Iris > Iris pallida. Next base: position 39,407,068 of record JANAVB010011199.1, read on the forward strand.
ATAATGATATAAATGGCATATATTGGTATGATTACCGATTCATAAGATAGTTCCTCAGAATCGCGTATTACACAATCTTCATCATCAATATCCAAGTCAAGTTGTGATACATCTAAAGGAGTGCATGGCATGTATTCATTTCCGCCATCCGTCTCATTCTCATAAAAACCTCTTGGTGGTGCTTTCAATACAACATACCAATTTGATGTGTCTGACTCTCTTGAATAAGATACTTGTTTTGCTTGTAATGCAAAAATAAATGGATCCTGCTCAAATTGATGTCGTCCTTGGTGGAGGTTAACTAATGTAAACCCAACTTCAACTTTGATACTATTTTTTTATATTTGTCCAATCACAATCAAATAAAGGTACTTTAAATTTGGAATAGTCCAGCAACATGATATCTTTTATGACACAAAAGTAAGTTATTTTTTCCAAAACTTGTGAAGCGTCTTTCGCACTTGCTCGACACATTGTTTCTGCTTCAATAGAAACCCCACAATTTTGGGTTCTTTTTCGGCATCCTTTGTGTGAAATCGATTTCCAATAATAACATAACCAGAATAAAACTTTACTTCCTTCTTAGGCCTACATACAAGCCATCTAACATTATCTGAGATTGGACCACTACTGCCACTTCTAACTTCATTTCTCAGCCATGAACTTAACGTGTTCATATGTCGCTTTTCTAAAAGAGATTCATTCTTGGCCAAACGTTTATCTAAACGTATAAGCTGCTTTTTGTGCATTCTGGAACAATTAAAAAAGATAATTTAGAGTGTGAATAATGAGAACTAAAAATTGAAATTTTAATTTACTAACTTAGAAGTATAACTTACTCTCTCCATGGATCGACTTCTGCAGTATTATTCAACACATAACGATGGGCAATCTCTAACATTGAAGAAGTCATTGAGTTTTTGGTCCTACCTTGACTAAGTGGTCGCCCTTCTACTATTATCCAATCTTCAAAATCCTTATTGTGCCTATGTTGATGTCCTATATCAGCTGCTTGTTTTATGTAACCAGAACAAAAATGTGTCAACTCTTTAGCTATGTACTTCTCTCCTATGCATCCTTCAGGATTAGAACGATTCTTAACATATCCTTTTAGGACCTTCATATACCTAATCATGATTACAAAATAAGGTTTATAAGCAATCATAATAGGTTGTAATTAATATAGTGTTATACCATAAACATTGATCCTCACCTTTCAAAAGGGTACATCCATCTGAAAGGTACCGGTCCAGCAACCAGCGCTACTGGTCCAAGATGAATAGTTAAATGGACCTTATTGTCGAAAAAGATGGAGGATAGAACCTTTCTAACATGCACAAAGTTTCAACAATTTCATATTCAAGAAGCTCTAGCTTATGTTTATCAAGTACCCTTTGACATACTTGATTAAGATATGCACAAAGGCGAAAAATAGAAATCCTTGGTCCATGAGGTAAAAGTCCTTTTAATGCCACCGACAACACTTGTTGTACTAAGACGTGACAATCATGGGACTTGAGGCCATAAATCTTGTGATCTTGTAATGACACTCGATTTGCAATGTTAGAACTATAGCCATCCGGCAATCTCAAATTTGCTAATCTCTCAAAACATATGTGCTTCTCTTTTTTTTGAAAGTACGTACGGCGGTATAGTACCTTTAGAACTACCATTCTTATCATCTTTGAGATACAATTTTTTTTTCTGATTCCCATCACCTTCAAATCTTTTCGAGAATTCAAGTTGTCTTTCGTTTTCCCCTATATATTCAATAGAGTGCCAATAATACTCTCACAAATATTCTTTTCGATGTGCATCACGTCCAAATTGTGTCATATTAGTAAAATCTGCATTATGAAGAGAATACGTAAATTTAAAACTTATACAGAAGAAGGAAAAATAGAAATAAAGGAAAAAAATACCTTCCAATATGGTAACTCAAAGAAAATAGATTTCTTTTTCCATTGCTTTGTAAGCTGTGTAGGATCATCACCCTCAATATAAACGGTTTCATTATTTCTCTTCCTTCTATTTGAAGTAACGTGTAGGCAACTCTAGAGGGGGATGAATATAGTTTGTGTCAATAATAACCAATTAAAAATTCAACTCTATACTAAGTCCAGAAAGCAACTATCAAGAGAATATATAATCATAGTAGTAATGCGAAAATTAAGAGAGATCAGAAGAGCATACGCAAATACAGCAAATTATTCTGGTTTCCCTCGTGGAGGACTAGTCCAGGGCTGAGAACTCTCACTCAGGATTGAAATCCACTATTTATGAAATATGGTACACACACATGCCTTTACTCATAAGAGCATGCCAACTTCTTACAACTTCGCAGAGGAAAAAATTGGAATTGTCCAAGTGACTTCTTTGCAACTCTTGCACAGAATTTCTAGCTGAATCGCACTTGAGCACCTTGGGGCTTAAGAAGTTTTGTGGCTAGTAGATTGGAATAGTAAGGCTTAGAATGTATAAGGGTTAGAAGATTGAGAGTGAGAGATCTGATTTGAAATGAGAGAAATCAAGCCCTATATATACTAGTCAGGGGAGGCAGAATTTGGCCAAAATTCTGTCCGAAATTTTCAAAAATTTGAACGTTGGACAGCTTGGATCATGGTGTTCCTAAAAATTAGGTTCCAGAAATTTAGGGGGACAGAGTTCGTCCCGAACTCTGTCTCCCTTGGGACAAAAGTTCTCAATGGGCTATGGTAGTTTGGTTTGGTTCAGGAATTAGTCTGTTTGTATGGTAGAGCTTGGAAAGATATATCTAGGGGTTGAGATGACACAGTGTGACTCAACGTACACATTCTCCTAGACTCAATAAATTGAAAAGTATAGACTTTGAACAAATAGAAAAACCAAGAGCCCATTAATGACGCCTTTCTTCTGATATTTCAGCAGACCTGAAGACGTCTTTTTCCTTGACAGCAGTCGTCCAAAGACATACAGACAAATTTTCTTCTATGATGTCGTCTTTGTTCCATCATTAATTCTCTATTGCATATATCCTGGTCTATCATATTTGATCATGCTTACTGCATGTCTACAAATATATGTTAGGCGAGCAAAACAATATGTTGCAGTACAATACAATCATAACAATATGATATAGAACAGTTAGGACAATGCTAAGTTTATGTAGCAACATGATAGTGAGTATATGAATATTAGTGACATCATTATGTTAAACTTAACTGATTATCCATATTCAAAAACACGATATAATCATTGGGCTAACACTATTTTTATATTGTTGATTCTTTGACTTTCTCCAAACATTTTCAATATTGTTGACCACTTGAAGAACCTCTGAACCGGTTAATTTTTTAGGCCTCAATCATTGTTCTTCGGTTCCATCAAACCATGCTGCTTTCAATCGCAATGGATGAGTAGGAGGAAGAAAAATCCTATGGCACATGTAAGTAATTTTTTTTTCCATTTTCAGCCATTTTGAGCATGTCTGAATACCACAAACAGGACATGCCTTCTTACCCTTTGAAGAATATCCTGATAAATTTTCATACGCTAGAAAATCATTTATTGTTCACATTAAGATAGCTCTCAAAATAAATGTGGTCTTAGTGAATGCATCACACACATTAACTCTGTTGACAAATAGTTCTTTTAAATCTTCTATAAGTGGTTCCAAATATACATCTATATCATTTTCTGGTTGCTTCGGACCTGGGATAAGTAATGACAACATTAAATTTTCTTTAGGCATGAATAAAGATGGGGGAAGATTATAGGTAACCAAAATCACTGGCCAACAACTATATCTTGAACGAAGATCACCAAAGGGGTTAAATCCATCAGAAGAAAGACCAAGCCTGAGATTACGAGGATCCGATACAAAAGTTGAAAATTTACTATCAATTTTCTTCATGCAAACGAGTCAACTGGATGGCGCATCATGTCGTCTTGACTTGTGTTATTGTAATGTCATGTTAGTTGTTCTGCCTTTTCAGATGACTTAAACATTCTCCTAAATCGAGGTATGATTGGAAAGTACCTCAAGACCTTTGCAGGAATTCCTTTATGAACCTTTTTTGTACACTTTTTAACCTTCCATCGTGATTCACCACATTTTGGACACATCTCCATTTGTTCTAATTTCTTTTTAAATAAACAACAGTTATTCACGCAAGCATGTATCTTCTCATATCCTAAATCAAATGCCTTGAGAAACTTTTTTATAGAATATAATGAATTTGAAAGTATGTTATCATTTGGTAGCAGATTCCGAATGATGTTAAGAAGTTCATCAAAACTAGTATCAGATAGGCTATACCTAGATTTATACTTGCATAATATAATCGTTGCAGACATCTTTGTGATGGTACAACCCGAATATAAAGGAAGTTCCAACTCCTCCGCTAAATCTTTCAAATCAGGCTCTAATCTTTCATCTGTAGGTTCCATAATATCATCATCTTCAAAAAGTGCATCTTTGTACATGTTATAGGCCTCTGGAAACTCTACATTTCCATCTTCTAATGTATTCTGCTTTTCTCCATGAAAGACCCATGTAGTGTACGAGAATGCATACCATTTATGATCAATTGATAATATATGGTATCAAAATTATGGTATTGTAGATTCATACAACGACTGCAAGGGCATTGACTCTTTTTTATATCCACGTTACTTGCTTGAACCGTATCCATAAATCTTCTTGCACCATCATGATAGGCTTTACAAGTTCTAAAGATCAAGAAAAAACATAATCAACAAAAGAAAAAAAATCGCTTTTTTTAGAAAGAAATGACACAATATGTATATTCATATGATTATAGTTTAGAGTTTTAAAAATAACCATGAAAGGTGTATCCAACTTTTATCTATGATGCCTCTATTTTTCTCGGTGATCCTCCTTAACTTTAATATAGAAATTCTACAAATATATTTTTCAAGAAAATGAAAAATGATAATAATAATACAATGTATTTAGTGTAACAAAACGTATAAACTTTGTAACTCCTAAATTATTATGTCAGTAATCAATCCAAAGTAGAAAACAGATTTACCTCCAGAGCTTATCAAGGTTCAAACCATTGTCGATGTAGACGACCGATGCGATCACCACGACTTTAAAGTCCTCCACCTAACAAAAAGGGAAAAAACCTCAAAATTAATAAGCACAACCATGAATCAAGAGCCAAGCTAGTATGTCCGTGCTGCCATGTCCATGTCATCGTGCCCGTACTTCATCGTGTCATACCCGTGTCGGTGCATGATAGAAAGACATGATACAACTGTACTTGATACAGATGGCAACTCCTAGGTATATATATACACATACATTTATATACAATTTCTTTCTTTTATTTTCAGGCACCAAACTAATTCAAAACTTTGAATGCAGATTCACAAACTTGGGCATGAAATTGAAGAAATTTCAGAGCAGGTATAGAGAGCCTATTATAGAAACTGCTGACCTTCCTTTCCTTTTATTGACTATAGTTGTGTAATGTTTATCTTTACTCTTTTCCATTGTCAGAACTGTATGTGGTAAAGAGCTTGAACACTTACTGGAGTTTCATCACAAAAACTTGATAGTAAATTGATTTATTTATGAAAAAGATGTGGCTCTTGGAAATAGTGGCTTGGGTAGACTTGCATCATGCTTTCTAGATTCAATAGCTACGCTCATTTTGCAGTGTAGGATAAAAACTAATGAATTATAGTTATCCTGGCTTTGATGTCAAAGCGATCTTATATAGGCTACACCAATGTTATTTTATTCTCGTCTGCAATTAGTCTCTTTTATGTCACTCCTTATTAGTTTAGAGATCATGGGAGTCTGAATTGTTGAATAAACCAGAATGCAATTTATGATATCATGTTTCCTCGTCAAGCCAGAATGCAAACTGAGCAACCATTACTACTGGATGTACTAATACTCCTGATGAAATAGCATACATTTTCATTTAACAGTTGTCGAATATACTTTTCTGAGTCCTATGCTTCTCTATATTAGTGTGTTTTTTTCCAGTTACAGACTTACAAAGCCACAAGATACGTTATGGCAAGGAAAAATCTAGCACAACACAAAAATGAAGAACTAGTGCATAATAGAGAATATGCTTATCATGCATTTTTTATAATGAAGAACCAGCACAGTACCACTAACAATATTTCCAAATGTAAATGTGCCAGGCATAATGAATGATCCATGTATCATATCTCGACATCTTAATGAACCAGCGCATAATAAAAGATCCGTGTAGCATAGTAAAGGATCCGTTGGGCATAATGAAGGATCCGTGTAGTCTATATTGCAAAAACTTAAGAGGATCCCGGCATAATGAAGGATCCGGGCACATTATGATGTCGAGATAGATACATGGATCCGTGTAGTCTATAGCATAATGATAACACCAATTTTGGTGCCTCCATGTTTATATTGGTAAATAAATTTGGATTTATTTTCTTACAGTTGGATGAATGGGTTCTTTGGAAAGAACGAAGCGGGAGAGACCCTCACTGGAGAAAAAATGAACTTGTAGAGACCCTTCTCGCCTCTTCTACTCTTCACTCTAAAAGCCTTTGATCGATCAGATCCCCAATCGAAGAATTGTGGGAGATGAAAACCGAAAGGGGAGATGAAAACCTAAAGGGAGGGGGGATTAAAAATTAGGGAGAAATAAGAACCTAGCTAGGAGGGAAAGTTTATTGGAAATAAAAATTAGGAGGGAACCTGTAGAAAACTTTTCTATTAGGTGGGAAATGAAAATGTATGGGGGAAGGGATTTAGAGAGAGAATTTTGAGAAGGAAAAGAATTATAATGAGAAGTTACTTTAATAAGTACAATTACAACATACATAGAAAATATGTTGTAAATGAGACTTCAATTACAACGCACAAAATTTTGTGCCGTAAATGAGCCTTCAATTACAACATGCAAAAATACATGCTGTAAATGAGCCTTCAATTACAAACAAAAATGTATGTCGTAAATGAGTCTTCAATTACAACACACAAAAATGCATGCCGTAAATGAGTCTTCAATTACGGCATGCATGTCAAACACGTCATAAAAAAGGCAGAAAATAGCTCTTTTATAGCACACATATTTGCATGCTGTAAAGAGTGTCATTTACAACATGCAGTAACTGTGCATCGTAAATTGCACGCCGTAAATGCTACATTTTCTTGTAGTGAAGTTAGCCTATGAATAAGCCAAAAGTGGGAAGTGAAGCGACTATTCCGATCCGAGATGATGCTTACGGGAACTCCATGCAGTCTGACAATCTGCCTCACATACATATATGCTAGTCTCACTGTAGACAAACCCACCTTAAATGGCAAGAAGTAGACTGATTTGGTCAACCTGTCTACGATGACCCAAATCGCGTCTTTCCCTCCTGGTGTACGTGACAATCCGAAAACAAAATCCATCGTGATGTGCTCCCACTTCCATTTTGGAATGGGCAATGGCTGCAACAATTCTCCTCGCCTCTGCCTCTCTGCCTTTACCTACTGAAAAACCAAGCATCTAGCTATGAAGCGTGCTACCTCCCGCTTCATACCATACCACCAGACATGCTCCTTCAGGTCTCTATACATCTTGTTAGCACCTAGATGCATAGATACTGAGAGCGGTGAGCCTCATGCATAACCTGCTCTCGAAGATCTCCACTAGACAAACACACAGTCTAGAACCGTGCCTCAATGCGCCATCCTCTGCAATAACACACTCCTCAAAAAATCCTGCTCAAACCTACTCTCGGATAATCTACAGAGCTACATCATCAAACTGAGTCGACTTGATCCTATCCTTCAAGTCCGACTAAATCTGCAGTCCCCACATCTAAATCTTAACTCCTGGCACTATCACCTCAATCTCCAGGCTCTCAAGATCTGCTAACAAATGACGATCTGTCGTCAAACATATGGCTACCGGATACCTGCTCAAGGTGTCGGCAACCACGTTAGTCTTCCCTGGATGGTACTTCAACAAAATGTCGAAGTCCTTCATCAACTCCAACCATCTCCTCTTCCTCATGTTGAGCTCTTTTTGGTAAACACGTACTTCAAGCTTTTATGGTTCACGAAGATCTCCGCACGCTCTCTGTATAGATAGTATTTTCACAACTTAAGAGCGGAGATAACTGCTGCCAACTCCAAGTCGTGGGTAGGGTAGTTCTTCTCATGCAGATGTAACTGCCTGAAAGCGTAGGCAATCACCTTTCCATGCTGCTGCAAGACATAACCCAGACCCTTCCCTGAGGTGTCACTGTAGATAGTGAATCTGCCTGTCCCTGATGGCAATGTCAAAACTGGAGCTGTCGTCAACCTCTTTTTTAACTCATCAAAGGCGACCTAACACTCCTCTGACAAAACAAACTCTGTGTCATTCCGGGTCAGCCTAGTCAACGGCTCTACAACCCGGGAGAAATCCTGAACAAACCTCCTGTAATAGCCTGCCAATCCCAGAAAACTCCTGATCGCTGTAACTGAACTAGGAGCGGTCCATGCCTCAACTGCCGTGATCTTCTTCGGGTCGACTGAGATCCCGTCTTCGGTCACAACATGAGGTAGGAACTCAACTCGATCAAGGGAGAACTCATACTTCGAAAGCTTTTCATACAGCTTCTCCTTCCTGAGAGTGTCCCGAACTACTCTCAAGTGCTCCTCATGCTCCTCTAAGGTCTTCGAGTACAACAAGATGTCATCAATGAACACTACCACAAACTTGTCCAAATACTGATAAAATACCTTGTTCATCAGATTCATGAATACCGTTGGGGTATTGGTTAACCCAAACGTTATTACCAAAAACTCAAACTGGACGTACTGCGTCTGAAATGTTGTCTTTGGAATATCCTCCTTCTTGACCTTCACCTGATGGTAACCTGACCTCGGATCAATCTTGGAAAATAGCCTCGCTATGCTCAACTGATCGAACTGATAATTGATCCTCAACAGCGGGTACTTGTTCTTGATCGTGAGGTTGTTGAGAGCCCTGTAGTCGATACACATGCGTACTGATCCATCCTTCTTCGGCACAAAGAGCACCGGTGCACCCCACGGTGAAGACCTCGATCTGATAAAATTCTTGTCTGATAACTCATCAACTTGCTTCTTCAATTCCACCAGCTCGCTGTTGTTCACCCTATAGACGTGTCGAGATATCTGTAAAACCCCTAAAATTTCTACTATATTTTTAGCGATTTTGATACTGATTTAAAAATTTTGTATTGTACGTTGCGTAGTCGTATTGTACGTCGTGCACGAAATTATTTTTCTTGCTCGTCGAGTGCGAATATGTGCGAGCGTACATATTTATTGAAAAATATTTTTATTTTATAGTTCAAATAATATATAATAATTATTGTTTTTATATTTTGCTTAAAGTTGTCTATCGAGATGACAAAAACCTTATTACTTTATTTATTTATTTGTTAGTGGCAATTTGGAAACTATTTTTATATTCCTTGCATAGGAGGTACATTAAATTAAATTTATATATTTTTATTTTCGAAATTATTAAATATAAATATTTTATTATTTGAAAAGATATTTAAAAATAGTTATTATTTTCGAAATTAATATTATTAGTATTTTAGAAAAATAATTTAAAATTTTTGTGGCATTTAAAATCTTGATTTAAATTCATGGATTCATTTAAAAATTTTGCAAATTGGATCTATCCCATCTGATTTTTAAACTAGAATTTAAATAGATTTAAATTTGATTTTTATTTTGAATTTGGATTTGATTGGGTTTGAAATTCTTGAATTGATTTAAATTATTAGATGGGATATTCTAATTGGGTTTAAATTAATCCAAATCCTAATCCTAAGGGGAATTCCCACATCCTATAAATAGGCAGGTACTCCTCCCTATTATTTGTCATCCACAAATTTTCTCCAAAATATTTCTTCCACCACAAGTGCCTCGTGTCCGTGTCCGTGTTCTCTCCCGTTCTTATTCCATTCTTTTTACAAATACATTGTAAATTTCTGTGTCGACAACCCCGACACGATTGAATAAAATTCCTAATCCTAGCCCTAGTCTAGTCTCCGCTCCTGTCTCCTGTCGACCCCGTCACCCTCTCGCCATAGGCTTCACGACAACCCGCCCCTTGACCCCGACATGAACAGCACCACCCCGTCGTCATCACCCGAACACGTCCTTCCCGACTAAACCCAAACTGTCATCACCACAGCCTGCACCCGAACTCCTCCATGGCCTAGCCGAACTCAGCCACCACCACTGTTACCATCGCCGCCATCATCGACTCCCTGCCCATCCAGCCACCGAACCCCGTTGGCCAGACCCAACCCCGTCCACCTTACCAGGAGGCCTTCGCCTACAACCCCGCCACCACGGCCATCATTGCCGCCAACCCAGCACACAACCACCGCCACCAAACCGGCCGCCACCCAAAAAGAAAACGAAGAAATAAAACCCAAATCCTAAAAACTCACCTCCGCCGAGCCAATCAGGCCGCCAGCGTCGCCTACCAACTCCCGACTCGCCGCGAGCGTCGCCACGCCTCGACGCCAGCGCTGGAGATCGTGCCGACCTTGGCCGAGTCTCCGCGCGTGCCACCGGCTCAGTCCCTTGCACCAGCCCTTGCCGTGGCCGCTGCGCCTTGAGCCTCCGTCTCCGCGAGTGCACCCGCAGTCGCCGGAGACGACCGCCCCGTCCCGACCCGCAGCCCTCCGACCCTGTCTCTTCCAACCGCCGCCCGCCTCAGCCCCTCGCCGGGGCCGAACCCAAAAACCCCCTCGCTGGCCGCCCGAAACCCACTTCTGAGCCCCGACTGATCCCTCCGGCTTCCCGTTCACGAGGATCCGCCGCGCCCAATTCACCAATCACCCGAACGAAACCCCTCTCCGGTCGAACCAGCCTCCCCGCTGACTCTTCCCACGCCTGAACCCCCGCCGCCCTAGGTTTAACGCCGCTGGCCGAGCTTCCCTCTCCCGCACTCCACTTCCGACCTCTGACCCGCGCGCCCGCCGCTCACTCTCCTCCGACCGGACCCCGTCCTCTTCCGTCGGTCGAAACCCTCCCCGTCTCCTTCCCGACTCTCCGTTCTTCGCTCCTCCCCGGCGAACTTCGCCGTCCGCCTCCACCGCGTCTCGCCGACTGTGGTCCGCCTCCGCTCTCCACCCCGTCGAGCCCCGCGACCTTCCCCGCTGGTCGCCGTAACCGACTGCTCCGCCTCACCTCCTCTCCTGCTCGGCCGTTCCTTTTTCCCCTCTTCAACTCCCCCCTCCTCTTTCTCTCTCTTCTCTTTTTTTGGGTTTCTTAAGTTTTCTGTACGTATTAACAGAGAACAGTTTTTTTTTACCTTTTTTATTTTTCATTTTCCTGCTTACATTATTTTATTTGGGTTTATATTTCAATTGCTTTCTTATGATGCTTTGATTTCCCATTTTACATATACTTTTGATTTAGCTCTTCAAGAGAATAGTATAGAGTTGCCCTGTTTACTTTTAGATGATAATCCTTCTTATATTATTATTATTAGGATTTTAAATATTAAAAATATTATTAATGATTATTATTACTATCTTGTTTTGTTATTGCTAACACCATACCAAATATTTGTTATTACTACTATTATTTTTATTATTATAATCATTATGTTATTTCTGATTTTTCGGTAGAAGTATTTTATAGTAATAGTTATTAATATCATATGTACACTATGTATTATTACTGTCATTATTATTAATGTTATATAATTTTATTATTGACTAAAGATTATGGTTAATTTAATTATTATTAGAAATTGGTTTTGTATAATTAGGTATAATAAGCTTTCAAAAATATGTATACGTATTTATGCAAATATTATAGTTGGCTTGGCCTTATTTAAAAATATAGTTTCCGCCTATAATTTCAATTTTTACAACTTAGAGTTTTGTCGAAAACGATTTTTAACTTTAAGTATTTCTTTTAGACTCAAATTAGTTTTCGATTATTACAAATAGTTTCGAAACTCGTATATATATAAATATTTATTTGATTTTCTCCTATCCGTATCCAAGTTCTATTGTTCCTATTCCTTCGCCCATTTCGAGACTACCTTATGTCAACCCTAACGAATTTGACCCTTCTGAACCCAATGGAATCGACCGTACCATCATCCGAGGTCACCTTGTACAGTTGTTGCACCGGAGTCGCAGATCGTGCCACCTTGATCATTGCAGCACACCAGGCGTCCTATCAGGCAAGATACCTTGCCATCTTGTACTTATATTTGATTCATGATATTTTATGTGTTGCTAGTGTTTTTACATTAGTAAGAGTATGTCCAAGTATGACTTGGGTGCCATCGATATGTATATCGATGTTTGTGTGTGTGCGTGTGTGTGTGGACCATATGTGGTAGCGGACTTTCCGGTGTGTTGAAGTTATGCTTCATAACTTCTTAGACTTGTTGACACGTCTCATACACGACACATGAGTGAGGATCATAGAGTCGGCACGAACCTACGTATTCGACTTGCTACCGATACGGGCGGTTCGTGTGTCGGTTCATTTATGGATTAGTGGAGTCTAGATAGCGACTTGCATAGAGATATGGACCGCCAAGACATGGATATGACTTGTGTGATACATGGGCGGGGAAAACTACTGGGACGTATGAGCTATCCCACAGCCTTCTAGATTGCCCGGTTATGGGTTATGGTTTCCCTGTTATGGGTGTGTCGCTAGAGGATATATCCATTGCACGGCCCTGACCTCGTCGTCAGATAAGTCAGGAGGTATGCTAGCGATGCAAAGTATGAACTAGGGGATATATCCATTGCACGGCCCTGACCTCGTCGTCAGATCGGTCAGAGACGTATACTAGTTCATGCGAAAGCCTCTAGTGGATGCTATGCTTTATTCCTACCCACTTATACGTTCCAGTATAGTTTTCGACTTGCATTACACCTAGATGGTTAGGTTCCATTGTGTTAGAGCAGGTGGTCTTTTCTTTATCATGTATCATTTACAGTTCATCATGGTATTGTTTTTATGTATCTTGTTACGTCCCTCTGAGGACCTGGTTTTTTCCCAGGTGTGTGTTCATGTTTTCCGCAGGTATTCTAGCCAAGGCCGTGGTCTTCTCCATTTCTTCGAAGACAATTGCGCTTGGTTCGTCTTGCTATTTTTATCGTTCGATTTATTGTACATTTTCTTTCATTGAGATAGTTGGTAGTGGACTTTGTCTCCACCCAACAATTGTATCATAAATATTCGAGTTGATATTCATATTATTCTTCTTTTCATTGTGGATGAGATTTAGTTGTCTTGGATTACTGCATTTTACAGCTTATGTATTCATACGAGACCTACGTATTTCGTATGAATACAGCTGGCATGTTTACGTACTTGGTCCTACGTATTTTGGGACTGGGGCGTTACAATATCGGCTCTGTACCTGGCACCAAATCTAGAGAGAACTCCACATCTCTGTCCAGGGCAATCCTGGCAACTCCTCCAAAAATACATCCATGAACTCAGCTATCAATGGATGTGGCACACTCTGCTCCTCTACTAAAGCTCCACAGAAGACTCCGCTGCTCTGCTCTGCCTCTCTTCTGGCGAACTCGAACTCTGGCTCTTCCGGCGATCTAAAAAGAACTCTGCCTCTACGACAATCTATATTGGTATGGTGTCTACTCAACTAGTCCATCCCAAGTTCAATATCGTAACTCGATAATAGCATCACGAGTAAACAAACATCCAGTTCTTGGCCTCCCAAAATAACTGTTTGATCCTTACAAACATCATTGACTAGGATAATACCACTCTCAGTCTTGATCTTGCAAGTCCTAGGCAAAGGTTCAGAAGTAAGATGGTGTCTAATAGCAAATGATACAAACACAAAACTATGGGAAGCACTAAAATCAAATAAAGCAAATACGGGAATGGAGTTGAAAAGAATAGAACCTGCAATTAGATCGCCCACTGGCTTGGAATCTTCAGCTGCCTTAGCGAAAGCTCGCCCCTACTGGCCTCCTCTAGCTTGCTGCTGATGTTGCACAAACCTCTGCTGCTGGGTCTGCAATGGTAGTCCCTTCTGTTGGCCCGCTAGAGCTGTAGCTCCCCCTTCCGGAGACATATGAATAGCAGCTATAGGATAATCTCTCATCTGATGCTCTGTCGTTCCACACAATAGGCACTTGCCCAACCTCTTTCTGCAGTCGTTCCATCCGTGCCCTGGCTTCTTGATCAAGCCTTTCAGGAGGTTACACCTGCAGTCGTTCCACCCGAACCCTAGCGTCGCAGTCACTCTTGGTTAGTGACTTGACCTCCTAGATCAAGCCCTTCCGGAACCTCCTTGCCTTTGCTACCTCACTCAGTCCCTCCACAAATCTGCTAAGATGGCAGAACTCAACCGCGTACTCCTCGACCGTCTGGTTCTCCTAAACCATATTCTCAAACTGAGTCTCCAAAGTGCAAAGTGCAACATCTGGAAAGAACTTTTCCTTGAAAAGCTTCTTAAAGGCCCTCCAAGATTGTCCCTCGACACCAACTCTGGGATCGATATGGTACCAAGTCCGTACAAGATCAAACATATGGCTGCCTGTAGCCTCTATTTGTATCCCAGCCAGGATCTGTACAAGCCCAAATATCTCCTCGATGTGCTCTATCCATTCGTCGACGTACAGAATGCCCTTTATATCCTTGAATTCCCTCGGTGTCACGACCCGCACCCTAGAGTTAGGGCATGAGAACATAACAACGTCCAGCCTACGCCGCAGTGTCGACGGTAGAACGTTGTCCTAGGTCTCAATGCATCTAACAGTATAAGACTAAACAGTTTATACTCCCCGAATGGGGGTGACATAGCAGAATGTAAACTCAATCACATCTAAGGTAGAGCATAAAGGAAGATAGATAAAACATGAAATTGAAAAGAGATACAACAGATAGAAGTCTAAGTGTCTAAGATACAAACTCAGAATACATTTCAAAACCCAAATACAGTAATCCATAAATACAACTCAAGATGACTGAAAATAAACTATAAGCAAAAACCCTAGCTATCTATACAACCTCTACTGTCTCCTCTAGGCTAGCAGGCAACCTCCAGGCTATCTGTAAAATTTATCAACAGGTCCAGTCAGGACAGGAGCGAGCACATTACATCTCAACAGTTCATAGCAGGTTAGAAAATATAATCATGCAGTAAAGTAAGATACAGGTACTAAAAGAAATGCTGTATGTAAACAGAGAGAGAGCTGTAATAGAAATATCTACTATAAATAGAGAACTAACAGTGGCTAGTGAGTCAGAGTACAATATAGACATGTAAATGGCATAGGAGATTCTGATAAGACACTATGGAAGAGATTCTGATAAGATACTACTTGGGTATTATTCACATGTCCAATTCTACTCTCCCGTACCCCCAATCAATACATAAGGATCTAGCCAGGTTATGTTATGATTCCATGCAATGGCCCCGCAGGGTGATACATGGATGCCCATAAATGGATGATTCTGGGGGTTACCCAACAGTGAGGGATTCAAGGAGACTCTGTGATCATGAGGGTACATGTCACAAGTGATCAATGAACCAAGAAGCATAGTGATACACAATGTAAGTGAAACACACAGAACATGTAATATCCGATGCTCCTAAAGAATAACATCTCAAGAAAGGATCCATATAGTACCAATCCGTGTGACCAACGTGACAGTATCAAGTAAAGTAATTTAAAGCAGGAAAATAATTCTAAGCAGAATATGAAATGATCAGAGAATGTACTCGCCTGATATCTGAATATCCAAGGTAAAGATATTGTCCGAGGAGAGGTGTCTGGCTCCTAATTAGAACAGCACAAGTCACAACATGTCCAGAAGGGTAATATAAAGCACTACAATGCATTCTACATGAATCTAGGTCAAACTAGGCCAAAGTCAACCCTTGGTCAACTCTGGTCAACTGCACTAGTCAAACTAGGTCAAGCTAGGTCATGTCCTAACCCAGCAAGTCTTACTAGGCCTAACCAAGACTATCCTAGCAAGCACACATCAATACAAGGCTGTACAAGCCAACATACACCCAAGTCTATATAGCATGCAATTATTCAATACTCAAATAGGCAAGAATTCACATTGGATATACACTAGGTAATCTATTACTTTAAGCTATATATGTCTACACATATATACACATGCATATATTGGTATTCAACATTAGGTCTATAATCATGGCATTTCAAATGGTTATATAAACTTATATATTACAACACAATATGCTAACATATATATAATATACATATATAGCTAAGTTAATTGTATTCATAAATACTTATTTAAGAGGCTATATATGTGTATGTGAACATGGCAAAGGGGCAAGTGAGGGTTAAATGGGCATACATAGTGTATACATATCAAAGAGTGTTAAAGTGTAAGTGAACAAAGTGTCAAGTGTGATAGTATCAACATAGTGTAAGGGGTACATGAGGTAATATAGGATTTGTGTTAACATAGAACATTACATCTCATTAACTTGTATATTGCATACATTACATCTATTATTACATTACATTCATGCTTGCATTCATTTATCATTCATTTATTCTCTTGCACTACTATATGCACCATACATTACATACTATGGAACCTACATATTCATTACAAGCCATACTTATACATGCTTACATTAGATAGGATACTTACACCTCATACATCATTTATTTAAACATTTACTCATGCTTGCATTCTCTATTTAATTACATAATGTATATACATTAACATGGATTAAAATCAAATAGAACATTATATTACACACAAGGGTGCACAGAATGCATATGCCGAATAGTAACTCCTACCAATAATCAATACTGTACCATCTCAGCATGAATTAAAATCTAGGATTAAAGTATGTTATAGATCTATGTGTTAGCTTTCCGAAACTTCAAACGGATCACGTTTTTGTTTCCGGAAACTCCCGGAATCGCGAAAACACCGAGAACGCGTTTGTCTTTCGTACAGATGACACTCAAATAATTCTCCAGAAAGTTACAGAAAGAATTAAGCCTATTAATACATATTTTCGGAAAGCTAACTTCAATACGCTTCTTTGAAAAAAACGGGAGATTAAACCGAACTTTGAGCTAGAAGTTATGATATTTCTAAGTTAGGGCTGAAATTAAAAACGTGGATAAAAATCATGATGGATTTGGGTAGTTTGAGACAAAAGAACACAAGTATATAACATAATATATCAAGAACTCACTCTCTACACTAATATATATATATGAGACACTATAGAACACATCTCCAATACAAAAATATGAGATTAAACATGTAATAATTCATTCATACATAACAACAACACATAGTGTGTCCAAATTTGGGGTTTTCCTACATGGACACAACCACAACACAAAGGACACTCCTATGACCTCCAAATGGACACGAAATGGACACGAAATGGATATAAATGGAGATACAACCATAGGGGTCATTTCTATGGGTTCAAAATAGACCTATATGTATGAGAAAATAAAAAGGAGAAGGGATTTATACCTCCCGGTAGATCGAATCGAAGAAAAGCCTTCCCGGAGTGACACCGACACGTAGAGATTCCAAAAGGACACGAACGAGCTCCGAATCCTCCCAAACTTGGGTAGCTTTCTCCTTGGCTAGAATGAAGAAGGAAAGAAGAAGATTTGGTGGTGAAATGGAAGAATTTGGTGGAGAAATTGCTAGGGATTGCTCTCTAGGAATTTGGGAAAGAACAAGAGAGAGTGTGTGGATGAGGATAATGAAATGAACTTGAGCCTATCCTCTCCCAAAGTGGCTGGCCATATGGTTCTATTTGTCCTATTATGGTAAGGTCCAAAATGCCCCTACTAACCTATTCTATGAGTATTAGGAAAGGGCTAATTGGTTGGGGCTAAATTAGTCATTCTAAAGTCTCTAATCACACTAACCTTATCCATAATAATTAGTCTAACCTCTAACTAAAATATTTCTATCATGTAGACTAAAATTAATATCATGTGGGCCATGCCTAACTAGTGTGTGGGTTCCACTAGAGTCAAACTACCCCCGGGTCCCCGTTACAAGTCAGATTGAGATAAAATTCGAACCCGACTCAAATAATCCCAAAACAATATCATAAATAATAAAATAATATCAAAATAATTCAAAGAGGTCAAATGCAAAAATATTCTTAGGCCAAAAATGACATTAAAATATCATAATCACATGGTTAGGCTCTAGGTCAAACAGTCTCTAGGGTTTCACTAGCAAAATGTCAAAACCACAAGTCATTGATTTAAATAATTTTAAAATGATTTAAAATCACCAAAAAATCATATCATGAATTAAATATCATTATTAAAATAATTATAAACACAAAATTTCAAAATTACCATTATTTGGGAAACCGGGTGCTACAACTCTACCCACCTTAGAAAAAATTCGTCCTCGAAATTTAAGATCGATAGTACTCCTTTTAGAGCCTCTAACCTACCCAATATCTAAGGTAACACTTCCTAACACTGGAATAATAAACAGACATCTAAATAGTGTCAATCTAGGAATACCTCCAACACTGCTCTGCTGTACGGCGGTAATGAAACTTTAATAAAATATGGACTGGAACATATATCCAAGGGAATGGACCTATTTTAAAGTGGTCTTAACTAAGGATGAAAAGGAACTGATCATAGGCTATTGGTATGCTCAAACTATTATCTTCCTATTAACCATCTATTAATACATTCTATTACCATAGGAACGATGCATTACTAAGACATATAGGCCCCTATCTCTCATAACACATTTATACTCACCAAAAGACTAGTACATCCTATCAAGTCTGATACTATAATCTCTCATAAATCTCATAAGCTACATGTTTATAGACACACATCCCAACATCAAGGACTAACCTATATATATCTACAACTGATACTAATGGGGTGACGTCCCTATTTCCTAACAATCAAGGTCTAAATTTTTTTTATCTAAATCATGCAATTTGAAGGAATATTATACAAGGTCAGGGCATACCGTAGCAGTTGGAAGTCTCACCTAGGTACACTAATCATTCTAGGTCAAAACAGTACTATGGTATCAAAACACAAACAATCTAGGGTGTCCTAATTGGGAAGGTAAGGGAACAACAATCATCAAGGTTGTAGGGCTGTCTACCATCCAATATGAAAATTGGTCATTAACAAGCAACTAAGAAATTATTAAAAGGGTTACTATTCCATAAAATGGCAAAAATTAAAAATTTAGGCACAACAAATCACAAATAGATTTTTGTCTTGACACGATCTAAGTTGATCAATTTCGGGATAAAACGAGATTTGGGTAAGAAGGAAAATCAATGAAATCAAAGTATGAGCACGAGCATCCAATGATGGAGGTTCAGGTCATGATTAAATTTAATTCGACTGAGTACGAATACGAGGTTCATAGGCGATGAAAAGATTTCAAGGAGAACTGTCAAGGCTGTCGCGAATGAGACTCTAGGGTCAAGTTTAACTATGTCTCCATTCTCGTAGATTGATACATGAAAAGGCGAACAAAAGTGCAATAGGTTGATCAGACCATCATGTACCGGTTCTAATTAGACAATATGTTAGTGGGTGGCCACCCAATAAAATATGTCATGACCAAGCTCGAAAATAGATAAGCTTGCAAAACTAAGGCTAATTTAGCAGCACAAGGTAAAAGGGTGGTAATGATGAAAGGAATTACATAGTCCAAGTTTCTTAACCAACGGGTCAAGTAATCAGATAAGGTACAAGGTTAAGCATCTAAGGAAACAAGCAGAACACCATCACATGTCGGGTCGAAAGAATTGAGTCAAGGCTGGATTTCTAATTGAAATAAGAAGAAATTTAGTATAATGGTGGAGGTTATAGTTTAGCCAGTTGACCAGAAAATCATATCAAGAAAATAGAGTACAAGAAGACGGATTTTAGTGGGACATGATATACCTACACGAAGGTGAGCTCGTCTAGGTCTTGCATATAAGATTTGTTGGAGGTTAACAGCTAGTATTACATTCCGAATATCAAAGTCACGATAAGGAACGTCAAGGATCTCAATTAGAAAGTGGGAGTTCAAGAGGTGGTAATTAATGCACAAAAATAATGAAGATCGAGTTAGTCATCTGCTTATGATACCCTTAAGTTCATCTGGTCATAACTTGCCAATCATATCTTTACCTCACCATTCTCCATATAAATATTTAACCTTTACTTAAACCCTTACCATGACTACCGTAGGCAATTCCCAATTTCCAAACATCACTCTTGAAGCACAACCCTCACATTTAGGAATCAACATTAACCATTTATTTAAATTTCCAAGTTCTTTCACCTTGTCTTAAATTTGACCCAAAATCTCTAAATCCCGTTTACGAATTCCTTGAACTTGTTCAAATTGTTCTCCTCGTATTATTTAATTTAAATCTCTAGGCCTTACAAAACTTATCTTCCATCATAAAATCAACTTCCGTATTTTCTTCGACATACACCCTTGAATATTATTCTCCTAAAAATATTTCACAACAATCTATAAACTTCCATAACTTTGTGTTCTCTCTATCCCTAGTCATTTCCTCGCAACATCTTGTTTAATATCCTTATTAAACACAATTAACTTCTCTTTTCCATTACTAACCTTCTACATAGCCTCAGAGTAAAAGTTTTTCCCAGAATCAATAACCAAGATTTTCTAAGTTCTCAAAACTAGGTTGACCTCTGATATCCTCATTAGTTTTGAATACACCTATAAACTATCTCATAACCCCAAAATTTCTCTAAATGTAATTGTTTCCAGATTGGCAGTATACATCTCTTTATTCTATTCGAGATCTTTACCATATTTCTATCTCAAGTTTCCATATGGAACACTCCACATTTGATTTCCTTTAGATCATCATAAAATAACTAGTTATGTCTTCTCTTAGCTACATAATTTACGTCACTTCCTTAGCCTCCCCCATGCAAAAGGTACGAAGATTCAAGGGTTTCAGAGTACATCTGGTAGGGACGACAAGATATCGGTAATTAATGTAATGAGACAGAGTTTAAGATAAGTGGTAAATAAGAATACAAGGGAATAATGGCGAGAAAGAATAATGAAGATATGTTCCTTCTTATCGGTTTAAACGAGAGGAACCCATCAAGCTTAAATTGAATATCAAAGAATGAGGGTGAATCCAAACAAGAGGAAAAGGAATTCCAATTGAAGTTCAAAATGAGTTTCTCAGGGGTCGTCCCAGAAATCTCTCAAAGAATCCTAAGTGTGATTGAGTACCTTGGATTTGAAAATATTAATCTAAATACAAAATTAAATCAACAACTACAAAATTTTATCAAAATCATCAACTAATACCAGGATTCAAAGTTCCACAATAAATCCACAAAATCAAATTCAAATCAAAGAAAAAGGTGAATCAAAACAAGGAAAAGGAGTTTAAATCGGAATTCAAAATGAGATTCTCAAGGGTCATCCCAGGAATCTCTAAAGGAATCCTAATAGTGATTGAGTATCCTCTCATCCTAACATCGTAATTTATATATCCTATAGCAGGCTCGTAGTAGTACAACTAAGTCGTTGCGCTACTACGAAATCGCACTAATGCGAATCTCGACCTGCATGGGCCACCACTAAAAACGTGTCACGACCCGCACCCTAGAGTTAGGGCACGAGAACGTAACAACGTCCAACCTACGCCGCAGTGTCGGCAGTAGAACGCTGTCCTAGGTCTCAATGCATCTAACAGTATAAGACTAAACAGTTTATACTCCCCGAATGGGGGTGACATAGCAGAATGTAAACTCAATCACATCTAAGATAGAGCATAAAGAAAGATAGATAAAACATGAAATTGAAAAGAGAAACAACAGATAGAAGTCTAAGTGTCTAAGATACAAACTCAGAATACATTTCAAAACCCAAATATAGTAATCCATAAATACAACTCAAGATGACTGAAAATAAACTATAAGCAAAAACCCTAGCTATCTATGCAACCTCTACTGTCTCCTCTAGGCTAGCAGACAACCTCCAGGCTATCTGTAAAATTTATCAACAGATCAAGTCAGGACAGGAGCGAGCACATTACATCTCAACAGTTCATAGCAGGTTAGAAAATATAATCATGCAGTAAAGTAAGATACATGTACTGAAAGAAATGCTGTATGTAAACAGAGAGAGAGCTGTAATAGAAATATCTACTATAAATAGAGAACTAACAGTGGCTAGTGAGTCAGAGTACAATATAGACATGTAAATGGCATAGGAGATTCTGATAAGACATTATGGAAGAGATTCTGATAAGATACTACTTGGGTATTATTCACATGTCCAATTCTACTCCCCCGTACCCCCAATCAATACACAAGGATCCAGCCAGGTTATGTTAAGATTCCATGCAATGGCCCTGTAGGGTGATACATGGATGCCCATAAATGGGTGATTCTGGGGGTTACCCAATAGTAAATGATTTAAGGAGACTCTGTGATCATGAGGGTACATGTCACAAGTGATCAATAAACCAAGAAGCATAGTGATACACAATGTAAGTGAAACACACAGAACATGTAATATCCGATGCTCCTAAAGGATAACATCTCAAGAAAGGATCCATATAGTACCAATCCGTGTGACCAACGTGACAGTATCAAGTAAAGTAATTTAAAGCAGGAAAACAATTCTAAGCAGAATATGAAATGATCAGAGAATGTACTCGCCTGATATCTGAATGTCCAAGGTAAAGATATTGTCCGAGGAGAGGTGTCTGGCTCCTAATTAGAACAGCACAAGTCACAACATGTCCAGAAGGGTAATATAAAGCACTACAATGCATTCTACATGAATCTAGGTCAAACTAGGCCAAAGTCAACCCTTGGTCAACTCTGGTCAACTGTACTAGTCAAACTAGGTCAAGCTAGGTCATGTCCTAACCCAGTAAGTCTTACTAGGCCTAACCAAGACTATCCTAGCAAGCACACATCAATACAAGGCAGTACAAGCCAACATACACCCAACTCTATATAGCATGCAATTATTCAATACTCAAATAGGCAAGAATTCACATTGGATATACACTAGGTAATCTATTACTTTAAGCTATATATGTCTACACATATATACACATGCATATATTGGTATTCAACATTAGGTCTATAATCATAGCATTACAAACGGTTATATAAACTTATATATTACAACACAATATGCTAACATATATATAATATACATATATAGCTAAGTTAACTGTATTCATAAATACTTATTTAAGAGGCTATGTGTGTGTATGTGAACATGGCAAAGGGGCAAGTGAGGGTTAAATGGGCATACATAGTGTATACATATCAAAGGGTGTTAAAGTGTAAGTGAACAAAGTGTCAAGTGTGATAATGTCAACATAGTGTAAGGGGTACATGAGGTAATATAGGATTTGTGTTAACATAGAACATTACATCTCATTAACTTGTATATTGCATACATTATATCTATTATTACATTACATTCATGCTTGCATTCATTTATCATTCATTTATTCTCTTGCACTACTATATGCACCATACATTACATACTATAGAACCTACATATTCATTACAAGCCATACTTATACATGCTTACATTAGATAGGATACTTACACCTCATACATCATTTATTTAAACATTTACTCATGCTTGCATTCTCTATTTAATTACATAATGTATATACATTAACATGGATTAAAATCAAATAGAACATTATATTACACACAAGGGTGCACAAAATGCATATGCCGAATAGTAACTCCTACCAATAATCAATATTGTACCATCTCAGCATGAATTAAAATCTAGGATTAAAGTATGTTATAGATCTATGTGTTAGCTTTCCGAAACTTCAAACGGATCACGTTTTCGTTTTCGGAAACTCCCGGAATCGCAAAAACATCGAGAACGCGTTTGTCTTTCGTACAGATGACACTCAAATAATTCTCCAGAAAGTTACAGAAAGAATTAGGCCTATTAATACATGTTTTCGGAAAGCTAACTTCAATACGCTTCTTTTAAAAAAACAGGAGATTAAACCGAGCTTTGAGCTAGAAGTTATGATATTTCTAAGTTAGGGCTGAAATTAAAAATATGGATAAAAATCATGACGGATTTGGGTAGTTTGAGACAAAAGAACACAAGTATATAACATAATATATCAAGAACTCACTCTCTACACTAATATATATATATATGAGACACTATAGAAGACATCTCCAATACAAAAATATGAGATTAAACATGTAATAATTCATTCATACATAACAACAACACATAGTGTGTCCAAATTTGGGGTTTTCCCACATGGACACAACCACAACACAAATGACACTCCTATGACCTCCAAATGGACACGAAATGGACACGAAATGGACATAAATGGAGATACAACCATGGGGGTCATTTCTATGGGTTCAAAATAGACCTATATGTATGAGGAAATAAAAAGGAGAAGGGATTTATACCTCCCGGTAGATCGAATCGAAGAAAAGTCTTCCCGGAGCGACACCGACACGTAGAGATTCCAAAAGGACACGAACGAGCTCCGAATCCTCCCAAACTTGGGTAGCTTCCTCCTTGGCTAGAATGGAGAAGGAAAGAAGAAGATTTGGTGGTGAAATGGAAGGATTTGGTGGAGAAATTGCTAGGGATTGCTCTCTAGGAATTTGGGGAAGAACAAGAGAGAGAGAGTGTGGATGAGGATCATGAAATGAACTTGAGCCTATCCTCTCCCAAAGTGGCTGGCCATATGGGGTTATTTGTCCTATTATGGTAAGGTCCAAAATGGCCCCACTAACCTATTCTATGAGTATTAGGAAAGGGCTAATTGGTTGGGGCTAAATTAGTCATTCTAAAGTCTCTAATCACACTAACCTTATCCATAATAATTAGTCTAACCTCTAACTAAAATATTTCTATCATGTGGACTAAAATTAATATCATGTGGGCCATGCCTAACTAGTGTGTGGGTCCCACTAGAGTCAAACTACCCCCGGGCCCCCGTTATAAGTCAGATTGAGATAAAATTCGAACTCGACTCAAATAATCCCAAAACAATATCATAAATAATAAAATAATATCAAAATAATTCAAAGAGGTCAAATGCAAAAATATCTTTAGGCAAAAAATGACATTAAAATATCATAATCACATGGTTAGGCTCTAGGTCAAACAGTCTCTAGGGTTTCACTAGCAAAACGTCAAAACCACAAGTCATTGATTTAAATAATTTTAAAATGATTTAAAATCACCAAAAAATTATATCATGAATTAAATATCATTATTAAAATAATTATAAACACAAAATTTCAAAATTACCATTATTTGGGAAACTGGGTACTACAACTCTACCCACCTTAGAAAAATTTCGTCCTCGAAATTTAAGATCGATAGTACTCCTTTTAGAGCCTCTAACCTACCCAATATCTAAGGTAACACTTCCTAACACTGGAATAATAAACGGACATCTAAATAATGTCAATCTAGGAATACCTCCAACACTGCTCTGCTGTACGGCGGTAATGAAACTTCAATAAAATATGGACTGGAACCTATATCCAAGGGACTGGACCTATTTTAAAGTGGTCTTAACTAAGGATGAAAAGGAACTGATCATAGGCTATTGGTATGCTCAAACTATTATCTTCCTATTAACCATCTATTAATACATTCTATTACCATAGGAACGATGCATTACTAAGACATATAGGCCCCTATCTCTCATAACACATTTATACTCACCAAAAGACTAGTACATCCTATCAAGGCTGATACTATAATCTCTCATAAATCTCATAAGCTACATGTTTATAGACACACATCCCCACATCAAGGACTAACATATATATATCTACAACTGATACTAATGGGGTGACGTCCCTATTTTCCAACAATCAAGGTCTAAATTTTGTTTTTATCTAAATCATGCAATTTGAAGGAATATTATACAAGGTCAGGGCATACCGTAGCAGTTGGAAGTCTCATCTAGGTACACTAATCATTCTAGGTCAAAATAGTACTATGGTATCAAAACACAAACAATCTAGGGTGTCCTAATTGGGAAGGTAAGGGAACAACAATCATCAAGGTTGCAGGGCTGTCTACCATTCTATATGAAAGTTGGTCATTAACAAGCAACTAAGAAATTATTAAAAGGGTTACTATTCCATAAAATGGCAAAAATTGAAAATTTAGGCACAACAAATCACAAATAGATTTTTGTCTTGACACGATCTAAGTTGATCAATTTCGGGATAAAACGAGATTTGGGCAAGAAGGGAAATCAATGAAATCAAAGTATGAGCACGAGCATCCAATGATGGAGGTTCAGGTCATGATTAAATTTAATTCGAATGAGTACGAATACGAGGTTCATAGGCGATGAAAAGATTTCAAGGAGAACTGTCAAGGCTGTCGCGAATGAGACTCTAGGGTCAAGTTTAACTATGTCTCCATTCTCGTAGATTGATACATGAAAAAGCGAACAAAAGTGCAATAGGTTGATCAGACCATCATGTACCGGTTCTAATTAGACAATATGTTAGTGGGTGGCCACCCAATAAAATATGTCATGACCAAGCTCGAAAATAGATAAGCTTGCAAAACTAAGGCTAATTTGGCAGCACAAGGTATAAGGGTGGTAATGATGAAAGGAATTACATAGTCCAAGTTTCTTAACCAACGGGTCAAGTAATCAGATAAGGTACAAGGTTAAGCATCTAAGGAAACAAGCAGAACACCATCACATGTCGGGTCGAAAGAATTGAGTCAAGGTTGGATTTCTAATTGAAATAAGAAGAAATTTAGTATAATGGTGGAGGTTATAGTTTAGCCAGTTGACCAGAAAATTATATCAAGAAAATAGAGTACAAGAAGACGGGTTTTAGTGGGACATGATATACCTACACGAAGGTGAGCTCGTCTAGGTCTTGCATATAAGATTTGTTGGAGGTTAACAGCTAGTATTACATTCCGAATATCAAAGTCACGATAAGGAACGTCAAGGATCTCAATTAGAAAGTGGGAGTTCAAGAGGTGGTAATTAATGCACAAAAATAATGAAGATCGAGTTAGTCATCTGCTTATGATACCCTTAAGTTCATCTGGTCATAACTTGCCAATCATATCTTTACCTCACCAGTCTCCATATAAATATTTAACCTTTACTTAAACCCTTACCATGACTATCGTAGGCAATTCCCAATTTCCAAACATCACTCTTGAAACACAACCCTCACATTTAGGAATCAACATTAACCATTTATTTAAATTTCCAAGTTCTTTCACCTTGTCTTAAATTTGACCCAAAATCTCTAAATCCCGTTTACGAATTCCTTGAACTTGTTCAAATTGTTCTCCTCGTATTATTTAATTTAAATCTCTAGGCCTTACAAAACTTATCTTCCATCATAAAATCAACTTCCGTATTTTCTTCGACATACACCCATGAATATTATTCTCCTAAAAATATTTCACAACAATCTCTAAACTTCCATAACTTTGTGTTCTCTCTATCCCCAGTCATTTCCTCGCAACATCTTGTTTAATATCCTTATTAAACACAATTAACTTCTCTTTTCCATTACTAACCTTCTACATAGCCTCAGAGTAAAAGTTTTCCCCAGAATCAATAACCAAGATTTTCTAAGTTCTCAAAACTAGGTTGACCTCTGATATCCTCATTAGTTTTGAATACACCTATAAACTATCTCATAACCCCAAAATTTCTCTAAATGTAATTGTTTTCAGATTGGCAGTATACATCTCTTTATTCTATTCGAGACCTTTACCACATTTCTATCTCAAGTTTCCATATGGAACACTCCACATTTGATTTCCTTTAGATCATCATAAAATAACCAGTTATGTCTTCTCTTAGCTACATAATTTACGTCACTTTCTTAGCCTTCCCTATGCAAAAGATACGAAGATTCAAGGGTTTCAAAGTACATCTGGTAGGGACGACAAGATATCGATAATTAATGTAATGAGACAGAGTTTAAGATAAGTGGTAAATAAGAATGCAAGGGAATAATGGCGAGAAAAAATAATGAAGATATGTTCCTTCTCATCGGTTCAAACGAGAGGAACCCATCAAGCTTAAATTGAATAGCAAGGAATGAGGGTGAATCCAAACAAGAGGAAAAGAAATTCCAATTGAAGTTCAAAATGAGTTTCTCAGGGGTCGTCCCAGAAATCTCTCAAGGAATCCTAAGTGTGATTGAGTACCTTGGATTTGAAAATATTAATCTAAATACAAAATTAAATCAACAACAACAAAATTTTATCAAAATCATCAACTAATACCAGGATTCAAAGTTCCACAATGAATCCACAAAATCAAATTCAAATCAAAGAAAAAGGTGAATCAAAACAAGGAAAAGGAGTTTAAATCGGAATTCAAAATGAGATTCTCACGGGTCATCCCAGGAATCTCTCAAGGAATCCTAACAGTGATTGAGTATCCTCTCATCCTAACATCTTAATTTATATATCCTATAGCAGGCTCGTAGTAGTACAACTAAGTCGTTGCGCTACTACGAAATTGTACTAATGCGAATCTCGACCTGCATGGGCCACCACTAAAAATGTGTCACGACCCGCACCCTAGAGTTAGGACACGAGAACGTAACAACGCCCAGCCTACGCCGCAGTATCGACAGTAGAACGCTGTCCTAGGTCTCAATGCATCTAACAGTATAAGACTAAACAGTTTATACTCCCCGAATGGGGGTGACATAGCAGAATGTAAACTCAATCACATCTAAGGTAGAGCATAAAGGAAGATAGATAAAACATGAAATTGAAAAGAGATACAACAGATAGAAGTCTAAGTGTCTAAGATACAAACTCAGAATATATTTCAAAACCCAAATATAGTAATCCATAAATACAACTCAAGATGACTGAAAATAAACTATAAGCAAAAACCCTAGCTATCTATGCAACCTCTACTGTCTCCTCTAGGCTAGCAGGCAACCTCCAGGCTATCTGTAAAATTTATCAACAGGTCCAGTCAGGACAGGAGCGAGCACATTACATTTCAACAGTTCATAGCAGGTTAGAAAATATAATTATGCAGTAAAGTAAGATACAGGTACTGAAAGAAATGCTGTATGTAAACAAAGAGAGAGCTGTAATAGAAATATCTACTATAAATAGAGAACTAACAGTGGCTAGTGAGTCAGAGTACAATATAGACATGTAAATGGCATAGGAGATTCTGATAAGACACTATGAAAGAGATTCTGATAAGATACTACTTGGATATTATTCACATGTCCAATTCTACTCCCCCGTACCCCCAATCAATACACAAGGATCCAGCCAGGTTATGTTATGATTCCATGCAATGGCCCCGTAGGGTGATACATGGATGCCCATAAATGGGTGATTCTGGAGGTTACCATACAGTGAGTGATTCAAGGAGACTCTGTGATCATGAGGGTACATGTCACAAGTGATCAATGAACCAAGAAGCACAGTGATACACAATGTAAGTGAAACGCACAGAACATGTAATATCCGATGCTCCTAAAGGATAACATCTCAAGAAAGGATCCATATAATACCAATTCGTGTGACCAACGTGACAGTATCAAGTAAAGTAATTTAAAGCAGAAAAATAATTCTAAGCAGGATATGAAATGATCAGAGATTGTACTCGCTTGATATCTGAATGTCCAAGGTAAAGATATTGTCCGAGGAGAGGTGTCTGGCTCCTAATTAGAATAGCACAAGTCACAACATGTCCAGAAGGGTAATATAAAGCACTACAATGCATTCTACATGAATCTAGGTCAAACTAGGCCAAAGTCAACCCTTGGTCAACTCTGGTCAACTGCACTAGTCAAACTAGGTCAAGCTAGGTCATGTCCTAACCCAGCAAGTCTTACTAGGCCTAACCAAGACTATCCTAGCAAGCACACATCAATACAAGGCTGTACAAGCCAACATACACCCAACTCTATATAGCATGCAATTATTCAAGACTCAAATAGACAAGAATTCACATTGGATATACACTAGGTAATCTATTACTTTAAGCTATATATGTCTATACATATATACACATGCATATATTGGTATTCAACATTAGGTCTATAATCATGGCATTTCAAATGGTTATATAAACTTATATATTACAACACAATATGCTAACATATATATAATATACATACATAGCTAAGTTAACTGTATTCATAAATACTTATTTAAGAGGCTATGTGTGTGTATGTGAACATGGCAAAGGGGCAAGTGAGGGTTAAATGGGCATACATAGTGTATACATATCAAAGAGTGTCAAAGTGTAAGTGAACAAAGTGTCAAGTGTGATAGTGTCAACATAGTGTAAGGGGTACATGAGGTCATATAGGATTTGTGTTAACACAGAACATTACATCTCATTAACTTGTATATTGCATACATTACATCTATTATTACATTATATTCATGCTTGCATTCATTTAACATTCATTTATTCTCTTGCACTACTATATGCACCATACATTACATACTATGGAACCTACATATTCATTACAAGCCATACTTATACATGCTTACATTAGATAGGATACTTACACCTCATACATCATTTATTTAAACATTTACTCATGCTTGCATTCTCTATTTAATTACATAATGTATATACATTAACATGGGTTAAAATTAAATAGAACATTATATTACACACAAGGGTGCACAAAATGCATATGCCGAATAGTAACTCCTACTAATAATCAATACTGTACCATCTCAGTATGAATTAAAATCTAGGATTAAAGTATGTTATAGATCTATGTGTTAGCTTTCCGAAACTTCAAACGGATCGCGTTTTCGTTTCCGGAAACTCCCGGAATCGCGAAAACACCGAGAATGCGTTTGTCTTTCGTACAACTGACACTCAAATAATTCTCCAGAAAGTTACAAAAAGAATTAGGACTTTTAATACATGTTTTTGGAAAGCAAACTTCAATACGCTTCTTTTAAAAAAAAGGGGAGATTAAACCGAGCTTTGAGCTAGAAGTTATGATATTTCTAAGTTAGGGCTAAAATTAGAAACGTGGATAAAAATCATGACGGATTTGGGTAGTTTGAGACAAAAGAACACAAGTATATAACATAATATATCAAGAAATCACTCTCTACACTAATATATATATATGAGACACTATAGAACACATCTCCAATACAAAAATATGAGATTAAACATGTAATAATTCATTCATACATAACAACAACACATCGTATGTCCAAATTTGGGGTTTTCCCACATGGACACAACCACAACACAAAGGACACTCCTATGACCTCCAAATGGATACGAAATGGACACAAATGGAGATACAACCATGGGGGTCATTCCTATGGATTCAAAATAGACCTATATGTATGAGGAAATAAAAATGAGAAGGGATTTATACCTCCCGGTAGATCGAATCGAAGAAAAGCCTTCCCGGAGCGACACCGACACGTAGAGATTCCAAAAGGACACGAACGAGCTCCGAATCCTCCCAAACTTGGGTAGCTTCCTCCTTAGCTGGTATGGAGAAGGAAAGAAGAAGATTTGGTGGTGAAATGGAAGGATTTGGTGGAGAAATTGCTAGGGATTGCTCTCTAGGAATTTGGGGAAGAACAAGAGAGAGAGAGTGTGGATGAGAATAATGAAATGAACTTGAGCCTATCCTCTCCCAAAGTGGCTGGCCATATGGGGCTATTTGTCCTATTATGGTAAGGTCCAAAATGGCCCCACTAACCTATTCTATGAGTATTAGGAAAGGGCTAATTGGTTGGGGTTAAATTAGTCATTCTAAAGTCTCTAATCACACTAAACTTATCCATAATAATTAGTCTAACCTCTAACTAAAATATTTCTATCATGTGGACTAAAATTAATATCATGTGGGCCATGCCTAACTAGTGTGTGGGTCCCACTAGAGTCAAACTACCCCCGGGTCCCCGTTACAAGTCAGATTGAGATGAAATTCGAACCCGACTCAAATAATCCCAAAACAATATCATAAATAATAAAATAATATCAAAATAATTCAAAGAGGTCAAATGCAAAAATATCCTTAGGCCAAAAATGATATTAAAATATCATAATCACATGGTTAGGCTCTAGGTCAAACAGTCTCTAGGGTTTCACTAGCAAAACGTCAAAACCACAAGTCATTAATTTAAATAATTTTAAAATAATTTAAAATCACCAAAAAATCATATCATGAATTAAATATCATTATTAAAATAATTATAAACACAAAATTTCAAAATTACCATTATTTGGGAAACTGGGTGCTACACTCGGCCTCATCTTCTGGAAGTCCAGAATGTTACTTGGCCGCTGCTGCTGAATATGGCCTCCCTGTGGCTGAGCAGCCACTTTCTCCACTGCCGCCATTTCCACCTAATGGGCATTCTTGATGCCCTGCCTTATGTCTGCGGACTGGAGGTGCTACACCTCCATTATCTTACGGTAAAGCATAAAAAGCTGTGCTGCGTCTACTGGTACCGGAGGTGGGGGTGGCTGGAGAGCATCCGGAATAACTGGTACAGGTCTCCGAACAGGTGGATGAGCACCCGCTAAGGCTGCAGAAGCTCCCACATAAGCAGTAATGAGAGGTGCTACGGTCCCAGCGTCTGGTCGAGCCGGACGAGAGGTAGCAGACCTCTCAGTTGCTGCTGGGATGGAGCGATACGATCTAGTCTCCACCATCCTGAAGACAGATCAAACAAGAAAGTCAATACTGAGCAGGAAGCGATATAATCAAAGGAGAGCAGTTTATCTCAAAAGAAGGCAATTATCAGCAAGAATTTAGATGACATAAATTTAGATAAGAGTTTTTCCTAACTGTGATTGAGCATCTTAAAACCTATCTCTTATATCCTACTGCAAGTTATAGCAATACCCTAGTTCGAGTACCACTACCAAACTGAGACAAACTCACAACTCGGCCTGCATGGGCCACAACTAAAAATGTGTCACGACCCGCACCCGGTGAAAGGCACGAGACCGTGGGTACGTCCAACCTATGCCGCAGTATCGGCGGTAGAACGCTTACCTAGGTCTCAACAACATCTAGCAAGATATATAGTACCTGTACAGGATATACTCTCCAATCGGAGGACAACTCAGATACAACTCAATCACAATAATTAGTAATGGATAATAAGCACGATAAGATAGATATGAAATACTCAAAGTGAGATACAACCAG
Organism: Iris pallida; assembly: GCA_029216955.1. Taxonomy (NCBI): domain Eukaryota; kingdom Viridiplantae; phylum Streptophyta; class Magnoliopsida; order Asparagales; family Iridaceae; genus Iris; species Iris pallida. The sequence continues at coordinate 39,440,287 of JANAVB010011199.1, forward strand.
AAATGAAATAGGTTTAAGTGTTATCAATACCACACAAAAATATATGAATAGTACAACTCAGAGTATCTTAATAAACAGATAATAACTCTAACAGTCTAGCCTAGGAACTATGTTAGTCTCCTCTAGGCAAAGTGGATCCTCCTGAGGGTCCAGGTTGCAGGTGTCATCTACACCAGCTCCATAATAGGTGGTACAAAAGTCCTCCATGTTCTCTGTAAAATTTTATCAACGGGTCTAGTCAGGATGGGAGCGAATACATAACTTTGAAAGCAGTTCCATAACATGGTAAGAAATATAGAGCAAGAAATAGCATAAAATACATGAACCACTGTAAAGAGATGTACAAGAATAGTAAATATTGATAAAATCTGAGTACAAGAATGATATACAGAAAGTAAGAACTGTAAGTAAACATAAGCATTTAGAGCACAAAATGGTTATGTGATTGGTTTAGGTTCGTACACGAGTATTCTACGGTGACTCCATTATACGTGAATGTATAATCGACATGTACACGAGTATACTAAGGGATGTAATCACATAACCACTTCTACTCCCCCGCCCAGGTCAATACACAAGGATTCAATCACATAACCACTTGTGTTGTACTAAGTTTATTAGAGGTGATCATTCGTAGTGTTCCTCCATCTCCAAGGAATACATACTTGAGGTGACTAGGAACAGCTTCAAGTCTGAAATAGGAGCCTACAAAATAGAGGATGAAGGCCTCTTGTTAGAAATTGATAACGAAATAGAAAAAAAGTTACATGACGATTGTATTTTTGGGAAATTATTCAATGTTGCAATAGTTTCCTGCAATCAGTACTCAAAGCTAACTATTTATGTTCTTTTTCAAGATATTCACTAATGGCAACTTCCAATTCGTCTTTGCCATCAAGTTAAAAAACATCATGTGCTAAAGAATCAACCACATCAATAGAATAAACAGTATTATCATCATTAAGATATTTCATGGCATCGTAAATATTAAATTTAACAATTTCACCATCAAATTTCAAAGTAAGTATGCCACTATACACATCTATCTTAGTCTTGGATGTCTTTAAAAATGGTCTTCCTAACAAAATATGAGCAGTTTGGTCACCATTTTCCATATCAAGCACATAAAAATTAGCAGAAAAAACCAAATTATCAATTTGTACAAGAACATCCTCGACTAATCCCTTATGATAGACATTAGATCTATCAACCAATTGAATTACAATACCAGTTTTATTCAGAGGTCCATGATTTAAAGATTCATATATAGAATATGGCTTGACATTGATAGAAGCTTCCTAAATTTAGCGTAGGTTTTTCGTATTTATTGTTACCTATTTTACAGGGGATAATATAGATCTTTGCATTTCGTAGGAAGTTTTCTTTGAATTATTGCAGAAACATTCTCCTCTACTTTCAGCTTTTCATATCCTTTAAGTTTATGTTTCCTCTTTATTGTACACAATTCTTTTAAAAATTTAGTATAACGAGGTACTTGTTTGATAGCATCTAAAAGTGGAATATTTACCTCACATTTACGAAAAGTCTCATATAACTCATTATTCTGTTCAATTCAAAAATATAACATTTTATGTTCTCATCAAACACTTTATTGATAATCCACGAAATTATAAAGGCATTAAGCCATGATTATAATTACTCAAGCTCATATTCTCTCAGACTATAATCACTCTACTCTCTCTATCTCTCATCTCTCAATACAAGGATCAGGCCATAGGCTTACAACTTGTGAATGCTTCAGAAGGTGATGTCCAGACAATATGTCACGTATAGGTACAGATTTCAACGTGGCTGTACGGCTCGAAACTCTAAGGAGCTCCATTTGTAGCTCTTGTCTCCCAATTTTTTATTTTTATTTCGGAGAATATATATATATATCTATGTATGTTTTTACTTTATTTTTATATAGAGTAGTTAGAATCAATTATTAATTAGGAATTTATTTGGGATCACAAAGGTGCATACCTAAGACTATAGGTTAAGTATAATAAAACTATGTCATATATGGTCACTAGGGTCCCTAGATAGTCCTAAATATAATATTTTATTATTTTAGAATTTTTTGAATTTTTTGGAAATTTTTAGATAATTTTATCTATAGTATTATTATTTTGGCTTAATTGCAACTTGATACCCTCAACTATTTCGGTTTTTCAAGTTCATACCCTAAACTTTTTTACTCAACAACTTAATATCATCAACTATTTTACATTTTTAACTTTATACCCTAAAATTTTAAAAACCCAAAGATATCATTGTCCTTCCTTCTCCCCCTCCCACCGCCTCCCCCCTAGCCCCCCTTTTCGGCCACCATCCCCCCTCATGCCCAGCCCCCCTTTCCACCTGGTCCCCCTTCCCGTAGAGCCCTCCCGCCCAGCCCCCCCGCCCAGCCCCCCCTCCCGCCCCGGTGCCTCAACCTCCCTCCTCCCGCGCTGCCGTGCCCCAGGAGGAAGAGGCGAGAGGGAGGGAGCACGGGGCAGGAGGAGGGACTGTACAGGAGGGGGGCTATGCGGTAGGGGGGCGGGTGGCCTGATGGGGGAGGGGCGGGGACGGGTGGCCGAAAGGGGAGAGCTGGGGGGCGTTGGAGAGTGGGAGGGGATAGTTTTTCGTTTTGAGCAGGGGCATTATTGTCCAAAAAATTTTAGGGTATTAAGTTGCAATTAAACTTATTATTTTTATAGGTTTCTAGGATTTACTGTGAGGACACACTGGGTTATTTTTGAGGCCAGACATTTTATTTGGGATCTAGAACCCTGAAACTATTTTTTTTCTAGAAATTTTTAGGAATTTTCTAGAATTCATTTAGATTTACTAGGATTTTTTATTTTTAAATAGTTTTCTGTAATTAAAAATAATATTTATCCAATCAATAGATGAGGGGCCCATCTGCCGCCGCTCCGGCCAATACAGTGTTGCTCGTGTATGAGTCAACGGAGGTGTTGACTCAGTGGGTTTTCTAATTTGGAGCCATCGGCCCCATGAGCTGGCAGCCAAGCCAAGCCGGCTCGATCCCCATCCATCCGATTTGGGCAGGAAGCAGTAGATGCTACCATGTGTCCCCGCCCAGCCATGTCTTGACAGCTCATCGACTCATTTTTTCTATATATAGGTTATGATAGATCATAAACCTAGAATAATTCCAGCAGCTTTTGGAAGAGAGTTCTAGTAGGGTTCTTTGACTTGCGGTACGATTACGGCCAATCCAGACGTTCGTTTCATGTGCCATTTTTTGTTAGAATCGTATCGAGGTTAGCTTTTCGAATAAGTAATTTTTTCTGTTATTTTGGGTATAAATTTTGAATAATTATTTGAGTATCGGTTGTCCAAAAATTGATACGTCGTACGCTTTTCGAGATTTCGAGAGATCCTAAATTCTGATTCGCGACCCATTTAAAGTTTTCAATAGCTGACACAGAGATCTACATCATAATTTTTCCAAAATATAGAAGTTCATCTAGTATTTTATTCATAGAACTCAGATTTGGCCAATGATTCATCGATTTGGTCACGGTTAGTCATAATGGCGATAACTTTTGACTACATCATGATTTTGGCAACACCGTCAATTTCGATGCACCCGTGGCACTACATATACAAGGTTGCACACTCAAATTTTTGAGTTCATAATGTTTGACTAGTTAGGCAACGATATGCCTCGATTTGCGTGCTATGGATCTCGAATTTGGAACCTTGACATTCTTTGGACAAAAAATTATGTTTAATTTTTATTTTAGATTTTAATTAGGTTAAAATAGGATTTTAGATGATTTATTTCATAATGAAAATAGAATTAATTAGGTTAACTCATTAGCCACTTTCTAGAATTTTTAGAATGGGAATTATAGATCTAACTTGTGGTTGTTTATGTGACGGGGTAGATCGGGATATGACATCTTAAGTTTTTAACTTCTCCATATATCGGGGTAGGCAAGTATCACTATAACCTATGTTGTCATTATTTGGTACTGTATGTATCTTCATGTCGTGTTTTCACTATTTCTTCTTTCTAATTCATGTTGTCATTGTTCTTGTTTATTATTGTACACGAGAATTAGAATCGTTAGGATATATATATATTATATATATATATATATATATATATATATATATATATATATATATATATATATATATATATATATATATATATATATATATGTTCATGTATTACTTCTTGTTTCTCATGTTTACTATTTATCGTATTGTTAATGCTTTATCGTAATGAACATGTGTCATTAGTGAGTCGGGCGGAGGAATACAACAAGTAAGCATGTGTTCAACAAATTGAATACAGACTCCTCATACATTAATTGCATAATATCAATCATGCACTACAGTATGACTGACGAATATCCCAAACCGTCTACGTGCAGAAAGTTAGTATTCTAAAACACACAGTACACATGACTTGATCATTGTTTCTATATTATTTATTGTTCTCTTCCATCGAGTCTATTTCATACTGTTATCATGTCATAGTAGTACTCTTCTTATCATATCATGTCATGCTTATAGTTTATCTTTCTTATTATTGTTTCTTCATGTATATACACTATACTGTGTAATGTACTGTTATGGTGATCTTGCTCCAATCCTGAATGGGTAACTATTTTTTAACTTTAGACGACGTGATCTGTCCCAAGGTTGGGGGCACATGTGTCCCTGGCATACACGATTCTAGCGCTGATACGAATTAGCATATTTTCTTTCTTATGCATTCACATTAGTTAATAGTTATAGTTATGGATTTTATTTTATTCTATTTTTGCTACCGATTTATTTTCGAGACTATCTGGGTTGTAGTTGGATTATTTGATGATTATCTTCGGTTATTTATTGAGACTATTGGATATTATTTTTGGTTATTAATGATAGTTTAGTTGTAGATGATATGTGCATATTGTTCATGTTGTGGACTATTGTTATCATAGACAACGTACTATCGCCGATGCTGCGGCGTAGGCTGGACTTGGCCACGAACTCGTATCCCAAAAGTGGGAGCAGATTGTGACAAGTTTTTATGGTGGTCCATGCAAGTCCAATTTCGTAAAAGATTTCGAACTCATGGTACGTAGTATTTAGGTTAGTCGTACTACTACGAGCCTGCGAATAGAGTTAAAGTTAGGAGGTTATATCATCCACAAGTAGGAATTCCAACCATGTGAGTCTATTTTATCTATGTTGTCTCTCATTGCATCTTGCTTGATTCCGTTCGTGATTTCTCCTATCCATGTCATTTTCTTCCTTTTAGTTCGTAATGGTTGATATAAGGCGTAGTGCGATCCGTAAAGGGAAATGGTAGCTAACCCATATGCTACTCCCGAACCAGAGGGATTGACAGTAGAGACTACGGAGTTCATAGAGCCAAGTGACCTTCATCAAGATAGAATTAGTGCTGAGGATCTCCCACCACCACCCCAAGGAGTAACTATGGATGGAGCACATACCCTTGCTATACTCCAAGGTATGATGTGTTGACACAAAATCACAGTAAACCAAATATTGATAAAATTGATGACATGATACTTGTAATATTTCAATACGACACATGAAGACTGAACTCAGTACAAGACGAATGACAGCTCGCACCTGCTATGTTTAATATTTTGAGTATGTATTTTACACTTTTATTGAGTCTAGACATATGTAAATTGAGTCGTACTGAGCTATTTGAGACTTAACCTATACCTATACCTCAAACCAAAAGCCCCACCAAATTCCAAATAGCCCATTTACCCATTGGACCTGTTCTGTGCTCCGGAGATAGAGTTCGGGCCGAACTCTGCCTCCACACAGAGTTCGGGCTGAACTCTGTCTCCTAAAATTCAGGACCCTAATTTTTAGGTTTGGCTGGATGCAAGTTGTCCAACGGCCAAATTTTTGAATATTTGACCCAGAATTCTGGCCGAATTCTGCCTATCTGGTATCCTATAAATAGTCCATGAATTCTCTCATTTTCATTCATCCAATCTTCTCTTCTCTTCTCTCTAAAGCCTTATACAAGCTATACCCTTCTCATCTACTAGCCACAAGCTCTCTAAGCCTCAAAGTGCTCAGTACTTTTCAGTTAGGAGTTTATGCAAGAGTTCAAGAAGTCGCTTGGAAAATTACAAGCATCGCCATTGCGATCTCTGTAAGAAGTTGACGTGCTCTTCTGAAGAAAAGACACGGGGTGTAACTACTATTTCACAAATAGTGGATTTAATCCTGAGCTAGAGTTCTCAGGCCTGGACTAGTCCTCCACGAGGAAAACCAGGATAAAATTGGCTGTGTTTGCGTATGCTTTCTCGCTCTTTGCTATTTCCGCATTTACTCTGATTATTTACTGTTGGTGAAAGAGTTTAAATTTTAATTGGATATTATTGTCATAAACTCTATTTACCCCCCTCTAGAGTTGTCTATTTGTTCTTCAATTGGTATCAGAGCCAGGTTCTCTCAACAAGGACTAACATCCTAGAGCTGATCCATGGCAACCACACAATCCATGATTTCCAATCATGGTGAAGGGCAGTCCACTCATAGGCCTCCCCTATTTGATGGGACAAACTACACCTATTGGAAAACAAGGATGAGCTTTTATCTCAAGTCGCTAGACTTCGACCTGTGGACCATTGTTACCGATGGTTACAAAAAGCCCGCCAGGATAGTTGTCAATGGTGATCTCATTGAGAAACCACATGACAAATATTCTGACGAGGAGAAGAAACAGGCGAGTCTAGACACGAGAGCTATTAATGCTTTATTTTGTACTATAGACAGAAATGAGTTTAACAGGGTCTCGACATGCACCACCTCTCACGAAGTATGGAGACTTCTAGAAGTGACGCATGAAGGAACCACCCAAGTCAAGGAGTCAAAAATAAGTCCTCTCACTCAAGAATATGAGGCATTAAAGATGAAGCCAAATGAGACGATCACACAAATGTTTACAAGATTCCTCGACATCATCAACCTCTTGTCTTCTCTCGGCATGAAATATACAAATCACGAGAAGATCCGCAAGCTATTTATGGGGCTACCAAAGATTTGGAACCCTAAGGTGACAGCCTTCATAGAAGGAAATGATCTCACGACTATGTCTATGGAGACTTTGATAGAAAAGCTGATGACTCATGAGCTTGACCTCAAAGACTTCGAAGAGCCTGCTCCTAAGGCAAAGGAGATTGCCCTTAAAGCTTACCGACGAAGGTCTGATCCTGAAGAGATGGATGACAAAAACTCGGAAGATGATGATCAAGCTCTCCTTGTCCGCAACTTCAAAAAATTCCTTCGCTTCAATCGAAGAAAGAAGGAACCACAAGAAGATGACGAAGAAGAGACAACATGCTACGGTTGCAAGAAGACTGGACGCGTCCGAAAAGACTGTCCATTTGCAAAGAAGAGCAACCGATATGAGAAACCATAGAAGAAGGCTTCCTCAAGAAAATATGCCAACACAAGTATTTGGCATGAAAGCGAAGCTAGTGACTCCGATGAAGAAAAGGACTCTCCTCAAGACACCGCTAATGTTTGCCTAATGGCTACATCCGACAAGGTAACTAGCGAAACTCTCGATGATTTCACTTTTGACGAACTTGGCGATGCATTCAATGATTTACTCAATAACCACAAGAAAGTCATTAGTAAATATAAACACGCCAAGGAGAAGATCAAAAGTTATGAAGTCGAGATTCAAAGACTCTCTTCATTGCTTGATAATATTAGAGACACTTCACCCACGAAAGTCACAAATGAGGTGTCTAAGCTTAAATTAAGCCTACATGATGCCGAAGCACGTATTGAAAAGCAAACACAAGAGATCACAACACTCAATACTGAGATTGCTGAAGAAAAGAATAGACACAAGATCTCTATCACTAAGATTTATGGTTTGAATACTAAGATTAATGAACTGTAGGCTGTCTCTAAGAAATTATGGACTAGATTGGGAAAATAGGTTGCTCAACCTCAAACCCAATCACATGAGACACACACAAAGCACAACACTACTCATACTAGTCAAATATGTCATCCACCTGCAGCACATAATCATGCTTACATGTACACCCACTTTCATAAAGCACACAAACCTCATGCACGTAGAAATAATTCTCATATGAAACATAATCACCATGCTACACATAGATAAAATCATCACTATGTTGCACATAAACAAAATCACCATCATACTGCATATGGATATAAACATCATCTTGCAGACACATATAGACATCATCATCATGCCACTCCACACCACTCTATATAGACATCATCAACATGCTTCTAACATAAATAGAAATGCTATTTGTACTTATTGTGGATTACATGGACACATCTTACCACAATGTAGAGCTAGGAGATTAGTAGATAGAAACATATATGCATGGTTGCCGAAAACTAACTTTTCAGGACCCTCAAGAACTTGGGTACCAAAGGTCACATCTACTCTTGATGTAGGTGGACCTTCCCTTCTCAACTAAGAGTAAGTGGATTCTCGATAGTGGATGCTCGCGACATATGACGGGAGACGCAAATCTTTTCGTATCATTATCGATGAAAAGGGAAGGGTATGTATCATTCGGTAACAACCTAAAAGGGTATATTATTGGTAATGGTACTATTGGTCATCCTCCTTCTCCTGTAATAAAGGATGTCTGCCTAGTGATCGGGTTAAAGCATAACCTGCTCAGCATAAGTCATCTTGCTGATCATGGATATGATATTAACTTTGGACAAAATAAATGCTACATTTATGATAGGTCAATAGGAGACATCGCTTTTGAAGGGATAAGAGAGGATAATATTTATATTTTCTATCTATCTAGAGATACTAACAGTGCAGAAAGATGTCTCTATGCTCATAAGGATGAAAGATTACTATGGCACCAGCATCTTGGTCATGCCAATATGGATACTATATCCAGGCTATCGACTAAAAAGCTAGTCAGAGGCTTGCCCGACATCACATTCAAAAAGGATACAATATGTGCCGAATGTGAATTGAATAAGGCATCCAAGTCCTCATTTCATTCCATAAACTCTGTAAGTACTACTAGACCCTTGCAATTACTTCATATGAATTTATTTGGCCCTAGTAGAGTAGCGAGTCTTGGTGGAAAACTCTACCCTTTTGTTATAGTTGATGACTTTTCTAGATTTACTTGGTTTTTCTTTCTTACAAACAAAAGTGATGCCATTTCAGTTTTCAAAATTTTTGCTAAAAAGGTTCAAAAAGAAAAAGGCTACATGATTACTCGAATCCGAAATGATCATGGAGGCGAATTCGAAAATACTGATTTTGAAAAGTTTTTTGATTTAAATGGTTTTGATCATGAGTTTTCTTGTCCAAGAACTCCTCAACAAAATGGTGTTGTGGAGCGGAAGAATAGGACTCTTGGCGATATGGCTAGAGTCATGTTGAATAAATTTTCACTTTCGAAATATTTTTGGGCTGAAGCTATCAATACAGCGTGCCATATTTTAAATAGGGTGCTTATTCGTCCTATTACGAAGAAAATACTCTATGTGCTTTGGAAGAACTCTAAATGTTTCATATTTTAGAGTTTTTGGTTGTCGATGTTTTATCCTTAACACCAAAGATAACTTAGGTAAATTTGATGCTAAAGCTGACGATGGTATTTTCCTTGGCTATGCTGCCAAGAGCAAGGGATATAGAGTATTCAACAAACACTCATTAATTGTGGAAGAGTCTACCAATGTGACTTTTGATGAGGATAACAGTGCAACAAATACTTTTGATGATGATGTTGAGCCATCAACTTATACTCCGATGAATACCACCACTGAAACCACTTTACTGGAGGGCTTGCCAAAGAAATTCTCTTTCAAGCCATCACATCCAGCAAACTTGGTTATAGGTGAGGTTTTACGCGGAGTAAGTACTAGATCATCATCAAGAGACTCCATTGCTAGTACTGCCTTCATTTTACAAATTGAGCCAAAAAATATTTTAGAAGCTTTTAATGATGAATTTTGGATTTCTGCCATGCAAGAAGAACTCAACCAATTCGAAAGGAGCCAAGTTTGGGAACTTATTCCTAGGCCGATAAATTACTCGATTATTGGTACTAAATGGGTTTTTCGAAACAAAGTAAATGAAGATGGTTCAGTTACATGCAACAAAGCTCGTCTAGTAGCTCAAGGATACAACCAAGAGGAAGGTATCGACTACGATGAGACGTATGCTCCTGTTGCGAGATTGGAATCCATTCGGATGCTTTGCGCATTTGCTAACTTTCAAAATTTCAAATTGTTTCAAATGAATGTTAAAAGTGCTTTCTTGAATGGATTTATTAAGGAGGAAGTTTTTGTAAAACAACCCCCTGGTTTTGAAAATCATAAATTTTCTGACCATGTTTTCAAGCTCAAGAAAGCGCTATATGGCCTCAAACAAGCCCCTAGAGCTTGGTATGAACGGCTAAGCAATTTCTTGCTTGAAAAAGGTTTTTCAAAAAGGAAAGTTGACACTACACTTTTTATAAAATCTTTCAAAGACACTATTCTCTTAGTGCAAATTTACGTTGATGATATTATATTTGGTTCTACTGATGAAACTCTCTGTCAAGATTTTGCCAAGTGTATGCAGACCGAGTTTGAGATGAGCATGATGGGGGAGCTCAATTACTTTCTTGGACTGCAAGTCAAACAAACATCAAATAGAACTTTCATCTGTCAGTCGAAGTATACAAAGGACATGCTGAAGAAATTTGACCTTGACAACGTCAAACCAATCGGCACTCCAATGGCTACTACAACTAAACTAGAACCAGATGAAAGCGGCAAACCTGTGGATCAACGTAAGTATCGAGGTATGATAGGCAGTCTACTGTATTTTACTGCTAGTCGCCCTGATATTATGTTTAGCGTTTGTCTGTGTGCTAGATATCAAGCTAATCCTAAGGAATCACACATGTCTGCCGTTAAGCGTATCTTTCGATACCTTAAGGGTACAGTTACAGTGGGCCTATGGTATCCCAAATTAATATTATTTGACCTTATTGGTTACTCTGATGCTGATTTCGCCGGGATGCAAGGTCGACCGTAAAAGTACGAGCGGCACATGTCATTTATTAGGAAATGCTCTAGTATCTTGGTTTAGCAAGAAGCAAAATTCTGTCGCACTATCCACAACAGAAGCTGAATATATCGCAGCTGGTCGTTGTTGTGCACAAATTCTATGGATGGAGCAAACCCTTGAAGACTATAACTTATCTTTTATACACATTCCTATATTTTGTGACAACACTAGTGCTATAAATCTTACTAAGAACCCCCATATGTCACTCATGCACGAAGCACATTGAAATACATCACCACTTTTTGCATGATCACCAGCAAAATGGCACTATTAACTTAGAATTTATTGACACTGATCATCAGCTAGCAGATTTCTTTACAAAACCACTATCCGAAGAGCATTTCAACTTTCTTTGTCGTGAACTAGGAATTTTGGATGAAGCTGTTATTCATTAAAGTAACCTGTGTAAATATCAATTATGTCTTGATTCTTTATGATGAAATTGCTATGGGTACAAGCCGAAAGGGTCCTTCTGACAACAATGCGTAAAAGCCTAAGCGACACGGTGCACTAGTCCTCAGGACTACCGCTAGCTGGGATCCGGCCCCTGCAGCTACCCTATGGCAGCTTCAAAATATTGAATTATGGCATATTTCCTTGTTTATTACATGGTATCTTTTTATTTATCACATGCTAAAATTCAAATTTTCAAACTTCACTCTGATTCAGCGTTGACTTATTGCTATTCTCTAGTAGGTTTTCTTATTTTGTATATGCATCTATCATTATCGTATTCCTCTTAGTCTCACTTATTTGATCAAACTTCTTTTTAGCCTGATTTCTGTTCTGGCTACAGAAACCAGAATTCGGGCCGAACTCTGCCTAACCCAGAGTTCGGACCGAATTCGGTCTGGTCCTTCCAGAATCGAATGCAGGCTCAGCCGTTGATCAAATGTTGATCGAATGGTCCACAATTGCTTCGACCATTCGAGCCCTTACACTTAAAACCGGGTTCTTCTCTTCTTTCTCCTCCATTGCCACCTTTTAAACTTCTCCAAACTACTTCTCTTCAAACCCTAACCCTAGTTCTTCCATCCTAGTGCATCTTTCTTCTCAAAAATTCAAGGAGAAGGATTCTCTCACCATTCTCTTTCATCTTTCATCAACAAATTGAGGTATATTTTTACACTTCTCTCCATCTAAATTTCTTCAATTTTCTTCATTATTTCATGGCTCCCAAGTTGTTCAATAGAGGGAAGAGACTTCGAACCGAGGGTGCGTCCTCTTCGAATGCTCCTCCTCATGTTGAACAACCCGTTGAATAGCCTAATCAACAACCTATTCACCCGTTGTTCAACCCACCTCGTCCACTCAACCCCGACACGTACGATGACTGGATATTTGTATCACTAGACGCTTCCAATGAGTGGTTTAGTAATTTTTGATCACGTCCTGTGTATACGGGTCTCCTATAAATTTTACTATCTTTTCGCAATATGACTCATTATTTCATGATCAATGTCTTGATGAGCTTGTCACTACCAATTCGGTTATGTATCTCAATGCCATACAAATATTTTATTGCAACCTTATGTAGAAGCATGGAAAAGAATAAAGAAAGATCCATGCGGCCAAGGATTCCCATGCTGCTCAGAGAGGTCATGCGGCTCAGGGGTCCATACGGCTCAAGCGTCTATGCGGCTTGAATAGTTCCATGCGGCCCAGAGAGGAGCCACGTGGCCCTCAAAAGCTCTTCCTTTTGTCTTTACTGCATTTAATGCCTTGACGGCTGACAGCTCTGACCAATGACAGCTCTGACATAAAGATGCAATAATGACTCTGTCATAATGGCAAACTCCTAGGGAAACGAAGGAAATCTCTGACACAATCCATCAAACCCCAAAAACCTTTATGCGGCCTTGACACGTGGACAGTCGCATGCGGCTCAGACAGAGGCCACCCCATACGGCTCAGGCAGAGGCTACCTATGCGGCTCACGAAGACAATCTTCATGCGGCTCACTGAGAAGCCACCCATCATGCGTTCGCCTACGCTCATACGGCTCAGATCATCTCCATGCGGTTCAAATGTTCAGATGCCACTCGCAGCAGCCTTGACACGTGGCCAGCCTTATACGGCTCAATTGGGAGCAATCCTCATGCAGCTCAGATTTCCTAAGTGGCTCGCGGTTTTGCCAGTGTCCCTACAGGTAGCAGCCTAATAATAGTGGGACACGTGGCAAGATTCATCAACAAATCCTAACAACCAGGTTTAGTGCCATCCTCATGATTACTGGGATCAAATTAGATCATTTGCAATCAATCAAATTGAACACGTGGCAGGAGACCCGAGCTTGGCATATCAAATCATGAGGATTTATGGCAATCATCATTAATTGCCCACAGAGATTTGATGCAATTACATTAATTGCTCACTATTACGAGCGGCCCCGATTCATTGATCCTTAACCACCGACTTTTGAGAATGGGTAATCATTGCAAACCCTAATGATGCCCCCCACTCTTATAAATAGCAATGTGTCATTCCCTTGCAAAGCAGCAGAGAGAAAGAGAGCACACCCATCCTCGGATCCAAAGAGTCAGAGAGAAAATATACAGAGATTGAAAGGAGAGCATTTTTTCATCAACGCCAAGCAGTTCTTCTACAGAGCCAAGGCTGCACCCGATCGTCCAAGGAGTAAGGCAGAGTTGCTATCGCTTTTCTGAGCCTCTATCGTTACCCCCCTGAATCTAAAATAAACAATTGTACTTAGATTGTTGTACCTATGTTTTCGTTCCTAGGCTTTCTTTGTACAAGCGAGTTTGTATTATGAGTCTAAGTTCAGTCCTCCTACATAAATTGTTCTGTACTTTTACAATCAATGGCAAATACGATGACGACTCTGCTGGGGACAAACTTCTCCATGGCTGAGGAGTTGGTAAAGCAATCGGATGCAGCCAAACTTGGCTCCATGCGACAGAAGATGGTCGTCCGCTTCGACCAACAGGCGTTTGAAGAAATGCTCTTCGACGGGAGCGCTGGCCCGGTCCAGAACCAAACCTACACAAAGAAGGATCGCAGGGAGTGGAGGCCAAAATTATTTGCTCCTCCCGAGGCCCTGGACGGAGTACTCTCTGCTACCCAAGACGGCGAAGGCGACTCTCATGCGGCCCCACGTCAAGCCATAGAGGACTCTGCTGTCCCCAAGTCCGGCAGAGGAAAACACTACGATGCTGGACTTGCAGGGACAAAGAGTGGTTTTATGTGCTCCAGGAAGAAGCCGAACACTCATGCGGCCAAGACCGCCAGCCGCATGCATGATGCTCATGCGGTTGAAACATCCAGCCGCATGCATTATGCTCATGCGGTTGAAACTTCCATCCAGATGAAGAATATCCATGCAGCCAGAACTTCCAGCCGCATGGAGAAACCTCATGCGGCCGAGACTTCCAGCAGCACGAAGAAAGCCTATGCGGCCACAACTGCCAGCCGCATGAAGGCTGTTGACTCCAGTCGCATACTGCCTGCTCCACGCAGCTCAGGCTCAGTCTTCGATCGCCTCTCCTATGGTTCTGATCACTCATGTGCCCAAGAAAATGTGTCTGACTCTCTGCAGCATCATTTTGACTCTTCTTATTATACGCCTTCAGGCTTTCGAGTGAATAAGTCGAGGGCTGCGCGAGCTCGACGAACTCAGTCGGCTGTCCCAACCTCTGACCATCTGAGCGCTCGACATACCATTATGCGGGCCTCTGATAGGAAGTTGTACAGAACCACTCGAATCTAGCCCCCGACGGCAAACGGACAGAGTGGTTCCCACAAGTCTCCCAAAATCCAGGAAGCAAACATGGTCGTTCCAGACCCGTCTGACTTGCGTGAGGTTATCCTCCGCAAATGCAAGGAAAGAAAAGAGGCCCCGATATACAAAGAGTCCTTCCACGGACATCACTGCACCTAAATCATTGTCAACTGCTGCTGCAACAATGCCACAGCAAGAGAAGACTGGCAACCTATTTTCCAAAGGCTTCAACGACCAAGCTCAGAGGACGAAGCGCCTCCCGTCGTCTCTTGCAACTCCACTCAAAAAATCCTTGCCAATAGGAGAGGGAAGAAGATAAACGTTTCCAGCCCAAAGATTTCAACCACTGTGACTAAGAAACTGTCGTCTAAACGGTTGTCCACCACCGGAGTATTCCAAGGTACCCGTTCGAAGACGAAATCTACCACAGTAGGAGATTCATCATCCGCATCACTGGGGGTTACTGAAACAGGGGCTAGAACTCCTTAGAACATCTGCGATAATCCGATGTTCCAAGGAGATGAGCCCGAGGAAACAACTCTCTTGTCAGATACAGCAGATGCCGACGTCCCCAAGGACGTCCCCGACTCTCAAGATAAAGCAAGCTCTGAAGTTGGGGGTACTATTCTTTCTGAGTCCGAACCAGAGGAGAATATTCCCACATATTCCAATGACTTCTCGGTACAGGGGTATGACTCGGAGGGCCCGTCCTCCACCGTTCCTTCTATTTTCCCTCATATAAAGACGGTGTTCATGACAGACAGCAACCAAGGTGGTTCCAGTGATCGCCAACGCATCGACACTCTGGAGGCCATACTGTATGCCTTGGTCAAGTCTGTAGACGAGATCAAAGCGGCCCTTCCAACTCTCCAAGGAGGGACGCCTGGCCAAACAAGCACGGGTCCCGCGGTCAATGCGGACTCGAACTCAGCGGCACCGAACCCGGGCAACAATCCTCCTGAAATGACGGCTCCCACCGCTGTAGATGAGGCCAGGAAAGCAAGAAGAGAGGTCCATGAGCTCCGAGCCATGTTTCACGCTCGAGAAACCTCTCAAGACCTCAGAATACGACAACCATACCCTGCTGCATGGAGGGATATCCCCTTCCAACCAAGATATAAGCTGTTCAATATCAATCCTTATGATGGCAAGACCTCCATAAGTCGATACATCACTTATTTCGAGGTCACCACCGACCATCTGTCCCATGACGATGCCATCCTCACATGACTGTTCATTGGAGCATTGGAAGGAGTCACCTTCGACTGGTATCACAACCTGCCGGACAACTGCATCCACTCCTTCGCCAGCTTCAAGCGCATGTTCTTGGAGAGATTCTACGAAGTAGGACAGGACATCATGATGTCCACCCTCATGGACGTCGTCCAAGGGAAGAAAGAGCTGACAAGGAACTATATTGAGCGATTTTTCCAAACCGCAATGAAGCTGCCGTCTGGTAACCCGGATTCCTCCTTGATTAAAATTTGTCAAAAGAGATTGCTCCCAACAATCAGTCTCTGGATGGGCGAAAGTCAATTTAAGGACTGGAAGACATTTATCATCAGTGCCACAAGCGTCGAAGAACGATTGAAGAAGGCTCGCTAACTGGGATTGCACATCTCGGAGGGAGAGAATAAGGGCAAGCGTCCTAATACCAACAACGACAATGGGGGTAGCCCCTCCAACAATCGGGACAACAGGGAAAACAGGCTATGGTGGCCGACACAGCCCAGAAATCTGAGTCAAAACCGGCAGACAAACAATGGCCGCAAATGACCTACTACTTCGAAGACGACCACGTCAAATCCATCTTGGACATGCTCATACAAGGAGACAGAATTCAGCTCCCTCCACCGAGACGGGAACCTCGACCAGCAGAAATAGAGAGCCCGAAGTACTGTCATTACCACCACTACGTCCACCATGCTACACATGACTGCTACCAACTGAAATGATACATCCAACATCTCATCGATTCGAACGCTCTGGCCATTGATTTCGAAGAAGTAACCGTGGCAGCCAATATGGTGTCAGTACAATTTGGCAGCATCCCTCCGACAGAGACTCAAGACGGCGTGGTACCCATCCCGCAGGCGACGTTGGAGATTGCTAATCTTTCACCTCCTCGAGATCAGACTGCTAGTCTGGTGCCCCTCACAACATCACGAGGGGAGATCATGTGGGTCCTTTCGGACTTGGTACCTGAGGTGACTCAGTCCGCACCACTACCCATTGGCAAGAAGGAGAGTAGAAAAGTCAGATCCTGCCGCACGATTTCGGCAGATGTCGAAGAAGCCACAACTGTCGTCACTCGGTCTGGTGCTCAATCCCAACCTACGCCAGATAACTCGGCTGAAGAACATCACCCGGCCATTGCTGATGCTCCGGGACCTTCCCAACCTCCGACAATCGATAATCCTAGGCCGAAAGAGACTCGCTTTGACAAATCCATCCGAAAAGAGGCACCTCATGGGTTGGAAAGGCCCTACAACTTTGACATCCTGGCATAATTGGCCAACACACCGGCCAAATTATCATTATACGAGCTCCTGAGACTTTCCAAAGATGTTCGAGTGGCTTTGAGTGACGCACTCCAGAATGCTGACACATATCTAGCTCAGGTCAACCTCACGGGAGAGAGTCCGCCTGCAAATCTCGAAGACAGCGCTTGCACAGGAGCGATGCCCAACATTGTCTTCACTCTATAGGATATGCTAATCAAAACCAACCTGCACGATCGTCCGTTATACTACACTGGATATATCGGTGACGTAAAGGTAGATCAGATACACATCAATATTGGTTTTTCTATAAGCATCATCCCGAAGGGTCTGTTACATTATCTCCGCATCCCTATGCATCACCTGACGCCAACAAGCACCGCCATCAGTGGTTTCAATTCGGAAAGGAGCTACCCGATTGGGAAGATTCGCTTGAAGTGCCAAATTGGCGATCTTCAGTCAGAAGTGACATGTTACGTCATAGATGCAGACACTTCCTACAATATCCTTCTAGGGCGCCCTTGGATTCACGATTACATGATCGTGCCTTCCATGCTGCACCAGTACTTCAAGTATGTCGACAAACACGGCTTCGTGAGGACAGAATTTGCCGACATCGATCCCTTCAAAGGGGTCGAATCCTACTACTCAGACTCATGCTTATACGAAAAGTCGAAGAGGCACCTTGGAGAAGGAGATGTGTAAGCTCAAACTGAGATGACAACGGGATCAGAAGAACCTCTGACGATCCACCTTCAAGCTCGCAAGCCTGGCAAGACCGTACCCCTTACGGCCGCTCTGCGTAAGGATGCAATTAGCCTCTCAGCACAAGAGGGACAAATGATAATCCGGCTGCCAAGGTCCGACCAAGCGCCGAGACCCACAACGGAGCTACTAACAATCAGGCTACCAAGAGTCGTCCAGCCATAAGCAGAAAAGCTCAATCCCTCTGACAAGCCAATGACGATACGTCTTCCCAAGAAGAATCGTCACCCCGATACAAAGTCTGGGGCTTCTAGCGAGCCAACAACTCCCCGTCCAGCATCAGGTACCAAACTGGGGGTCGCTAGTTTGCCAACAACTCCACGCTCGGCTCCACCAGCTGAACCCCTGACGATCAAGCTGCCCAGGTCATCCTCTCAGTCTTTATTTACACATGGGGTAGCCGTAGAAGAACCAGAGCTAGCCAAGTATGTGGCTGCCCACACTGATGTTCCCTCCACAGATGATATAATCCCGCTAGAAAAGATACCTTACTTCATCAATAAAGGGCTATCTTTGAACTACCTCGAGCTTAATAAGCTTTGTACAATGTATGCTATGGAACACGGTATAGGCACTCACCTACACACACAGGTGACGAATGTTTACACCGCAAACCAGCTTACCCCAGTGGAAGATGCTTACCGCATAATCGAGGGAGGGGACCATCCAATCATCTTCGGCGGTAGGATGACCCACAGCCCTTCACTATAGAGAAGGTCGATCTCGAATCAGATGTCGGAAGACTGCCTCTTTACCTGTATAGCCCCTAATCCAAATATCTCATGCAAAAATAGGGGTATGATCTGGAAACTATGGCAGGTTTGAACTACGGCACTGGTCGACGATTACCTTTGAAGCCGTCGGTCCCGGCTGGGAAACCACGAGACTACTACAATAAAACCAGATGTGGGCTAGGTTATGTCACACCCGCGACAACTCCTGAAAGCTCAGACGAGGAATGCGACTGGCATTCACATTCAACCGAGTCACCAACTTCTGATTCGGATACCAACATCGGAGACGTATTCAGACAAGTCCTGTCAGTCAATATGGCATTCGCCGACCCTTACGAAGAAGACGAAGACATTCCTGAAATCCTCGAGTTAGAGCCGTAGGCCCAACAGCTAGATGCACAATGGGAACAACGGTTCGAACAGAGAGAACCTTCTACTGAAGATGAAGTTATGTAGGTCGACCTCGACAGCGAATCTTTGCCAAAACCAATCTTCGTCAGTAAAAGCCTAATAGACGAAGAGCGAGAATCGCTGCTGGAACTTGTCAAAGAATATATTGATGTGTTCGCCTGGAGTTACGAAGACATGCCAGGACTAAACCCCGAAGTTGCCCTTCACAAGCTCAATATTCGGCCAGAGGCAAAGCCGGTCAAACAACAACAGCGACGCTTCCGCCCGGGCATCATAGATGCGATCGAAGCCGAAGTCAACAAACAGATAGCCAGCGGCTTCATTCGTGAGGAACAACATCCGGATTGGGTCGCCAACATAGTACCAGTACTCAAAAAGAATGGAAAGATTCGAATCTACATCGACTTCTGCAATCTGAACGAGGCATGTCCTAAAGATGAATTCCCCCTCCCTATCACAGACATCATGATCGACAACACATGCGACTTCGAACGCATGTCATTCATGGATGGCTTCTCAGGGTACAACCAAATCAAGATGTCTCATGACGACGAGAAGCATACATCGTTTCGAACATCGATTGGCACATAATGCTACACAGTCATGCCTTTCGGTTTAAAGAATACTGGCGCCACATATCAAAGAGCCATGAGTATCATCTTCAGAGACCACTTACGCAAGACTGTGGAGTACTATGTTGATGACATCGCCGTCAAGAGTCGCTATAAGGGAGACCATCTGCAGGATCTGAGGACGGTATTCGACCTGATGTGAGCACATAACTTGAAGATGAATCCCACAAAATCCTTCTTGGGCGTATCCAGCATAAAATTCCTAGGTTTTATTATTACTGCCCAGGGAATCCACGTAGATCCAGAGAAGACGAAGGCAATTATGGAGATGGATCCCCCGAAAAATCTTTGCAAACTCAGAGGCCTTTAAGGGAGGCTAGCTTACATCAGGAGGTTTATTTCTAACCTCTCCAGGAGTTGTCAGCCATTCACCCATCTCATGAAGAAGGGCATCTCATTCGTATGGGATGAAGAATATCAGCGTGCCTTCGACAGCATCAAAAAATATTTGTCGAACCCTGCAGTCCTGGTGGCCCCGGTTGCTGGAAAACTATTCCTGCTCTATGTACGAGCAATGGAGCATTCCTTCGATGCTCTGCTAGCACAAAAGAATGATGCAGGCCATGAACAAGCTATATATTATCTCAGTCGAATGATGATTGGGCCAGAGCACCGATACACCACCGTGGAGAAGGAATGCCTTGCTCTGGTGTTCGCCATTCAAAAGACATGGCACTATGTCACAGGACAAACCATACATATGATCTCACGAGTCAACCCTCTCAGGGTCCTTATGACTAAACCAGGGGCAATCAGCTCCCGCCTCGCCATATGGGCAATATTGCTGTCCCCCTATCATATGATCTTCGTCCCACAAAAGGCTGTTAAAGATCAAGCTCTGGCAGACTTTTTAGCAGCCCACCCAGGCTCGGAGTCGTCTAAAATATATGAAGAAATCCCATATGAGGTCGCCGACTCGTATGTAACCTCTCACGATGATATATGGCGAATGTTCTTCGACGGCGCCTCAATGACCGGACCTAAGGGCAACATCGTCATCGGGGTCGGGGTGGTACTGGTTTCTCCTTCCGGGTTAGTGATCAATCGCGCTTACTACCTCACGGAATCCTGCTATAACAATGTGGCCGAGTACAACGCTTTAGTCATTGGCCTCCAACTGGCAAGAGAGCTGGAGGTAGAATATCTTGAAGCATTAGGCGATTCACAGTTAATCGTCAATCAGATCCGGGGTTCATACGAAGTCCGCCATGAAGACATGATCCCCTATCATCAAATAGCGATCAACATTATTTCGTCATTTGAGGGATTCTTCATCGAACACGTTCCCAGACTCCAAAATATCAAAGCCGATGCCTTAGCTGGCCTTACCGCTTCCCTAGCAGTCCCAAACTATGCTCATCAATTGGTGGATGTGATAGGCCATGAATTGGTCTGTCCCAAGAATAACGTTCAATTTGTGGTGAGTTATTCTGCTCAGACGATCGATGAAGTACCAGACTAGAGACAACCATTCATAGACTTCGTAGTCTGCGACATCCTGCCCGAGAACCCAAAGGAAGCCACTTCCATCAGAAGGCGTTCTCTCAGATTCTTCTATGATACGGAGACGAAAATGCTGTATCGGCGATCCTACGATGGGTTGTTGCTTCGGTGTCTGTCAAACACAGAAGCCAAAGAAGCCGTACGCGAAGCTCATGACGGTTTCTGCAGGGCCCATCAGCCTGGCCCTAAATTGCAAGACCGTCTTCGCCGAATGGGCTAGTACTGGCCCACGATGGTAGCAAATACGATAGACTATGCAAGAAAGTGCAAAGCCTGCCAATTCTACACAGACTTCATCCATAAACCATCCGAATTTCTACATCCGACAGTGGCGTCCTGGCCATTCGAAGCATGGGGAATGGATATCATCGGTCCGATCTCTCTACCTTCTTTCCGAGGACATCGCTTCATACTCGTAATCACGAATTACTTCTCTAAATGGGCGAAAGCTGTCCCGCTTGCAGAAGTAAAGATTTCAAACGTGATCAGCTTCCTCAAGCATCACGTCATCTATCGCTTCGGACTGCTCCGAAGGATCATCCACGATAATGGTCCGCAGTTTGCAAGCCACGTCTTCTATCGGTTTTATGATAAGTACCACATCCAGAATATTACTTCAATGCCATACAATCCAACAGCGAATGGGTTGGCAGAAGCATTCAACAAAACAATTATCAAACTTCTCAAGAAGTTTGTATCGTCCAACAAACGTGACTGGAATGAGAAGCTTGGTGAATGCTTATGGGCGTACCGTACTACAGTCCGAACAACCACTGGAAACACGCCGTTTTCCATGGTGTACGGAAGTAAGGCAGTCCTCCCGTTGGAAACTCAAATACCTTCACTCCGCGTCGCCCTTACTTACCAATTGACGACGGATGATAACTACCATCGCCGACTACAAGAGTTGGAGGCCTTAGATGAAAAGTGCCTCCTGGCTCAGCAATGGATCGACCTATACCAAGCACGCATCTCCGGAGCCTTCAACAAGAAGGTTAAAATCAGAACATTCCAAGTGGGCGATCTCGTTCTGCCAGTCCGGAGGCCGATGGTCATGACTCACAAAACTGCCAGCAAATTCTAGCCAAAATGGGAAGGATCGTTTATCATTTAGGCCGTATTTTCCAACGATTTTTACTGCCTCGCAAAACAAAACGGAGACTTGCTCATGTTGCCCGTCAACAGCAAGTTCATGAAGAAATATTATGTCTAAATAACATTTTCCAGATCATCGAGTCATGTACCCGCCGATACCGCTGAACTCATATCATATTTTCCAGATTGCTGAGTTATGTACCCGCCGGTACCGCTGAACTCATATCCCAAATTCTAGATTATTGAGTCATATACCCGTTGGTACCGCTGAACTCATATTCACATTTTCCAGATTGTTGAGTCATGTACCCGTCCGTATCGTTGAACTCATATCCCAAATTCCAGATTATTGAGTCATGTACCCGTTGGTACCGATGAACTCATATTCATATTTTCCAGATTGTTGAGTCATGTACCCTCCGGTACCGCTGA
Organism: Iris pallida; assembly: GCA_029216955.1. Taxonomy (NCBI): domain Eukaryota; kingdom Viridiplantae; phylum Streptophyta; class Magnoliopsida; order Asparagales; family Iridaceae; genus Iris; species Iris pallida. The sequence continues at coordinate 39,463,197 of JANAVB010011199.1, forward strand.
ACTCATATCCTCTAAATTCCAGATTATTGAGTCATGTACCCGTTGATACCGCTGAACTCATATCCACAAAATTCCAGATTATTGAGTCATATACCCGCCCGTACCGCTGAACTCACAATCTCCCAAATTATCGAGTTATGTACCCGCAGGTGCCTCTGAACTCACATTTTGATCACTCTTTCAGATAGTAAGTCATGTATGACCATACCTCTGAACTTTTTTCCTGAAAGAGATCCTCCCTCATGATTCACTATCCGTACTCCCAGTGCACAAAAAGGGTAACAGATCCACAAATTTCCAAAATGACCACGTCGATGTTACCTCTGAGTCATTTCACTTCCGCCAAAAATAAATCACCCCTCTACATAGAGCTTCCATGTCCACATTACCTCTGAGTCGTTCTATGTACCCCCCTTCATTGAGCCCACTCCTGCCATATCCTCATTACCTTTGAGTGGGAAGGCTACGTTGAAGAAACCCTCATGCTTGCCATATCCTCATTACCTCTGAGTAAGTATGTTGATTCCCTTTCGACTTATTATCCGTACCTACAACCGGAGTACGCCAAGGATAATAGGTCCACAAATATCCTCTGTTGAGTTCAATCTTGCCATGTCCTCATTACCTCTGAGTAGGAAGATTCTACGACGGAAAAGCCCTCATGCTTGCCATGTCCTTATTACCTCTGAGTAAGTATGCTGGTTCCCTTTCATCCTATTATCCGTATCCTAAGCTAGGGTACGCCAAGGATAATAGGCCCATAAATATCCTGTGCTGAGTTTCCTAGCACAGGCCCATCACTTTTCATCGTGCCCCGGGAGCCCAGCTGCTCCACGGCATTCTTTCTTCCGGTACCAGGAACGTCTATGACCACCTTACCGTGGAACTGTTCTAGGTATCCCCAATCAAACTTGTTATCCATACCAAAAACCAAGGTATGCCAAGGGTAACAGGTCCACAAACAAGTCTTCCATACGGGGTAAACACCACCATAACACCACAAGCACAACAAGCAGTACAAACAAAGGGTAAAATAAAACACTCTTTTATTTGGAAGCCAAAAAGCATTACATGTTTTGGGACCACGTCCCTCTCAAAAAGGAAAAAAAAAGGAGAACAGAAACAAAAGGAGAAAAAGGTCGACTATAGTTCGGCATTACACAATTCCAGGAGGCGGTTTCTCACCAAGGTGGTCCCCCGTTCAAGCCGCTGCCTAGCTCTATGCTCGGCTTCTTGGAACAACTGCTCCACATCATCCAAGTACATATGTGCCTGCCAATCCTTCTCAAACTTCTTCAGAGCGCATTCCAGATCAGTAGAAGCTCTGGAAACCCTTTCGGCATCCTGAACAATCAGCTCCTTGTCAGCACGAGAAGCTTCAAGCTCAGACTCCATGAAGGCCAGCTTCTTCCGAAGCTCGAGAATCTGCTCCCTGGTAGCGGATATCCCCTGGGAGGCGGCCACCTCCACTCCGGTGGCTCAGTTGGTCGTACAAGAGAGACAGGTCGCCAAGGTCCTTTGCTATAACCGTCTTAGATGTATCTCGCGCGAGCCTTATCTTCTTCAGGGTAGTGGTGAGGAACTTCCTCTCCTGACCAATTGCTGCAGACAAATCAGCTTGTCGCAGCATTTGAAACTGGGCCATCAGCTGATCAGCCTCCAGCAGCTTGGGCTCCAGAAGCGCGGCTATCCCTTCCCCGCCAGGAAGGGTTTTAAGAATGTCAATCTGGCCCTGGGCGCATTATCGAGCCAAGGTGAAAGGAGTCCCCCGCTCCACAACAGCGTCTACTCCCCTCTTCAAATGGCGATAGAAGCTATCAACCACATCCTGCGATACCTCATCCAGAACTTCTGTAGAGGACGGTATCAGAGGAAGTGTGGCCGACAGTGTCGAGGAAGACGCAACAGAACTTGCCGCCTCTGCCACAAAGGAAATAAATTCCGAGCGAAAGCACGCCTGAACAGCGGCCAATTCCTCCTCCGTGGCCCGAAAGATTTGGATACTCGGTAAAGCTGAGAGGTCAACCCCCAAAGTCATACGAGTAGAGGAAGACCTCTCAAGACAGGCTGTGCCGCCATATGAACTCCTGGACTCGATTCGACGGGAGACCTCTCAAGATAGGCCGAAAGAGTAAGGGGCATGCTCCCTTCCGCTAGATCCTTTCTGGCAGAGCCTACCATAATAATATCCGTCATCGGCATTGAAAGGACAGGACCTGTATGCCCAGAACAACCATCAATCAGTCTAACCCGAAGGATGTGATGATAGAGCGAATAGGCCTCCTCGTTGGTTAAAATATGGCTTATCTTACCAGGGGATGGTTGTGAAGGCTGAGGCTTGTTCACAACCACCATAGCTCCCTCACCTATGACCTCTGGGCCAAATTTGGCCGGCTCTTCTACTCCAACCGCCCCGGAGAGGGATACGACTCGATCAGCGTCACCTTGACGAAATTCAGCAGTCTCGGGGTGTAAAATCCCTAAATTTCTACTATTTTTTATTTATTAAATTTGGTACCGATTTAAAATTTTGTATTGTACGTCACGTAATCGTATTTTTTGTCGCACACGAAATTTTATTTTTGCTCGACGAGTGCAAATATGTGCGAGCGTACATATTTTAGAAAAATATTTTCTATCTTTTTATAGTTTAAAAATAATATACATAATAATTATTTCGTTATCGTACCCAAGTTTCCAAATTATTATTTTATTCATTCTTTATAAAAAGTCTTCGTGAAAACAATTATTAATAATAAATATTATTATTCCCGTATACATATATATTTCATAAAAAAATTTATATTGTAAATAATAATGTATTTTCAAAATTAATTATTATAGTAATTTTTGGAAAACATATTTTAAATTATTGAGACATTTAAATCTTGATTTAAAATTTTTGGATTTATTTAAATGGTTAAATATTTGAAATTAATTTATCTCATGGATTTTGTACTAGAAATTTAATTTGATTTAAATTAGATATTTAATTTGAAATTAGATTGGGATATAGATTGGATTTGGATTTGACTGCTTTAAATTAAATTAGAAAATATCTAATTTGGGTTTTAAATATCCTAGTCCATATCTAATTGGGAATTCCCACATCCTATAAATAGGCAGGTACTCCTCCAACCTTTTTATTATTTTCTCCACAATTTCTTCCATAAATTCCACAAGTGCAGTGCCTCGTGTCCGTGTTCGTGTCCGCTCCCCAAATTCTTATTCCACTATTTTTTTTTACATATACATGATTCCCTCTCGTGTCGATAACCCCGACACTATACAAAACCCTAATTTCCTAATCTCCAAATCCCTAATCCTAATCCTAACCATCTGCCTACGTCTGACCAACCACCATCACCGCAGCCACCTTCACCCTTGCCAACTTTCTACCACCCTCGTAAAACCCAACAACCCGACTCCCTGCACCCGATTCCTTGCCTTCTCCTCCTCTCCACGCCATTACCACCGCCGTCCTTTATTTCTGCAGCCCACCTCGAACTCCTTCCCGGTGGTCGCCCAACCCGGACACAACCGCAGCAGCCACACCCAACTCCACCAGCATCCACTGCGCCAACCCGGCACTGCCCCGACCCCCTGTTTCCCGACCCTGCCAACCAAAACACCACCACCGCCGCCGTAGACAACCACCCCCGGTCACCACGACCATTACCGCCATCGCCACCAATGACCACCACCACCGTCACCGGCGCCAACGCCGGCGACAATTGGAAAACCCCAAACAGCAAATAAAGGAAGAAGAAAAAACTAAATTAAAATCACACCACCGCTCACCTCGCCTAGTCGCCGACGCCGCTGACGCCGCCGACGAGCCCCCAGAACCACCGCCCGCCGACCCTTGTCGCCGCCGTGTCTACTCCATGCGCGCGTGCACCCCGATGATCCGTCGCCTCCTGGAAACCCCAGCGCCTCCGCCCAGGCGACGTGAGCGCCGACGCGGGCGACTCGCCCCTCTCTGCCGTGCCGCTCTCGCGTCGCAGCTCCCTCGCCAAATCTGCCGTCCGTCGGCCTAGCCCTAGCCAGCGCGTCCGCCTCCGCTCCCAAACCCTCCGCTCCACCGCCGCTGGAGTGAGAGAGCTCCGCCGCCTCTCTCTCAGGCTCGTCTCTCCGCCTCCCGTCAACCCTCTGCCGCCGGATCTCGGTTCGACCGCCCCCTTTCCTCCATTTTCCCCCTCGCCCGCATCTCTCTCTTCCCCTCTCTCTCTCTCTCACCCCTCTCCCTTTTTCCGTCCGCCGAGATCGGACCACCGCTCGCTGACTCTCTCTCTCACCTCTCTCTCGCTTTCCGTCCCCATCTTCCTCTCTCCTCCTTCTTCTGATCCTTCCTCTTCTTATTTCTTTGTTATTCTCACAAATGTGAAGAACAGTAAACCTGGCTATTATTATTATAATTGTTATAAAGTTTTTTTTTTCATTATTACTATTTAATGAGTTCTGTCGTTTTGGAAAATGTGCATTTTATTCTTGAGAACTAATATATTACCATTATTAATGTAATTTCATTATTATTATTATTATTATTATTATTATTATTATTATTATTATTATTATTATTGTTATTATGATTAATATTATTAGAGTTGTTGTTGCTGTGTTAATATTTTAGGTGTTATTTTTGTGAGTTTAAATATTATTAATATTCTGGTTATATAGTAGGTAATAGCAATTTGATAAATATTTTAAACATTATTTTCTTTATTATTGTTGTACTAGTACTACCCGTATTTATTCTAATTACTTTTTACTAGAATAGATAATCACTTAAAAACGAGAAAATATATATTATTTTCTTAATCGAATATTATGAGCTATGATGTACTGTAAAATTTCTATCTATTTAAAAATTATTATTTGACAAAATTTTAGTTTTACAAATATGGATTGTAGCATTAAGTAATTTTCTATAATTATTTATCTTCTCCTAAAATATTTTGGGAAATATAGCTTTCTACCCAAATTGTATTTCTACAAACTTAAGGGTTTTCTGTGAACACAGTTCTTCATATTTTAGTATTTATCTAAACACTATTTTAAACTTGCAAAAGTATAAGTTCTTATTTATTATAGTTTTCTAAATTTCGTATATATATAAATATTTATTTATCCATTATTCTGTGATTTTTCTCCTGTCCGTATCCAAGTCCTATTGTTCCTATTCCTTCGCCCATTTCGAAACTACCTTATGTCCACCTTAACCAATTTGACCCTTCTGGACCCAATGAAACTGTCCGTGCTACTATCCGAGGTCACCATGCATAGTTGTTGCACCGAAGTCGCAAATTGTGCTACCTTGATCATCGCAGTACACCAGGCGTCCTACCAGGCAAGACACCTTGCCATTAGCTGTTTATTTATTTTAGCTCATATTTCATACATGTTCATTATTTTCTTTATGCAAAATAAACTGTGATACATGGCATAACCTGAACTTACTATTCATTTTTATTCTGCTATGTATTATTTTTCTTACAAATTAGACCTAGATTTAAGGGACCACCATGTGTGTTGCATTCATTGGCCTTGACACGTTGTAACACGAAGTTGTGTGTCGCATGTAGAACACAGAAGTGCGTGATTGGCTGGCCACCAGTACGTACAAGTCGTGCGATAGGAATAACCGCTAATAGAGATTGCATGCTAGTTTGACTTAGAGGTTATAGTGGTTTGTGTTGTGGATACAACACAGTAGGCATTGGGCGGGGAGGACAATTCCTTAGTGTATGGGCTTCGATGCACTTTACGTCATGCTCTTCCTGATGGGGCCTCTGGTGCCCAAGGGGGACTACGCCGATCCTATTCAGCCAGGGCCCATGCGCAAGAAGGGTTGTTCTTAACTACATTTTACTTAGAACGGTTAGGCACCTTTATTCGTTAGGTACGAGTGCTTTTGGTTTGGGTACTTGTATCTGACCGTGGCTTGGAACAATAACTTGTCGCGGATTAATTCGTCACATCTTGTCCTTGTTTGGTTGTAGGTGTGACTTACTACTTCGATGAGAAGGTATGGAACCTTGTTGGGGTCCGGATACCATATTGGATTCTTAGCATGGAAAGATACGTCGCCGTGAATTAGTTTACCATCTCCTGTCCTTGTTTGGTTGGGGGGATGGTACGCTCGTTCAGTAGGTGCGTATTGGACCATGTTATAATTCGATTTACTTATTTATTTGAGCAATATTTATTCAGTTTATATGGCATGATATTATGTGTCTTGTTACATCCCTCTGAGGACCTGGATATCTCTCCAGGTGTGTGCTATTATATTTTGCAGGTGCTCTAGCTTTAGCCGTGATTATCGCTACTTCTTCGAGGATGATTGCGTTTGGATCGTCTTCGCTTCGCTCGCCAAACTTATTTATTTCTCATGTATTTTTTTCTTATTTTGTTGGTAGTGGATTTGTCTTCGCCCAACATATTATATCAAGACAAATTCATTCTCATTATATGATCTTTTATTCAGTTATTCTGTGTGGATGAAATTAGTTGTGATTTTACTGCATTTTAGAGCTTATGTATTTATACGAGGCTTCCATATATTGGAGTATACTTCGTATGAATACAGCTGGCATATCTACGTTCCTAGTCCTACGTATTTTGGGACTGGAGCGTTACATGTTTTTGTGGTGGCCCATGCAGGTCAAGATAAATTATTTTGTTACTTTACCGTACCAAGCAAGCCTGCGTATAGGATTAGAAGTCTAGGCTCTCATCCACATACTCGACCTCTTTCCTTGATTTTATCTACCGTTTGACTCATCAATTGCATCTTGCTTGCTTCCTTCCATCCCTATTCTTATCTTCCCTTCGTGCTTGCTAGAGATTGACCCTACTAGTTAGTTGTCCCAAAATACCATTAGTTTAATTCTTTAAGTTGGGTAGAATACCTTATAACCTAGCAACCCCTTTGTCCTTGCGACCTATCTTAGCAAGTCTACTTAGATTCTATAATTTAGAAGACCTTAACCCATCTAGTCAACCAAGGACTTGGACAAGAAGACTATAGGACGACGGTATAGAGACCAACACAGGATATGACTTAGAATCATTCTTCTTTCTTTCAATCTTAATCTCTCGTGCCTATGTTTTTACCATCTTGACTAATGATGCTAATGTAGCCTAGTTTTTGCAAGCTTATTCTTTTATCAGGCTTGTTTCAAGACATGTTATTGGGCATGTCCACTAACATATGGTCTAATCAGAACCGGTGCATGATGGTCTGATCAACCAAGTGCACTTTGGTTCACTTTTGTCTATTACTCTACGTGGATGGGAACATAATTAAACTTGGCCCTTACAATCTCATCCACGACTGCCTTGACAATTCGTTTAAAATTATTCGATCGTCTTTGAATCACGTATTCGTATTCGATAACGCCTCCTTCAAACTCTATATTGCTTTCGCCTTCACCTATTTTAGGAGGACGAAAGCGTTATACTAGAGGTTCCCCTAGCTATCATATCTCTTGTGACCATTCACACTCAATGTGGCTATATCTTTGTCTTAACTACTCGTCCTTTCCCTCGACCCTAAATCTACAATCTTGACTTTCTAATCACTTGAATTTAGGAGTGATTACAATCGCCTCTTAATCATATCCTCAACCTAGACTACGACCATATAAACTTCGAACCCTTCTATCTACCGTTGTGCCTTCTCACCCCCCTACGAATTCTTAATTTCGAGGACGAAATTCTTTTAAGTTGGGTAGGATATAAAATCCCTAAATTTTTACTATTTTTTATTTATTAAATTTGGTACCGATTTAAAATTTTGTATTGTACGTCACGTAATCGTATTTTTCGTCGCGCACGAAATTTTATTTTTGCTCGACGAGTGCGAATATGTGCGAGCGTACATATTTTAGAAAAATATTTTCTATCTTTTTATAGTTTCAAAATAATATACATAATAATTATTTCGTTATCGTACCCAAGTTTCCAAATTATTATTTTATTCATTATTTATAAAAAGTCTTCGTGAAAACAATTATTAATAATAAATATTATTATTCCCATATACATATATATTTCATAAAAAAATTTATATTGCAAATAATAATGTATTTTCGAAATTAATTATTATAGTAATTTTTGGAAAACATATTTTAAATTATTGAGACATTTAAATCTTGATTTAAAAATTTTGGATTTATTTAAATGGTTAAATATTTGAAATTGATTTATCTCATGGATTTTGGACTAGAAATTTAATTTGATTTAAATTAGATATTTAATTTGAAATTAGATTGGGATATAGATTGGATTTGGATTTGATTGCTTTAAATTAAATTAGAAAATATCTAATTTGGGTTTTAAATATCCTAGTCCATATCTAATTGGGAATTCCCACATCCTATAAATAGGCAGGTACTCCTCCAACCTTTTTATTATTTTCTCCACAATTTCTTCCACAAATTCCACAAGTGCAGTGCCTCGTGTCCGTGTTCGTGTCCGTGTCCGCTCCCCAAATTCTTATTCCACTATTTTTTTTACATATACATGATTCCCTCTCATGTCGACAACCCCGACACTATACAAAACCCTAATTTCCTAATCTCCAAATCCCTAATCCTAATCCTAACCATCTGCCCACGTCTGACCAACCACCATCACCGCAGCCACCTTCACCCTCGCCAACTTTCTACCACCCTCGCAAAACCCAACAACCCGACTCCCTGCACCCGATTCCTTGCCTTCTCCTCCTCTCCACACCATTACCACCGCCGTCCTTTATTTCTGTAGCCCACCTCGAACTCCTTCCCGGTGGTCGCCCAACCCGGACACAACCGCAGCAGCCACACCCAACTCCACCAGCATCCACCGTGCCACCCCGACACTGCCCCGACCCCCTGTTTCCCGACCCTGCCAACCAAAACACCACCACCGCCGCCGTAGACAACCACCCCCGGTCACCACGACCATCACCGCCATCGCCACCAATGACCACTACCACCGTCACCGGCGCCAACGCCGGCGACAATTGGAAAACCCCAAACAGCAAATAAAGGAAGAAGAAAACCTAAATTAAAATCACACCACCGCTCACCTTGCATAGTCACCGACGCCGCTGACGCCGCCGACGAGCCCCCAGAACCACCGCCCGTCGACCCTTGCCGCCGCCGTGTCTACTCCACGCGCGCGTGCACCCCAATGATCCGCCGCCTCCTGGAAACCCCAGCGCCTCCGCCCAGGCGACGTGAGCGCCGACGCGGGCGACTCGCCCCTCTCCGCCGTGCCGCTCTCGCGTCGCAGCTGCCTCTCCAAATCCGCCGACCGCCGGCCTAGCCCTAGCCAGCGCGTCCGCCTCCACTCCCAAACCCTCCGCTCCACCGCCGCTGGAGTGAGAGAGCTCCGCCGCCTCTCTCTTAGGCTCGTCTCTCCGTCTCCCGTCAACCCTCTGCCGTCGGATCTCGGTTCGACCGCCCCCTTTCCTCCATTTTTCCCCTCGCCCGCATCTCTCTCTTCCCCTCACTCTCTCTCACCCCTCTCCCTCTCTCCGTACGCCGAGATCGGACCACCGCTCGCTGACTCTCTCTCTCACCCCTCTCTCGCTCTCCGTCCCCATCTTCTTCTCTCCTCCTTCTTCTGATCCTTCCTCTTCTTATTTTTTTGTTATTCTCACAAATGAGAAGAACAGTAAACCTGGCTATTATTATTATTATAATTATTATAAAGTTTTTTTTCATTATTACTATTCAATGAGTTCTGTCGTTTTGGAAAAATGTGCATTTTATTCTTGAGAACTAATATATTACCATTATTAATGTAATTTCATTATTATTATTATTATTATTATTATTATTATTATTATTGTTATTATGATTAATATTATTAGAGTTGTTGTTGCTGTGTTAATATTTTAGGTGTTATTTTTGTGAGTTTAAATATTATTAATATTCTGGTTATATAGTAGGTAATAACAATTTGATAAATATTTTAAACATTATTTTCTTTATTATTGTTGTACTAGTACTACCCGTATTTATTTTAATTACTTTTTACTAGAATAGATAATCACTTAAAAACGAGAAAAATATATATAATTTTCTTAATCGAATATTATGAGCTATGATGTACTGTAAAATTTCTACCTATTTAAAAATTATTATTTGACAAAATTTTTGTTTTACAAATATGGATTGTAGCATTAAGTAATTTTCTATAATTATTTATCTTCTCCTAAAATATTTTGGAAAATATAGCTTTCTACCCAAATTGTATTTCTACAAACTTAAGGGTTTTCTGTGAACACAGTTCTTCATATTTTAGTATTTATCTAAACACTATTTTAAACTTGCAAAAGTATAAGTTCTCATTTATTATAGTTTTCTAAATTTCGTATATATATAAATATTTATTTATCCATTATTCTGTGATTTTTCTCCTGTCCGTATCCAAGTCCTATTGTTCCTATTCCTTCGTCCATTTCGAGACTACCTTATGTCCATCTTAACCAATTTGACCCTTCTGGACCCAATGAAACTGTCCGTGCCACCATCCGAGGTCACCGTGCATAGTTGTTGCATCGAAGTCACAAATTGTGCCACCTTGATCATCGCAGTACACCAGGCGTCCTACCAGGCAAGACACCTTGCCATTAGCTGTTTATTTATTTTTAGCTCATATTTCATGCATGTTCATTATTTTCTTTATGCAAAATAAACTGTGATATATGGCATAACCTGTTAGAACTTACTGTTCATTTTTATTCTGCTATGTATTATTTTTCTTATAAATTAAACCTAGATTTAAGGGACCACCATGTGTGTTGCATTCATTGGCCTTGACACGTTGTAACACGAAGTTGAGTGTCGCATGTAGAACACGGAAGTGCATGATTGGCTAGCCACCAGTACGTTCAAGCTGTGCGATAGGAATAACCGCTAATAGAGATTGCATGCTAGTTTGACTTAGCGGTTATAGTGGTTTGTGTTGTGGATACAATACAGTAGGCATTGGGCGGAGAGGACAATTCCTTAGCGTATGGGCTTCGATGCACTTTCCTTGTGACCCGGACTCTCCGCTGGAGATACGGGTTTGATGACCCAAGATTACTGACGGCCACTGACGATTCTGCGGAACGTCATGCTCTTCCTGATGGGGCCTCTGGTGCCCAAGGGGGACTACGCCGATCCTATTCAGCCAGGGCCTATGTGCAGGAAGGGTTGTTCTTAACTACATTTCACTTAGAACGGTTAGGCACCTTTATCCGTTAGGTACGAGTGCTTTTGGTTTGGGTACTTGTATCTGTCCGTGGCTTGGAACAATAACTTGTCGCGGATTAGTTCGTCACATCTTGTCCTTGTTTGGTTGTAGGTGTGACTTACTACTTCGATGAGAAGGTATTAAACCTTGTTGGGGTCCGGATACCATACTGGATTCTTAGCATGGAAAGATACGTCACCGTGAATTAGTTTACCATCTCCTGTCCTTGTTTGGTTGGGGGGATGGTACGCTCGTTCAGTAGGTGCGTATTGGACCATATTATAATTCGATTTACTTATTTATTTGAGCGATATTTATTCAGTTTATATGGCATGATATTATGTGTCTTGTTACGCCCCTCTGAGGACCTGGTTATCTCTCCAGGTGTGTGCTATTGTATTTCGCAGGTGCTCTAGCTTTAGCCGTGATTATCGCTACTTCTTCGAGGATGATTGTATTTGGATCGTCTTCGCTTCGCTCGCCAAACTTATTTCTTTCTCATGTATTTTTTTCTTATTTTGTTGGTAGTGGATTTGTCTCCGCCCAACATATTGTATCAAGACAAATTCATTCTCATTATATGATGTTTTATTCAGTTATTCTGTGTGGATGAAATTAGTTGTGCTTTTACTGTATTTTACAGCTTATGTATTTATACGAGGCTTCCATATATTGGAGTATACTTCGTATGAATACAGTTGGCATGTCTACGTTCCTAGTCCTACGTATTTTGGGACTGGGGCGTTACACGGGGACAGGTTCATCAAAGCTCCCGTCCTCTCGATTCACGACCTCGGCAATCTGAGATTCCTCTTGTTTTGATACCTACGAGAGGGAAGAAAAATGATTAAGATCAAAGCTAGAAGAAAGGAAGAACTAAATAGAGATGGTAGTGACTTGTTTACCTCCGACGCGGAGTCGACTTCCTCGCCTCTTTTCTTTATAGTTAGCTTGCGATGTCTGGTCGCAGCCAGTTTCCAGGAGCGAGGAATACCGCCAATAGGAGAAATCTGCCTGCTAAGCTTTCGTACAGGACTGGGTGCAACGGGCGGCTGATCTGCCACCATCTCATCTGGCAAAACAAGCGGCTGATCCGCCCCAACATCCTCCACCGGAAGGGAAGAATCATCTGCATCATGCTCGTCGCCTTCATTATCCGCACTAGTGGAATCCGATTCTGGCACTTCGACTCTATTCTTCCTCTTCCTCGTCTTGGCCCCCTGGGACCTCTCATCTAGGCCGGTACCAACAATAAAACTGGTACCCGGGTTAAAATCGACAGGGGGTTTGCTCGCCATAACATGGTACAGAGCCGCCATATACAAAATCTCTACCGACGCCTTAATAGCAGGGACCGAAAAAATGGAACGGTATGGAATGTATCATAGTAGTGCCAGGCCCTGATACCGTCAAGAAGGCTACCTTCAAAACCCAGACAAGAGCTGGCACTGTCCAGAACAAACTGGCTGTATCCAAACTGTCGGACAAACCTACTGGACAGATAAGGCTCCAGGAAAACAGCATTGCTGTTGCGATACACCAGATGAGCGGAGCGGATGTTACGCAGCCACGAAGCATCTGGCCGTCCAGAAGCTGAGGGGGCCCAATACCGTCGAGATGTACAGCCGCTATTTCCTCAGCAGTAAAACGAGGGACAGATACGAAAATGTTGTACATATCTGCTCTCTCTAGCGCCATCCTGGCAGGCGCGCATGGTCTCGTACTCCCAGGTCTCATTATGATAACGGAAGATAAAAGCGTTGTCGTCAGTTACGCCGTCTTCAGAGCCCGGTCTCATCAAAGACGGATAATGCATCAGCAGCCACCCCATCAGATAATGATAGGGAAGCTCAGTCCGTTCGAAATCATTTGTCACATCGCGAGCGATGACCTTGGACGTAAAAGTACGGAGGCCACGGTGTATGCTACATACCATAGCCGGGAGGAGATCTAGCTTGACTCCCAAAACTAACTTTACAGCGGAAAGGATAAAATTACGACTGATCCTCTCAATAGAACCAGCTCCTCCCGAGACTACGCAATTCTGCAGCCATACCATCAAGAATCCCGCCAGGAGCGCCTTCTCTGACAGCTCTTGGGTATGCTGATAAAAATGACCAAAAGAGTCGGTTTGACTTCCAAATCTGTCACTGGTGGCGGCCACCCTCCTGGCCGACGACACCAAGGCCTGTACCGCCTTCCTGGATTGAGGATGTCGGGAAGTAACTCAGCCTGAGGCACCCATCGAAAAGAGATAGCGTATCCAGTCCTTAGTGTGGGGAGCATTCCCTTCCGAACTGCTGTCCTTCTTGGCTATCTGCTAACATGTGCTATAGTGGCACAATATCTCTTGATAGATAGCCATGAAGCCTGGATACCGCTCCTCCAACTCCTCGAACTTCTCATTCGTAGGAGTGTACACCTCAAAAGCTTCGTCTCCCCAAGGAAGCTTGGAAACCGCGTGTATTTCATGGAGTGCAAGCCCCATTTACCCTACGGGTGTATAGAAGGTTCCCGTACGACGGTTATACATTTCCAGCAGAGATATAAACAATCTCTTGTTTATGGGCAAGCCCTGGCTGGTACCCCAAATTGCATGAAAAAGACCAATCTCACACAGAAAGGCCTCATACTTTCGTGAGATCCACATAGACAGATTGATCCATGAGGGAATGGGGTGTATCCAACTCGGAAGCGTCAACCGGCCAATGAGATAGGAGCCCTTCCGAGCAAGTTGGTTCAGAAAAGTGTCGGCTGCAGAAAACGTGAAATTGGGACCCGGCACATTTAAAAAAGTGCCCTGGCCAATCCCATTACATAGCAGCTAGCATGCACCTTGCCCGCACACACTGACTTCATGCTGTTGTTGTAATGGATGTCTCCCACAAACATCCCACTTCGGGTAGGAGTCAAAGACTCTTCCATCTTCCGATCCAGTGGGAGCATATTAAACCAAGATAGTGGAAAGTGACGCTCCATTTGTGGGGATACGGATCGCCATCCCATTGGAAATAAAACTCCAGTTCTCTGACACATCCAGAACATGACTGTTCTTCACAGTCAAGGCGTCTCCGAAGAAGAACGCAGGCTTCAGGTATTCTCCTTCTAATTTCCCCGAGTTCATCATAGCGTTGAGAAAATAGAAAGGCTGGTTCTTGAGGGCATTCAATCTCGCCGGAGGCTCGTCACTAGGTAACTGGTCCGCCACATACCGAATTATGGTCGTACCTATAGCCTATAGCGGCCTGGGCACAACCCACCAGGGGATCTCCAGCAGCGTTAACTGGCAAATTCACTTAGACGAAGACAAAAAAATAAGTTAAAAAAATATGAATGACTAGTGCCCTCAAGCCTATACGGCTCGGATTCAATGAAGCCTCAGGCGACCCAACTCAGAAAAAAGCTTATACAGCTCCAACTAGTGGAGATTCATGCTACAGTGACTAAACATAGTTAGGCGGCTCTGTTCAAACACAGCCTCATGAGACAGAGTTCGAATAAGTTTAAAAGGCTCATACGACAAGACGAGTTCAAGCGAGCATATGCGGTCCAAATCAAGTGAGCTTATACGGCCCCGTTAGAGACACGCTTATGCGGCTCAAATACAGATAAGTTCATACAGTCCAGTTCGAATATGCTTATGCGGTCCAAATCAAGTGAGTTTATGCTAAGCTTATGTGGCCTCGCTAGAGAAGCACTTATGCGATCACAACAACAGATCTTATGTGGCTCAGACATGGAACATACCCCATGCGGCTTGAGACGTGTATGCAGCACACAGAAAGATGACGGCTCGTGCATAAAATATGTGACGTAGCCATGATAGTCAGGGTTCCAAACTCACGCAAAAGTTCTTACCGGCAATGGCGGGGTGGACGTCGGGGTGAACTACAGGTACGACAGCTGGCAGAGGAGCTGTCGCATTTGTCGCCGCAGAAGCAGCTTTTTACCCATTGTCGTCGACGAAGACGCAGCCTTCTTACCCTTCGTCGCAATAGTCTTCTTGGGAGCCATTACTATGATCGGAGAAGGAGGACGAGGACAAGAAAGCTAGGG
The DNA here is from genome assembly GCA_029216955.1 of Iris pallida. Taxonomy (NCBI): domain Eukaryota; kingdom Viridiplantae; phylum Streptophyta; class Magnoliopsida; order Asparagales; family Iridaceae; genus Iris; species Iris pallida. The sequence continues at coordinate 39,478,485 of JANAVB010011199.1, forward strand.
CAAGAGCGAAAAGTAAAGAAAGTCTTTTTTCCCAAACACTCAGCTATTTATAGGCAGAACCCCAATGGACCGACGCATCGGTCCACGAGCAGTATAACCGACTCTTCGGTTATCAAGGCGATCTGATTATTTAAGGCTAGACTCTTGGGATCCTGCCCCAAAAAGCGGCCTTAAATCTGATAGCAAATCAAACAGCAATTAATGCAAAAAGATTTGCACACGTGGCAGGATGACGTGGCAAGGAGCTCATGCGGCCAGACAGCCTCTGCGGCCAAAGGGTCCATGCGGCTGATTGACCAATGCGGCTGAGGAGGCTATGCGGCTAGGACATCTATGCGGCCATGACATCATATGCGGCCAGAAGAGTTTATACATAGCCATGCTTCTAATTCAAAGTATTTCAATTTTGCAAATTGAAAACTTTGAAGAGGGTCTTGTAGAAGCATGGAAAAGAATAAAGAAAGATCCATGCGGCCAAGGATCCCCATGCGGCTCAGAGAGCTCATGCGGCTCAGGGATCCATGCGGCTCAAGCGTCTATGCGGCTCGAATAGTTCCATGCGGCCCAGAGAGGAGCCACGTGGCCCTCAAAAGCTCTTCCCTTTGTCTTTACTGCATTTAATGCCTTGACGGCTGACAGCTTTGACCAATGACAGCTCTGACATAAAGATGCAATAATGAATCTGTCATAATGGCAGACTCCTAGGGAAATGAAGGAAATCTCTAACACAATCCATTAAACCCCAAAAACCTTTATGCGGCCTTGACACGTGGACAGTCGCATACGGCTCAGACAGAGGCCACCCCATACGGCTCAGGTAGAGGCTACCCATGCGGCTCATGAGGACTATCTTCATGCGGCTCACTGAGAAGCTACCTATCATGCGGTCGCCTACGCTCATGCGGCTCAGATCATCTCCATGCGGTTCAAATGTTCAGAGGCCACTCCCAAGCAGCCTTGACACGTGGCCAGCCTTATGCGGCTCAGTGGGGAGCAATCCTCATACGGCTCAGATTTTCTAAGTGGCTCGCAGGTTTTGCCAGCGTCCCTACAGCTAGCAGCCTAATAATAGTGGGATACGTGGTAAGATTCGTCAACAAATCCTAACAGCCAGGTTTAGTGCCATCCTCATAATTATTGGGATCAAATCAGATCATTTGCAATCAATCAAATTGAACACGTGGCAGGCAGAACCGAGCTTGGCATAACAAATCATGAGGATTTATGGCAATCATCATTAATTGCCCACAGAGATTTGATGCAATCACATTAATTGCTCAAATCTATTACGAGCGGCCCAGATTCATTAATCCTTAACCGTCGACTTTTGAGAATGGGCAATTATTGTAAACCCTAATGATGTCCCCCACTCTTATAAATAGCAAGATGCCATTCCCTTGCAAAGCAGCAGAGAGAGAGAGAGCACACCCCCCCTCGGATCCAGAGAGTCAGAGAGAAAATATACAGAGATTGAAAGGTAGAGCATTTCTTCATCAACGCCAAGCAGTTCTTCTATAGAGCCAAGGCTGTACCCGATCGTCCAAGGAGTAAGGCAGAGCTGCTGTCGCTTTCCCGAGCCTCTATCGTCATCCTCCAGAATCTTAAATAAATAATTGTACTTAGATTACTGTGCCTAGGTTTTCGTCCCTAGGCTTTCTTTGTACAAGCGAGTTTGTATTGTGAGTCTAAGTTCAGTCCTCCTACATAAATTATTCTGTACTTTTACAATCAATGGCAAACACCTTACTCACAATGATACACAGTCTATTTTCACGTGTTGCGGGCATTGATATTTCTTTTGATGATTTTGACTCGGCCGAATACCTTGAAAATTTGGAGCCAAACTCATGGAAGAAACTTGTTGAAGCTCGCAAGTTCCAATTCCCCGATGGGTCATCCCTAGAAAGCTTTAAGGACGATTTGTGTACTCCTAACACACGTCCTCGCAAGCTTCTCGCCAAGTTTCTCAATCCTTACTTTTATAAACTTTATCGCATTATTTTTAACACGATTCTGCCCGAAGCAGGATCAACTGATGAGGTTACATACTTTGAAATCTCTGTCTTGTACCAACTCTATTTTCATGTTCCTTTTAATCTTCTACGTACCATGATGGACTAGATGATTAATGCTAGGAAGAAGCCCAGATCCTTGGTTTATGCTCTTTATCTTCATATGATCTTTCGTATCTTTCGTGTACCTCTTGATGAGTGCCAATTCCTACCTGCCCCTGCCTTCCTCTCTAAGGCACGGCGGCTTCAGGCAGCAGTTGGCTCACCTACTGCGTCTGAGCACTCTGACGATGAGCCCGACGCACCTCCTCTTGGACAGGATGCACATCCTCCTCCTGTTACTCTCGAGTCACTACAGACTATGCTACGCGATCGATTCACTTTAGAGGATGATCGCTGGACTTAGCTTGACTACCGGACCACCCTATAGATGAGTGCCATCAACAACTCCCTGTACGATATTTGGTACTCTATGTCCCGGCATCCTTCTATGCCTATTCCTATGGAGCGGGACCCTGCTCGTGATGGATACCGTATCGATAACCCTTGGGTTATCCGCTACCTGGATCCGGATGCGGCTTTCGTGGACCCTCGTCGTTCCTTCACTGATCCATCCGACGACGCTGGGCCTTCACGAGCTCGATGATGGATGTGGATTTCTACTTGTTGTTGCTGCTGAGGATCGTAGTTTATGTTTTTCTGCATTTATAGTTGATGTAGTTGTTTTTATTCTGCTCTTTGGTTGTATTAGCACTTTTATGTGACTCGTGAGACATTTTATTTTGTCGTTTATCAGTTTATGCAGTTTATTATTATTATTTTTGGTGTGCTTGCCAGTCATTATTTTTGGTTGTTTGATAAATACCAAAAGGGGGAGAAATATTTTGTTATATTCATCATCATATCATTGTGTATCTGTGCTTTGGGAAAGAATATTTGTATCAGGACAACAGGAACATAGCAATGATTACGAGGGAGCTATTGATAGCTTTGCACTGATTACGGGGGAGCTACGCAACTACTCTTTAATGTGTCCAGGTATGAATATTGAATATACAAATATCATTTTGTCAATTATCAATATGGGGGAGATTGTTGACACAAAATCATAGTAAACTAAATATTGATAAAATTGACGACATGATACTTGTAATATTTCAATACGACACATGAAGACTGAACTCGGTACAAGACGAACGATCAGCTCGCACCTGCTATGTTAAATGTTTTTAGTCTGTATTTTATACTTTTAATGAGTCTAGACATATATAAACTGAGTCATACTGAGCTAGTTGAGACTTAACCTATACCTCAAACCAAAAGCCCCACCAAATTCCAAATGGCCCATTTATCCATTGGACCAGTTCTGTGCTCTGGAGACAGAGTTCGGGCCGAACTCTGCCTCTACACAGAGTTCGGGCCGAACTCTGCCTCCACACAGAGTTCGGGCCGAACTCTGCCTCCTAAAATCTAGGACCCTAATTTTTAGGGTTGGCTGGATGCAAGTTGTCCAAGGGCCAAATTTTTGAATATTTGACCCAGAATTCTGGCCGAATTCTGCCTATCTGGTATCCTATAAATAGGACATGAATTCTCTCATTTTCATTCATCCAATCTTCTCTTCTCTTCTCTCTAAAGCCTTATACAAGCTATACCCTTCTTATCTACTAGCCACAAGCTCTCTAAGCCTCAAAGTGCTCAGTACTTTTCAGTTAGGAGTTTGTGCAAGAGTTCAAGAAGTCGCTTGGAAAATTCCAAGCATCGCCACTGCGATCTCTGTAAGAAGTTGACGTGCTCTTCTGAAGAAAAGCCATGGGGTGTAACTACTATTTCACAAATAGTGGATTTAATCCTGAGCTAGAGTTCTCAGGCCTGGACTAGTCCTCCACGAGGAAAACTAGGTTAAAATTGGCTGTGTTTGCGTATGCTTTCTCGCTCTTTACTATTTCTGCATTTACTTTGATTATTTACTGTTGGTGAAAGAGTTTAATTTTTAATTGGACATTATTGTCATAAACACTATTCACCCCCTCTAGAGTTGCCTATTTGTTCTTCATGATGGAGACTAAACAGAGGCATTTAAATGTTCTGGAAATGAGTGTAAGAATACGACAGGGCCACATGGAAAGTATTAAAGGGTTTCGCAACATGAACCCACAACCTTTTACCGGTGCAGAGAAACCCATAGAAGTACCAATTGGCTAGTGGAGACAGGGACCTTATTATAAGCATCTGAGTTGCCTCTGGAGAAGTAGACAAAGGCGGTTAAGTTGCAACTTAAATATAATGTGCATCATTGGTGGGCTACACAAGAAATGCATTTAGGCATAAATGTGTCATGGGAAGAGTTTAAGGACCTCTTCAACACCATGTTCTTCTCCATGACAGTTCGGAGGGAGTTGAGGGATCAGTTCATACGATTAGAGCATAGAAGCATGACAGTGTGTCACGACCCGCACCCTGTTTAGGGGCACGAGCACGTGGATACGTCCAGCCTATGCCGCAGTATCGGCAGTAGAATGCTGTAAAGGTCATCTAGAATATATAGAATCTAAAACACAATAATATAATATGTCATCTTCGCACGGAGGAATATAACCACAACTCAATCACATAATTCTAAGGAAGATAAATACGATGATAAAGATAAAGATAAAGATGAGATAAATAGTCTAAAATAGTGTCGAGCCACAATCACAAGTTCAGAGACCAAGACATAAAACAATATCCTAAAATAAATACTACAAGTCTCAAAGTATCAAACTGGAATGTAATCAAGACAAAATCTAGGTGAACTAGGTCACTACTGGCGGTGCGTCCTCTACGAGTACCGGGTCCACAGGCTGGTCCTGGTCGTAGGCTCCATCTATACCAAACCCGTAGTAGGTTGGGCAATCTGCATCTAAATCCTCTGAAAAACAACGAGGGTTATCCTGTCAGGATATGAGCAAGTACAAACGCTGACATCAGTTCCATGTGAATTGACAAATACTATAAAAGATAATCATAATGAAATACAAGATGGAATATCAAGACTGAAAGTAAAACGGTACAAGAGAACTGGATATCATGTCATGTGTGAGATATAAGATAAAACTAGAATATAAATAAATGGAAAGTAATATGCGGTATGATGTAAACATAAAAATAAAGTGCCATGAGATATTAGAGCGTTATGCGATCGGCTTGGGTCAAGATCAGGCTGTTCCATTTGACTGGCTATGCACAGGTAGTATAATAATGTAGGGATCAGGCTAGCCAAAATGGAAAGCTATGCACAAGTAGTATAAGGTCAGGCTACACCCTACGTGTGGTGAGGGTGGAGCTATGCACAAGTAATAAACAAGTAGGGGTAATGATCACATAACCTCTATTAACTCCCCATCCCCGAGTAGTATAATGAATCCAGACATGGCAGGTCATGACACGGGATTCGAAGAGCAAGGGGCCAGCCAACTCCAAAATTGGTGTCTATACAAGTATAAGAAATAATACTGAACAATGTACTCATATACCAGGTAAACCAGGAATGACATCTCATGACGAGATTCACGTATACTAGTCCGTGTATCCTCGTGTCGAGAATCAAGTATAACACTACAATTGAATCAGATATAGTAGATATCAAGACAATAAAAACTATCAGAGAATGTACTCGCCTGTTATTCTGAGCTGAGAAAATCGAAACTATAACCCACTCAATGAGCCACGAACGGTCAACTCGCACAACTGTCTCCTAATGCTGAAACAGACATTACCAACATTCTCAAAATGGTCAAATTAGCTAAAAACGCCTACCCATAAGTCCAATTCTGAACACAGGGGCAAAACGATAATTTCTGATCAAAATGGTATCCGCCGTTGGACCCACTTTGTACCGAAAAACGTGCCAGAATTTACGATCTCTAAAGTCATCAAACTATATGTCTACAGGTCCGATTTGACGAGATGAATCCAAAGGTATGTCCAATTTTGGATTCCGGTGGGCTGTGCACAAAATCATCCGTTGAGTGGGATTGTGGGCCCGCCAAAATGGTGTCCCGATCAACGATCTCAGAATCTGACCAAACTTGGCGTACAGGACCAGAAAAATATTTCGAGTCCAATGGTGCAAGTTTTGTCGCGATTTGATGAGTGTGCACAAAGTAATTGACAAATATTGTAAAAGGCCGATACGGTAAATGTTTTGACGGATACGCATCAAATTCGTCGCGCACACGCGACCAATTTGAATTCCGTCAATGCCCACACGACCACGAAGTCGATACGCATCTTTTGATGCTTTCGGTTCGTGACCACGTCGCCCGGATTGACGGGACGGACGGCATATTGGGACAATTTTTCTAAAAATCCACTTTTGAAAATTAGTTTTTTCTCCAACTTCACAAACCAATAACTTTCTGTACAGTGCATGAAATTTAATTCTACAAAAAGGGTTTTAAATCCCTATAGGTTGTCTACGAGTCTCTTCAAACCGATTTTGAAAATTCGCAACACGCTGGTCGTAAATCGGCCACAAAGTTGGGGTTTCGGGACAGTTTCTAAACCCAGAAAATCGAGTTTTTTCTCGATTTTGGAACTCGTTTTTTGTCGCACATGGTGCGAATCGGCACGAACTATTTGAAGAAAATTAAAGGGGTATATGTTGGGATCATACCTGACCAAGTGGTTCGTAAAACGATGGAGCGAGGAAGGAGAAATCTATTTCCGAAGTCGGCCCATCGCTGACAGTTTACGCGCGCGGGTGGGATGCTCGTTGCACTTTTTCCTGCGATGGACGGCCATGGGCTGGTCGACGGCGATGTCGGGGGCACGTTGGGTTGGAGGTGACGGCTAGGGTTTGGTTTTTCTCAAAATTCTCCTCTCTCTCTCTCACTAAATATATATACATATATACATATAATTATATACGGTTAAGGCCGTCGGGTTATAAGGAAACGGAGGGGGGCACGGGTTTAGTAGCATATGGGGCCGCTTGGTTAGCCTAGCAGCTGCTGCTGCTTTGCTTCTTGTGGCGTGAGTGTTTTTGTATGTTTGTTTTTTTTTTTCTTTTTCTTTTTCTTTTCTTTCTTTCTTTCTTTAATACTTAAGCTATTATATATATATATATATATTATATATATTATATATATATATATTATTATATATATATATATATATATATATATATATATATATTTTATATATATATATATATATATATTATATATATTAATATATATAATATTTTATATATATATATATTTTATATATATATATTTTATATATTATTTTTTATATATATAAAAATATTATATATATATATATTTTATATATAAAATATTATATATAATAAAATATATATAATATTTTTATATATATATATATTATATATATATATATATTATATAATATATATAGTATATATATATATATTTATATATATATATATATATATACTATATATATATATATATATATATATATATATATATATATAAATAATATATATATATATATATATATATATATATATATATATATATATATATATATATATATATATATATATATATGCACACACACATAAATACATGCATACATACAGACATACATACATATATACATACATACATACATCCATACACACTTATATACATACATATATTCATACATTATATTCATTTATTATAAAAATAATATTTACTAACCCCTTTTATAAATATTTCTATTTAAAAACTATTTTATTTCCTTTATATAAATAATTATATAAATAAATATATATATCATATATAAACTCCTTAGAATAATATAATCCTAAAAATCTGATTTATTTATAAATAACAACTAAGTATTTTATATTATATATATATTAAATATATTAAACTTTTATAAATAAGAACTATATCAATAAAATACCTATTTAATAATATTATAAAACACTAAAAATAATATTTAAATAATATAAAAAATTAAAAAATATTATAAATGACTATATTAGCCCTATTCAGGAAAGTGGGGGTGATAAATCTACCATCATAAAAAAATTTTGTAATCGAAATTAGAGCAAACTAGCACAATCACAGTAGCAAGAACAAAGAAAAAAAAACTCAAGGCTTGAAGAGATAAGGGTAACGCTCTCGCATCTCGTCCTCTCTCTCCCAGGTAGACTCACCTGGAGAGTGATGCCTCCATGCGACATGAACCAAAGGAATAACTTGGTTCCGAAGCACCTTCTCACGACGATCCAGAATCTCCACAGGCTACTCTGGATAGCAGAGAGTAGGCCCCACATCTAACTCGGAGTGATCAAATACGTGACTAGGGTCTGCCACGTACCGCCTCGACTGTGACACATGGAACACGTTTTGGACTCCCTCGAGCGTAGGCGACAAGTCTAGTCGATAGGCCACTGCACCGACCCTTCCAAGAATAGTAAAAGGTCCGATGAAGCGCGGACTAAGCTTTCCGCCTCGGCCAAAATGAATCGTGTCCCATGTCGGAGAAATTCTCAGGAACACCATATCGCAAACCTAGACACAAAACAAGACTCAATAAGAGACCCTAAAGCAACAATCACAAACAAGCACAAACAGAAACAAATACTAACCTCGAACTCTAACGGTCTCCGGTGGCTATCGGCCCAATGCCGTTGTCTATCCTGAGCTACCCGAAGTCTATCCCTGATCAACTTAACCTTCTCTGCTATATCCACCCCCATCTCCGGGCCAAGCAAAACTCTTTCACCGACATCGTCCCATGACAAAGGAGTGCGACATCTCCATCCGTATAGAGCCTCGAATGGCGACATCTCTATACTGGCCTGATAGCTGTTGCTGTAAGCAAACTCTACCAGGTGAAGATGGTCCTCTCAAGATTCTCCAAAATCTAACAAACAAGTACGAAGCATATCCTCGAGTGTCTGGATGGTCCTCTCCGACTGCCCGTCCGTCTGGGGGTGATACGCGGTACTAAACTTGAGCTGAGTCCCCAAGCTAGTATGCAAACTCCTTCAGAAGTGGGAAGTGAAATGACTATCCCGATCCGAGACTATGCTCACCGGAACTCCGTGCAATCTGAATATCTGTCGCACATACATCTCTGCCAGCTTCTCCGTAGATAGTCCCACCTTGAAAGGCAAAAAGTGGGCTAATTTGGTCAATCTATCAACGATGACCCAAATCGCGTCTTTCCCTCCTAAAGATCATGGAAGTCCAGATACAAAGTCTATAGTGATGTGCTCCCACTTCCACTCTAGAATGGGTAGTGGCTGAAGCAGACCACCTGGCCTCTGTCTCTCGGCTTTCACCTGCTGGCAAACTAAGCATCGAGATACGAACTGAGCTACTTCTCGCTTCATGCCATACCACCATACGTGCTCCCTCTGGTCTCTGTACATCTTGTTGGCTCCAGGATGCATAGAGTACTAAGAACGATGCTCTTCCTGAATAACCTCCTCCCAAGGCTCTCCACTCAGAACGCATAATCTAGTACCATGCCTCAGTGACCCATCTTCGGCTATAGAGAAATCGTCTACCAATCTTGCTTGCACCTGCTCCCTGATGCTCCTCAGGGCCACGTCCTCAACTGTGTTGATCTGACTCTGTCCATCAACGCAGACTGAATCTGTAAATCCCACATTTGAACCTCCATACCTAGAACGATCACCTTGATACCCAAACTATCCAGATCGGCCAATAGATGACGATATGTCGTCAAATACATAGCGACTGGATACCTGCTCAAGGCATCTGCAACTACGTTGGCCTTCCCTGGATGGTACTGCAAAGAGATGTCGAAGTCCTTCATCAGCTCAAGCTAGCACCTCTGCCTCAAGTTTAATTCCTTCTGGGTGAACACGTACTTCAAGTTCTTGTGATCCGTGAAGATCTCAACTTACTGGCACACTCTATCATGGATACTATACTACACACATGGGATGCTACCTTCTATTGACTTTCTCAAATGAATGCGGGTAAAAAAAAGTAGCATACGGGGCTCAGTTGAATGGGACACAAGTGTCATGTTGGTAGTAGGCTTAATGTGGGTCGTATCCATATTTTGGGTCAACAAGTTTGGGTCGAAAAGGTACCCCCAATTCGAGTCAGAAATTAAAAGTGACTTCGTGGGGTGAATCAAGATTGGGTCTTGTGTCAGAAAAATTGTGTGATAAAATGAAGCACAAGATGGTGTGCCTGAGTGGGACACGAAGGTCATGGGCGTAGGGTGTCTTGTCTAGATTATCAATATGAAGTTGGTTTTGAAAAAACAACTATTCTTGTGCTTCTAAATTAAAAGTCATGATAATGTGCATATGATAATCATAAATAAAAGTGGGAATGGTCAATGGCCTAAATTGATCCGAAAGTTATGCGATACAAAGATAGTACAAGAGAACGAGTTTGAGTGGGACATGGTATATCAAAATGAAGATAATCTTGTCTACTATAAACTCATAAAGGAAGTTTCCAGAGATTGACATCTCTGACGCTCCAGAAATCAAAGTCACGGAAGAACATTCGTCTATCTAGGATACTCTCTCTAAGGTGTCTACCCAAGTCTTGATGCCGTCTACACAATGCACTAACTCATCTATATGATACTTGGATGATACTTCTATACTAGGTTACTCATGTCCCTCTTCTAACTAGTCACTTAAAATGTTGGTGCCTAAACCTCTGTAACACTTGAAATACCCTGGCTATTGCTACTAGGGTACTCCTTCTATTCTGACACCCGGTGCAACTCCTACCTTAACACTCATTAATCACTCTAAGGTTTCTCATCTATATTTAATTATCAACAATCATATATAATACTTTCTAACCATACTCTAAACTATTAACACAATTACTCAAGGACACAGACCAATTGTAAATCACCAAGCCATTACACTACGAAGAACCTATAATGAAATAAGAATCTACAAGGACCTGGACTAAAGAATCGAAAGTATCCTTACTCTTAAGCTAATTAAGGCTGGAACAGAATCTATAATAATAGAGTTGAAATGATAGAGATGACATGTTAGGATCCTTCTCAAGATACAATCTGATAATCATACACGTCTGTCCTAAATCATGATACTCGGAATCCTCGCCACGCCAGTAAGCAAGGCTGCGATAAACGGTAGATTCCATAACAGGGTATGCACCTCTATAATCATGTCGTCTGGAATCCTCGCCATGCCGACTAGTATAGCTGCGAGAAATCTCAAATCTCATGACCAAGATATGTACATCCGAAGTCAGGTCTCTACGTTTTCGCCACGTCGGCCAATATAGCTGCGATAAACTCCAAGTTCCATAAACAAGTAGACGTTTACCTTCCCTATTATTCCCGTCAACATATGTTATCAGAAAGGTACCATAATTCAGGCCATAAAATTCATCTCGATATGAAAAATCAAAATCAGCGATGATCCAATAAATCAAATTCAATAACAAGGAGCAGAGATGAAGAAAAAAAAAGAGAAAATAATTTCAAGTTGACATTTAAAATAAGATTCCCAAGGGTCATCATAGGAATCTCTCAAAGTCCTAAGCAAAGAGATCAATATGGCAGATGATAAAATATCATCAAGGATGGACAATTTATTTCGAAATGCAAGGAGAGTTTGTCATGGAAATCTAAAGATTGGAATTTTCCTATTATGTGATTGAGCAACTCCTATCATAACCTAGAACCTATATCCTAACATCAGGCTCGTAATTAGTACTCTAAGTCGAGCACCCATTACGAGATCGCACTAGTTGCGACTCTGACCTGCATGGGCCACCAAAAAAATGTGTCACGACCCGTACCCTGTTTAGGGGCACGAGCACGTAGGTACGTCCAGCCTACGCCGCAGTATCGGCGGTAGAACGCTGTAAAGGTCATCTAGAATATATAGAATCTAAGACACAATAATATAATCTGCAATATCCGTACGGAGGAAAATAACCACAACTCAATCACATAATTCTAAGGAAGATAAACACGATGATAAAGATAAAGATAAAGATGAGATAACTAGTCTGAAATAGTGCCGAGCCACAATCACAAGTTCAGAGACCAAGACATAAAATAATATCCCAAAATAAATACTACAAGTCTCAAAGTATCAAACAAGAATGTAATCAAGACAAAATCTATGTGAACTAGGTCACTACTGGCGGTACGTCCTCTACGAGTACCGGGTCCACAGGCTGGTCCTGGTCGTAGGCTCCATCTATACCAAACCCGTAGTAGGTCAGGCAATCTGTATCTAAATCCTCTGGAAAACAACGGGAGTTATCCTGTCAGAATATGAGCAAGTACAAATGCCGACAGCAGTTCCATGTGAATTGACAAATACTATAAGAGACAATCATAATGAAATACAAGATGGAATATCAAGACTGAAAGTAAAACGGTACAAGAGAACTGGATATCATGTCATGTGTGAGATATAAGATAAAACTAGAATATAAATAAATGGAAAGTAATCTGCGGTATGATGTAAACATAAAAATAAAGTGCCATGAGATATTAGAGCGTTATGTGATCGGCTTGGGTCAAGATCAGGCTGTTCCATTTGACCGGCTATGCACAGGTAGTATAATAATATAGGGATCAGGCCGGCCAAAATAGAAAGCTATGCACAAGTAGTATAAGGTCAGGCTACACCCTACGTGTGGTGAGGGTGGAGCTATGCACAAATAATAAACAAGTAGGGGTAATGATCACATAACCTCTAATAACTCCCCATCCCCGAGTAGTATAATGAATCCAGACATGGCAGGTCATGACACGGGATTCGAAGAGCAAGGGGCCAGCCAACTCTAAAATTGGTGTCTATACAAGTACAAGAAATAATACCGAACAATGTACTCATATACCAGGTAAACCAGGAGTGACATCTCATGACGAGATTCACGTATACTAGTCCGTGTATCCTCGTGTCGAGAATCAAGTATAACACTACAACTGAATCAGATATAGTAGATATCATGACAATAAAAACTATCAGAGAATGTACTCGCCTGTCATTCTGAACTAAGAAAATCGAAACTATAACCCACTCAATGAGCCACGAACGGTCAACTCGCACAACTGTCTCCTAATGCTGAAACAGACATTACCAACATTCTCAGAATGGTCAAATTAGCTAAAAATGCCTACCCATAAGTCCAATTCTGAACACAGGGACAAAATAATAATTTCTGATCAAAATAGTATCCGCCGTTGGACCCACTTTGCACCGAAAAACGTGCCAAAATCTACGGTCTCTAAAGTCATCAAACTATATGTCTATAGGTCCGATTTGACGAGATGAATCCAAAGGTATGTCCAATTTTGGATTTCGGTGGGCTGTGCACAAAATCACCCGTTGAGTAGGATTGTGGGCCCGCCAAAATGGCATCCCGATCAACGGTCTCAGAATCTGACCAAACTTGGCGTACAGGACCAGAAAAATATTTCGAGTCCAATGGTGCAAGTTTTGTCACGATTTGATGAGTGTGCACAAAGTAATTGACAAATATTGCAAAAGGCCGATACGGTGAATGTTTTGACGGATACGCATCAAATTCGTCGCGCACACGCGACCAATTTGAATTTCGTCAATGCCCACACGACCACGAAGTCGATACGCACCTTTCGATGCTTTCGGTTCATGACCAAGTCTCCCGGATTGACGGGACGGACGGCGTATCGGGACAATTTTTCTAAAAATCCACTTTTGAAAATTAGTTTTTTCTCCAACTTCACAAACCAATAACTTTCTGTACAGTGCATGAACTTTAATTCTACAAAAAGGGTTTTAAATCCCAATAGGTTGTCTACAAGTCTCTTCAAACCGATTTTGAAAATTTGCAACAAGCTGGTCGTAAATCGGCTACAACGTTGGGGTTTCGGGATAGTTTCTAAACCTAGAAAATCGAGTTTTTTCTCGATTTTGGAACTCGTTTTTCGTCGCACATGGTGCGAATCGGCACGAACTATTTGAAAGGAATTAAAGGGGTATATGTTGGGATCATACCTGACCAAGTGGTTCATAAAATGACGGAGCGAGGAAGGAGAAATCTATTTCTGAAGTCGGTCCTTCGCTGACAGTTTCCGCGCGCGGGTGGGTTGCTCGTTGCACTTTTTCCGACGATGGACGGCCACGGGCTGGTCGACGGCGATATCGGGGGCACGTTGGGTTGGAGGTGACGGCTAGGGTTTGCTTTTCTCAAAATTGTCCTCTATCTCTCTCTCTCTCTATATATATATATATATATATATATATATATATATATATATATATATATATATATATATATATATATATACGGTTAGGGACGTCGAGTTATAAGGAAATGGAGGGGGGCGCGGGTTTAGTAGCATATGGGGCCGCTTGGTTAGCCTAGCAGCTGTTGCTACTTTGCTTCTTGTGGCGTGAGTGTTCTTGAATGTTTGTTTTTTTTTCTTTTCTTTCTTTCTTTAATACTTAAGCTATTATATATATATATATATATATATATATATATATATATATATATATATATATATATATATACACACACACACACACATAAATACATGCATACATACACACATACATACATATATACATACATACATCCATACACACTTATATACATACATATATTCATACATAATATTCATTTATTATAAAAATAATATTTACTAACCCCTTTTATAATATATATATATATATATATATATATATATATATATATATATATATATATATATATATATATATATATATATATATATATATATATATATATACACACACACACACATAAATACATGCATACATACACACATACATACATATATACATACATACATCCATACACACTTATATACATACATATATTCATACATAATATTCATTTATTATAAAAATAATATTTACTAACCCCTTTTATAAATATTTCTATTTAAAAACTATTTCATTTCCTTTATAAAAATAATTATATAAATAAATATATATATCATATATAAACTCCTTAGAATAATATAATCCTAAAAATCTAAATTATTTATAAATAACAACTAAGTATTTTATATTCTATATATATTAAATATATTAAACTTTTATAAATAAGAACTCTATCAATAAAATACCTATTTAATAATATTATAAAACACTAAAAATAATATTTAAATAATATAAAAAATAATAAAATATTTTAAATGACTATATTAGCCCTATTCAGGAAAGTGGGGGTGACACGGTGGACGAAGATGATACATAATTTAGTCGTTTAAGCTGCTTTGCTCCTACTCTTATCTCTATGGAAGAAGAGAAGGCGGAGATGTTTCATTCTGGGTGAATTATAAGTTACAGAGTTTAACAACGTCAGTACCTCTAACATCTTATGCTAATATCTTGAATGCAGCTAGGCATCAAGAATCAATCCTAAGGCATAAGGTAGCTTCACAAAAGAGAGGTAGAGATGGTAGTCATCAAGGACCATCAAAATGACCTAATATTTCCCAGAAGACCCTTCAAACCCAATAACAACATCATCCTTCAACTAGGGTTGTATCATCCCAGCCACAGCAACAGCCTATCCCACCCAAGCTTAAGTGTAACTATTGTAGAAAAGAGGGACACACGTGGGACCATTGTAGGAAGAGGTTAGGACTTTGTCTCCTTTGTGGATCGCTAGACCATCAAGTGTGAGAATACTCTATATCCTACACAGCACCAACTCATAAGCCAGTTTTGCAACAGCAGTCTGGAGGAGCACAACGTCAAGGACAAGGACAAGCATTTGTGGTTGTGACTCAACCACAAGACATAGGTAACTTAAATATATTTCCTTGAAGGTCTTCTATAGTTAAGGGTGCATGCTTAGTTAGTTAGTAGTATACTTTATTGATTGAATATTATTGATTAGTTTTTTTATATTTCTAGCCATTATCTCTCCGTGACTTGGTTTAAATATTATTGCTTGTAAGAGTTATGTATTTATATTATGCTATTTATGACGTTTGATTTTTTAGGACAAAAATCTTTTAAGGGAGGTAATTTGTAGCACTTGTCTCCCAATTTATTTTATTTTACTTTGGAGATTATGTATTTTTTTATTTTATTTTTACATAAAGTAGTTAGAATCAATTATTAATTAGAAATTTATTTGGGATCACAAGGGTGCGTACATAAACCTATAGGTTAAGTAAAATAAAAATGGTCATATATGGCCACTAGGGTCCCTAAATAGTTCAAAATATGTTATTTTAGAATTTTAAAATTTTCTAGATTTTTTGGAGATTTTTAGACAAATTTATCTATATTATTAATATTTTTATAGGCATCTAGGATTTACTGCGAGGACACACAAGGTTATTTTTGAGGCCAAACATTTTATTTGGGCTCTAGAACCCTAAAACAAAATTTTAGAATTTTTTACGAATTTTTAAGAATTGTTTGAAATTTATTTGGATTTAATAGGATATTTCCTAATTTTTAAATAGTTTTCTGTAATTAGAATCATATTTATCCAGTCAGCAGATGAGGAGCCCGCCTGTCAGCCGCTCAGGCCAACAAAGCGTGGCCCGCGTGTCAGTCAACGGAGCTACTGACTCAGCGATTTTTCTAATTTGGAGCCCGCGGCTCCATGAGTTGGCAGCTAAGCCGGCTCTATCCCCATTCGTCCGATTTGGGCGAGAGGCAGTAGATGCTACCACGTGTCTCGCACAGCCGCGACTTAATAACCAACAGACTCCTTTTTCCTATATATAGGTTATGATAATTCATAAACATAGAATAATTCCAGCAACTTTTGGGAGAGAGTTCAAGTAGGGTTCTTCGACTTCACACTGCGATTGCGAGGAACCCAGACTTCCATTTCATGCACTGTTTTTTTTATTAGAACCATATCAAGGTTAGTTTTATGAATATTTTTTTTGTAATTTTGAATATAAATTTTTGGATAATTATTTGAGTGTCGATTATCCAAAAAATGACATGTCACACGGTTTTTTAGATTTCGAGAGATCCCGAACTCAGATTCACGATCCGTTTGAAGTTTTGGAAAAGTGACACAGATATCTACAACGTATAATTTTACCAGAATTTCAAAAATTCATCTATTATTTTATTTTATTCGTAGAACTTTGATTTGGCCAATAATTCATCGATTTGGCCACAATTAGCCATAATGGCATTAACTTTTGACCAAATCGTGATTTTGCAGCACCGTTAATTCTGGTGCATTTGTGGCACTAAAATATAATGTTGCAGACTCAAATTTTTTAGTTCATAATGTATGACTAGTTAGTCAATGATATGCCTCGATTTGCGTGCCACAGATCCCGAATTTGGAACCGTGACTTTCTTTCGCCAAAAAATTATGTTTCATTTTTATTTCAGATTTTAATTAGGTTAAAATAGAATTTTAGATAAATGATTCCAAAATTAAAATAGAATTAATTTGGTTAACCCATTAGCCACTTTCTAGGACTTTTGGAGTGGAAATTATAGATCTAACTTGTGGCTGTCTATGTGAAGGGATAGATTGGGCTACAATGTCTTGAGTTTGTGACTTCATCATCTATCGGAGCAGGCAAGTATCACTATGACCTATGTTGCTTTATTTTTTACTACATGTTTCTTCATGTCATCTTTTCGCTATTACTTCTTTATAATTCATGTTGTCGTTGTTCTTGATTACTATTGTGCACGAGAGTTAGAATCGTTAGGGTATATATATACGTATTCATGTATTGCTTCTTATTTTTCATGTTTATTGTTTATCGTATTGCTAATGCTTTATATTATAATGAACATGTGTCGTGAGTTAGTCGGGCGGTAGAATACAACAAGGAAGCATGTGGTCAACAAATCGAATACATACTACCTATACATTGATTGCATAATATCAGTCATACACCACACATATGAGTGAAGAATATCCCAAACCGTCTACATACAGAAAGTTAGTGTTATAAAATACATAGTACACATGACTTGATCATTGTTTCTATATTGTTTATTGTTGTCTTCCATCGAGTCTATTTCATACTGTATCATGTCATAGTAGTACTCTTCTTATCATATCATGTCATGCCTATAGTTTATCTTCCGTATTATTGTTTCTTCATGCATGTATACTATACTATGTAATGTAGTGTTATGGTGATCTTGCTCCAATCCTGACTAGATAGCTATTTTTCAGCTTTAGACGATGTGATCTGTCCGGAGGTCTATGGTGAGTATGTTGGAGACAATGACATCACTAGTATACCTGATTCCAGCGCTGATGCGAATTAGCATATTTTCTTTCTTATGCATTCAAATTAGTTAGTAGTTATAGTTATGGATTTTAGTTTATTCTATTTTCGCTACCAGATTGTTCCCCAGACTATGTGGGTTGTAGTAGATTATTTGATGATTATTTTTAGTTATTTATTGAGAATATTGGATATTATTTTTAGTTATTATTGATGGCTTAGTTGTGGTTCTTATTGTGGACCATTTTTATCATAGACAACGTACTACCGTCGATGCTGCGGCGCAGGCTGGACTTCGCCACAAACTTGTATCCCAAATGTGGAAGCAGGTCGTAACACCATGCCTCATCGTGTCCAAGCTAGCTCTGCACAGAGCGTGTTGATACCTAAATTTTTACATAAACAAACTGGTGGGGTGTCAATATACAACCGTACTGGTGAGTGAGACTCCCATCCACCCATACAAAACCAACACATTCATTTACTGAGTACAACTATCATTTTTTGGTCTTTCTAATCTTGCCTCAGGATCAGTTTTAAGACATATTATTTGTCTTCATTGTGTCGCAATAACTTGGTCGTGCCATATAATCCATTCATGTTCCAACATCAAGGTCGTGCCTTGCAACAAAGTGAATCATACTCTTATTTCCCCTTTCAAACGAGTCAAACATGAACTTGTAAACTTGTGTCACTGACTCAAATACCCGATGCTACATCTCGTACTGAAGCATATGTCTCTGCTATAGCCAAATCTTAGGCTTCACAAAAGTTGTGATGCAAACCGTACATACTTTTTTTTTACTCATCCATGTCATCCTTACACTTTTTGTGACTCAACTGACACCATGCATGCGGATTGCCGCTTAGCTCTCTGACTCATTTAGATGAAAGATCATGCCCCCAGGCCTATCTGGACATTATAGCTTGGCGCAGACAAGGTCGATCGGCACGGGTAGCAAGCCCCATCGAAAGCCTTGAATCATCTGAGCTGTACAATCTAGCTTAGCTATCTAGCTTTCCTTCTAGGACGAATTGGTCTGTGGCCTCCAGGTTGCCGTTAGAGAATGTGAAACCTTGTCGACAAGTTGTCCAATTATCATGCAATGATACCTACCTAACTCACCATATGACTCAAACCAGTGTTCTTTCTTGCTTTTCTTTCTAAACCTCTATGCAGCTGCCAAACTAGACTCCTTTGGTGACCTGCAGTCCCGAGAAATTTTAATATTTTGATACCCTTCTGGCTCAAACTTAAGAACAACTATTTTTATAGCACACTTGCTCAACTTGAACAAGTCTTGTTCCTTGAGTGCCTTAACCTGTGCCATAAATCGTATGACCCGCATTAAAATCGTGGGGCGCACATGCTATGGTGAGCAATGCGACCGTAGGAACATCTAGACTATCGCCGCAAGTTGATAATCTATATGCCAGTATTAATATGACCTACTTTGCCCAAGTCATTTCATCTTTACCCAAGCCATGGGATCGAATGACCAAGTGCCAACTTTGAAAGCCATCATGGAGTGATATTTAAGCTACAACTTAACCATTCCATGTTCTATACATATTTAACACAATAATATTATTCCCTTCGCTATGTGGATTCACCTCTTTTATTAGCATACCTACTCAATGCAATTGAAAACATCTATTTGTTTATTGTGAAGGCCAAGGTGCGACAAGTTCATCGAAGCCAACCACCCGAACGAGGAATTGCCTCGACTGAACGGGACTTCGAGCAAGCCATTGCATAGCCAAGTCAAAACGATGTTGCATTTCGATTCCTCCGGTTGAACTAAGCAGGACAGAGAATCACATAATACACCACTCAGAATAAGTTTTGTCCTCTAAACTTACTGAGTACACACTCATCGACTTATCACTTATTACTCAACTCGAATTCATCTAGCGTACACTATAATCTCTCGAACCCACTTCCTATATATTTCATCCATCAAAGTCGTACTCTGCGCCTAGACCAAATTTTATCGTAAAACTATATCATTCAAATCATTCTGACTAAATTCCCAACTTAACCAACATTTCATCCGTCTGAATTCACACTATGTTCATATGGACTGCACTACTCAAACATGGGGTAACTTATACTGGTCGCACACACAGGCAACTTAACTCTAGGGCAAACCCACCACTACAACGAAATACCTTTTTATGACGGCTAAAAATCGTCATAAATAATATTTTATAACGCTTTTTTGGAAGCCATCAAACGTTATAAAAACCAGTGTTATAAATGTATTTGAAAGTGTTATAAATGTTCTCTTTATATATCACACTTTTTTTTTTCTTCTGAAAACCTTATAAATAAGACAACCATATATAACACTTTATTTCGAAAGTGTTATAAATAAATATCATATATATATATATATATATATATATATATATATATATATATATATATAATACTTATTTTCAAGGCGTTATAAATAAGAAATCTATATATAACGCATTTTAAATGTAATGCACACACACATATCAATCACTTGTGAAAGCGTTATAAAAAGCAATGGTCAATATTGTCTTATTCCAAACATTCATTTCGAACCAGACGACATAAATTATTAAATTTAAGGATTATTTTGTATAAGGGTACCAAGTTTTTGATATAATTAGACTTTGGGTACTGGGTTTGTCCGTTTTAGACATTGGATACTCGAATTTTTTTAGTGACACATTTTGGTGACAAAAGTGGACTTTCAGTGACGAAATAAGACTTTTAACGACGAATGTTCGTCACTAAAATGTGTCACTAAAAAATTACAGTACCCAAAGTCTAAAACGGACAAACCCAGTACCCAAAGTCTAATTATATCAAAAACATGGTACCCTTATACAAAATAACCCTAAATTTAACAAACATTTGAAACATCTTTTCAAATTAAATGTTCTAGAAGTACATAATATCACCATTCTAATTACAATTTTCCAAAATATATCTAAGTACATGTAATGTTTAGCTAATCTAACTTTAGAAAAGACCAGTGAACTCATCCATCTCATCATCTTCTGGGTATCTACCTTCTCTAATGTAGTTCCTGGCCTTTTGTACTTGCTTAACAAATCTTTTCACAGTCACCTGCAAAGACAAGTAACACAATTTGCCAAACAACAAAAGACCAACTATAAACAGTGAATAAAAAATGAACCAATTTGGCCGACAAAATAGGACGTATAGGTATGAAAACATGTTTCTTTTCTTGACTAATTTCTGATTACATATAACAGGAACAAAAGTATAAAATTATTCAACATGACGTGTGGTTTCTATTAATGAATTCTAATGGAAAAGATCACTTTGAAATAAATGGAAGAATGAATAATTGACATAAAGAAATGATCAAAAAATGCATCTCTGCCAAAAACTCACGCTTTCCTAGATGAGACTATTAAACATAAGGTAATAACAATGACAAAATTTCTTATATCGCTCTATTAATGACTTGAAAGTTGAATATAAATTACCAGCTAAAGCATCATATACTCAAAGAGAGGCATTATTTTGAGCTGAACCTGCTACTTCAAGTAATAACTTGACCTAACCAACAATATCAAGAAAATGCTTCAAATAAAGTTGAAAGGACAAAAAGATATGTGATACTTTAATAAGGTAAATTCAAAAAATGGCTGAACCTGCTTTCCTATTTAATCCCTAACAACCATTCTAGGAAACGACTGAACCTGCACCGTCTCATGTTAGTCCCAACAAAGTGTTCTAATACAAAGGTAAAAGCAAAATGTTATTCCTTTGCTAATAGAAAATCAACAAACAACCAGAGGATGTACCAACTTAGAGAGCGACTCAAGTGTAAGTGCACATGAAAGTAGATTGGAACATGCATGTCTCTAAAATAAAACATTCGACTCCCTGCATGAAAAATGTCACTAACTGAATTTGGTTAAGAGCTATAACACTTCATAACATCATTTGACCCGTTTACAGCATATAAATGTTCTTATTGTATAATATAGTGTATGCTATAATAAGAAATTGTTAGTGTTCTAACAAACATATGACACTGGATTGCAAACAATAATATCAATAAGTTATTGGATTTTGATGAGATTACAGGGGTAACACATCAAATTCATTTCACTATACACTTTAGAGTAGGAGGTTGTGAAGGAAGACATGAACATAACGTCAACGATAAAGAATATTTTTAGAAATATAGAAGGAAGGTCATGCTTCTGAGAATGCAACGTAGGTGTAGTTTGGGTATACGAGCAACATAAAAATAGTATAAATAAATCTGTTAAATCATTTCTCTAGTATATTAGTTTTTTTATTATAGAAATGTCAACAACCAATATTCAGATTGTGATATGCAGATTATGCAACCTACTTTGCTCCATGCATTGAGAAGGTTGGATTTCCCAACGTTTAAATTAGTTTCAGCATATTTAGAGATCTGAACCAGACATCTGATACGGCAAAATAGATGATACTAGCAAAGAAGTGCCACTTCTTTCTTTCCAAGAATCAATGAGTCAAATAAATTAGACACTGAAGGAACCAATAATGTCCATCTTGCATACGCTCAATAAAGCAAATGCATGCACTACAAACTGAGCCTCTTAAGAGCTTTATTTAGAAATTCATTTAGATTAGAGAATGATATAGAATACTAACACATCTCTAGGAACGTAATAGAACCTTCATAGTTACATGAAGTCAAGTTTCCTAGAGATTTCATCTAAAAGTCCTTATGCAGAACTTGAAAAATTATATATTAAAGCATTATAGTACAATCTTACTTCCAATAATCTCAACTACTCTACTGATTAAACAAAATATACATAGGAATATAACATGAATTCTGATCGCTTGCCTCAGTGTCACAACTCTAAAGTAATATCTATTACTTTCATATATTGACTTGATAGTACTAGATATCATAATGTTGCCCCTTTTTTTCCTCCTATTCATGTATTAAATTTAGTATATCTTGCAAAGTTTTTTTAATTTTTGATAGACAAAGGCGGAGGCATACAGGATCCAAAGTTCTTTTGAACCCAATTGTGCAAGTACCATCCGACCAAAAACTATTCTAGTTACAGACCAAAACCTATTATAATTACAAGCCTTCCATGAAGAGAAAATAATATAACTTTCCTTTTTAGCTTCTAACTATGAATACACCAAAAATCTGTAATGTGTTGTGCTTAATACATATCGGTTATGTATCAAGAACTCTACAATACACTAAGACACAATAGAATAGATGTCATGTCAGTGTCTTGTGCCCTTACCACTTTGTTTTGTATCTAAATGTGTCCATGCAGCATAACTCTTTACTTTATTTTATCAACAAGGGCATGAGTTTACAAAACAAACTCATATAACTAAAATTATTGATTGCAGACAATTATATAAGTGTTACTGAAACAAAGAAAGACTTAAATGTAAGCAAAAAACAATCTCATACAACTCAGGAAAAAAAACTTCCAAGAATACCATTGAGAGAAGAACTAGTATCATTTGTATATGAGACATTGAAAGTGTACTTACATATTCCCATATCAACTGAGGAAAGTTTTTCGAGGTATTGCTAATTTGCAAGAATGGCATTGAGAGAAGAACTAGTATCATGTCAGCTTTCTTGAGGGTCAGGGAATCGTTTACGTCATCATCTATCATGCCATAGATGTGCTTTCGGTCTTGGAGGCAGTTCATAATCTCGTACTTGTGCTCTACAACAGATTTTAGTAAAAATTGACATTTACTAAACAAGTCCCGATCTCGACATAATTTGGTAGCCATAACTGACCCGAAGGGTATTGTGGCTTACCTAGAAATACTACGGTGATGCCATTGGCCTTCTCGATAAGCTCATAGACAAGAATGCTGATGATATCGGTGTTCTTATCGACCTTGTCGCCAAGGAGAGCAGTAGAAGGATACATGTTGGTCCCCATGCCCAATATGTAGCCGATCGTGATCTGATCTTTGGTGGTCATCTTGATGTTGACACCGAGATGGAGAATACGCAATCTCTATATTGTTGTGCCTCGGGGGGTCGAACAGGGTAAGAAGCCCAGGAACTGCCACGGTGCTCCAATACTCTCCTTGCTCTTCTCGAGCACCTCCTGCTTGGCGACACCCAACAACCGGAGGCTCTTGTCGCAAACTTATTAATGCTTTTCTCCATGGGTTTGAACAAAAGAAAATGCACCTGTTCAATATTGGCATAAGCCTACAAGTATATTATAGTTATGAACACAATCAGAAGAACTCGACACAAAAATATGTAGTTAAGCAAGGATCAACCAACCTCCTCGAGATTGCCTGGCATGTCGGTGATGGATGCGTCGATAACATCTTGATTCTCGACTCGAGAAGTGCTCGTTGCATAGAGAACAAGCAAATCGTTGTCCACGTCCCTCGTGAACACCTGGTGGCAAAGAATGTTAAGAAAGTATAAAGATGAACAAGTTTTGGGCCACCAAACCCTAACCTTAAATTCTTTGCTTAGCAAACAAAAAAGAAACTTCCAAAATAAAGAAAGCCTTATCCCTATTTTTCGGCTACCAAACCGTAACCTTAATTTTTTTGACAAAGAAAATTGAGGAGCACAAGAAACCATTCCTGTGAGGATCCATCGGCGATGAGCTTTCCAGTGAGGATCCTTCAGCGTCGAGCTTTTCGGTGAGGATGGACGGAGGGGGAGAGCTCTATTGGGCTCTAAGGGGCGAGGAGGAGGAGGAGAAGGGGAGGGGAGGAAAAGAGTAAAAGTGAAAAGGGGGAAGAGAAATGGCTGAGTTTAGGTATTTTCTTCCTTTTTGACGGGAAATGAAAAAGAGAGAGGGGGAGTGAAAAAAGAGAGCGGACTTGAGTAAAAGTTTTTGGACCTTTCATAACGTTTATATTTATAACTGTTATGTACATATAAACTATACATAACGTTTATAAGTATAAAATGTTATAATAGGCCAAAAAGTAGTCCAATTCTTCATATTAAGTGGGAGTTATGAAATTTTATAACGCTTATGTATAAATCTTTATAATAACCTTTTTGTAAGCATTATAAAAAGGCATTTTTCTTGTAGTGATATCACTGAAGTCAGGATGGTGCATTAATTCAAGACATTTATTGAGTTTGTATTTTTATATTTAGTTAAGTCTAGGAAATTATGTGAGTCGAGTCTTACTTGGCAAACAGAGATTCTGAATTCCTCTACTCAGTCCACGTCAAAATTGTCCAAAGCCCAATCTAAACAGTCCACACAAAAAAATCAAAAAGCCCATAAAACCAAAATCAACATTCTGGAATGAGGCGTACCGAACTCTGGCCGAACTCGGTCTCAAATCGAACTCTGGCCGAATTCGGGTAGCCAAATTTGGTCTTCCACCTGACCAGGAACTCAACGCTCGATTTTTTGAACATTGGAGGACAGAACTCAGGCGGAACTCTGCTTCTGATATACTTATAAATAGAGTATTATTTCTCCATTTCCAAATAACTCAATCATTCAATCATCATTCGTTTATTCTTCTCTTTCATATCTCATTTCAACTAAGTGCTTTACAATCTTTTGATCTAAAATACAACAGTTTCTCAATCCATGCGTGCCAAGTTCGAGTCGATTAGAAGTCGAGTTGTACAAACTTATAAAGTTCTAAGTTCATTTTAAAGCAGTCTAGAAGTCGTTGTGCTCTTCGGATAAAAGCATAAGTTGTAAAGAAGTTGCAAGTCTTCGAATAGAAGTTTGTGTTTTCACGAGATAGTGGATTTAACATCGAACAAGAGTTCTCGAGACTGGATTAGTCCTCTCAGAGGGAGACCAGTATAAAATCTCGGTGTTATTTTTTTCTCTTTACTTTACTTACTTGCAACTTATTTATTATTTTGCACTTTACTTGCATAATATAGCCATAAACTTTTTTAGTTGATAATTATTGACACGAACTATATTCACCCCCCATAGTTTTCCTCAGTTGGTAACCGTGCAGGTTCTCTATTATAGGATTTAAATCCTAAGAGTTATACACATGGCAACTGTGAAATCTATCTTCATGGGTGAAGGCCAATCCACAAATATACCTCCTCTATTGGATGGAACCAACTACACATACTGAAAACCATATATGGCTTTTTATCTCAGATCAATAGACTTCAACCGCTGGTCAATAGTGGAAGATGGCTACAAAAAGCCCTCTAGAATTGTTGTTGATGGCAATCTTGTTAAAATGTCTAAAGACAAATACACTGATCTAGAGAAGAAGCAATCTAGTCTTGATGCTACAGCAGTAAATGCCTTATTCTGTGCTTTAGATAGTATTAGGTGTAATACGGTATTTATATGAGATCTGGAAACTTCTTGAGGTAACTCATGAAGGTACTTCATATGTGAAGGAATCTAAGATCAATAGACTCACTCCGGAGTATGAAGCTTTTAGAATGAATCCAAATAAGACCACCACACAGATGTTTACACGATTTATTGACATTATTAATCCTCTTGCTTCTCTTTGTAAGGTAAATAGCAATCATTAAAAGATCTGAAAAGTGCTAAGGGGACTCACGAAGAACTGGAATCTAAAATCAACCACGACTATTAAAGGAAATGACCTTAGAACTATGCCAATAGATACTCTTACGGGGAAACTAATGACACATGAGTGAAACCTTATAGAGTTTAAAGAATCAACTCCTAAAGAGAAGACTATCACATTCAAGGCGCAACACAAGAAGGTCTCAAAAGACGAAACTGAAGACGATAACTCAAATAATAAGGAACAAGCTCTAATGATCAAAACAATTAAGAGATTATTGATATTTATCCAAAACAAGAAGAGTCATTATGACAACAATGATGAAGATCCAATATGCTATGGTTGCAAGAAAACTGGATATATAAAGAAAGATTGCCCAACTACAAAGAAGGTAAACGGGTATGAACGTCCAAGAAAAAGACCGTCTTCAAGAAAATATACAAACACAAGCATATGGCATGAAAGTGAAACAAGTGATTCCGAAGAGGAAGAAGAGACTCGAGACGCTGCAAACATATGCTTGATTGCACTTACAGACAAGGTAATAACTAATCCCTTATATGAAGAATTTTCTTTTGATGAAATGTCTGATGCCTTTAGTGATCATCTTGATAAGCATAAAAAGGTCTTAGATAAATACAAGCATGATAGGAAGGAAATCAAGGAGTATAAACTTGAGAATAAGAGATTATCTTCTTTATTGAATGAGATAAAGGAAACACCTTCTTCTAGTGACACGGAAAACACATCTGCACTAAAACTGAGACTGCATGATGCTTTAGAGAATGTTGAAAACATAACCAAAGGAAATGCAAAACTCAATGATATGTATGAGGCAGAGAAGAAAAAGTATAATCTAGCTTCATAAAGAGTAGATTCACGCACGGCTAGATATCAAGAAATGTATGACACCTCTAAAACGTTAGAGATTAGATTAGGAAAACAGGTAATGCAACCTACTATCCAATCTAACAAAAGTCACAATGTCATACACTGCTAAAGAAAGCTAGCAAAACAAATGTTACACACAATCATGCATTCTTTTATATAGATATCCACAAAAAATACAGCATAAATATTCTCACTCTACTACTTACACTTCTACACCGAATACTAGCACTTATGTAACTTATCACTATTGTCGTCAACAAGGACACATTTCACAATAGTGCAAAGCTAGAAGACTAGTAGATATGAATATGCTTATATGGGTACCAAAAAGCTAACATCAGAGGACCCCAATGAAAGTTGGTACCAAAGGTCACATCTTCAACTTGTGTTGTAGGTGGGCCAACCCTCTCATGCTAGGAGCAAATGGATTCTTGATAGTAGTTGCTCGAGGCATATGACTGGTGATGCCAATCTGTTTCAACGCTATCGATGAAGAAAGAAGGATACGTCTCCTTCGACAATAATATGAAAGACAGTTGCCTGTGTTCCAAAATAAACTCAATGAGGAGGGACATAACCAGCTCTTAAAGAATCTGATAAGAGGTCAAACGAATATAACATTCAAGAAAGATATGGTATGTACTGACTGTGAAAAGAATAAAGCAACCAAATCTTCCTTTAAATCCATAAATATTGTAAGTACCTCTAGACTACTTCAATTAATGCATATGAATTTGTTTGGACTCAGTCGAATGGCCAGTATTGGCGGGAAGCTATAAGCATTTGTAATTTTTGATAATTTTTTAAGATATACATGGGTTTATTTTCTTTCAAATAAAAATGAGGCATTTTTGAATTTATTTTCTTAAGTAAAAATGTTCAAATCGAAAAAAACTTTATGATTTCTCGAATCTGAAGTGATCATGGTAGCGAATTCGAAAATGATGATTTCAAAACATTTTTTTAATTCAAATGGTTATTCTCATGAGTTTTTGTGTTCTAGAACTCCTCAAAGAAATGGTATTGTGGAGCGGAAGAATAGTACTCTTGGTGATATGGCCAGGGTCATGCTAAATCAATTTTCTTCTAAAATATTTTTGGGTAGAAGTAGTACAGCGTGCCATGTTTTGAATAATATTACGATTCGACCTATCTCGAAGGAGACCCTTTATGAACTTTGGTTCGGAATCTTCATCTATTTTGTACATTATAGTTTTGTTTGTAGATGCTTTATCTTAAATACTAAGAAAAACTTAGGTAAATTTGATTTTAAAGATGATGAAGGTATTTTTCTTGGATATGCGGCTAAAAGTAAAGGTTATAGAGTCTTCAACAAGAAATCTATGGTTGTTGAAGAATCTATTAACGTTACTTTTGATGAGGTTAATAATAAAATTCTTAGTGAAAGTGATGACAAAGACGTCAATGCACCATCCAACAAAGCACCTGAAGATACTACTGGCAAAAGTTATCTAGAAAGTCTGCCAAAGAATATGAGGTTTATGGCAGATCATCCAGAAGACTTGGTCATAGGTGAGATATCAAAAGGAGTAAGTACTCATTCTGCAACTAGAGAGGTCATTGAAAAATGTATCTTTTATTTCTCATAGAACCTAAGAATGTAGAAGAAGCATTTTTTGATGAGTTTTGGATTTTTGCTATGCAAGAGAAACTCAATCAATTCGAGAGAAACCATATCTGCAAATTAGTTCATAGACCTAATGGTTCCTCTATAATTGGTACCAGATGGGTGTTCTGAAATAAACTCAATGAGGATGGATAAGTCACATGTGACAAAGCTCGTCTCGTAGCTCTAGGCTATAATCAAGAGGAAGGCATCGATTACAATGAGACATATGCTCATGTCGTGAGACTTAGAGTATATTCAAATGCTTTGTGCTTTTGCAAACTTTCATGATTTCAAATTATTTCAAATGGATGTAAAAAGTGCTTTTTTAAATGGTTTTATAAAAGAAGAAGTTTTTGTTGCTCAACCCCCTAGTTTAGAAGATTTCAAATTTCTAAAGCATGTTTTCAAATTACAAAAGGCTCTGTATGGACTTAAACAAGCTCCACGAGATTTGTATGATCATCTTAGCTCCTTTCTAATGGAAAATAATTTTTCAAAAGGAAAAGTTGACATAATACTGTTTATGAAAACACAAGATGACAATTTTATTAGTGTAAATTTATGTTGATAATATTATATTCGGTTCTACTAATAAAAAAAATGTGCAAAGAGTTTGCTAAGTGCATGCAAAGTGAATTTGAAATGAGAATGATTGGAGAACTCAACTTCTTTCTTTGATTGCAAACAAGGCAAAATTTACAAGAAATATTCATCAATCAAGAAAAAAATACACAAAAGAATTGATGAAGAAATTTGATCTCGATAATGTCAAATCAATCGGCACTCCAATAGCTACTTCAAGAAAGATTGATCTAGAACGGTTGACCAATGTAAGTATCAAGGTATGATAGTAGTTTATTTTATTTGACTGTTAGTCATATCGATATCATCTTTAGCATTTGTCTGTGTGCTAGATATCAAGCTAATCCTAAAAAAATTGCACTTGTGCACAGTTAAGCGTATATTTTGATACCTTAAAGGTATTTCTTTAGTAGGTCTATGGTATCTCAAAACAACATCTTTTGATATAATCGGTTATTCAGATGCTAATTTTGCTGGATGCATGGTCGACCGAAAAATTACAAGTGATACTTATCATTTCTTTGGAAAAGCATTAATCTCTTGGTTTAGTAAGAAGTAAAATTTTGTCACATTATCAACCACCGAAGCTGAGTATATCACAGCAGGACATTATTATGCTCAGCTTTTGTGGATGAAACAAACTTTTGAAGATTATAATCTAAGTTACACAAATTTTCCTATTTATTGTGATAACTCTAGTGCTATTAACTTGACGAAGAACCCAATATGTCACTCACGCACTAAAACATAGAGATACGTCATCAGTTTCTACGAGATCACCAACAACACAAGATATTTGATTAGAGGTTATTGACATTGAATATCAACTTGCGAACATCTTTATAAAACTACTACCTGAGGATCGTTTCAACTTCCTTCATCGAAAATTAGAAATTTTGGATATCAGTATTCTTTGATGATTATAATTGTATCTAATCCTCTCTCAAATCAATAGTTATCAATTAAACTTGTTTTTGGGTACAAACTTGTTTTTTGATTAATGATTTATTGGAGAACTAATATATAATTTATTTATCAAACAATATTGGTTCTCAAAATTCTATTTATTTAACTATCAAATTATTTTTTTTCTTAATTCTGAAAACCCTAAGTAATTAAATTCGGGCCGAACTCAGTCTTGACCTAACTCGGACTGAACTTGGTCACCTAAGCTCCATAATAGGAATAAATCTCACCCATTCATTGATTTTACACGGGATAAAACCCTGCTTTTACGTAGCAGCCCCCTTTTTTCTGTTGTGCACCCCTAAAAATCTCCTCCTTCATATTCCTTCTTCTCCTCTCTATCTCAACAGGAAATACTAGGTTCTAGATTTCCTAATCTTGGTGGATTCTTGGAGTTCTCTTCAAAGGATTTGAAATTCTTTTGAGTTTCTATACTCTTTCTCCATCTTTGAAGGTATAATCTTTCCACTCATCCACTTTTTTATGGCAGCCAAAAATTTCTCTAAGAAGAAGAAAAGAACCGATGAGGCTTCCACTTCAAATTCTCCAGCCGAGGATGTTCCTAGATCTTTATCCAGTCCATATCTTCCTAATGAAGTTGATTTTGATGGATTCTTGTTTATATCTTTACAATCTTCCGCTGATTGGTTCGAATATTTTTGTGGTCGAAATATATGCATTGGTGCTCCAATTAATTTTACTATATTTGATGCGTTGCAACATATATTTGTTGATCTTTATCTTGATGAATTTGTATTAACACAAAATTATGTTTATTTAAATACAATTTTATTGTAATCTCACTATGATGATCGTAAAATTTACTCTCGTGTCTGTGGGATTCATATTGAATTTGACGACAGGGATCTTGCAAAAATTCTCAACCTCTCATATCCTTTTGGAGATGGCTTGGTTGACGCCCATCAATTTCAATATGTTAATGACGTGACACTGGTATGTTTTAAGGACACCATGTGTGATCCAAACTATTGTCCTCCCAGTGCACTTTGTGCTCGCTATCTGAACTAGCATTTCTATGAACTTTGTCGTATTGTCTTCGTATTACCTAAGACTAGTTCATCTGATGAAGTCAATTATTTAGAAATTATTTCTCTTTATCATTTGTATTGTACCATCCCACTTAACTTTCTTCGTATGATGATGAATTGTATGATTCGTGCAAGGAAACGAGGACGAAATCATCTATTTATTATATATCTACCTATGATACTCTATGCCTTTGGCATTCCTCTCGATGACTGTCATTTCATCGATGGCCCTCCTTTCCAGAAAATGGCTCGTAGGACTACTCTTGTACCTCCACCACCTCTCTAGGCTCCAGACTCTGATGATGATGTTCAGCCTCCTGCTGCTTTGGACTCGATCTAGAATATGTTGCGAGATAGATTCCGTTTGGATGATGCTCATTTTCGGGAGATTGACTATCATTCTACTTTCCATGCCCATGGTTTTGGGAACTCTATATCAGATATTCAGTACTATAGCCTACGCTCCTCCTGGTGGATCTATTCCACATGTTCATCATCCACATAGAGCTGGACACTGTATGGATGATCCAGCGATTCAACGATACTTCGATCCATCGGTGGCTTACTATGATCTTGACGCATCGTTGATACTACATCTTCTGATGATGCTTCATCTTTCTAGTTTATTTTGATTAGCTACTCAGTTAGATGTTTTACTTAGTTCATCCTGGAGACTAATATTCTAGTTTGATTTTATGCACTTTATATTTTCTGTTTATTAGTGAAGCACTTTCTGCTTATTAGTTATACTTTTATTATGCACTTTGTGATATTTTCTTTTCTGCACTTTTGATTTTGTTCTGTGGTGGCTCTTGTTCCTATCTATTCTATATTGCAATAATGTTGATAGATTTATTATTCTTATTCATTCTTTACTGCGGTATTGTATCTCTCTTGTATGATTTGTTGTTTCGAGGAAACTTGTCCACGATTTGATCTAATGACAACGGAGGAGAGATATACGCACAATATTACAAGTGAGCTATTTGAACTACTTGGAACTACTTGGAACATTCTTTAGCTAACATTATTTAGCTATTTGGAGCATAGAACATTCTTTGGCTTATTTCAACAATGTGTTTCAACAATGTGCCCATGTATGAATATTAGCATATTTATCATTGTTTGTCACTTATCAAATTGGGTGAGATTATTGAACCAAACTGGTCACAACGAACCTTATTTTGATAATCGACTAAACAATAATTAATATAATTCAATATGGCACATACAAATACTAGTCAACTGCACTACTACATCACTGAAGTCAGGACGGTGCATTAATTTATGACAGTTATTAAGTACGTATTTTATAATTATTTAAGTCCAGGAAATAATATAAGTCAAGTCTTATTTGGCAAACAAAGATTCTGAATTCCTCTACTCAGTCCACTTTAAAACTGTCCAAAGCCCAATCCAAACAGTCCACCAAAAACAAATCAAAAAGCCCTCAAAACCAAAATCAACATTCTAGAATGAGGCCAACCGAAATCTGGACGAACTCGATCTCAAATCAAACTCTGGCCGAACTTGGTTAGCCAAATTTGGTCTTCCATCTGACTAGGAACTCAACGTTCAATTTTTTGAACGTTGGATGACAGAAGTGGGGCCGAACTTTGCTTCCCAGATTCCTATAAATAGAGTACCATTTCTCCATTTCCAAATAACTCAATCATTTAATCACTCACTAATTCATTCTTCTCTTTCATATCTCATTTCATCTGAGTGCTTTATAATCTTCTGATCTACAAAACAACAACTTCTTAATCCCCGCGTGCCAAGTTCGAGTCGATTAGAAGTTGTTTGAGTTATACAAACTTGGAAAGTTCCAAGGTCATTTCGTAAAAGTCTAGAAGTCATTGTGCTCTTCGAATGAAAGCACAAGTTACAAGTCTTCGGATAAAAGTTGTATTTTCATAAGATAGTGAATTTAACATCGATCAAGAGTTCTCGAGACTGGATTAGTCATCTCAGAGGGAGACTAGTATAAAATCTCGGTATTATCTATTTTATCTCTCTAATTTACTTTATTTACTTATAAGTGATTTATTATTCTGTAGTTTACTTGGATAGTATAGCCATAAACTTTTTTAGTTGATAATTATTGACATGAACTATATTCACCCCCCTATAGTTGTCCTTAATCTCAAGGTTTAATGTTTTATACCAGGTATAATATAAGTAAACATGCAACAGTTCTACGATTTACATTTCTATGAAAAATATATATATATATATTGTGACTTCGCAACTATATCCTAGCATTTCATGTTATCGGTATCGTTGATTGATTGAAGAGAACATAGTCAAGGTAAGAAAGGTCAAGCCACTCACTGTTGGAGAATTGGCCGCAAGAAAGGTCTTTAGAACACTATGTGTCACCTACATGACCGCCTGCAATCATATAAGTAGAGGATTAATACTAGTTCCATTCTCCCATAATTTGATATAAAGTATGAAGTTTGATCAATCAATACCGATAGTATTTCTTAACCGCACTCCTTATGAACGGTGAATGGGATACGATATTGGGGCAGGATACTACATACAGGAGCAGATAAGTTCTTTACAGAAAAACTCCTCTTATGTACTTGTGCAATTATCAGAGGTTAAGAAGGCTTTAAAGAATTGATAGGTGATCAAAGTGAAGCAGATAGAAGATGTACTCATGTCACGACCCGCACCCTGATTAGGGGTACGAGTACGTGGTTACGTCCAGTCTACACCTCAGAATCGACGGTAGAACGCTGTATATAGGGTCTATAAATACTACGACTAAAACAGATAAAGGTACCTGTATAGTATATACTCTCCGAATGGAGGTGACATAGCAATACAGTCTCAATCACAAATACAAAACTAAGGTAGATAGCATGGAAAGGAAAATACGAATGATGAGAACAGGAAATAAGTCTAAGATCCACACAAGTCCAGAGCTATACACAAACAACCCAGAGAATCACATAATATATAAAACTACTACAGTCTAAAAAGTACTAGCTGGCTCGTAGGCCAGGCAAACCTAACTAAGCTACACTACTCAGGGTGAGCAAAGTCTAGTGGCTCTACTAACAAACCACAGTCCGGGTCTACTCCATCAGACTCGACCCTATAATAGGTCGGACAATCTGCCTCAGAATTATCTCGAATATGTCAACGGTATCCTGTCAGGAAAATGAGCAAGTATAAACACCAACAGCAGTTCCATATGAATTGACAAATACTATAAGAGACAGTGTAATGAAATACAAGACAAAGATATGTAAAATACAGGGTAAAATCAGCAAGAATGTATAATAGATGTGAGTACTGAATAGGACGATAATATATTTGTAGGATTGCTTAAAAACTATTCGGAAGCCGAGTTACAACCCTTAAACCAAATAAGGACCGGGGTTGTAACCCTTCTTCCGAACAGAACTTAGCCTCCTAGGATAAATAAATATAAAAATGTGACTTGAATTATTAGAGCGCTATGTGATCGGCTAGGGAATCATGGTAGGGTTATCCACTTGGCCCGACAATCACATGAAAATCTGAAAGGGTCATGCCGGCCAACCTGGATAACATAGACATGGGGTATCTGCTACACCCTACGTGAAGTGAGGGTAGCGCTAGCAAAATAGTGACAGAGAGGCTTTGATCACATAACCCCTAATAATTCCCCTAATCCCCGAATAGTATCATGGATCTGGACATAGCATGTCATGACACGGATTCAAAAACAGCTGATCAGCCCACTCCCAAATCAATGTCTATATAAGTACATGAAACATGGATATCACACACCAATATACCAAGGAAAATCTGGGAATAACATCTCATGACAGGATCTGACGTATACTAGTCCGTGAACTATCGTGTCGAGAATCAAGTAAGACACTACAACTGAATCGGATATAGTAGATATCAAGACAATAAAAACTATCAGTAAATATACTCGCCTGTGGTCCTAAGCTATTAAGGTGAACAGACGCTCAGAGTAAATCACAGACCTAAAATGAGATACTATGAGTTAAACAGGGTTTTATACTGAAAAAGGAAACTAATTTAAGTCATGAATGCAAGTCTAAGTCAAAACTAGGTCAATCTAGGTCAAACTAAGTCGTACTTGGTCAAACTAGGTCATACTGGGTCATACTGGTTCATACTAGGTCATACCAGGTCACGGGGAGTCAATCCAAGTCAAACTAGGTCAAACGGGGTCAAAGGTTGACTTACAGTTGACTTTTGGTCAACTGGTCAACCCTGGTCAACTCTGGTCAACTCTAGTCAACCCTAGGCCAATGCTAGGTCAAACTAGTCAAATATTGACTAACTGTTGACTTTCAGTCAACGGGTCAACTCTGGTTTGGTTTCGGTCAATTCTAGTCACTTATAGGCTAAGTTTGACTTTCGGTTGACTTTTGTTGACTTTTGGTCAAAATGGTCAATCGAGGTCAAAACTAGTCTGAGGACACTAATTCTAACCATTACCAATCAAGAGAACCTAATTCTAACTATATCTTAGAAGTTAAACTCAATATCTTAACTATACCCTTTTACCTACATTTATCCTTACCAAGGTAATCCCGATACCTTGCCCATTACAAAGGAAACCCCGCTAATACTCAAGATACTAGCCTAGGCTCCTTAGGGTAGCTAGATACTATCCTATCTAGGGTTTACCAACCAAGAAATCTAGGTTCTTGGGCATCAAAACTATTTTTTCTAATATGTTACTCTCCTACACATTACCTTAAGGTAATATTGAGATATCAAGATACCACATCTAACATAACTCATTCTTCTAAACCACACTCACTTTTCCTCACAAACATCATCTATCTAACCTCCATCTAACTTAGAATGCTACTTCCAAAATAACTTCTCAAAAACTAACTCAAACATCTACCACTACCCTCAAGATAACATAACATGGCATACTTTCTAACATTGACAAACCTTATTTTCTACCACTATAAACACTACCCTACTAACCGCCTAACACACTAAAAACACTCTCTAACTTAGGGGTTTTGTAGTACTAAATGTGGTTGATAAGTGTGGGTAGGTATCTGGGGCTAAGGTGGGTCAAAAGGAGATGTTTCGAGACCACAAAACCCCCAAAAAACTATCCTGCACTGCTTCTGCTTACTGCTTATTGCTTACTGCTTACTGCTTTTTTCTGCTCATTCTCTCACTCTCTAACCATCTAACCACACACACAAATACATATACCAAATCCACCACCCTTCTCTTCTAACACACCTAGACACATCTATATACAAACACACTACCACTCAACCAAAACACAAATCACTCAACAAACTACACTAGTCTCAAGTCAAATAGGATGCCATGATCCTTCCAACTCTCTCACCTTCACAACCCACACACACTACACTACCATCTATACAACATCAAACACACACTAACACATCCTCTATCAATCTCACTTCTCTCCACTAACCACACACATCCTTATCTCATTCAAACACACACACTATACTAACATATATTACATAACAATAATATATATATATATATATATATATATATATATATATATATATATATATATATATATATATATATATGTACTATATTATACATATTCTTGACAATCTATGATACCTACATTTACATGATATCCATACTAGGCTCATAGGTTATACAAAATACCTACGTCGTATAGTCACTCTTCTACTTAAAACTAATACTGTATCAATTGGGCCTTCACTAAATTCTAGAATTAAAATATGTTATATCTCTTCGTGTTAGCTTTCCGAAACTTCAAACGGATCGCATTTTCGTGTCCGGAAGCTCCCGGAATCGTAAAAACACCGAAACGCGTTCATCTTTCGTACAACTGACACTCAAATAATTCTACAGAAAGTTATAGAATGAATTTGGCTTATTAAAATAAATATTTGGAAAGCTAACTTTGAAATGCTTCTTTAAAAAAAATGGAAGGTTAATTGGAGTTATGAGCTAAAAGTTATGACATTTTTAAGTTACTCTAGCTACTAAAAACGTGGATAAAAATTATGACGAATTTGGGTTGTTTGGACAAAAAAACACATGTAGGCCAAAATACTTGGATACCAACATAGCTATCTAAATAAAACTTATTCTAACCATCCTAAATAAGATCAATCCACTCTCTAAAAATATAAATCTGAGATTAAAACACTAATTAATCATTCCTACAATATATATATATGCATACAAGTGTCCAAAATAGGAGTTTTTCCCACTAGGACACAACCACAACACAAAGGACACTCCTATGACCTCCAAATGGACACGAAATGGACACAAATGGAGATACAACCATAGGGGTCATTCCTATGGGTTCAAAATATTCCTATATGCAAGTAGAGATGGATTAGAGGAGAGATTATACCTTCCGGGAGAGAGATTCAAAGGAAAATCCTTCCGACACGACACCGACACGTAGAGATTCCAAAAGGACACGAACGAGCTCTGAATCCTTCCAAACTTGGCTAGCACCCTCTAACCATGGAGTAGAAGAGAAATAAAGAAGATTTGGTGGAAGAAATGGTGGATTTGGAGATGAAATCAATGGAGTTATTCTCTAGAAATTTGGGGAAGAACAAGAGAGAGAAAATGGATGGATAAAATAAAATGGAAGAGATGGTGACTCACTCCTTAACCCCCCATAGGTGGTTGACCAAAAAGGGTGAGGTGTCCCCATTTTGAATGTCCAAAATGCCCTCCACTAATCTATTTGATTTAAATTAAGAATGGGTTAAAGGTTGAGGTCAATTTAGTCTAGTTTTAAGTCTCTAATTAAACTAAACCTATCCATAAATAATTAGTCTAACTACTAACTAAAATTAATATCATGTGAACAAAAATTAATATCATATGGGCCATGTCTAACTAGGGTGTGGGCCCCACTAGAGTCAAACTACCCCCCCGGGTCCCCGTTTCAAGTCGGATTGAGTTAAAATTCGAACTCGACTCAAAT
The DNA here is from genome assembly GCA_029216955.1 of Iris pallida. Lineage (NCBI taxonomy): Eukaryota > Viridiplantae > Streptophyta > Magnoliopsida > Asparagales > Iridaceae > Iris > Iris pallida. The sequence goes on from JANAVB010011199.1 coordinate 39,517,309, forward strand.
AACCCCAAAACAATATCATAAATAATAAAATAAATTTTAACCCCAAAATAATATCATAAATAATAAAAAAATTTAAAAATATTCAAAAATGCAAAATGACAACAATACCCCTGTTTCTGAAAACTGGGGGTGACAACTCACCCTCGATACAAAACAATGCTGGTAATTAATTGCTAAAGTCAGCGAAGGGCATGGATTTCGATGATTTTTTTGTGTCGGTCATCAATTTATCATCTATTTGGGGGGTGCTAGCATTAGCACCTAGTTTCAACTTGAAGGTTGAGCAGATGGGCACTATGATGGATTTTTTTTAGAGAAGGAATTATACATAGAGCAACGAGAGAGATTCTGTGAGAAGGACTAGTCAGACTTAGTCTCCCGGTTGAAGAAGAGTTTGTATTGTCTGAATCAGACTTCGAGGTAGTTGTTTAGAAAGTTTGAGTCATTTATGGGAGAGCATTGTCACGTCCCGATCCCGCAAAGTCCTTTCGTCCTCTCTTTGTACTTTGTGAGACCATTCATCCTCGCTTGGGCATGATGTCATGCAAGCCTAAGTTGCACTTGCACAAGGCTAATGACCTGTAACAAGACAAGATAGACAAATATCGACAGCAGCACAGCAGAACATAAAGTAGATAATTAAAACATTAGCGGACATATTACAGAACATGAATTGAACACAAGGTAGCAGAAACAAATTCTCTTTATTGGTTTCATTTGAATATATTACAAGCTTTCAATTCTCTCTAATATAATGCTTACATTCTCTCTCAGAACTTTACAGATTACAATGATCCCATTCCATACATTATATCCCTTTTTATACAAAACCAACTCTTGCAATAGATGTCCATATTTTATCATCTCTTCTGATTTTTGGCTCCTAAGGATGAGGCTCGGGCTATCGCTTTGGACTATCCATCTCGATTCATCTTGCACCTGCGTGTAGACTGATGATGGATCAGTATATCAACATACTAGTGATTGTGAACAAAGGCTACATCGTCTGAAACGATCACTAATTCATTTAGTGAGAAAATATTTCTTATAATATGATCTTGCTACTTTTACCTATGTTCATTTCATGCATATTCAGCGTCAGATTATATCTTTGGATAACATCTTTAAAAAGCCACGACATACAAGGGACTAATCATTCTTGTGATGAGCGCAGCTTGTTTCGTGAGCTATATCATTTCTCAGGGACAAAAGCATTAGCATTCTTTTCCTTTATTCAAGATATTCTCAGGGTCAGTTATAAGCACGATTACAAGATGTTTTCTTTCAATAGGACATAACAATTCTTGGCAACAATTTATTCTTTAAGCAACTCATGTTCAGGAAACTTTAGCAACAAATATATCACTTTTCAGTGATTCTTCCAATATCCGACTATCCAACCCCGCACAAGAAAAGGATTAGCATAAACATAATATAACCACCATTTCTCCTGTTCGTCTCTGCACTGATACCTCTTAGCAAAACAGTTACCGACTCATGCAATCCGATTGGCAGTTGTGACTCAAGGATCAGATCTGCACTAGTACGTGCACATACCAGCTGTTGTGACTCTCCGGGTCAGCTATGTACTGATATACACACATACTAGAAGTTGTGGCTCAGGGTTCAGCTCTTCACCAATCCACGTCTATCTACATGATAGTCCATGGGTATTCCAATTATTAGCAGTTGGGACATTCTAGGCCATCTCACTAATAGACTGACACCCTCATGATCGCGGGGACTTCTATCCCCATGTTGTTATGTTTTCTCCTAGGTCGAGTGATCCCAGTACCCTAGAACCAATAGAGATATTACATCCTTGTGCATAAGTTGTTTGGACCGACTCTATGAATGCAACATCTATCAATTAAACTCTTTTATCAACAATTCATCGATCGATCAGCAGACATTCCATCTTAACTCTTCTTTTTCTCTATACGGACAAGCCGTATCATCTCCTTTCAGGCAACTCTTAATTACTGGCACCCATTTTCTCTATAGGGCTCTTAATTACCGGCACTCGTTTTCTCTATGAGGATCTTAATGCTGCTCTTTTTTCTTAATAAACATGATAAAGAGTCATATTCATAACAAGATTTATCTTTAGCATTATAATATCTTATTGGTTTAACATGACAACAGTTCATTTCTTACTATCAGGCAACAATCTAACTTTAGCATGACAGACATCATATCATTTCTTATTAACAGGCAACAATCATCTTTTCAGCATACAGGTTAACTCTTTTCTTGTTCTTAGCATAGCAATATGTAAATTCTTTTACAAGCATACTCAATGATTACCATCTTGTTATTAACAATAGCATTCAATCAAAAACTCAGATTCTTATTAGGTGTAAGCGAATCACAAAATGAGTCTTCGTCCACTCACCTAGATCAATCATCTTTTATTGCAGAATCAGTAATCTAATCTCTCTATTTATGCGGAGCGGGACACTACAAGCATGGTTATGTGTAGTCGACTTTGAACTATTATGTCTTGTGAAATACTTTGTCGATGATAATTTAATCATATTATTGCTCTATGTGGATGTATGCTAGTGGTGGGCCGAAACACCACCAAGATAGCATAGTTGAAGTACCAAGTAGGTGCAGACTTCTCTATGAAGGATTTAGGTGCGTCAAATATTATTATTGTGATGGAGGTCAGCCGAGAGAGTGAGAGAGAGAGAGAGAGAGTCCAAGTTGTTTTGCTTATCCCCGAAGAAGTACATTTACTGGGTACTTCTGTGTTTTGGGATGGATGGGTCAAAGAAAGTGAACAACCCTATTGCAGCTCACTTTGAGCTTACTATAAAGTTGGTTTCATCTAGAGGATGAAAATGAAGATATAGAGCAGGTTACGTATGCTTCGGTAGTAGAGAGTTTCGTGTATGCCATATTGTGTACGAGACTAGATATTTCTCATACAGTTGGCATGATTAACATGTATATTTGCAATCAAGGAAGGGTATATTAGAGTACGGTTAAGTAGAATCTGGGATACCATCAGGGTGCTACTGATTGGAAGTTTTCATTTAATGTTGACAAGCCAAAGCTAGTCAGATATACTAATATTGATGTGGGTGGAGATGTAGACACGAGTAGATCAACTTTGGGCTATGTGCTGTTGTTTGCTGGTGGAGCGGTTTTATTGCATTCGTAGTTGCAAAAGTGTGTTGCCTTGTCTATGGTAGAGGCAGAGTTCCTTGCGACGATAGAGGCTTGAAAGGAGTTATTACGATTTAAGATGTTTTTGTAGGAAATAGGGCTTACGTAGGAGCAATACATTTTGCTTTACGAAAGCTAGAGTGTAATCCATCTTGGAAAGAATGTAATGTTTCATAGTCGATGAAAATGTATTGAGCTTGGTACAATGGATATTAGATGTGCTGGAGAAGAAGGATGTGACGCTTGAGAAAATTCACACGGTGGACAATGGAGCAAATATGCTCAAGAAGGTTCTACCAAGGAGAAAATTCGAGTACTATAGGGGGATCATCGGTATGACGAACTCCTCCACCTAGTTGGAAAGGGTGAGATGTATTGGTGATGGATGGGGTTCCCAACCTATATGGAGAAAACCCCAGAGTGCAACAAGCACAATCTGTGTGACAAAAAAGCTCGTAGAGTATGGCGAGCATCATCCATCTGTCAATATCATGCCCCAGTCCCAAAATACATAAAGTAGGAATGCAAGCATGCAAACTAATTCGATCTAGAATAAGTTCTTAATTTAATGGACTTACGCTAGTCTACGCTGAAGAATTGTACTAAACCTACCCAATCACAACTTCATCTCAATCTACAGATAAGTAAATAAACCAAGAATAAACAATATGTAATATAGTCGGTCACCCTATAATGCACATGTTCGAGCAAACTCGAGAATGAAATAAGTTTGCAAAGCTTGGCTAATGAGCAGAGTCTATCATGATAAGAAATATATAAAACACCGGAGAATGATGAAATAATACTACAAGCAATACTTGAAGCATGAAAACGCAAACATACCATCTATCTATATGCGCTCTTCAGTAACCTGGAGAGATTTCCAGGTTCTCAAAGGGATGTAACAAGATACACAAGAAACATGCCAGAATATGAACTGAATAAATATAAAAGAATAACCTAGATCGCAACACGGTCCAATGTCCTATCACCTAAATAGTGAACCACACCTATAACTAGATAATGACAAGAGGTTACACACTATTCCGTGATAAGATAATGTCTTATGCTATGAGGAGGCATAAGTACATGACGTATGGGTGGGTGAATAAGGATATTGCACCGAATCATAGGTCGGTGTCGGATCACGTGCCGATGTCCAAACAGGAAACTATGAACTATGAGCCATACAGGTAACTATAAAACTATGAGGCTCATGACTCTGTACCCTCCTCCAGAGATTACATAGTCTAAAGGGGTTGTCCCTTATGCTTACTAGTAGTCTTTCCTACCCATGAACGGTACAAGTCATATCCTTACTCGAACAACTCATATCTCAATACTAGTTACTATGTTATACACAATCTAACTATATGTGTGTTGACACACGAACCGCTCGCACCGGTTGCTAGCCGAGTGCGTAAGCTCGTGCCAACACATGAACTGTCACTCGTGGTGCCGTGTAATGCTACAAGTCAAGGCATAGAAGTTACAGAAATAACTTCACACTTTTGGAAACGTCTTCTAACCACTAAGTCACACACACACAAACACACACCCACACCCCCCCCACAACCCCCAATATCGATGCCATCATCGATGGCACCCAAGTTACCCTTGGAACCAAAACTACTTAAAATACCACTAACAACACAAATACAGACATAAGAATTTAAACGGAACAAGTAATGGCAAGGTATCTTGCTTGGAACCTCAAGATTAGTGCACAACAATGGTCCGGCTCCAACAACCACAGTCAAACTGTCACGAACTACTAGAATATAAATAAACTACCCATCAATGATGGTTCTAATGACATATCACATATGGTCTAAATTAGGTCATTAAGATGGCTAATCTAGTCTATATTAAATATGGCTATATAAACTATATATAGTATCATGCTACTACATAATTTAATAATTTTGTAAACATTAAATGTACTATATTAACCCTAAAATATTTCTTTAAAATATTCTAAACATTATTTAGCTATAATATTTACAAGAAACAAGTTATCTTGTTAATGGGTCTAACTAGTAGAACAATATGGCCAACTTGTCAATTTATTTTGGAACCAAAAAATACTTTAATTAAATCAGAAAAATAAAAAAAAAAAATATGATTTTGCATCGAAGGGTAGATGATAAACATTATAGACAAATATTACGAGGTTTGGAGATCAAAACAATATAGGTTCAACTTGATTTTGATGTTTGATAACTTGTATCAAAAATGGTTGCATAAATATATGAAAAACTCGACGCAATCATTATAGATCATTATAGGATGATAGAGGAAGATGGTAGGAATGTTACCAATGATTTTATTGAGGTCGGGAAGCGTCACAAGTCACCGAAATCAACCATGCATAGAATTTGGTTCAGCCTAGACCAACTTTCGTAAAACGCTCATCGTGGAGGTGGTGGCTCGACAAACTGAGGTCAAAAACGGTGCAAACTGTTGTTGCGGCTGAATGGGGTTGTTGCCTAATGGCTTAAGGTAATTTCAATTTTGGGGTATTGGAGAGGGTTGCGTGCCACTTTAGGGCTACAAGGTTATATGGGGGGGAGGGTTAGGGTTTGTATAGGGGTGGTTTTGGTATGGTTTGGAGATATTTTATGGCCTATACCAATAGATATGGTTGAATAGATTCAAAAAGATTTAATGGCTTTAAACATAGATTTAAATCAATCATGTCTACACTTGAATTGATAAAAAAAATCAATCTAAAATGATCTTGTTAGGTTAGGCAACCTAGAATAGGCTCTACCATAATGAGTTGGGCTAGGTTCGGGTCAATGGATTTAATCGAGTCGAGATAGGTTCCGAAAGTCTATTAAATGGGTCTTATGTGCCATTTAAAAATAAGTAGCACATGAGAACTCAATTAAGTGGGACACCAGTGGCATTTGTGTAGTAGGATCAAAATAGGTTAAAATTATATATTAGGTAGAAAAACTTGGATCGAAATTGGGTCTCCAATTTAAATTGGAAAGTACAACGATAATATGGTAGATAGTAGAATTGGCCTTTTTGATCCGAAAGTTAATAGGTAAAAATAGAGTATGAGAAATTGAGTTTGAGTGTGACATGATATGCCAAAATAAAGATGGACTCGTCTAGATCATGGATATGAAATTTATTTAAGAAATTGGCATGTGTTGTGCTACTAAAATCAAGGCTACAGAAAAGAGTATTTATTAATAAAAAATGTCACAACCTGCACCCGCGTATTCGGTACGAGCGCGTAGGCCACGCCCAGCCTATGCCGCAGCATCAGCGCTAGAACACTGTCAAGTATCCAATAAATATCAACAACATATTGATGATCCATGATAATAAATGTACTCAAATCACATCACAAACAACTAAGGAAGATATGAAATAGGAAAGATATTAATAATTCTGAAACAACTAAAGTTTACAAATGAATATACAAGACCAGAGAGTATTTGAGACAAATTCGATAACGAAACATAAATCAAAAATATAATGGCCTAGAGCTCACAAGAGGTCAACTTATGATCCAAAAGAACGTCGAGATCTGTTATCAAGAAGTCCAAAGTGTGTGGCATGGCATTACCTAAAAAAATTATTATCCAGTCAGGATTGGAATGAGCACATCACTAACAACAGTTCCCAGTAAATGATAAAGACTATGTAATAGTAAATAGAGAGAATATACGAGAAAAAGTAAAGTGTACATGAAAGTAGCATGGCATGGTAAAACTGAAAACTAGAGCAATGAAGAGTAAGCTTGTTATATCATGTACAAGAGTCAAGAATATATACTAGCTATGTGAGTAAGTACTAGCTTCGACATTTGGCTAGCTTGGGAACTTGCATAAGGTCTACTAGCCTGGTTAATCATACGTAAGGTGTACGATTAACACTCACAAGGAACTATACATGAACAATGAGGGTATTGACCACATATCTAAACTACTACTCCCCGCCCCCAACTGATATAGTGGATCCAACCATGACACGTTATGACACGGGATTCTCTGAGAAGATTGCGAGCCTTCACAGGAATCTTGTTTATATGATGCACAAGAACAAGGACAAGACTTGTACAAAATATACCAAAAAATACAAAGAATAATATCTCATGACGGGATCCAGACAAATCCCAATCCGTGTGACCAATGTGTCAAGAAATCAAGGATATCTACACTAAATACACAAAACATAAAAAATAACATAAACGGGAAATTATCAGAGAAAGTACTCGTCTCAATTTAGTTGGAGTCGACGTGCACGACACGAACGTGCAGACACGGAATAGGTACCGATGCTATGCTCCACAATATGGTCCCAAATGACGACACAGGCGGTTCCATCGAGTCCAGAATAGTCCAAATAGCCTAGTTAGGCATATAGAAGCCCTAAGTCAGAGTTTGGTACAATAATCGAGTCAAGGAATAGGAAACGACTTCAATAGTCACGATTAGATTGGATAAGTTTAGAAGAGAAATTGATTAAGGAATTTAGTAACGTATAACTAATTTAGCCAAAATATTATTTAGAACATATTTAAAATATGTTAATATTATCTTTAAAGGTTAGGGCTAAGTATTAACCGATATTAGAAGCTCATAATCTAATTGAATCATCAATAATATCTAGGGCCCAAAGCCATGATCAAAATATATGAAAGTGATTATTAGTAGTTGTTGGATTACTGTAATTTGACATATTTGACTATTTACTTTAGGGTCAAATCCCACTTACAAATAACAATGCATCTTTAAGGCTCAAGCCCATTTACAATTCATAAATTTGGCTAAAGGCCCAATTTAGAAGAATGATTAAATATGTAGGGCAAAGTCTATTCATAAAAATACAATTTATTTAGGCATATAGTAAAGGTACAAATGTATTTAGATTAGGTAAAAATATTATAATACCATTTTAGATTCCCAATCAAATTCGAAGATAGAAGTAGGGCTCCAAATCCCAAGATACCTTATTACAAATTATTTTCCCGAAAGCTATTTATCATATAAATATAAAAATAGGTTATATATATACAATGCCTAAATATAATAATTAATCAAAAGAAAATCATAATATAAATCTTGCCAATCAAGAACCATATTAATTATTAGTAAATAATAGTAATAACCATCTCCAACTAATACACCTTATTAAACCCTAAATCTACTTAACTATTAATTATAATAATTTATCTAATATCTTTATATGTGACACAACTGCTGCCATTATTCTCTCTCTATAATATAAAGGGATTTACTGTCGATATTCACTAAACCAAAATCTAAATTATTTTATAATAGTTGGGGGGTCTGAGCTGTGGGCTCACTTCTATCATTCCATTACTCTGATTAACTCTATTAATTGTAACGCCCTAGTCCCAAAATATGTAGGACTAGGAACGTCGACATGCCAGCCGTATAATAAATATACGTAAGTTGTAAAATACAGTAGAACCATGACTAATCTCATCCACACAAAATAAAAGAATAAAAGATATCATATAATCAACTATGAATTGTCATTTGTACATGTAGTTGGACGGAGACAAATCCACACTACACCAAAATGGGCTCTTAGGAACACTTTTAATATGTACCTAATATTTTTAGGAACATTTGAAAACTGTTCCTAAAAGTGGCGTTGCAATTATTGGAACGGTTATAAAGCGTTCCTAAATTTTATTTGGAACGGTTATCAAACGTTCCTAAATTAGATTTTGAAACACATATAATGTGTTCCTAAAATAATTTTGGAACGACTTCAAAACGTTCCTAAAATTAGATTTTGATACACATAATGTATTTCTAAAGTATTTTTTGGAACGCCTTTGAATTGTTTGTAACAAATTATTTGAAATATTTTATGTTTGTTCCTAAATGTAATTTGCAATACTTTTGCAATATAGATGTGGCCAGTTTGAAATGCTCTATTAGCGTTCATGTGCATTTTTTAAAATTTTAATTCCGTAAAATTTTTTTAGTTTGAACCACAAATATGATGATTCATGAAATTACCATTAAAACACAACAAATGATGCATTCCACACATTTCCTGAATCAACAACCAAGAGGCCCACTAAATTAACCAAAGCTGTTAATTAATACAAATCAACTAATAACATATTTCAAATATTAATCGTTATAAAATGCCATTAAAAGATGATCCCAAAACTTACAAATAATAAATGTAGCTTGATCGCAAAAGATAATTTGTTTACAAATTTTAGTCTCTAAGATGATCCCAAAAGTTACAAATAATAAAATGTAGCTCGATCGCAAAAGATAATATGTTTACAAATTTTAGTCCTCTGAAAGATGATCCTAAAAGTTATTCTCCAACCGAGTGATGCAGATTTGAACGACGACAAATAGCAGCACCTGCATACAACATTATGAAACAAGTTTTATGTTAAAATCAAGAAATTGAAGAATAAGAGACTAAGATAACCAAAATCTACTATGTTCAAGAAATTGGAGAATAAGAGACTATAAAATTCAGCCTCGGCGCCAACAAACAACTCAAAACAAAGAACCAAACAAACATCTGGAGATTATCATGTGAAGAATGAACCACATATATCTTTGAATTTCTTTTTCGTGTTTAAAGTTCAAACATATTAGAAATTAAGATTGTAGGAGACAATTATGGTTCAGTATTGGGTATATAGGGGTTAAGATGCAATGTGTTGTGGCATAAGTCTTCAGAAGGTATATAAAAAGATTTTTTTTGAATATTCATGTAGCAATCTCCAGTTTTTGGTTCTAGAAATAAATTTGGACGTCCAATGTGACCTCTTAGAAGGTAGAAGTACTGTGTTGTTTTTGACAAAAGTGCTTGGAAGTCACTAGCATAGAGATAAGTTCCAGTCCTTATTTGTTCATTTGGCTGCAAGGACCGTAGCAGTTAGTTTAATTCCAGCTAAGCTATTATTTTCTGAAGATACTATGTAAATTAGAAGAGTTAGTGTGTGTTTTCCTTCAAGTATAGAGAAGAACTACCTGCATATGGTCTGGGTGATTTTTAGTAGTTAATGGCTGATATAATGCCATGAAATATTCTGTGGTCTCGTATATAATTAGTTAAGATCCGAAAATATTGAGGAAATATGTGAGATGTGGATGCAATGAATCTTCATCTTTCTTTAGTTGGCCTTGACCATATTTATGGTTTCCTTAATTACGTAGCGCTTTATGTGTATATTGATCACTTTGTTGCTATATAATTTCCAGAAATAGATATCAAACATAGTAATCTAGGTCAGTTTTGTTTACTGTAATGACAAGTATCTCAGGGAATCCCTTTCTACTTGTCACAACCAATTTAGTATTTCAGGGAAAAATATAAGGCCAAAATGAAATGTCTAAAGTCTGTTTTCAGCGTCTGGAGATTACCAAGTGCCAAAATATAAGACCTACATAAAATTTATTTGCATAGGCTTTACGGAAATATATAAGTGTAAAATGAAATGGCTAAAGTCTATTTTCAGCATGAGGAGATTACCTCAGGATGCACAAACACACATGATTACCTCAGGGAAATGTATAAGTGTAAAATGAAATGTCTAGAGTCTGTTTCCATTACACCAGGATGCACAAACATTCAATAATTAATGTTGTGTTTATGGTTTGTTAAATTATTTTGAGAGAAAAAACCTGAAATACCTCATTAGAATTTTATAACAAAAAATACAAGTACAAAGATGAGAACAACCTTAGAGATTTCTGGTTCTGTAGGGCCAAAATAAACTCTAAATTGTCCATGATAGTGTGGCCAACATGAACTCGAAACCAAACTTCTGGTTCTGTGGGGCCAAAATTTCAGTCCCTATATTCTATCAGTGTTCATGCAAATCATACAAACCGTTTGGTTTTTTGCTAATTCTCATATCTATATATCATTCGTATGGCTTTTTTGTCTTGTCTTGTTAAATATATCCAAAAAGTTGTTTTTATGTGCATTGTTTCCTTCTCACTGATGGGTTCAACGATACTTCCTAGTGGTGGTTACGGAATTGGAGCAGATCAGCTTACTTCATTGACCAGGGATAACGATTTAGCTGCTTTACAAGAATATAGAGGAGTAAGTATCTTCAATATTGTGGAACTTGTACTGATTCCTTCTTTGTCAATTTTATATTATAATTATTATTATTATTTGTGCATATCAAATATGTAAAGACCGACTTAGACAAGGGAATTGCAGAGGAGTAAGTATCTTCAATATTGTGAAACTAGTAATGATTCCTTCTTTGTCAATTTTGAATTATTATTATTATCATTATTATTTAATATCAAATATTGTTCAGGTTAAAGACCGACATAAACAAGGGAATTGCAAGACATAATTCAGATGCATTATATAGGGAAAAATGCATTTGGTGTCAACACTTATCCTCGGAAGAAATGAAGAAGTTTTTGGGTATATGTTGTCCCTTATCCACTTGTATGAATCTGCTTTCATAATTTTCTATTCAAGTTTTTTAGTGCATGAGAATCTTTATGATAATATTTTTCGTAACATGTTTACATTTTCTTATGGGAAGCTTGGCAATATTTAACTCTCATCATTCTTTTATTTGCTGTTGTGGTATCATTAGCCTTAGGAATTATATCGGCCCAACTCCCTTGCCGGATTCTGGCACCATCTCGTTGAATAGAGGTACTCTTATAGGTTCTACTATTAGCCTAGTTTTCCATAGAAGAATAGATTCATCACAACTAGATATAAATTTGAACTTAATAAGACTGGCGATGATGGAATAATTAGAGCTGATATTTAAGACTGTTATTCGGTATGCTTCTTTAATAAGCAAAAAATACACCATGCATCCTAAAGCCTTTTGACAGAAAGAAGATTCTCACCTTAGATTTTTATGGAAATTCAGTTGGGTAATTTTCTTCCTAGAAAATTTTCAAAAACCGTTGCTTCACTTCCGGTAAAATTACTTAAGCTCCCGGTACCTAAAAAGACAAGCAACCTGTAACAAGAGCTGAATTTTAAAGAAACTAGATTTAACACAATATTACATTTCAACTAAAGCACATCAACAAAATAGAACCATTTATCAACCTCTACAAAGAAAGAAACCAAGTCAATGGATACTTTTCTGAACATAAAATCCTTATAGGCAAAATCCCCTGAATGACAGGAAAAAATTCATGCCAGCTACACCGCAGAGGCACCGATAATGACAAAAAACACCATCAACTGTTATGAAAGATTATTACTTACCTGCAGGAATAATCAAATTCTATATACATGGCATCAAGTTTGACATATGTTCCAATTAATCATCCATAATGTATAACCTAAGTAAAAAAAGCAGTAACGGTAATTCATGCTCATATAGCCTGTAACCAAAGTAAAAAAGGCAGCTCATTGTACTATTCCACTAACAGAATTACATGAACTTTTCGCTTATGAATTACCCTGTATCAAGAAAGATTAAAAGCGAAGAGATGATGTGTTACCCATGGAAAAAAGAGAAGCAGCAGCAGCATTACATGAATAAGAGGAAAATCTCAGTAGACAAAATTGAGAAGCAGAACTATTGGTATATGGTCCAGAAGTCTAAAATGTTGAAAACTCTGTTAGTTACTTGTCCCTATGTTATTTCAGAATTAGTATATGGTCCAGAAATCAATATGTACACATGAACTATTGGAAGCAAAGATCCTTAAACTAGCTAGTGAAGATTTACTTTTCAAGTAAATATATCCAATGAACAGTGAAGCAGCAGACTATACTTGGCGAAGGAGGTAATAGGAACAAGAAAGACTAGTTCCACTAGTTGTGCTATTAATCAGTGGTTACACACCAAATTAGAATAATATTCTCAGCAGGCGATTATTGGCTGGACTCCTACAGAGGCTGACAATACACATGGCGTAGGTTGGAAATGAAAAACTAGAGACTAATGCTTATTTAGAAGAATACTAGATAAGTAAAAAAAATGCTTTTAATGAGGATGATTAGTAGCAAAATAACTCCATTGAACTTACCAATCAAGGATAGTTCTCGCTTAACTTACAAAGATTAGTTCTAAATTTGTCAATGCAGGTGCAACTGTAGTACACAACTGGTTGTAGGATGTATCAAAATCAGGTCAAAAATACTGGTTTTAGCAACACTTTGAATTTTTTTTTCTGGCTTAATATTTTGAGGTATTACAACAAGAAGAACAACATTAAAGATTTTAAACAACTTTTTGGGGTTGGGTATCAAAGCAAATAAGAAAAAAACCATCAGCAGTTGAACAAGATATTTTCAATAGAGTGGCAGGTTGATGATGTCAACTTAGGCAAAGAGAAAGGTGTATTGACAGATATTCAGTAGCAACTAATTTTCTTTAATTTTTTCGATCAGTTTCCTTGTCCATGTCCCAAAAGTTACTAGTTGACATGGTCTTATGTCTTGTGATTATGAGTTACAAAGCATATGAAGAGTCAATCATAGCATGATTATTTGAAAATCTATATACAAGACCATTACATCACTTCAACAAAAGATTCGTTAGGGAGAATTCCTACTTTAGATACATCACCAAATGGATGGATCATAGGTGGAATAATTATTTTTTCAAGTTATTAAAGCATCAAGCACCATCAGAATCTTTTGCAAACTCTTTATTCATTCCACCTCGTAATCCCACTTTTCTCCTCATAAGTATACATTTTGCATTCACTTTCTAGAACTGGATAAAATTACATGGAGAATTATTCACCCTTACTATTGTATCAGATATTTAAGAGAACATCTGCTTGTAGTAGACTTATATCTAGCACCTCTCTATGACACAGTCATGCAACGCAAGTTACTCCATTACAAAAACAAAAAAGGACAAAGGTTCATGTTTCTTTTTTGAGACTAAGGTTCATGTTTCTTAGTTACCCCTAAAAGTTTAAATGGTGAATTCAAAGAATATGGTTTAAGTTCTCTTAAGGTATATCAGTTATTGTTGGATTCGTCACCCTTAGTATTAAAAGAGATACTATGAGACCATGTATTGAAACCTTTTGACATTCGCCCAATGCATTTAGCAAGTACCATATCTCCACTTACTACTTCCCTTGATTTTAAATATGCCTAATTGTTGAAACAGAAATCAGGTGGTAAACCCCAATGCTATAGATTTACTCATATCTCAATGAACGTCCATTATTGTCACAAGCAACATTGACCTAGTCCCTCAGAGTCAGTTCGCAACATGCTGTCATTTGGATATAATGCTTCATGTATAACTGACACAGAACTTGACAAAATATGTTGCATCTGCAATCTGTATATAGCTTTTATGGATAACATGAAAACATTTTTCTTCTGTCACATATCCTAACATATTTTTAACTATAAATATTGTTTTAGCTTAGGTTTTGTCAACAATAAGAGGAACACAGTTTTTTGACATAGACATGGGGTGTTCAACAAGGAATTTAGCTGCAATCATAATGTGAGCAAGGATATATGTTTCTTCTCGTGAATATATATGCTTTATCATACATATGTTTACATGATTGACTTTTATCATATATATGTATCTTCTTATTGGGAGCTTGTCTTGATGATATCGATCTCATAACTTCCAGCACAGTTTAGTTGAATTCCTAAATTTCCATTCACCTAAAATAAATTTCATTATAATTATCTTCATAGGTTCCATCTACCTATCAATGGAAGATGCATTCTTCATGATCAAGGAGACGAGTATAATGTAACATTATGGCAAGGTAATATGGGACACGTCACCAATTTTGACATGTTGCGGACGTCGTATATCTTGGAGTATCTAGGTTGTGACATGCTGTTATGGCACCGATTTGTAGTGTATGTATTTCCTAGGGCATATCCAATTGATAGTCTTCACCAATTCCTCAGCCAGGAATCTATCTAACCACGCATCACAGAGGTTGGCTTCCTTGTTCACCAGACTGATACCGACGATCTCTTCGATCATTCGGAACCAGATTGGGAACCAACCAACTGCTATATCTGTGGAAAAATTACGCATACATACATACGAAGAGAGAGAGAGAGAGAGAGAAAGAGAGAGAGGCATGGTGAAATTGAAAAACTAAACAAAAAAATAGAGGAAATAGAAAGAACAAACCCTTCCTCGATGGATGATGGCAAGCGCTTCAAACCCTTTTCAGCCCTGAGTTGCAAATCCTTCCTCGATGGCGATCGTACGTGGATGGAGATCTTTAAACCCAACCTAGATGGCGACCGTACACAGGTTTGAAGATCTATGATTGGTGGGATCTTCAAACCCGTTCGATGGTAAGAAGATGGAGGGAGAATGAATGATTATGGAGGGATTTGGATGGAGATTGAAAGAAAGATTATGGAGGGATTTGGTGGGAGATTGAAAAATTTTGGAGAGAGAAGAAAATTTTGCCAAATATTAGAAGGGAAAAGATTTTGGAAGGAGAACGTTTAGGTTGGGCTGTACACATACGATGGGGGTAATATTTTGTTAGCTCGCTTTATTTAGTAATTACGTGAAATGCACATGGGTGCAATCTCAATTTGGAACATATTTGAAACACTAAAAAAGTGTATTTGAATAAATATTTTTCCTAAAAAATAAAATTAAAATATTATGAACATTTTTTTGTTCTGGAACATATTTAATATGTTCCAGAACCTAGGAACAAAAATAAGTGTTTCTGATTGAAAATTACCTAGCGTTTCTAATTTGTCATTTTGGTGTAGTGCCACTACCAACTATGAAAATAAATACATCACAAAAGAAAGATTTTGGAGAGCGAAGCGAAGACGATTAAAGTACAATCATCCTCGAAGAAATAGTAACAATCATGGCCACGGCTAGAACACCTGCGAAAGACAAGTGCACACACCTGGCGAGATAACCAGGTCCTCAGAGGGACGTCACAAGACACATAATATCATGCCAATATAACTGAATATAAATTGCTCAAATAAATAAGTAAATTGAATTATAACATGGTCTAATACACACCTATTGAACTAGCTTACCATCCCCCCAACCAAACAAGGACAGGAGATGGTAAACTAATTCACGATGACGTATCTTTCCATGCTATGAATCCAATATGGTATCCGGACCCCAACAAGGTTTAATACCTTCTCATCGGAGTAGTAAGCCATACCTACAACCAAACAAGGACAAGATGTGGCAAACTAATCTGCGATAAGTTATTGTTCCAAGTCATGGTCAGATACAAGTACCCAAACCAAAAGTACTCATACCTAATAGATAAGGGTGCCTAACCGTTCTAAGTGAAATGTAGTTAAGAACAATCCTTCCTACGCATGGGCCCTGGCTAAAATAGGATCGGCATAGTCCCCTTTTGGGGGCATCAGAGGCCCAATCAATAAGAGCATAACGTTCCGCGGAATGCCAATGGCCGTCAGTAATCATGGGTTATCAACCCCGTATCTCCAGCGGAGCTTTCGGGTCACAAGGAAAAGTGCATCGAAGCCCATACGCTAAGGAATTGTCCTCCCCGCCCAATGCCTACTATGTTGTATCCATAACACAAAACCTCTATTAATCGCTAAGTCAAACTAAGCATGCAACCTCTATTAGCGGTTATTCCTATCACACGACTTATACGCACCGGTGGCCAGCTAGTCACGCATGTTCGTGTTCTACATGCGACACACAACTTCGTGGTACAACGTGTCAAGGCCAATAAATGCAACACACAAGGTGGTCCCTTAAATCTAGGTTTAATGTGTAAGAAAAATAATATATAACATGAAATATAACTGAACAATAAGTTCTAGCAAGTTATGCCATGTATCACAGTTTATTTTGCATAAAGAAAATAATGAATAATGCATGAAATATGAGCTAAATAAATAAACAGCAAATGGCAAGGTGTCTTGCCTGGTAGGACGCCTGGTGTGCTGCGATGATCAAGATGGCACAAACTGAGACTTCGGTGCAACAACTATACAAGGTGGTCTTGGGTGGTGGCACAGACACTTCCATTTGGTCCAGAAGGGTCAAATTAGTACATAAGGTAAGTACAGAATTGGCAAGGGATTGAGAATAGGACTAATCGCAGGAGAGGAAGATAATCGAAAGAATTTGGCTAAATAAATATATATGATTTTAGAAAAATGTCTAAAATTTTAAAATCTAGATTTTATTAGTAAAATAAACTGTTAGGAATAATACATTAAAAAATCGAAATCAATTTTGGCTAAAAACTCTAAGTTAGTTGAAAATAGAATCGGTAGAAAACTATATTTTTAATAGTTGAAAAATAATGTTTGAAATATATATATATATGTATATATATAGAAAAATTATCTAAGGCTTAGGACTAAACTTTTGAAAATATATATAGGGCCAAGCCCCTATATGATCTTTTTGTTACAAAATAACTTTTTAGGAAATTATTTAATATGTATATTTATATTTAAAAGATAATAATAATAACTGCATATAATAATCTTTGTACATACTAATTACATATCAAAATACCTAAATATATATACTATTAATAATACCACTGAAATAAAAATATTCAGTACTATAATGCCATCAGCAGAATATTTTCATATACGGATTAAATACAAAAGAAAATAGAAAAGGATATAATAATAATAATAATAATAATAACAATAATAATAACCATCATCATAATAATCATAATAATGATAATGATAATAATAATAATATTAATATTAATAATAGTAATAATGATAATATTAATAATAATAATAATAATAATAATAATAATAATAATAATAATAAGTAATAATAGATAATAATTCCTAAACCAATAGCTAATACCGGGAGAAAAAGATGAAAAATTTAAACAAACAAACAATAAAAAACAAAATACACCAAAGAAAAGAAAAAAAAATAATAATAAAAAATAAAATAAAAAGAATAAAGTGCAGCAGTCAGTTGACTGCTGCTCTACTTGCTAAAATAAAAAAGAAAGAGAAAGGAGAAAGTAGATAGAGAGGATGAAGGGAGGAGAGCATTCGGGAGGAGAGAGAGAACTGAGGGGCTGAGTGAGAGGGAAGAAGAGCTGGAGAGAGAGAGCGGAAAGGGAGGATCGGACGTCTACAACGAGAGGAGGAGCGGGAGAGAGCGGGGTTGGAGAGATGGTGGATGACGGTGGCTGGAGGCGGCGCGAGAATCCCCGTCGCTCATCGTGGTGGGGCGGTGCGCGCTCGGCGCTGGCGCGGCGGCCTCGCGGAGGAGCAGAGAGGAGGAAGACGGGGGTGAGGGAGCGGAGTCGTCCGACGCTTTGCGGCGGGGCGCTGCTCCGGCGGAGAGAGGGGAAGATGGAGTGGACGTCTCCAGCGACTGTGGGCTGCACTCACGGAGGTGGAGGTGCCAAAAGTAGCAGCGGAGGAGCAGAGGTCAGCACGGAAGAGAGGGTTTTCCGGCATGCGCTGAGATGGGCACAGAGGGGCGCGCCTCCGGTCGGCTGCGGATCCGACGACCGGGGTGTCGTATCCGGTCACGGCGGAGAAGCGATCGCAACAAGGCTCTGGTGGCGGCGGATGGGCATGGCGGCCGGCGGTCTAGTTAGTAGTGGTGGTGTTGTTTTCCTTTGTCGTTATTTTGGGGATTTGGGCTGTCGGTGGTGGTGATCGGCCAAGGTGGCAGGAGGTGGTTTGGTTGGTCGGGGGAGTTTTTGGTCGTGGTGTCGAATAATGGTGGCAACGACGGTTGCGGGGTGGTCGAGTGTCTGGAAGGAGTGGTGATGGTGGTGGCGAGGCTACTGTCGGGCCGGACTGGTTGTTGGCTAATTATGGATAAGGTGTTGGGGTGGTAATAATGACGACGGGGTGATGCTGACTGTTGGCAGGAAGGTCATTGGCCGGGAACAGCGGCGTTGTAGTTGGTGGTGGTAGTGGCAGTATCGCGGTGGTCAGTGAGACAACAATGATGGGGGCTGCGGTGAATGGTGGTGGAGGCAGCGGGCTACTGCTCGAGGTCGGAGATGATGATGGCTGGGATAACGGTGTGGTCGTAGGGGACGGAGTCGGGCAGTGGCCATGTGGAATTAGGGGTCGGGTGAAGTGTCCTGCGAGACACGGGATGGGTTGGCATTCGAGGTTGTCGAACGCGGAAAAGATATCTCTGTATTTATAATAAAATAGGAATATAATGAGTGGCAAGAGGACGGACACGGACACGATGCACACAATGATGTGGTGGTAGAGAATTTTTGTGAATGGTTGTGGAGAATCCATAGAAAATAGGTTAAGTACCTCTCCTTTTATAGGAGGTGGGAATCCCATTAGGATAAGGACTATGGTGGTTTAAATCCCCTTAGATAATTCATCTATTAATTTAAATCTATTCAAAAATTTCAAATCCAATTCTAAATCAATTTAAATATAATTACATTCTATCTTTTAGTTTAAAATCATAAGATCAATCAACTTTCAAATATAGATATTAATTTAACTATTTAAATAAATCCATAAAATCAAATCAAGATTTAAATTGCCACGATAATTTCAAAATATTTTCCAAAAAATATTAATAATAATAATTTCATAAATTACATTATTATTTAAAAATAAACTAATAAATAATTATGAAATATATCTATATGCACAAATAATATTTACATAAATATACTTTTCTAGTATACCATTTTATAAAAATATTTTTTATTATTATAACTGTATAAATGAAAGGCTTTTCATAAATAAAATCATAAACTTGGAAATTTTGGTACGATAGCTAAAATTAATTATTACATATATTATTTTGAAATTATAAAAATAGAAAAATATTTTTCAAAAAATATGTACGCTCGCACATATTCGCACCCGTCGAGCAATCTCGAAAAACAAAATTTCGCGCACGACGTACAATACAACTACGTGATGTACAATACAAAATAAAAAAATTAGTACCAAATTTATACATAAAAAAGTAGTAGAATTTTAGGGGTTTTATATCCTACCCAACTTAATAGAATTTTGTCCTCGAAATTAAGAATATGTAGGGGGTGAGAAGGCACAAGGGGTATTGGTGAGGAACAATCAACGTTCAATGAAATAAGCATTAGAAAATCGCGATTTCAATAATGGCGAGGATAATCATGGGTTAGCGCAAGAAGAAAATGAGTAAAGGTTAAAGTTAAAACAAGATAACAGGCAAAAAAGAATATTATGGTAACAAGAGAAAATAAATTAAAGTTATGGTTTCTTGAGAGTAGGTTGAGAGCACGATTAAGAGAAGGAATTTGATTTACTCCTAAATTAAGCAATTAAAAGGTCATAATAGTAAATATAGGACCGAAAAAAAAGGACGAGTAGTTTAGGATGAAAATATAACAACATCGAGTGATAATGGTCATAATTGATAGGAAGGCTAGAGGAAGTTCTAGTATAACGCATTCGTCCTTCTAAAATAGGTGAAGGCAAACGCAATAAGGAGTTCAAAGACGATATTATCGACTACGAGTACGTGATTCAAAGATGACCGAAAATTTCAAAGAAATTGTCAAGGCAGTCGTGGATGGGACTCTAGAGGGCAAGTTTAGCTATGTCCCCATCCACGTAGAACGATAGATAAAGGCGAACCAAAGTGCACTTGGTTGATCAGACCATCATGCACCGGTTCTGAGTAGACAATATGTTAGTGGATGCCTCCAATAACATATGTTATGAACAAGCTTGATAAAGAATTGAGCTTACAAAAGCTAGGCTACATTAGCATCATTAGTCTAGATAGTAAAAATATAGGCACGTGAGATTAAGATTGAAAGAAAGCAGAATTGGTTTAAATGATTCTAAGTCATATCATGTGTTGGTCTCCATACAATCGTCCTACAGTCTTTTTGTCCAAGTCCTTGGTTGACTAGATGGGTTAGGGTCCTCTAAATTCTAGAATCTAAGTAAACTTGTAAATATAGGTCACAAGGACAAAGGAATTGCTAGGTCACAAGGCATTCTATCCAACTTAAAGAATTAAACTAATGGTGTTTTGGGACAAAAGAGTCATGGCTACCTAGTAGGGGTATCTTCCTAACCAATATCAAGCACGAAAGAAGGATAAGAGTTTATGGTAGAGGGGATCAAGTAAGACGCTAATCATGGAGTCAAGCGAGAGTTTCGAAATCGAAATCGAGGAAGGAGGTCAAGTATGTGGACGAGATCCTAAACTCTAATCCTATTCGCAGGCTTGCTTGGTACGGTAAAGTAACCAAACAATTTATCTTGACCTGCATGGGCCACTACAAAAATATGTAATGCCCCAGTTCTAAAATACGTAGGACTAGGAACGTAGACATGCCAGCCGTATAATAAATATACGTAAGCTGTAAAATACAGTAGAATCATGACTAATCTCATCCACACAAAATAAAAGAATAAAAGATATCATATAATCAATTATGAATTGTCATTTGTACATGTAGTTGGGCGGAGACAAATCCACTACCAACTATGAAAAGAAATACATCACAAAAGAAAGATTTTGGCGAGCGAAGCGAAGACGATCAAAGTGCAGTCATCCTCAAAGAAAATAGTGACGATCATGGCCACGGCTAGAACACCTGCGAAAGACAAGAACACACACCAGGCGAGATAACCAGGTACTCAAAGGGACGTAACAAGACACGTAATATCATGCCAATATAAATGAATATAAATTGCTCATATAAATAAGTAAATTAAATTATAATATAGTCCAATACACACCTATTGAACTTGTTAGGGTTATATACTAAAAGCATCACTTTTGTAGTAACCTTATTTCCTTAAATTTTGAATGAGAATCATATGGGAAAATGTTTGCATATTGTATTTGTTGCAAGTGTTAATGCAAATGTCTGATATTCTATATTGTAGATAATATGGTGTGTGGTATCACACAGAAGATCATATTATCAGTTTTCTATGGAGTATATAAATAGTTCACAACCTAGATGGACTTGGACAATCTATTGGAAAGGTTGTAGTGTAATCTGGTATTAGTCTATCTTGACTATAGGTTTACACTAGTACACTTTGTGTGTATTGAACAGGACCACTTGAGGTTGTTCTCTTTGTACTGACTACATAAGAGAACAAACACCTCTGTTATTATTGATGCTTGTACCCTTAATCCGGATATAATAACGGACATGTATATGCAATATGCATTACTTTGACTCATAAAAGAGTGAGATTTATTATGGATCAACAACCTCTATAAATTGGGTAATAACATTGTATGTATGATGGGCTGTTGATTATTAATGGAATCCATGTCCCGATACATCGGGTTGATGATGTCCTCTTAAGAAGCTCATAAGGATTGTCATGTAAACCCTGCAGGTGAATTATATCCGACATGACAAATAAAGTTGAGCGGTACTACTTAAGGATAAAAGATGTCGAATCAATATAGTTGTTAGTAACTTAATTGATCGACGGACATACGATATCTTAACATGGGGAGCCAAACGAGCATATAATAAAAGGAGCCCACAAACATAATTTGGGATTAGGGAGGTAGTGCAATAATAGCTCATTAGTGGACCGAGCTATTGTTAATGGGCCTGGATTATGTGTTCGGGCTGAACACGGGATATCCAGATCCGTTAGGAGGCCTAACCCTAATTTCTTCTCATGGTCCCTGTCGTAGCCTATATATATCCTCTATTCTCTGGCCGCCAGATTAATGATTAGAAATCTAAAATTTTCTCTAAATTCGCGATTAACGTAAGGAGAGAAAGAGAGTGCTGCCAAGGGGAAGAAAGGTTGAAAGATCGTCGCCCACACGACGTCCAACTCGAGGAAGGAATACGTGTAGAAGATCTTGGGGTCGTCCGCTCGAGATTGCCAGGAATTACTTATCTCCTTTCCGCCGCAGGTATAATTCGTGAACCCTAGTTTTCGCCTATGAAGGGTTAGAACACGTATTTGATCTGTTTAACTTTCTATCGATCAATACGCACACCAAAGAAAGGGTCCTGGGAATCCCCAGTTCCATCAATTGGTATCAGAGCCACTTTGGATCTACGTATTGATTGATATGTCCATGTTGTCCAATAAATCTTGCGCTATGTAATAGTCGGTAGATGTAGATCTGTTCTAACTCGGTTTTTGCAGGCATCTTAGATCTAACTATTATGGTCCAATGCATATTTTTGATTGTGTTGTTTAAACCACGGACATGTCGTGGATATTGTTGTTGCTGTGGATGTAATTAAAATCACGAGGGTTGATCGTGCTTATTAATTTAATTTTTCAATCTAGATTATGTGTGAACTCCTTCGGGAGGCATAGGATTGATGTAATTTTAATTATTTTTGATCAATCGTGATGGCGGTGGTGGCTGTTTCTGACGCCGGACGAGATGCTGGTTTTGAGCAATCTAGAGGCCGACAGATGATTTTCGATGAAGGAATCGACAGCCAAAACCTAAAAAAAAAATTTGGGGCGCTGCCCCGAACCCCGCGACCTGACCGGGCAGGTCGAACCCCGTATAGATCTGCGCAGCGCCAGATTTTGGATTCGGATAGTTGAGGACGGAGCAGCAAAGATGACCATAATAGTTAGATATTTTCTCTTATTTTTGTCATTTTGCTTTTTCTAATTATGCATGTTTATTATTGTGTGGTTGTTTTTTGAAAAACCAAGCCTACATTAATAATGGACAACATGGACATAATATCAACTAGTAGAAAAACCCTCATTGTTAAATAACTAAGTGGGAGAGGATTTTTATTTAATATAAATCCTATGGTCTCTATTACTGGTTTGTAGGTGATGTAATTATACTTGCGTGTTGGCTTTAGTGCTTTCCTCCATATCGGATGAGTATAATTATGGATCACAAGTACAAACTTTCTTAGGTATAATTGTAGAAAGTTATCTAGTATGTGTTCACTTCTCCATCTGAAGGAACTCATTACAAGGTAATGGACTTAGTATTAAGTAATGGTATACACTTAGATACAAATAATGGTATCCTCCCCATCGGAGTCACTGCTATTATTTGTATGACCAGAGCAAGACCAGCATATTAATTTTATTTGTCATAAAGTTATATTGATATGATAGTAAAATTAATAAGAAAAATCTACTTGAACAAAGTTGAATTTGTATACGTCCACACTATCGTGGCATGCTAAATTCATGGTGTTCAAGGTGTTGGTGAATTTCTTATATTGTTTTGAGGGAATCAATATTTAGTTAATTCAAAAAGTTTTTTTTCCCTACATAATTTTATTTATGTGATTCTCAGGATTTCAAAAAAAAATGGGTTCTTTCAGTCCACTTATGGTGATTCTTAAAGAAAACAAACTTACTGGACCTAATTATATTGATTGGAAATGTAATTTGGATATTGTTCTGACTGCTGAGGAGTACAAATATGTACTTGTTGAGGAATGCCCACCTAAGCCTGATGCTAACTCTGATGAAGAGGTCAAAGAGGCTTATAAGAAGTGGAAAAAGGCAGATGAGATGGCGCGGTGTTACATTCTGGCATCTATGTCAAATGTACTGCAACATCAGCATCAGGCCATGGCCACAGCTTATGACCTGATGTATAACCTCAAGGAACTCTTCGGATATTAGAGTAGAGCAGCTAGGCAGTTTGCTATGAAATATTTGATGAATACAAAAATGGCTGAGGGCACACCAGTAAGGGATCATGTTCTTAAGATGATGGGTCATCTGAATGAGATGGAGATCCTTGGAGCTGAAATCGATAGGAAAACCCAGGTCGATATCATTCTCGGGACTCTGCCTAAAAGTTTTGCCAATTTTTGCCTTAATTACAACATGAACAAAAGGTTGTATAGTTTGGCAGAACTTGCAAAAGAGCTACAGGATGCTGAATCTCTCTTTAGGCAGAGTGGTCATGTTTTTGTTTCTGAAAAGGCTTCTACTTCTAAGCCAAAAGGCGGTAAGAAGAAGAATAACATTCAGAAACAGGCAAACTTAGCAAAGAAGGGCAAGGGACCTCAAGGCGCGGTGAAAAAGCCGAAAGGCAAATGTTTCAAGTGCAAAGGGTCAGGACATTGGAAGACTGATTGTCCACTTCTCAAATAAGGGAACAAAGAAGGTATATCTCATTTACTAGTAGTTGAAACATGTTTAGCGGTGTTATCTACCGGCACCTGGTGTGTAGATACAGGAGCCACTAATCATGTCTGCAATACATTGCAGGGGTTCCAGGAAACTAGACGGCTCAGTGATGGAGAGATATGCTTATTTATGGGTGATGCTACAAAAGTATCGATCGTTACATTAGGAGATGTTACTTTATCTTTTGGTAGAAATAAGTCTTTGACATTGAGAGATTGTCTTTATGCACCTTCACGTAGAAGGAATTTAGTTTCTGTTTCTATGTTAGTTAAGGATGGATATTCAGTTTATTTTCATGACAATATTGTTATTAGAAAGAATAAATATTTTATCTATTCTGGTGCATTGGTTGATAATTTGTATGTCATTAATCCTATTTCGCCCACAATGCAACTTATGGAAATGAATAATATGTCATCTAACTTAAATAAGAGAAAAAAACCTTCTTGTATGAACCAAACATATCTTTGGCACTTACGATTGGGGCATATTAACCTAAGAAGGATTCAAAGACTGGTTGAAGATGGACCTTTGAGTTCATTGGAAGTGGAGGCACTACCAGTCTGTGAATCCTGCTTGGAAGGTAAAATGACCAAACGGCCTTTTACAGCAAAGGGGTGTAGGGCCAAAGATTTGTTGGAATTGGTTCATTCTAATTTGTGTGGACCCATGACTATCCAAGCTAGAGGTGGATTTGAATATTTTGTCACATTTATTGACGATTATTCAAGGTATGGATACATTTATTTGATGCGCCGTAAGTCTGAGTGCTTTTAGAAATTCAAAGAGTACAAGGCTGAAACGGAGAAACGTCATGGAAAATGTATCAAGCTATTACGATCAGATCGTGGTGGCG
Source organism: Iris pallida (assembly GCA_029216955.1). Taxonomy (NCBI): domain Eukaryota; kingdom Viridiplantae; phylum Streptophyta; class Magnoliopsida; order Asparagales; family Iridaceae; genus Iris; species Iris pallida. The sequence continues at coordinate 39,543,398 of JANAVB010011199.1, forward strand.
AGTACCTCTTTGGAGAGTTTAGGGATTATTTATCAGAGGCTGGGATTGCATCCCAATAGGCTGCACCTGGAATGTCCCAACAGAATGGTGTAGCCGAAAGAAGGAATAGAACTCTTATGGAGATGGTTAGATCAATGATGAGCTATTCGGATTTGCCAGATTCGTTTTGGGGATATGCCTTAGAGACTGCAGCTTATATTTTGAACTTGGTTCCTTCTAAGTCAGTACCTCTTACTCCTACAGAGCTGTGGATTGGGCGTAAGCCTAGTCTGAAACATGTTCGTATTTGGGGTAGTCCAGCACATGTGCTTAATGGGAAATCAGATAAGTTGGAATCTCGTACAGAAGTACGCTTGTTTGTAGGCTATCCAAGAGGAACGAAAGGAGGTTTATTTTATAGTCCTAAGGATCAGAAGGTCATTGTTGGCACCAATACCCGATTCTTAGAGGAAGACTATGTGATGAATCATAAACCCACAAGTAGAGTTGTTCTAGAAGAAATGAGACGTGAGACACCAAGTACTTCAGTACCAACAGTACAAGAGGATGAACCACAAATAACTGCACAACGTGTCACAAATGTTACACCACAACCGATAGTGCCTCGTCGTAGTGGGAGGGTTGTGATACAACCTGATAGTTATATGTTCTTGGGAGAGTCGTCAGACTTCGTCCTTGAGGAACAAGATTATGATCCCTGTACCTACAATGAAGCACTCCAAGATAAAGATACAGAGGTCTTGGCAAAAAGTAATGATATCTGAAATAGAATCTATGGATTCTAATCAGGTCTGGGAGCTTGTAGAACCACCCGTTGGTGTAAAAGCCATTGGATACAAGTGGGTCTATAAGAAAAAAAGAGGATCAGATGGTAAGGTTGAAACCTTTAAAGCTCGGCTTGTAGCAAAAGGTTTTACTCAAAGAGAGGGTATCGATTATGAGGAAACCTTTTCTCCTGTAGCCATGCTTAAGTCTATTCGGATTCTTTTATCTATTACAGCTCATCTCGATTATGAGATTTGGCAAATGGATGTCAAGACAGCTTTCCTTAATGGAAGTCTTGAGGAAGACATCTATATGAAGCAACCAGACGGGTTCATTGAAAAGGGCAAGGAGCATCTTGTTTGTAAGCTCAAAAAGTCCATTTATGGACTTAAGCAAGCTTCCAGATCTTGGAACATCTGTTTTGATCAGGTGATAAAATCCTATGGATTTGATCAATGCCAGGATGAATCATGTGTATACAGAAAGTGTGACGGAAATGTGGTGGTGTTCCTAGTACTTTATGTGGATGACATCTTGCTCATTGGAAACATTGTTAAGGTATTATCTGATGTAAGGGTATGGTTATCCAAATAATTTGATATGAAGGACTTGGAAGAAGTAGGTCACATCCTTGGGATCAAAGTTCTACAAGATCGTAAGAAAAGGATGTTGGGCTTATCCCAAGCTTCCTATATCGATACTGTACTAACTCGTTTTAGTATACAAAATTCTAAGAAAGGTTTCTTACCTTTTAGACATGGAATTGCTCTATCAAAGGAGCAGTGTCCGAGGACACCTAAAGAGATAGAGAACATGAAGGCAGTTTCTTATGCTTCAGCAGTAGGAAGCTTAATGTATGCAATGCTATATACGAGACCAGACATCTGCTTTGCCGTAGGCATGGTCAGCAGATATCAGTCTAACCCAGGACAAGAGCACTGGACTGCCGTAAAGCATATTTTGAAGTACCTGAAAAGGACTAAAGAGTATATGCTAGTTTACCAGTCAGATAGATAGTTCCCTTGGGGTATACAGACTCAAATTTTTAGTCAGATAGGGATTCCAGGAAATCTACCTCAGGTTATGTGTTTACTTTGGGAGGTGGAGCCATTGTGTGGTGGAGTATCAAGCAAAAATGTATTGCTGATTCCACCATGGAAGCCGAGTATGTGGCAGCCTCTGAGGCAGCCAAAGAAGCGATTTGGCTCAGGAACTTTCTATTGGACTTGGATGTGGTACCTAGTTTGCCTAAGTCTATTACACTTTATTGTGATAATAGTAGTGCAGTTGCAAACTCGAAGGAACCACGAGCCCATAAGACAGGCAAACACATTTAGCGCAAGTACCACCTGATACGAGATTTCGTAAAGAAAGAAAAAGTTGCTGTGATCAAGATAGCATCAGCCGACAACCTAGCTGATCCCTTTGTAAAGAGCTTACCAGCTAAGGCTTTTGACAGTCATATTGAGGGAATGGGAGTCAGATGTGTAGCAGCATGGCTTTAAGTATAAGTGGGAGATTTGTAACAGTATACTGAAAAGCAATGCTTTGAGTATAAGTGGGAGATTGTTAGGGTTATATACTAAAAGCATCACTTTTGTAGTAACCTTATTTCCTTAAATTTTGAATGAGAATCATATGGGCAAATGTTTGCATATTGTATTTGTTGCAAGTGTTAATGCAAATGTCTGATATTCTATATTGTAGATAATATGGTGTGTGGTGTCACACAGAAGATCATATTATCAGTTTCCTATAGAGTATATAAATAGTTCACAACCTAGATGGACTTGGACAATCTATTGGAAAGGTTGTAGTGTAATATGATATTAGTCTATCTTGACTATAGGTTTACACTAGTACACTTTGTGTGTATTGAACAGGACCACTTGAGGTTGTTCTCTTTGTACTGACTACATAAGAGAACAAACACCTCTGTTATTATGGATGCTTGTACTCTTAATCCTGATATAATAACGGACATATATATGCAATGTGCATTACTTTGACTCATAAAAGAGTGAGATTCATTATGGATCAACAACCTCTATGAATTGGGTAATAACATTGTATGTATGATGGGCTGTTGATTATAAATGGAATCCATGTCCCGATACATCGGGTTGATGATGTCCTCTTAAGGAGCTCATAAGAATTGTCATGTAAACCCTGCAGGTAGATTATATCCGACATGACAAATAAAGTTGAGCGGTACTACTTAAGGATAAAAGATGTTGAATCAATATAGTTGTCAGTAACTTAATTGATCGACGGACATACGATATCTTAATATGGGGAGCCAAACGAGCATATAATAAAAGGAGCCCACAAACATAATTTGGGATTAGGGAGGTAGTGCAACAATAGCTCATTAGTGGACCGAGCTATTGTTAATGGGCCTGGATTGTGTGTTCGGGCTGAACACGGGATATCCAGATCCGTTAGGAGGCCTAACCCCAATTTCTCCTTATGGACCCTGCCGTAGCCTATATATATCCTCTATTCTCTGGCCTCTAGATTAATGATTAAAAATCTGAAATTTTCTCTAAATTCATGATTTAAGTAAGGTGAGAAAGAGAGTGCTGCCAAGGAGAAAAAAAGGTTGGGAGATCGTCGCGCACACGACGTCCAACTCGAGGAAGGAATACGTGCAGAAGATCTTGGGGTCGTCCGCTCGAGATTTCCAGGAATTACTTGTCTCCTTTCCGCCGCAGGTATAATTTGTGAACCCTAGTTTCCGCCTATGAAGGGTTAGAACACGTATTTGATCTGTTTAACTTTCTATCGATCAATACGCACACCAAAGGAAGGGTCCTGGGAATCCCCAGTTCCATCAGAACTAGCTTACCATCTCCCCAACTGAACAAGGACAGGAGATGGTAAACTAATTCACGATGACGTATCTTTCCATGCTACGAATCCAATATAGTATCCGGACCCCAACAAGGTTCAATACCTTCTCATCGGAGTAGTAAGCCACACCTACAAGCAAACAAGGGCAAGAAGTGGCAAACTAATCCGCGACAAGTTATTGTTCCAAGTCACGATCAGGTACAAGTACCCAAACCAAAAGTACTCATACCCAACGGATAAGGGTGCCTAACCGTTCTAAGTAAAATATAGTTAAGAATAATCCTTCCTACACATGGGCCCTGGCTAAAATAGGAACGGCATAGTCCCCCTTTAGGGCACCAGAGGCCCAATCAATAAGAGCATAACGTTCCACAGAACGCCAGTGGCCGTCATTAATCATGGGTCATCAACCCCGTATCTCCAGCGGAGCTTCCGGGTCACAAGAGAAAGTGCATCGAAGCCCATACACTAAGGAATTGTCTACGCCGCCCAATGGCTACTATGTTGTATCCGCAACACAAAATCTCTATTAACCGCTAAGTCAAACTAAGCATGCAACCTCTATTAGCGGTTATTCCTATCGCATGGCTTATACGCACCGGTGGCCAGCCAGTCACGTATGTCCATGTTCTACATGCGACACACAACTTCGTGGTACAATGTGTCAAGGCCAATAAACGCAACACACAAGGTGGTCCCTTAAATCTTGGTTTCATGTGTAAGAAAAATAACACATAGCAGGAAATATAACTGAACAGTAAGTTCTAGCAAGTTATACCATGTATCACAGTTTATTTTGCATAAAGAAAATAATGAATAATGCATGAAATATGAGCTAAATAAATAAATAGCAAATGGCAAGGTATCTTGCCTAGTAGGACGCCTGGTGTGCGGCGATGATCAAGGTGGCACGAACTGCGACTTCGGTGCAACAACTATGCAAGGTGGCCTTGGGTGGTGGCACAGACAGTTCCATTGGGTCCAGAAGGGTCAAATTTATCAGGTTCGACATAAGATAAGTACAGAATTGGCAAGGCATTGAGAATAGGACTAATCGCAAGAGAGGAAGATAATCGAAAGAATTTGGCTAAATAAATATATATAATTTTAGAAAAATGTCTAAAATTTTGAAATCTAGATTTTATTAGTAAAATAAACTGTTAGGAATAATATATTGAAAAATCGAAATCAATTTTGGCTAAAAACTCTAAGTTCGTTGAAAATAGAATTGGTAGAAAACTATATTTTTAATAGTTGAAAAGTAATGTTAGAAATATATGTATATGTATATATATAGAAAAATTATTTAAGGCTTAGGACTAAACTTTTGAAAATATATATAGGGCCAAGCCCCGATATGATCTTTTCGTTGCAAAATAACTTTTTAGGAAATTATTTAATATGTATATTTATATTTAAAAGATAATAATAATAACTGCATATAATAATCTTTGGACATACTAATTACTTATCAAAATACCTAAATATATATACTATCAATAATACCACTGAAATAAAAATATTTAGTACTCTAATGCCATTATCAGAATATTTTCATACACGAATTAAATACAAAAAGAAAATAGAAAAGGATATAATAATAATAATAATAATAATAATAATAATAATAATAATAATAATAATAATAATAATAATAATAATAATAATAATAATAATAATAATAATAAGAATAATAACAATAATAATCATAATAACCATAATAATCATAATAATGATAATGATAATAATAATATTATTAATAATAGTAATAATGATAATATTAATAATAATAATAATAATAGTAATAATAATAATAAAAATAAAAAACAATAATAGATAATAATTCCTAAAGCAATAGCTAATACCAAGAGAAAAAGATGGAAAATTTATACAAACAAATAACAAAAAAACAAAACACACTAAAGAAAAAAAAACAAACAAACAAAAAACAAATAATAATAAAATAAAATAAATAAAATAAAAAGAATAAAGTGCAGTAGTCATTTGACTGCTGCTCTACTTGCTAAAATAAAAAAGAAAGAAAGGAGAAAGGAGAGAAAGAGGATGAAAGAAGGAGAGCGTTCGGGAGGAGAGAGAGAACAGAGGGGCTGAGTGAGAGGGAAGAAGAGCTGGAGAGAGAAAGGGGAAAGGAAGGATCGGACGTCTACGGCGAGAGGAGGAGCGGGAGAGAGCGAGGTCGGAGAGATGGTGGGTGACGGCGGCTGGAGGCGGCGCGAGAATCGCCGTCGCTCATCGTGGTGGGGCGGCGCGCGCTCGGCGCTGGCGCGGCGGCCTCGCGGAGGAGCGAAGAGGAGGAAGACGGGGGTGAGGGAGCGGAGTCGTCCGGCGCTTGCGGCGGGGCGCTGCTGCAACGGAGAGAGGGGAAGATCGAGCGGACGTCTCCGGCGACTGCGAGCTGCACTCGCGGAGGCAGAGGCGCCGGAAGTGGCAGCGGAGGAGCAGAGGTCGGCACGAAAGAGAGGGGATTCCGGCATGCGCTGAGGTGGGCGCAGAGGGGAGCGCCTTCGATCGACTGCGGGTCAGGCGACTGGGGTGTCGTATCCGGTCGCGGCGGGGAAGCGATCGCGGCAAGGCTCCGGTGGCAGCGGATGGGCATGGCGGCCGGCGGTCAGGTTAGTAGTGGTGGTGGTGTTTTCCTTTGTCGTTATTTTGGTGATTTGGGCTGTAGGTGGTGGCGCTCGGCCAAGGTGGCCGGAGGTGGTTTGGTTGGTCGGGGGAGTTTTTGGCCGTGGTGTCAAATAATGGTAGCAACGGCAGTTATAGGGTGGTCGGGTGTCAGAAAGGAGTGGTGTTGGTGGTGGCGAGGCTGCGGACGGCCCGGACTGGTTGATGGCTAGTCGGGGGTAAGGTGTTGGGGTGGTGATAATGACGATGGGGTGATGCTGACTGTTGGTAGGGAGGTCACTGGCCGGGAACGACGGTATTGTAGTTGGTGGTGGTAGTGGCGGTGTCACGGCGCCCAGGGAGGCGACAATGATGGGGGCTGCGGTGAATGACGGTGGAGGCAGCAGGCTACTACTCGAGGTCGGGGATGATGATGGCTGGGATGAAGGTGTGGTAGTAGGGGACGGAGCTGGGCAGTGGCCATGTGGAATCAGGGGTCGGGTGAAGTGTCCTGCGATACACGGGATGGGTTGGCGTTCGGGGTTGTCGAATGCGAAAAAGAGATCCCTGTATTTGTAATAAAATAGAAATATAATGAGTGGCAAGAGGACGGACACGGACACGATGTAAGCAATGATGTGGTGGCGGAGAATTTTTGTGGATGGTTGTGGAGAATTCATGGAAAAAGAGGGCAAGTACCTCTCCTTTTATAGGAGGTGGAAATCCCATTAGGATAAGGACTAGGGTGGTTTAAATCCCCTTAGATAATTCATCTATTAATTTAAATCCATTCAAAAATTTCAAATCCAAATCTAAATCAATTTAAATATAATTACATTCTATCTTTTAATTTAAAATCAAATAAGATAAATCAACTTTCAAATATAGATATTAATTTAACTATTTAAATAAATCTATAAAATCAAATCAAGATTTAAATTACCACAATAATTTTAAAATATATTTTCCAAAAAATACTAATAATAATAATTTCAAAAATTATATTATTATTTAAAAATAAACTAATAAATAATTATGAAATATATATGTATGCACAAATAATACATAAGTATATTTTTCTAGTATACCATTTTATAAGAATATTATTTATTATTATAACTGTATAAATGAAAGGCTTCTCATAAATAAAATCATAAACTTGGAAATTTTGGTACGATAGCTAAAAATAATTATTACATATATTATTTTGAAACTATAAAAATAGAAAAAAGTTTTTCAAAAAATATATACGCTCGCACATATTAGTACTCGTCGAGCAATCTCGAAAAACAAAATTTCGTGCGCGACGTACAATACAACTACGCGACGTACAATATAAAATAAAAAATCAGTACCAAATTTATACATAAAAAAGTAGTAGAATTTTAGGGGTTTTACATTAATAAATGAATAAACACATCCAGTAGTCAATAGAAAGAGGACCGGAACCCATTCTCTATCACACTCAATTACCAAATTGGATAGTGAAGGAAAGGGTGGCGAAGGACTCACAGGGGTTTTGCAGGCGGGCGCGCTGGGATGGGTCTTCGCCAGACGGAGCGAGGCGTGTCCGGTCGGGGCGCAGGTGAGAGCTCACCAAGCGGGGTGGATCTGACGTCGTAGCCAGTCGCCTGGCTTCGGGAGGTGGTGCCGGGATGGATCTGATGGGAGGCGGTGGTGGTATGGGCCTTGGCGCGGTAGTGTTGTGGCTACTTGGGTTTGGGGGGAACCGGTGGTGTAAATGTTGAGGCGGCCAAGAAGTGGTCGAATTTCTATCGACTGCTGGCTCGGCGAGGTCGGGCCACGGACGCAGTTGAGCAAGGGTCAAGTTCTCTCCTTCTTTTCTCTCTTAGTGGTGGTAATAGTGTGATCACTGTGACAGCTTGGTGGTAAGGCCAAGTTGGTTGGGGACTACGGGGAATGGTTGGGACGGAGCATGGCGGGGACGGTGATGATGTGGCTGGAGTGGTCGGGTATGAGCAGTAGGGGATATGGCGGCTGCGGCCATCGGCGTCCATGGTGGTGGCTCGTGTGATGGCAGCAATGGTGGTGGTGGTCGCTAGGCTAGGTGGATGGTCGACCGCAATGTGGTGGCCGCGGATGGCAGAGTCGGCCAGGACAAAAAACTTGGGGGGTGGCGGTTACCGGAAATCCTAGGTTTAGGAAATTTTCCAAGATGTAATTTTGGGGAAGTGTGCTATTTATAGGGTAGGGAGAAACCCTGAAGGAAAATTGTAAATGTAATAGAAAATAGGGAATCTAGTGAAAATACTAACACTAACTCTAGCTACTAACCGCTAACATATTGCTATTCATTGATTTAATTAGTTAATTAATTAATTACAAGATTAATAATTGTTAGCTAATTAAAATTTAGCTATGATTTCCAATTACTAACAAAACAAAGTCGTAGCCACGATCCGAGCCTAAGGCTTGGTAGGCTAAACTAGGACCGAAATGGCCTTAGCCCGAAACGAGGGAAAACGAATAACCTACAAATTATCAAAAACCTTTAACTAAAATAATTAGTAAATACATACTTTTATTTATACTCGTAACTTTACAAAATATTTTCTCTGTATAAAATAAATATTTATAACTTATAAATTTTCCCGAAATGGACGAAAATTTAAATTAGGATAAACCTCAAAAAATAGTTTTTTTACAAAACCAACAGTCCAACAAAATATCGATAACAAATTATGATCCAAAATATGTTCTCAAGATTAGAATTGCACGATTTCAAAGATTCAGAAAAATTCAAAAGAAATATAAATTTTAAAAATATTCGTAAAATCCAGATTTTGGTTAACGGAGGTTACAAATCTATCCTCCTTAAAAAAATTTCGTTCGCAAAATTTAAGGTTGGCAAGGGATCAGAACGATAGAGAGTTTAGTCAATAACTTAGGTACGATCAAAGAACGATGACTAGACGAGATTACGATAATCAACTTCAAATTAACTTACGCACGACTAGTGATTTGGGTACGATAAAATCATAATTATAACAATATCGTTCTGACACGATTTAGAAATAATTTCAAGTTATTTAGTCACGATCTCAATCACGGCTAAGAGAATTGAAGGTGGAATCGAAAATCGTGTATAGAAGGATAGGTAGATAGGTTTGATGAAAAACAGACTCGAGGTCACATATGCACGATCGAGATCAAAACTTAGTTATTTAAGCATTATCAAGATTTCAAAAACAATGTATGATAGGCACGATCAAAAATTTAATGATTATGATTAATTAAGTCATGAAATACAGTCTGAGCTCGGACATGATTAAAATTTTTGAAATGATCCAAATTCGTTTGGCACGATCCAGGACAAGATTACGAAAACCAAACTTTAGGCATGTTTAGGAATGGGACCTAAGCACGAGTGTCTACAGAATCGAACCTTCGGCAGGAATAGAAAATTGTTCAGGCACAATCAAAGTCTAAATTCTGGCATGACTAATCAATCATATAGTCATGACCGAGCATCAAGGTTTTAAAAACAATTTAGAATAATTTTAAATTACTTTAAGTGCGAAGTCGCGACTAGGAAAATCAAAATTGTTTAGTTACGATAAGGTTAGATTCAGGTCTAAGTATAGAATGATCAATATGATCTAGTCTCGATAAGGTTAGATTCAGGTCTAAGTATAGAATAATCAATATGATCTAGTCTCGATAAGGTTTGATTCAATGTTATATAGGCACGTTCAAATACGGGAACGACACGATTGGGCATCGCTAGGAACAATGAAATGTTTGGCATGATTAATGACTAAGGATCAAAACCACTTGATTACGAGCAAAATCAAGGCTTAAGAATTTAGAATGACTAAAATCACTTAGGCAGGATTTAGGATGGGGTGACAAAATTTTTAAACATAGTCATGATTAGGAATGAAACTTGAGTACGAGTGACTTGGGAATCAAAATTTAGGTACAATAGAAAATTTATCCAGACATGATCATATTCAAATTCTGACTTGACATGGTTCATAACCAGATCGGATAATTATGATCAAGGACCAAAATTCCAGGCATGATTCAAAGGTAAAATTAAAATGTAATGTTATGGTCATTAAAAGTCACGACCATGGGATTCAAGGTCGTCTAGTCATGCCAGGTCATCTAGGCACAACTAATTTGAGAATTTCAGATATAATCAGAAAATCAATCATGGTCAGAAAAGAGTTTAGGCACGAGTGTTAAAATCCAAATATAATCATAATCAAATTCGACACGATCATAGATAAGGTTAGTCTAACCTTGGTCAAACGGTATTTAGACATGATGAATGTAATCGTAGTCCAAGCATGAGCAACATATTAATAGTGATCCAGGTCACGATTGAATTTAAATCAATTGAGTATGATAAAGGATTAAAAATATTGGTACGCTAAAAGGAGATGACCAAAGTCGATTGGTCGCGATCAAAAGGGAATTAGAATTTAGCGATATTGAAACATAAAGGATGATTCAAGGATAGGGAAAATCAAATTCATTTTACTAGGATAGGACATCAAAGATAGGATTGCAGAAGGAAGTCAAATCTTCTCACTCGACTACTACCAAGTTTATCTGATCATCATTTGCCAATTATACCTTTATCTCACAAGCCCAGACATACAAAATCATGATCTTCAATTTTGAAAAAAAAATCAACCCCTATATGACTACCACAAAAAAAAATCATAATCTTCGGTCATAAAGATTAAACTGTTCTGTAAATACTATAGGCTTGACTTTATTTCCAAAGGCACTACCCATGAAGAACCCTTTATTAGAACTCAATCCCTTTTTTTTGACTTTGTACTACGCTATCAACTTAATCATCTTTAAGTCCAAATTCCTTCACCTTATCCGAAATCTCTAAATCAGGTTTAAAAAATATCTTTGAACTTTTGTTCAAGTTATACTCCTCATATTACTCAAATGTGATACCATCATTACCATATAAAGATAATCAACCTTCATATTTCCTCCAACCTATACCTTCAATATTATCCTTCTTAAAATTTCCACAAAATCTCTAAATTTTTCTATAACTCAAAAATTTTGTGTTCTCGATATTTTTAATTATTCTTCTATCAATCCTTTACTCCATCTCGTATTATCACCGCAGGCAGTAATAATCTCTACTATATTATTTAAATTCTTAAATTTAGTATCATAGCCTTAGTTCGAATACGAAATATCTCAAGAATCAGTAACCTAAAAATATCCCTGTTCTTAAAAACCAAGTCGACCTCGAATATCTTTATCAGTTCTAAAATACATCTACAAAATATTACCGTACTAACCATTTATATATATTCTACTGCCCTTCTTACTCAAAATCCTCCTACGTTCTTTCCAAAATAATTCATACTCAAAATATTTCTCTAAGTGTAATCGTTTCCAAATTGATAATATCGCCCTCTTGATTTCTTTTCCAGTCTCAGTCGTATCTTATCCCAAACTTCTATATCAATGTCCAACATTTTATATTCTATCAAGATTACCATATGATAACAAATTATGTCCTTTTCTGAGCTAGATGATTATGATAGTTCCTCGGCCTTCTCCAAGTAAGAGATACGAGAATTCAATAGATTCCAAAGTGTATCTAACAACATTAGATACGAGATAATTGATCGATATAATTAGGTAGAGTTAATTAAGACTAAGAAATAATGGTAAGAGGAAGAAATAATGATAGTAATTGTTCTTGCCAATTTGGTCATAAAGAAGTGAACCAATTTACGATATGATCTGATAACCATACACATCTTCCTGAAATCATGTTGCCAGAATTTTTGCCACACCAGTAAGCATAGCTGCAATAAATGATAGAGCCCACAACTAAGGTATATACCCTATAATCATGTCATTTAGAATTCTTACCACGCCAACCGGTATGGCTACAAGAAAATCTAAATTCTATAACTAAGATAAGTATATCCAAAATCAGGCTCTATGTCCTTGTCATGCTAGCGAGTACGGCTGTGATAAATTCTAAACTCCATAAATAATGTAGACATTTATCTTTCACACTATCCTCATCAAATATGTCATTAGAATATACCATAATTCAATCTATAAAATTTATCTCGATACAAATCAAAGTCAACAACTAATACAAGGAATCAAACTCAACAACAAATCAAGGAAGAGTAAATAAAAACAAATGAAAACATATTTCGAGGTAGGGTTTAGAGTGAGATTCTCAGGGGTCGTTCTAAAGGTACTATCATGGTCAAAATTTGAAATTTCTTGAATATAGCCTATAATAATCCTTGACCTTCAGATATAAAGTTGGCTAATCATGTTCTCTTCTCAACCTAAATGGTATATAAGTACGGATTCTACTTTCTAGTTCTTTTTGGGGTCCAAAAAGCTCATCCTAATGCAATAATAGGGTTCGATAGCGGACATATATTTAAAATTAGGACAAGCAAAAGAAAGTGAAAATAGACTCACAAGAGTTTCTAAGTAAGATTCTCAGGGGTCATCCCTGGAATCTATCAAGAGTTCCTAATATGTTATTGAGTTGCAAAATCCTAAAATATTCCATGACTCAAATCCTAATCCTAGGGCAGGCTCACAGTGGTGTGGCTAAGCTCAAGTACTACCACGACTTCGCATTAGCTGCAAAGACTGACCTACATGGTGTAAAGCCCCTAAAATTCTACTATATTTTTTTATTATTTATTATTTATACGGATTTGAAATTTTGTATTGTACGTCACGTAGTCGTTGCGCACGAAATTATTTTTTCTTGCTCGTCGAGTGCGAATATGTACGAGCGTACATATTTTTGAAAAACATTATTTTTATTATTTTCTAGTTTCAAAATAATATAGACAAAAATTATTTTTCTAGCTATTATTTTCAAGTTTATGACTATTATGAAAAGCCTTTCATTTATATAGGTATAATAATAAATAAAATTTTCCTATAAAATGGTAATTAGAAAATTATATCTATGTAAATATTATTTGTACAAACATATATTTTTCGTAATTATTTATTTGTTTATTTTAAATAATAATGTATTTTTGAAATTAATTATTATAGTATTTTTGGAAAACATATTTTTGAAATATTTGTGACAATTTAAATTTTGATTCCATGGATACATTTAAATAGATTAAGTTAATATCTATAATTGGAATTTGATTTATTGATTTGATTTGATTTTAAACTAAGTGAATTAAATTAGATATAATTGGATTTGGATTTAGATTTGATTTCATTGATTTAATTTAATAGATTGATTTATTTGATTTGGGTTTAAACAATCATAATCATTATCTAAGTGGAAATTCCCACATCCTATAAATAGGCAGGTACTCCTCCACATTATTCATCCACAAATTCTCTACAAACTTTCTTCCACCACAAGTGCAGTGCCTCGTGTCCGTGTCCTCTCCCTGTTCTTATTCCAATATATATATACATATACATTGTATCCCCCGTGTCAGACAACCCCGACACGATACAACCCAACCTCAAATCCTAAACCTAACCCGTTCACCATCCCGACCGAATACCCCAAAGCCGCCACCAATAACAAGCACCGTCACCATCAGCCCTGACGTCGAACCCCCTACTTCTTCGACCTATTTCCCATCCACGACACAATAGATCGCCGTCTCCATCAATACCACGACCGTCCCCGCTTTCGGTCGATCACTAACCCGACCGCCGCAAACACGTCACCAGACCACTTTTCCCGACCCCTACAGCCAACACCACCACCACCGTGGCGGAACCCGTCTCCGCCACAAACACCCCACCCGAGGCATCACCCCCACCACCACGACCATTGCCTAGCCCCCAGTTTCCGGCCAACCTCCAAAACCACCATGAAATCGAAGGAGAGTTTCAAACCCTAACCTGACCAAAGCCGCCTCGAGCCGCTCCGCCTCCTCCGCAGGCGCGCAGTGCCGACTCCCCAAACCACCGCCGGAGCTGCGCCGGCGAGCTCCTCCTCGTCAGGCCCCTCCGGCATCCCATCAGACCCTCTCCGCCGGAGATAGCTCCTCCGTCCGCCGTCGCGCCGGAGAAGCCCTCCTCCGATTCCTCCGGCGCCAGCCTCCATCCGTCGTCGCCATGATTGAACCGCCGATAAACTCCCTCGCCACCACCGCAGAAACCCTAAAAACTTTGCCGCGTCTTCACCGCGTGCGAGCCCCCTCCTCCTTGAGCGCCTCCGCCGCGCCGCCACCATCCCGCCGGAACCCGACCGCCCCTCTTCTCTTCCTCCACGCTGGATCCGCCGCCACCGCACTCGTCCGTTGACCCAAACTCCCCTCTCCTTCCGCTCTTCCCTTTTCTTTTTTTCGTTTCTTTTTTTTTCCTTTCTCTTCTTCTCTTCCTCTTCTTCTTATTTTGTACACTGTTCTTCGAACAGTGAACAGTGAGAGTTCTCTTTATTTTTTTCACTGTTCTCGAAGAACAGTGGGAGTTTTCTCTTTTTTTTCTCTTCTTTTCTTTTCACTGTTGTTATTTTATTCAGTGTTCTCCTGAGAGTTCTCTCTAACTTTAAACGCTGTTCTCCTCCTTAATTGTTGTTCTCCTCGAAAGAGGAGAACCAAAGTTTCTTTTTATTTTATTTTACCTTTTTGTATTTATTATGATTATGATTATTAATATTATGTTACTTATTATTAACATTATAATTATGGTATTATTTGTAAATATTTTATTTTCTATTATTATCGAGTATATTATTAGTGTTAAGTATAATTTTCCTTATGAATTATATTAATATTTTTAAATATTGTTTTAACCCAAAAATATGATTCTATATTCCTACTGCCATGTGCATAGTTTTTGCCCCAAATCTCCTTTTCTAGATTTTACATTCTCTAAAAATATTTATCTAAGGTATTTCTAAATATCGTTTTGTAATAATAAATTTTACGAACTTAATGTCTTTAGCCAAAACAGATTTTCTTGACTCTTAAAATATATTTTTTTCTCGACTTATAAAAGAAAACCATTTTTGTTTTATGATTACTTTTCTAAAAATTATATATTTATTATTCAACTCCTTCAATTATCGACCAGTCCATGACCAACTCTATTATTTGCGTTCCCTCGCCAATCCTAGACTACCTTATGTCCAGCCAAACTAATTTGACCCTTCTGGACCCAATGGAACTGTCCGTGCCACCATCAGAGGTCCCCTTGTGTAGTTGTTACACAGAAGTCGCTGTTCGTGCCACCGTGATATTTGCAGCACACCAGGCGCCCTACCAGACATGACACCTTGCCATTCGCTGTTTAATTATTCTAGCTCATATTTCATGCATTATTTATTTTCTTTATACAAAATAAATTGTGATACATGGCATAACCTGTTAGAACTTACTATTCATTTATATTTCCTGCTATGTATTATTTTTCTCACATTAAACCTAGATTTAAGGGACCACCTTATGTGTTGCATTCATTGGCCTTGACACGTTGTAACACGAAGTTGTGTGTCACATGTAGAACACGGAAGTACGTGATTGGCTGGCCACCAGTACGTATAAGCCGTGCGATAGGAATAATCGCTAATAGAGGTTGTATGCTTAGTTTGACTTAGCGGTTATAGAGGTTACTGTTGTGGATACAACAGAGTAGGCATTGGGCGGAAAGGACAATTCCTTAGCATATGGGCTTCGATGCACTTTTTTTATGACCCGAACTCTCCGCTGGAGATACGGGATTGATGACCCATGATTACTGACGGCCACTGACGATTCTGCGGAACGTCATGCTCTTACTGATGGGGCCTCTGGTGTCCAAAGGGGACTACGCCGATCCTATTTAGCCAGGGCCCATGCGTAGAAAGGATTGTTCTTAACTACATATCACTTAGAACAGTTAGGCACCTTATCCGTTAGGTACGAGTACTTTTGGTTTGGGTACTTGTATCTGACCGTGGCTTGGAACAATAATTTGTCGCAGATTAGTTCATCACGTCTTGTCCTTATTTGGTTGTAGGTGTGACTTACTACTTCGATGAGAAGGTATTGAACCTTGTTGGGGTCCGGATACCATATTGGATTCATAGCATGGGAAGATACGTTACCGTGAATTAGTTTACCATCTCTTGTCCTTGTTTGGTTGGGGGGATGGTACGCTCGTTCAGTAGGTGCGTATTGGAACATGTTATAATTCGATTTACTTATTTATTTGAGCAATATTTATTCAGTTTATATGGCATGATATTATGTGTCTTGTTACGTTCCTCTGAGGACGTGGTTATCTCCCCAGGTGTGTGCTATTGTCTTTCGCAGGTGCTTTCGCTCTAGCCGTGTTCATTGCTATTTCTCGAGGATGATTGCACTTGGATCGTCTTCGCTTCGCTCGCCAAATTTATATCTTTTCTTATGTATTTTTTCCTTTACTTGTTGGTAGTGGATTTGTCTCCACCCAACATATTGTATCAAGACAATTCATTATCTTTATATGATGTCTATTATTCATTTATTTTGTGTGGATGAGATTAGTTATGGTTCTACTGCATTTTACAGCTTATGTATTTATACGAGGCTCCCATATATTGGAGTATACTTCGTATGAATACAGCTGGCATGTCTACGTTCCTAGTCCTACGTATTTTGGGACTGGGACGTTACATGTTTTTGTGGTGGCCCATGCAGGTCGAGATAAATTGTTTGGTTACTTTACCGTACCAAGCAAGCCTGCGTATAGGATTAGAAGTCTAGGATCTCATCCACATACTTGACCTCTTTCCTTGATTTTATCTACCGTTTGACTCATCAATTGCATCTTGCTTACTTCCTTCCATCCCTATTCTTATCTTCCCTTCGTGCTTGCTAGAGATTGACCCTACTAGTTAATTGTCCCAAAACACCATTAGTTTAGTTCTTTAAGTTGGGTAGAATACCTTATGAACTAGCAACCCCTTCGACCTAGTGACCTATATTAGCAAGCTTATTTAGATCCTAGAATCTAGAGGACCTAACCCGTCTAGCCAACCAAGGACTTGGACAAGAAGACTATAGGACGACTATATAACCTAGAATCATTCTACCTTCTTTAAATCTTAATCTCTCGTACCTATGTATTTACCATTTTGACTAATGATGCTAATGTAGCCTAGCTTTTGCAAGCTTATTCTTTATCGAGTTTGTTCATGACATATGCTATTGAGTACTCACTAGCCTATTGTCTAATCAGAACCGGTGCATAATGGTCTGATCAACCAAGTGCACTTTGGTTCGCTTTTGTCTATTACTCTACGTGGATGGGAACATAATTAAACGTGGCCCTTACAATCCCATCCACGACTGCCTTGATAATTCTTTTGAAATTATTCGATCGTCTTTGAATCACGTAACGTCTCCTTCGAACTCTATATTGCTTTCGCCTTCACCTATTTTAGGAGGACGAAGGCGTTATACTAGAACTTCCTCTAGCCTTCCTATCGGCTATGACCATTCTCACTCGATGTTGCTATACCTTCATCCCAAACTACTCGGCCCTATTAAAACTCTCTAATCGCTTTGAATCTATTTCGCTCTCTTAATCGTGACTCTTCATTTC
This sequence comes from Iris pallida, assembly GCA_029216955.1. Classification (NCBI taxonomy): domain Eukaryota; kingdom Viridiplantae; phylum Streptophyta; class Magnoliopsida; order Asparagales; family Iridaceae; genus Iris; species Iris pallida. The sequence goes on from JANAVB010011199.1 coordinate 39,561,191, forward strand.
CCATGACCATGCCGTATTGTTTTTATACGATCTAGATCGCGAATTCCTACGGCATGATTTGTTATAGATTGTTTCCCATCGATACCCCTTGTGTCTCCTCACCCCCTACGAATTCTTAATTTCGAGGACGAAATTCTTTTAAGTTGGGTAGGATGTAAAACCCTAAAATTCTACTATATTTTTATTATTATTTATTATTTATACGGATTTGAAATTTTGTATTGTACGTCGCGTAGTCGTCGCGCACGAAATTATTTTTTCTTGCTCGTCGAGTGCGAATATGTGCGAGCGTACATGTTTTTGAAAAACATTATTTTTATTATTTTACAGTTTCAAAATAATATAGACAAAAATTATTTTTCTAGCTATTATTTTCAAGTTTATGACTATTATGAAAAGCCTTTCATTTATATAGGTATAATAATAAATAAAATATTCCTATAAAATGGTAATTAGAAAAGTATATCTATGTAAATATTATTTGTACAAACATATATTTTTTGTAATTATTTATTTGTTTATTTTAAATAATAATATATTTTTGAAATTAATTATTATAGTATTTTTGGAAAACATATTTTTGAAATATTTGTGACAATTTAAATTTTGATTCCATGGATACATTTAAATAGATTAAGTTAATATCTATAATTGGAATTTGACTTATTGATTTGATTTGATTTTAAACTAAGTGAATTAAATTAGATTTAATTGAATTTGGATTTAGATTTGATTTCATTGATTTAATTTAATAGATTGATTTATCTAATTTGGGTTTAAACAATCCTAATCATTATCTAAGTGGGAATTCCCACATCCTATAAATAGGCAGGTACTCCTCCATAATATTCATCCACAAATTCTCTACAAAATTTCTTCCACCACAAGTGCAGTGCCTCGTGTCCGTGTCCTCTCCCCGTTCTTATTCCAATATATATACATATACATTGTATCCTCCGTGTCGGACAACCCCGACACGATACAACCCAACCTCAAATCCTAAACCTAACCCGTTCACCATCCCGACCGAATACCCCAAAGCAGCCACCAATAACAAGCACCGTCACCATCAGCCCTGACGTCGAACCCCCTACTTCTTCGACCTATTTCCCATCCACGGCACAATAGATCGCCATCTCCATCAATACCACGATCGTCCCCACTTCCGATCGATCACTAACCCGATCGCCGCAAACACATCACCAGACCACTTTTTCCGACCCCTACAGCCAACACCACCACCACCGTGGCGGAACCCGTCTCCGCCACAAACACCCCACCCGAGGCATCACCCCCACCACCACGGCCATTGCCTAGCCACCAGTTTCCGGCCAACCTCCATAAACACCATGAAACCGAAGGAGAGTTTCGAACCCTAACTTGACCAACGCCGCCTCGAGCCGATCCGCCTCCTCCGCAGGCGCGCAGCGCCGACTCCCCAAACCTTTGCCGGAACTGCGCCGGCGAGCTCCTCCTCGTCAGACCCCTCCGGCATCCCATCAGACCCTCTCCGTCGAAGACAGCTCCTCCGTCCGCCGTCGCGCCGGAGAAGCCCTCCTCCGATTCCTCCGGCGCCAACCTCCATCCGTCGCCGCCACGATTGACCCGTCGATAAACTCCCTCGCCACCACCGCAGAAACCCTAAAAACTCTGCCGCGTCTTCCCCACGCGCGAGCCCCCTCCTCCTTGAGCGCCTCTGCCGTGCCGCCACCATCCCGCTAGAACCCGACCGCCCCTCTTCTCTTCCTCCATGCTGGATCCGCCGCCACCGCACTCGTCCGCCGACCCAAACTCCCCTCTCCTCCCGCTCTTTCCTTTTCCTTTTTTCGTTTCTTTTTTTTTTCTTTTCCTTTCTCTTCTTCTCTTCCTCTTCTTCTTATTTTGTACACTGTTCTTCGAACAGTGAACAGTGAGAGTTCTCTTTATTTTTTTACTGTTCTCGAAGAACAGTGGGAGTTTTCTCTTTTTTTTCTCTTCCTTTCTTTTCACTGTTGTTATTTTATTCACTGTTCTCCTGATAGTTCTCTCTAACTTTAAACGCTGTTCTCCTCCTTAATTGTTGTTCTCCTCGAAAGAGGAGAACCAAAGTTTCTTTTTATTTTATTTTACCTTTTTGTATTTATTATGATTATTATTATTATTATTATTAATATTATGTTACTTATTATTAACATTATAATTATGGTATTATTTGTAAATATTTTATTTTCTATTATTATCGAGTATATTATTAGTGTTAAGTATAATTTTTCTTATGAATTATATAAATATTTTTAAATATTGTTTTAACCCAAAAATATGATTCTATATTCCTATAGCCATGTGCATAGTTTTTGCCCCAAATCTCCTTTTCTAGATTTTACATTCTCTAAAAATATTTATCTAAGGTATTTCTAAATATCGTTTTGTAAAAATAAATTTTACGAACTTAATGTCCTTAGCCAAAACAGATTTTCTTGACTCTTAAAATATTTTTTTTGTTTTCTCGACTTATAAAAGAAAACCATTTTTGTTTTATGATTACTTTTCTAAAAATTATATATTTATTATTCAACTCCTTCAATTATCGACCAGTCCATGACCAACTCTATTATTTGCGTTCCCTCGCAAATCCTAGACTACCTTATGTCCACCCAAACTAATTTGACCCTTCTGGACCCAATGGAACTGTCCGTGCCACCATCAGAGGTCCCTTTGTGTAGTTGTTACACCAAAGTCGCTGTTCGTGCCACCGTGATATTTGTAGCACACCAGGTGCCCTACAAGGCAAGACACCTTGCCATTCGCTGTTTGATTATTCTAGCTCATATGTCATGCATTATTTATTTTCTTTATGCAAAATAAACTGTTATACATGGCATAACCTGTTAGAACTTACTGTTCATTTATATTTCCTGCTATGTATTATTTTTCTCATATTAAACCTAGATTTAAGGGACCACCTTGTGTGTTGCATTCATTGGCCTTGACACGTTGTAACACGAAGTTGTGTGTCACATATAGAACACGAAAGTACGTGATTGGCTGGCCACCAGTACGTACAAGCCGTGCGATAGGAATAACCGCTAATAGAGGTTGCATGCTTAGTTTGACTTAGCGGTTATAGAGGTTACTGTTGTGTATACAACAGAGTAGGCATTGGGCGGGGAGGACAATTCCTTAGCATATGGGCTTCGATGCACTTCCCTCGTCACCCGGACTCTCCGCTGGAGATACGGGGTTGATGACCCATGATTACTGACGGCCACTGACGATTCTACGGAACGTCATGCTCTTACTGATGGGGCCTCTGGTGCCCAAAGGGGACTACACCGATCCTATTTAGCCAGGGCCCATGCGTAGGAAGGATTGTTCTTAACTACATATCACTTAGAACGGTTAGGCACCTTATCCGTTAGGTACGAGTACTTTTGGTTTGGGTACTTGTATCTGACGTGGCTTGGAACAATAACTTGTCGTAGATTAGTTCGTCACATCTTGTCCTTGTTTGGTTGTAGGTGTGACTTACTACTTCGATGAGAAGGTATTGAACCTTGTTGGGGTCCGGATACCATATTAGATTCATAGCATGGGAAGATACGTTACCGTAAATTAGTTTACCATCTCCTGTCCTTGTTTGGTTGGGGGTATGGTACGCTCGTTCAGTAGGTGCGTATTGGAACATGTTATAATTCGATTTACTTATTTATTTGAGCAATATTTATTCAGTTTATATGGCATGATATTATGTGTCTTGTTACGTCCCTCTGAGGACCTAGTTATCTCCCCAGGTGTGTGCTATTGTCTTTCACAGGTACTTTCGCTCTAGCCGTATTCATTGCTATTTCTCGAGGATGATTGCACTTGGATCGTCTTCGCTTTGCTCGCCAAATTTATATCTTTTCTTATGTATTTTTTTCCTTTACTTGTTGGTTGTAGATTTGTCTTTGCCCAACATATTGTATCAAGACAATTCATTATCTTTATATGATATCTATTATTCATTTATTTTGCGTGGATGAGATTAGTTATGGTTCTACTGCATTTTACAGCTTATGTATTTATACGAGGCTCCCATATATTGGAGTATACTTCGTATGAATACAGCTGGCATGTCTACATTCCTAGTCCTACGTATTTTGGGACTAGAGCGTTACACATGGGCTACCATAAAAATGTGTCACGACCTGTACCCGTATAATCAGGCAAGAGAGCATAGGCCATGCCCAGCCTACACTATAGCATCGGTGGTAGAACGCTGTCAAGTACCCAATAAATATCTTCAACATCTAGATGATCCATGATAATAAATGTACTCAAATCACATTACAAACAACTAAGGAAGATATAAAATAGAAAATATATCAATAACTCTAAAACAACTAAAGTCTACAAAAGAATATACAAGACAGAGAGTATCGAAGACAAGTCCGATAATAAAACATAAATTAGAAATGCAATAGCCTAAAGCTCACAAGAGATCAACTCACGATCCAAAAGAACGTCAAAATTTGTCATAAAGAAGTCCAAAGTGTGGGGGCTAACATTACCTAAAAAAATAGTTATCCAATCAAGATTGGAACAAGCACATCACCAACAACAGTTTCCAGTAAATGATAAAGACTATGTAACAGTAAATAGAGATAATATACATGAATATGTAAAGTTACAAGAAAGTAGCATGGCATGGTAAAACTGTAAACTAGAGCAACAAAGAGTAATCGGGTTATATCATGTACAAGAGTCAAGAATCTATACTAGCTATGTGAGTAAGTACTAGCTTCGACATGTGGCCGACTTGGGAACTTGCACAAGGTGTACTGGACTGGTAATCATACATGAGGTGTATGATTAACACTCATAAGGAGCTATACGTAAACAAGGAGGGTATTGACCACATATCTATACTACTACGCCCCGCCCCCAACTTGGGAACTTGTACAAGGTGTACTGGACTGGTAATCCTACTTGCACAAGGTGTACTGGGCAGATCTGATACCGTGGCCAGTCGCCTGACATCGGGAGGCGGTGCTGGGACGGATCTGATGGGTGAGTGCTCACCAAACGGGGCACGGGCGAGTGCTCACCAAGCGGGGGATGGTCGGGGCAGAGCATGGCGGGGACGGTGATAATGTGGCTGGAGTGGTCAGGATATGAGCAGTAGGGGTGTGGCAGCTATGGCCATCAGCTTCCATGGTGGTGGCCAATGTGATGGCAGTAATGGTGGTAGTGGTCGCTAGGCTAGGAGGACGATCGGCCACAATGTGGTAGCAGCGGATGGCGGAGTCGGCCAGGACAGAAAACTTGGGGGATGGCGGCCACCGGTAATCCTAGGTTTAGGAAATTTTCCATGATGTAAATTTGGGGAAGTATGCTATTTATAGGGTAGCGAGAAACCATAAAGGAAAATTATAAATGTAATAGAAAATAGGGAATCTACTGAAAACACTAACTCTAGTTACTAACCGCTAACATATTGCTATTCATTGATTTAATTAGTTAATTAATTACTAGATTAATAATTGTTAGCTAATTATAATTTAGCTATGATTCCAATTACTAGCAAAATAAAGTCGTGGCCATGATCCAAGCCTAAGGCTTAGTAGGCTAAACTAGGACCGAAACGGCCTTAGCCCGATACGAGAAAAAATGAATAACCTACCAATTATCAAAAACCTTTAACTAAAATAATTAGTAAATAAATACTTTTATTTACAATCATAACTTTATAAAATATTTTCTCTGTATAAAATAAATATTTATAACTTATAGACTTTCTCGAAATGGACGAAAATTTAAATTATGATAAACCTCAAAAAATAGTTTTTTACAAAACCAACAGTCCAACAAAAATTGATAACAAATTACAATCCAAAATATGTTCTCAATATTAGAATTGCACGATTTCAAAGTTTTCGGAAAATTCAAAAGAAATATAAATTTTAAAAATATTTGCAAAATCTAGATTTTGGTTAACGGAGGTTACAAAAAATAATAGTGGGAAAATATCTGCAATAAATATGTTAAATAAAATTCAACAATAACTAAAAAATTCAAGGGACTTACAACCTACCCACCTTAAAGAATTTTGTTCCCAAAATTAGATATATAATAATATACAACCCATAATTTAATAATAGTAATAATCAATGGTAATGATACTAGTTCTGGCAGAGATGGTCTCGAAAATTTCTATGGAGCTTCGTGTTGATGCTTTGGACACCTCGTAACCAGATGCTAGTCTGATCCTCACTTCCAATACATTCCTAACTTTTTCTTGCAATCCTTCTGAATATGTCCCTTCTTGCCACAAAAGTGATAAGTCGAGAGCTCCTTTGTCTGGTACGAGGTGACCCTATCCTAAAGATGTACTCCTGGGCGTCTGATCGGTCCTCAATGTTGTTCACAAATTATATTAAAGCAATATATAAAGAAAACTAGTTGAACATGATTTCTATAGGATGTTAATACCAATGGGATTTTATGTTTACACAACGTACCAAAAACTAAGGTACACTCAATTCTAGATCCATCATAACTTATATGATGCAACAAAATCAAGGTCATGATCATACTAATGAGATTTTTGGGAGCGATATAATTCCCTAGAAGGAATACAAAACATAGGTTTTGCAAACTGAAATCAAGGGCTTTCTAAGGAGTCCAAAGTACCATAATGGTTTTATTGGTGAATGGCTCTAAAAATTATTACTAATTCAACACCATTCTTATATATTTCATGTCTTCAAAAAGAAAGAAGGAAGTCAATACTCTACTCCTTCTAACCATAAACAAGCTATACAATTATTACAAGCACCCCAAACCATCTTACACATATCTGCTAGATATAGTTCAAGGCTGAGTTAAACAGATGCTCAGATCTAATACTTCGATCAAAGTATAAACTTATTGGTCACACTTCTAGTCCTGGTCTTTTATAGGTCATTTCAAGGCTAGTCTTATCATATATAGAGACAATCGTCTAGTTTAACTCAGACATTCCTACTCTATTTAATACTCTTAGGTCACATGTTATTATAATATTTTTACTCGATAATAATCTCTCTAGTACTTCTATCCAGGGTTCTATCTTCAGTAAAAAAGGTAGCATTGATTTAGTTTTGTGTTCCTAGGGCCTTCTTTTCAGGGTTATGTTCTATACTATACTCTATTCTAACTTTCATCTTAGAGGAATATCTATTAGATTCTGCCCACCTTAGCTATTTACTTAGTCCTATCAAGCATGGATTCTTATATCCTCCAAGTAAAAATTTCTACAGGAGAAGAATGTCACTCCTACCTACTCAGTCCATATAGTATAGGTATCTATCTCAATCCTTCTCATCTTTAGATAATCACTCACTGAAATATTCTATCCATCTTACTCCTATCATACAATATAATTGAAATAGTTCATCAAGCACATATGTTCGTCTTTTCGAGACAGAAAAAGACAGGAATCTAATATAAGGAGTTCAAGAGAGGTATGTTCGATTACAAACACGAGGTTCAAGAGCGATAATAAAAAAAGGAAATTCAACATCAATTGTGGATTGAGATTCTAATACACTATCCTATTGTAGGCTCGTTCATTACAGTAACGTAACCGAAACGATTTGATCTCGATTTGCATAGGTCACCATAAAACCAGTCACAAAATCAGCCAATATTTTTAAAATGTTAAAAAAGTGAAGGAAAAAAATGTACACAAAAGTTATTCAAAATATTTTAAAATTTTTAGCAAAGATAAACTTCAAACTCATGCTTTGTCGTTTAAAAGCCCACTAGAATACCACTAAAGCTAGCTTACCATTTATACAGTAGGACAAGCTAACATATATTTAAAAAGTACAGAAATTTCTATATAGTAATCAACATTTTTAAAAATATTGGGGAGGTTGTGGCTTCCCTTGGACCCTTAATAAATCTTCCCCTGAAGGTGAATTTTTTGCTGAGCTACTCAACATTGGAGTTCCATAATCTCTTCTGTTAGATGCTTTTTTATTCCTGATTAAGAGTTAACCAAATGTGAGAGCATTTTTTGGAGTCCCTTCAACCGTTGATTGGAATTGCCAACAAAAATGATGTATAGTTTAAATGACTCGCGAGGGTATTTTATGTCTGGTGTAATTTTATCATAGGAACTTGAAGACATTGAAAAATTGTGATGTGCTATATTTATGATGTTTTAGGATAAATGATTATTGGTATTGTTGTTCGATTTTGTCTATCTTAGTAATTATGCATGTGACTTGTAATTTGAATTCTTATTCATTATTGTGAGAAATCACATGAACTATGATGTTAAATTATTTCATGACTCATCTTAATCTGTTGCAGCTTCAGTAGCAACATGATAATTGGTCCGCCCAAGCAAGAGTACTTTCAGTTAAGCTCTAATAGCGAAGTAAATATCATACTCCATTCATTCTATTAATTTTTAATCTGTTAGAGTCCAGTTTGGATTTGGATGTCCATAATTGGTGTTGGGCTATTTTAGATGTAATATGATTCTTATTTGGCGGTATCCTATTTAGAAGATCCTATTATAATCTAAAATAGGATATTGATTGAGTATTTTAGGTATAATAGGATTTCTATTTTATTCCTATTTAGAAAATCCTATTATGACCTAAAAATATGATTTTCTTATCCTATATATATGAGGTGAGGGTGGAGGCACAAGGCATAACACAAAGTTGAGATTCGAGGTGCTCGTCCACAGGAGATCTAAGAGAAAGTTTGCACTTTGCTCTTAGGACTTCGCCATACAAGATAGAAGAAAGAAGAGATCTAATCGAGGAGTCATCAACTTCAGTTAGGAAGATTGCTACAGGTTGATGAGCGATTTCAATTGTTATATTTTTATTTTCTTCTAAAGTTTTGTGAGGGGTTGAACCTATTAGGGAAAACGGTTCAACATTCTGTTTGTCAATCTTGTAACTTCATCTGAGTTATAGAGATTGGGATTTGTCTAGGTGAAATAGTCACCGCCATATACTTATGTTTATCTGTGCTTGGTGTCCGTTAGAAGGGGTTGGCTATTTCAGGTGGTTGGCCTAAGTTTTCACTGCGGTAACATCTCAGACTCGCTATCGGAGCACATAAAGGCATGTCTGATTTTCAACATCTAGTATCAGAACAAGGTTCCTTCATTATAGTTTGATACCAACATCTGGTATTAAATCTTTTAGGGTTTTGGCAACCATATTTATGGAGTAGATGAATACTTATATGATCACCCTCGCAGGACAAATTGGGTAATTTATAAGCCAATGCTGGAGGATCTACTCTGGTGCAAGAACTTTCATGGTCTATTGGAGGACGACGGTACGAAGCTATCTACCAAAGCTGCTAAAAATTGGAAATGACTGGATCGAAAGGCCGTTGGATTCATTCGCCAATGGCTAGATGACTCGATGTTTTACCACGTATCCCTGGAGAGTTCGACAAAAGCATTATCAGAAAAGCTATATTTCGCTGTATGAAAGGAAGATGGCTGGCAACAAGGCATTTCTTATTCGCCAACTCATTAACTCGAAGTACACGCAGGGTGCCTCGGTGGCACAATATCTGAACGAAGTTCAGGGTATCATCAATCAGCTGTCTATGATAAAGATGATGATTGATGGTAAGCTTCAGGCCCTACTGCTTTTGAGTTCTCTACCGAAAAACTGGAAGATGTTGGTGGTGTCGGTGAGCAACTCCACACCTGATGGAGTTATCACGTTGGAGGCAGTCAAAAGTAGCTTGTTGAATGAGGAGATCCAACGCAAGCAAGTTGAATCGTCACAGGAGTCCGCTCTGGTGGCTTTCCACCGGAATGACTCAAGTCACAAGCGAGGACCAGAAAAGTTCTTGGGATCTTACAATTGTGGACCGCAAGGAGGACTGTTATCACTAAGGCAAAAGAGGTTATATCAAAATGAACTACATGAAGCTCAAAATTGAGAAGGCCAAAGGCAAGGACGATCAGGTGGATCTCACATCAATAGGAGATATCATCGTTACAACGACCGACGCAAAAAAACCTTGTGGTATGTGTCATGATAGCGACAGGTCATGGACACGGGGGCATTGTATCATGCCATTCCGCAAAGGTGGATCTTCACGTCATACCATGACGATAAGTTTAGACGTATAAAGATGGACAACAAGGGGAGTACTACAGTTGTAGGCATTAGTGATGTGCACTTGACGACAGAGTTTGGTAAGAAGCTCATTTTCAAGGGTGTATGACATGTACCGAGTTTGTGCTACAACATGATTTTGGTAGGGAGGCTGGAAGATGATGTTGTCATTGCTTGTTTAGGGACAATGATTAGATGCTTGCGAATTATTTCTAACAACTGGCTCAAGAAGATTTATGTTATTGCATATACAGGCTCAAGTTGCTGAGTTGTACATGAAGGCCACAGACACGTGATGGAGGCTCGAGGGGTGTTCGACAGGTGTTGGATCGTCAGGAACTTGCTGATGACCGATCTTTGAGATATTTTGAGGGTTACAAAGGATTCGGTTCGTCGAGACAAAGCGACGAATGGAAGTGAGTCAAAGATTGAGGATCTGTCTTTCGGTCCCATGATAGTTGGTCTGTCTCCATATGCTAGTTGCTCTACAGATCGGGTTTCGGCGACAGGTGGTTTGCCAAAGCTTCACTGAGCGATATTGGTTTCAGTAGATCGAAACCAGGGGGAGATCAAGGTTTACAGAAAACTCAATCTAAGATAGGTGCATCTCCATTCACATAGTTCATGAGGAGCTATGAGTCATCAATGATGCACACAGCGCATGATGTTCTGCTCAAGGATGCATGTGTACGGAAGAGCTTTAGTATTGGACACGAAGGAGGGCAGGTTCAGGAGTTTGAATCTCAGGAGGACCGCATCGTCTACTTGGTTGGGCCAGCAAAGAGTGAAGGACCGCGACGGAATGGTAGCATGTTCCGGTGGAAGACGAAAGTCGGGGAAAGGAAGCTGTGACTTGCGGTGATACTGATTGTCAGGGACTTCAATCTTGATCGTGTTAATGATATCGGCAGAATCTTAATGGTACGAGAGGTGCTATGCACGGCAGCTAGCGTCGACGTGACGGTTGAGGAGCTGGAGATGAGGGAAGATGCAAAGCAGCTCGGGGGATCGAAGATCAGTGGCATGGGGGAGCATGAACTCTATCGCGAAAGGACATACATGGAGTTCAGTTGAGGAGCCATGGGGTAACACCCTCTCGTCAGACTGGAGGGGGAGATTGTTGGAGTTCAGTCTGGATTTGGATATCCATAATTAGTGTTGGGTTATTTTAGATGTAATAGGATTGTTATTTGGGGGTTTCCTATTTAAGAGATCCTATTATAATCTAAAATAGGATATTGATGGAATATTTTTGGTTTAATAGGATTCCTATTTTATTTCTATTTAAAAAATTCTATTATGACCTAAAATATGATTTTCTTATCCTATATATATCGGGTGAGGGTGGAGGCACAAAGGATAACGCAAAGTTAAGATTCGAGGTGCTCGTCCACATGAGATCTAAGAGAAAGTCCGCAATTTTCTCTTAGGACTTTGCCCTACAAGATAAAAGGAAGAAGATATCTAATCGATGAGTCGTGAACTTCAGTTAGGGAGATTGCTGCGGGTTGGTGAGTGATTTCAACTGTAATCTCGTTTGTTGTGAGGGGGTTAAACCTATTAGGACAAAGGGTTCAACATTGTTTTTGTCAATCTTGTAATTTTATCTGAGTTATAGAGATTAAAATTTGTCCAGGTGATTATAGTCACCGCCATATACTTGTCTTTATCTGTGCTTGGTGTCCGTTAGACGGGGTTGGTTATTTCAGGTGGGTTGGCTTAAGTTTTCGTTACGGCAACGTCTCAGACGGTATCGGAGCGCAGGAGGGCATGTCCGATTTCCAACAAGATCCCCAAGAAAACCAAAGGCTATGATAACAAGAGTATTACAATTTCATACAAGATGCAACTATTGCATGCACTCCCAACTTAGGCCTCGTTTAGTTCGCAAAATCATCGGGTTGGGAAAGGAAAGTGATTACTTTCCTATGTTTAGGGGTCAAAGGAATTGAGGAGAAAATGAAAGTGATTCCCAATGGAAGGAAAACTAGGGAGGAAAGTGATTTCATCCATCCAAACAAGGAATCAATTTTCCATATTGAAGTATTCACTTTTTTTTTCCAAATTCCTTGCATTTCCAAACATTAGAATGAAAAATCAATAAAAATTGTAATTTTCTAAAGGAAAGGAAATGCCAAAGAATTGATTTACTTTACTTTTCCTTCCATTCCGCAAACCAAACGAGACCTTAGATATCAATCATCTCAAATTGTAAGTAATAAATAATTAACTATTTAATTAGAATTATAGTATTTAACAAATTGTTCATTCAAGTCAAATGATTATTAATGACTATTTTTAATTGAGGGTATAATTGGTAAAGCCTATCTATTTTATTTTCTTCCTTCTTTTTGTACATACCAAACCAAAAAAAAGAGTTATTCCCTTCATTTTTTTTATCTCCTATCAATTACAAAGAAAAGAAATATTCTTTTCTTTCCACATGGATGAAAAGTATATCTATATTCTTTTTTCTTCATTCTACTTTTTTTTATCAATTCTACCAAACGGAGGGAGATTGGTAGCAGCCTTGAACTGTAAGAATTTATGTCCGACATGTATAATACAAATTGATATGTTGGTTAATTAATTGTATTTTTTTATGGAAGAAAATACATTATTGGAATATAGGAAATAGTCCTCTCTCACACCTCAATGAATAGACACACCCATTTGTTGTCTAGAAACTTTTGGAAAGAGTTGCAATCTTTTGAAATCACATAATGGATCATTGGACACACCATTTAGATGTGTATAAATAAATCTTGTTGTTCAAAAGAAAGTATCAACAAAATTCATAATTGTCTCCTTTCCAAAGTAAGAGTTGGTGAAAGAGTAACAATTTCCAGAGATCAAACCTCTCGCTCAAAGTTACGGAATGGAGAAGGGTACACACTTATGTTTCCGCATTAAGATTTAATTTTTGTGAAAACATGATTTCCAAAATATTGTTTTACATGTGGTATCAGAGCCTAATTGGAATATCATGTTTTCCCTTAAATATAAGCATGTTCTGATGCAAAGCCCCTTAAATATATGCAAAGTTTTTTTTTATTTATGGTTGTATGGGAAAATTTATTAGAGAAACCATCAGTAAAAAATTTGTTCTGATGCAAAGCCTCATTATTTATGGTTGTGTCTCGTTAGATTGGCATACAGTAAGTAGGTTTTGAGCGGCTTTTGTCATGAGGTATCTGCATGCAAAGTTAGAGGCAAAGTTTATGTCATTTTCGAAAACTGCTAGAAGATTGCATAATAAATGAAAATTCTTTTGTCAGTGTGAATAGTTAATGGAACATTTTTTTTATTCACTAGTATGCATGTCTTATAATACTGTCAGTTTTATAGTAATGTTAGCTTTATAATAATGTAGTTTTTGCCAAGATAATTTAGAGAAGTTTCATTCTACATGCATGGTATCAACTTTGTCTCACTTGCATTATGTTGTTCGAAATGAGATTTTTATACTTTGATCCATGTACTGGCAGAATACAACAATTCTGTTTTTAATAATTTTACATATATCATTTCTTTTACATTGCAAATTTATGCATTATTTTGATTTTATAAATCGTTATTGTGTTGTCACCAAAGTGGCCCAATAACATTATGTTTATACCCGTAGATGCTTGATGCCTAGATTACTTTTCATATTATTGTGGATACTTTAAAATTTTTAATGATCACTAGATATATAATATTACCCAAAGGTGAATAATTATTTAGTGATTGGTGAATAAGAAAAGGGTAAATTACATGTGTTTTATTTATTATGCATTAAATATCCAAAGATAAAATATATACTCAAATATACAATGTAATTTTATCAATTAGTGTAGAAACTAAAAGCATCATTATGAGAATGAAGTATTTCATGTTTTCTGCCCAAAGGTGATGCATGAAAATACTTTAATTATTTTATGTTAAAATTCAAAGCACTAAGTATGTGTTATAATATTGCAGTACCATCGTCTTTTTCACTTCATTCGCTAGCCTCATCTGTTCCAATGCTTACAGGAATGATTTTTCCTGATTGTCTGAACAAGTCCAATTCAACCTTGGTGTGCTTGACCTCGACCTTGCACTCCAGATTGATAAGCCTCCTAATCTCACTGAGATCAGTACTGAAACTCAAAAGACTCTCCATAAAGCTTGGGAAAAGTCGAACAGACTCAGCATTATGTTCATGCGAATGATAGTAGCAAATAACATTAAGACTACCTTACCCAAAACTGATAGTGCAAAGGAATATCTCAAAATTATTGAGGATCATTTTAGAAGTGCTGATAAATCACTTGCTGGAACACTTATGAGTAAGCTTACCACCATGAAATTTGATGTAAGCCGGTCTATGCATGATCATATCCTCGAAATGACCAACATAGCGGCTAAACTCAAAAATCTTGGGATGGCTGTAGATGGTACTTTTCTAGTGCAATTTATTTTGAACTCCTTACCTCCTTAATATGGACCATTTCATGTTCATTACAACACTATTAAGGATAAGTAGAACATAAATGAATTGGCAAGTATGGTTGTGCAAGAGGAAGCGAGACTCAAACAACAAGGTATCAATACAATCCATCTTATTATTCAAGAAGCAAGTAAAACTAATGGAAAGAAGCATGGAAAGGGAAATAAATGCAAAGATTTCCAGAAACATGGAACCAGTAATGGCAACAAAGGAAAGAAACAGAAGAATGAGAACTGTCATTTCTACAAGAAACCTAGTCATTTCCATGCTGATTGCTCAAAGTATAAAGCATGGTTCGAAAAGAAAGGTAAGCCTTTGGCTTTTGTATGTTTCAAATCAAATTTAATTGAGGTTCCTTCTAATACTTGGTGGCTTGAAACTGGTGCTACTGTTCATATTTCCAAAACAATGCAGGAATTCCGTACGACCCAAACCATAAAGCAAAATGATCATTTCTTATACATGGGGAATGGGCAAAGTTCCTGTTAAAGTAATAGGAATGTACCGATTATTTCTATCTTCAGGACATTTCATTGATTTGTGTTAAAGCTTATATGTACCTTATATTTCCAGAAATTTAGTATCCATGTCAAAACTTGATAAACTTGGTTATGTATTCAACTTTGGTAATAAAAGTTTCAATTTGTTTAAGAATACTATTCACCACTACAAGAAAATAGGGATTTACCGATATTTCTTTCTTTCGACGTTTATGGGAACGTCGTCTTAGACAGGATACACCGACGTTTTATAATAAGCGTTGAAAAATATCGACATTTTCTCATAAAGGTTGAGAATTCCCGACGCTTATTTCCTGACATTTATGGATTAGTCGGCATAGAGATGATATGCCAACGATTTGCAATAAGTCGAGGAATTAGCTGACGTTTGGATATAAACGTCGAAAATATGCGACTGTTTTGTATAAACGTCGCTTAATTTTGACTTTAAAAATAAAAGCAAACCGTTTTAAGCCAAAAAATATAAAAAAGTTGTTAGTTTATTGATTTAGAAGAAAATCGTCAGTTTATAAACTAACAATGTTAGAAAAGTTCCAAAAAAAATCAATATTCAGCCGCTCTATTTTTTTTACTACCCGCTCTTTTTCACTTCCTTCCGAAAGTAGCCCGCTCACTTCCCTCTCTTTTTCACTTCCACTCTCATTTTTCCTCCTCCTCTTCCCTTCCCTCTCTCCTTTTCACTTCTGCTCTCATATTTTTTGGCCTATTTAATTTATTTCCCATCAAGAACCTCCAAATTCCAGACCCTAACACCCTCCCAAAAAACCCTAACCCTTGAAACTACCCATACTAAAAATCTCTCCTCCCTCTGGTGCGGTCTTCCCCCGCCGCACATCTCTTCCACACACACCATCCCTCCGGCGCTTCCACAACGAGAACATGTATGGCAGTGGATTCGAAGGCTCAAGAGTCTTGTTTCTTTCCTCTTCATTATGTCATACAAGAACAGGTTCAGTAGGCTC
The DNA here is from genome assembly GCA_029216955.1 of Iris pallida. Classification (NCBI taxonomy): domain Eukaryota; kingdom Viridiplantae; phylum Streptophyta; class Magnoliopsida; order Asparagales; family Iridaceae; genus Iris; species Iris pallida. The sequence continues at coordinate 39,577,257 of JANAVB010011199.1, forward strand.
TTTAAGTTTTTCTCCGCTGTAAATAAGATGCGCTTGAGATGCTAGTCAAAATGTGGTCTTGATCTTTGTACCGAGTGTATTTGGCAGGGATTTGGCACCTCGTAGAAAAGATGGTTAGTGTTTGTGAAAATGTCCCTTTTGACTTGATAATTTCTTCCAACTATTGATGGCTAATGTTCTTTATAATGCAATCCTTGTTATATATATATATATATATATATATATATATATATATATATATATATATATATATATATATATATAAAGTTTTGTATTAATTTCAATGAACTAGAAAATCCTAAGCTTTTTCAACGGTGACATTCCCCTCCCCCCCCCCCCGCCCGCATAAATCCGTCTTCAGCCTCCCAGGTGCTAGGCGTCCCCTTGCCGCATAACGGCCACCTAGCACTTTTTATAACATTGAAATGAGCTACTTGATATTCACCAACTCTTATCCTAGTTTTAGGAAAATTATATTTCCCTTTAAATCACTGAGCTTGAGGTTTCACCATGGTAACAAGTTTGGCTGGCTTGAAAAGTATTGGACAAAAGTTTGGAATATTCGATAAAACTTGGGGAAAAAAATTGTTAAGGAAAAGTATAGAACTCTACATCAGGTAGTTACAATACAATTGAATGTAAAATATGATACACTAATAGCAACTAACAAAACACGTAACAGAATTTAATCATTATTATCCTCTTGCTACTTGTCCATCCTCCTTGTCTATAAGTTCAAAGCTATTGTGTCCACTAGTGGCACATATTTTTCAATTTTTTTGATATGGTTGATTTTTTGAAAGAGAACTCCTGAGTTCAGATTTTTTTTAAGAATAATTTCCAGGATCAGTTTAGTCAATTTTACATTGTCTTGATAGTAAATATATTGTTGACTTTATTTCTAAACCATCTCAAATCTCATTATTTTAAGACAAAAACCATTTCAAATCTCATCAAACCTAAATGCCATTGGATGCTAAAAGAAGTCTTGGCAGAGGACAGGGAAGGTCGGAGTGATGATGACAAAACTGAAAGATAAGCCAGTATAGGAGGTTGCTGGTCTCCGTGTCTTGTTTTGAGATAGTTGTGCATGGTTGGATCGTCAGTAGTCTGACATCTGGTGTACCAGTGCCTGGATGATGGGGGTAGCACAAGTGGGTGAAGGGAAGACAGAAAAGTAGGGTGTCTTTGCCTTTACGACTCTGCAGCCCAGAAAAGTGGAAGTATCTTGGGGAGAAAGAAATAGATGAGAAATCAATATTCTGAAGTTATGTTATAAGTGTGAGCGAATATTATGGAAAAAGTTCTGTTTATTTGCAGATTTGACAAATTATTCGTGAACTGACGACTCATTTGCATTTTTTTTCCTTTGCAAGAATTATTCACAAAATTTCGAGAAATTTGCAAATATTATGACTATGAGCTTTACGTCCTTCCAAAGGAGATAATGTTTCCTTGAGCAGGAACCTGGAACTAGGATGGTTGGCGTCATGTTGAAAGTAAATTATGAAGTATTGATCAATTCTTTCATATTAGATTTGTCCTTCATTGGTGGCAATATTTTGATGAAAAGTCATATCAAAATTGTGCATATTGATAAATTCTTTCACACTTCATTAACAATTTAGATTTGTCCTTTCATTGTTGACCCTATTTTGATGGAAGAAGGCATTTTATGATTCTGATACGGTCTTAGCAATCAACTCTGTCTCATCTATTTATATCGGCTTGCAACCCTTTTCAAACATTTCCTCTTTTTTAAAGGAAAACTTCTCATCCTCATATCATTTAATACATCCTAATTTTAGCTAGGTTTATGACCTTTAGCACCATTCTCCTATTTGTAATATTTACCAAGCAGCTGGAGCTGATTCTTGTTAATTGTTAAGTTCTGTTTTCATTTACATGAACAAGGATCGTTTAATTGCATCTGCTGATTCATTTATAAGCTAGAGCTAGAATACGTAAATGCATCTACTAATTCATTTATTTGATAGTAACAAATATTGCTTCTATTTGATTGAAATCTTATAAGTTTACTTGATTCTGTTATCAGACTGAATCCTCTTTCCCTCTATGTATTCCTATAATGTCAAGGATAATGCTCTAATGTGTAAAGAACATTTATTGTTTGGATTACTAATTTAGTGGTCTGTGTTGTAGCATAGATCAATTTTTTGAATGTTTCGATGGCATGCGAAGCTCTCAGGCAAATTCAGGAAATAGTTGTATCTGGTACTGGACTTGTTCTGTTTTCAGTGCAATAACTGCTGCCTCCAATCTTGCTTCTGGATCAGTGCATATTCCTATAGGTAATTGCTATCCTCAATCTTTAGTGTCCTGTCATTTATGTTTCCATACTTCCTATATTCACGTGGCACAACAGCTAATGTTGCAATAGTTTGCCGTTTATACATCTGTTACTTTTTATGAATGTGCTTGCAACTATGCACTGCTGAATGTTGTCTCATAATGATGTTGTCCTGATTTGTGGAGCAATTTTATATTCAAACTCTCCTCTAACAAACTTGAAATAGAAAAATGAATCTATTGTCTGACATATCCTGCTAGAACACTTATGTCTGAACTGCATATTGGGAAGATGTATTCTGTTAAGTTTTTTCTTATCTTTAAACATTGGCATACATTTTCTTCTGAATGCTAAAGAGCAATCTAACTGGGCTTTGACCATTGGTTTCTGTCCCTTTCTTTGTCGTGCAGAACAGCAGAATGTGGAGACAAGTTTACGAGCAGCTATTGCTGAGGTTTCTGTTCTCCTTTCCTTTGAGGATGGGAAACAGAATAACTCACATGAGTTATTGGATGACAAACATTTGAATGACCCGCCTGGAGATGTTCATGGAGGCCTTTCATCCAGTAATTTTGGCAGTGGATATTTAGATGAACATAATACTGATTCGTACATGAGTTGTCTTTCATCCCTGAATATTGATAAGTCTGGTAACATGGAAGTTAAATGTATCACTCCAAATGTTCACCATCTTGAGGCAAAGTTTCAAAATGTAGCATTCAATTTACAGGTACATACTTTTGCTAATGCTCTTAGGAATGGTACTTACATTTTGTAGTTGTTAGATACTTTTGTAGTTGTCAGTTGATTAAGTAAAATATAACACATTTGGTTTATATGATACAAGAGTAGTCATAACAAGTATTAATACCAATCACTTACAAGTTCTAGCATGTAATAGTGAAGTAATATATTGGTAAGTTTCTGTTTTGACTTTCCCTATACAATTTTGTTGTTGATATAGTATACTGGTCATCTGTATCAATCCTTACACTCGTCTTGACTAAATTCTCATTTTAAATGCAAGTAATTCCTTTTAAACATGTTCTAACTTCATGGTTTCTTGGTTCTATGTTTGGTAGAGCTTCCAAGGCATTGCAGATAAGTTCCTTATAGTAACATATATGTTTATTATATTGGTTTTATTTGAAATTTTGATTTTGTATCCTATCCCATGCATTTAGTTTGATATTTTTCATGTTGATGACATTTTTATACAATCATGGCTTGCTACGACATTTAGTTTTGACATTTTTGTTACCTAGTACATGATTTAATTCCTGTGTTTATCATACATAGATTTTTGGAGGGATCTATTTTTTTTCATAATCATGTGGAGGGATCAATTTGTTGTTTGTAAGCTACTTAGATACGTCGAGGGATGCATTTATTGTTTGATTGGACGACTTTGTTCTCTGACAGACAGTAAATATGAAAATTACATTCTTTTATTTTTAGAAATGTAGCTTATGACTGGATGACACAGTCAAAAGTCCAATGAGAACTGGTTGACAAAGGAAGGGAAGAAATTCCATTTCCCTAGTGGAGGTACCATGTTCCTCCATGGAGTTGGTGCCCTTTTTAATTTATGTAGGGTGGTTATGGAGTTGATAATTTCCTGGATACAAATTTGTTAGTTTGATCTTTGATGTACCCTCGTGATGAGTACTTCAGGAACGTAAGTTCCCTTTTTATTTTGAAGCCAGAAAAATTATACACATGGATTTGCTTCTGGAGGCTCTTCTGAACAAGGTTCTGTGAAAACATTTTTTCACTTGTGTTTGACAGGTAAAGGCATTTAAATTTACTTATGGTAGACAGTAAAGGCGTTTAAATTTCTTTTTGTTCTGCCTTATGACCATTTCATTTATTGTTTGTTTAATTTTAATTCATTTAATTTTGGCAATATCTAATTTGCCTTTATGATCTTTCTTCATGCATGTTTTGGGTGTGAAAGTTGAAAAGCTTCAATTGAACTTGGACATAGTTCTCCTGCATTAAACATTTATTTGGCAAAGCAGTAGACATCTGCAATGTTGGGGGAGAGGGATGATCCCATTTGAGACAATTGTTAGGTTGAATGATCCAATTTGAGACAATTGATGACACAATTAATTATCTTTTGTTATCTATTAGGTCCCTATCGGGAGTGCTACACTAGGATGCATCATAGATGTCATTTGAGAGCCCATTGACGAGAAGGGCGATATCAGTAAGTTTCTTGCTGAATATTTTTTTTTTCAATGGCTTATAAAATTGTTCAAATAGTTCTACTTATTAAGATAAATCACACTTGAAGTCAAGTTTTTCCATGTTGTTTGCAGTCGTCCAACTTCATTATAAGAAAGGACAAGGGATAGCGATGATGATGAGATACAAGATAGGGACTATGATGTCTCATTCGTAGCAAATAATATAATTAAGGCCAAGCTTTTAGATACAAATCATATAAAAATGACGATGTAGATGAGGTAAGATCTACAATTCTACTTTTAAGAGCTGATGTGTAGCTAACCCTACATTTTTTTGTATGGAGATTTGTGGTTTTAAGCAATTCAAAAGCTCAGCATCATTATTGCACTCTCCTATCTGTGTTGGCAACTTATCTCCCAACAAAATCTCAAAAATGAGGTTCGCCTATAATGTTACCATCTTAGCTAATATCTTCTTCATTTTATTATGTATTTCTCAGTCATCGAGATATGTTTGAGCTTGATCTTTATGTATTGGCTCACCCATGAAGCAGCTAGACGCAAAATATAAGGTGTATAAAACAAGTTCAAGCCATCAGAAGAATGTAGACGTCCTTGCCAAATTACTAAGGGTAATTCTTGAGGTTAGTGAAATTTTGAGTGAAAAGACCCTTAAAATTTTCCCATTTGAATGTATTTGCTATGTGAGCATTGATTGAAAACTTTGCAGGCCCATCTCTCTTCGTTCTCTATAAAAGAAATATGGATTTTTTAAGGTTGCCTTGGATGAAATGGAGAAATGCCTAGTTATATATATATATATATATATATATATATATATATATATATATATATATATATATATATAACATGTAAATGGAGAAATGCCTAGTTATATATATAACATGAATGCATACACACTATGATGAGCCTCTTTGTCCAAACCAAGAGGTTATGATTTTTTTTTACTTATCCATCAAAAGGAGAAAATCAGAGAAACAATTAAGGTCTCTGGCTTTTCTGCTTTGAACAATATTAATAATATCTAGTATTGCGGTGCCATATCTCTTGTGGAAAGTCATAAACTTTGTTTTAGAAATTGTATAATTTGTTTTACATGTCAACTGCTATTCTTTGCAGATGATGAGAAAAAGTAGGAATTTTTGGGTCGAGTACATTGCACCTGCTGGTTATACATACCAAGGAGTAAGGCTTAGATACTCACAAATTTGAAGACATAAAGGAGGGATGTACATCTAATTGGCTAAACCTGCATGATGATGAGAAAAATGATATATTTTGACTTGTTTTATTTTTTCTCGATTGTATACTAAAATGTTGTATTTTGATCAATAAACGTTTATTGTGTAGATTTTATTTTGTTGAATTTATAATATTAATTGGAGTATGATTTAATTAAACATTAAGAAGCTGGTTGAATACAAGTGCATGACAAATAATTCAAATTGTACTTTTTTAAATGGCTATACCTATACCGACGTTTGTGTTAAAACGTTTAGAAACTACTGGAAAAAGTTAGAGAAGCAAATCCCAACCTTTTTGCAAAAGGTCGGGAAATAAGTTTATTTTTCGACGTTTTTATTAAAATGTTGAAAAATTATTATCCACTATTGTACAATTGTCGACGTTTATTAAACGTCGTCCCAAACGTCGTCTTTACTTATACCAACGTTTACCTAAAACGTTGTAAATTCCCAACTGCGGCAACGACGACGTTTGTCAAAAACGTTGAAAACACGTTGGGAATAACTATGCCAACGTTTTTGACCTTTTTTTCCGACGTTTATAAAACGTTGGAAAAAATTAATTTTCTTGTAGTGCACAGTAGGTTCTGATATTCTTAATGATGGTTTATACAAATTCAATCTTGATGATACCTTCTCCAAAACTTTTTTAACTCTGCACCCTAAAGCTGGAAATAAGAGAAAATTGATGGAAGAAAATTTATCTTTATTGTGGCATAAACGCCTTGCAGTCATATATCCAAGGAAAGAATTAGAAGATTAGTCAAGGATGACTTCCTCTTAAATTTGGATTTTAATGACTTTGATATATGCATTAATTGCATTAAGGGAAAGCAAACAAAATATACTAAGAAAGGAGCCACAAGAATTACTGGGCTTCTTGAAATAATACATACAGACTTATGTGGACCTTTTGATGTTCCATCATTTGTTAAAGAAAAATATTTTATTACCTTTATTAATGACTTTTCACGTTATTGTTTTATTTATTTATTGTATGACAAGTCTCAAGCTGTAGATGTCTTAGATATCTATATCAAGGAAGTCGAAAGGCAATTAAATAAAAAAGTCAAAATAACAAGATTTGCTAGAGGTGGTGAATATTACGGAAAATATAATGAATCGGGTCAATGCCCAGGCCCATTTGCTAAACTCTTTCAGAAACTTGGTATTTATGACCAATACACTATGCCAGGTACACCACAACAAACAGAGTTGCTAAAAGACGCAACCGTACCTTACTTGACATGGTTAGGAGTATGTTAAGCAATTCAACCTTACCTATATCATTGTGGATGCATGCACTTAAAAATGTTGTCTACATTCTAAACCGAGTTCCTAGTAAGGCGGTTCCAAAGACACCTTTTGGACTGTGGACCAGAAGAAATCCCAGTTTAAAACATTTACATGTCTGGGGGTGTGCAGCAAAGATAATAATATATAATCCACATGAAAAGAAATTGGATTTTAGAACGATTAGGGGTAACTTTATAGGTTATCCAGAAAAATCCAAAGGGTATAGGTTTTATTGTCCAAACCATAGTACAAGAATCGTAGAATCCGGTAATGCAAGATTACTAGAGAATGACGAAACTAGTGGGAGCAATGAACCTCGAAAAGTAGTTCTTAAAGAAGTTAGGGTACAAGTACCAATGGTACATTTGCCTTCAACTTCTCAACAAGTTGTTGTTCCTACGATATTATACCAAATAATAACCAAGGACAACACATTAATGATATTGCACTACAAAATATTATTAATAATGACCATAACGAGGTTGAAATAAATCATGAAGAGGTTATTGTTAATAATGAACAAGTTGTCAAACATGAAGCTGAAGTAGAACAACCACAACAATTGGAATTAAGGAGGTCTCAAAGACAATGAAAATCAGCCATCTCGGATGACTTTGTGGTTTACCTACAAGAATTAGATTATGATATAGGAATTGAAAAGGACCCAATAACATTTTCACAAGATATAGAATGTGCCAATTCTAATAAATAGATTAATGCCATGAAAGAAGAGTTGGAATCAGTGGCACATAATAAAGTCTGGGATTTAGTAGAATTGCCTAAAAATTCTAAAAGAGTTGGTTGCAAATGGGTCTTTAAGACCAAATGTGACTCAAATGGCAATATCGAACGACATAAAGCCAGATTAGTTGCCAATGGTTACACTCAAAAGGATGGTATTGATTATAAGGAAACCTTCTCTCATGTTTCAAAGAAGGATTCTCTTAGAATCATCATGGCATTGGTAGCTCATTATGATCTAGAGTTACATCAAATGGACGTGAAAAACAACATTTTAAATGAAAATTTAGAAGAGGATATATGGAACAACTAGAAGGTATTCTGGTTGAGGGCAAGGAACACATGGTCTGTAAACTAAATAAATCAATTTATGGACTTAAGCAAGCTTCATGACAATGGTATGTTAAGTTTAACGATATCATTACATCTTTTGGTTTTAAAGAAAACATCGTTAACCGATGTATATACTTAAAGATCAGTGGAAGTAAGTTCATATTTTTGGTTTTGTATGTTGATGATATATTATTGGAAAGTAGTGATCTTGGTTTGTTGCATGAAACCAAGAAATATCTTTCTAGGAAATTTGAAATAAAAGATATGGGTGAGGCATCTTATGTGATAGGAATAGAAATATTTCGGGATCGATCATAAGGATTATTGGGCTTCTCTCAAAAAGAATATATCAATAGAGTTCTTCAAAGATATGGAATGAGTACTTGTAAAGCTGGTATAATACCAATTCAGAAGGGGGATAAATTTATCCTTATGCAATGTCCTAAAAATGAATTGGAACACCAGCAAATGGAGAAATTCCCTTATGCATCTTTAGTTAGTAGTCTTATGTATGCTTCAAACTTGTACAAGACCAGATATTAGCTTTGCAGTTGGTATGCTAGGCAGATACCAAAGCAATCATGAAATTGAACATTGGAAAGCTGCAAAGAAAGTTCTGAGGTATCTACAAGAGACAAAGGACTATATGCTCACATATAGTCATCAGTTACTCAGATTTAGATTTTAATGGATGCATTGATACCAGAAAATCAACTTTTGGTTATTTGTTCCGGTTGGCTGGAGGAGCAATCTCATGGAAGAGTGCAAAGCAGAGCATCATACCTTCGTGTACTATGGAAGCATAATTTGTGGCATGCTTTGAAGCCACAATTCAAGCTTCATGGCTGCATAAATTTATTTTAGGACTTGGTGTCACGACCCGCACCCCCTGTGAGGGTACGAGTACGTAACAGCGCCCAGCCTACGCCGCAGTGTCGGACGGTAGCACGCTGTTCTAAGTCTCTAACTAATCATCAACTTATGCAGTATATAATGTACTCATCATGATCATCTCCAAACGGAGGACAAGTATAAGATATGGTGTAACTCAATCATAGTCTAAGCACGATAAGATAACACCGAAATATAACTAAGAATTTGAAGACAACAAAACTACAAATAAAAAATAACAACAAACTCAACAATCTCAAATACATCTCAAGTCTCAAATCTCCATATAAAACTCCAGATCTAAACAGGAAAACTAAAACAAGACAAACTAACTAAACTCCCGATCACTCCTGAGTGTCGGGGCCATAGGTAGCTAGGCCATCTCCTGGTCTGTAACATGTAGGGCATGTGTCCTCAGGGCAGTCATCTATAAAATTTTCACCAGGTCCAGTCAGGACAGGAACGAGCACATCTCATCTAGAAAACCCAAGTAAATGACAGAGAACTATACAGCAGTTATAGACAGTTATATTGATGAAAATGACAGTTTATATTCAGGTGATTGTAAGAAAGAGAGATAAAGTGCAAGGAAAGTAAATACTAAACAAGAGAAGAATCATAGCAATGAAGACTGTACAAATAGAACTAGCTGAACCAGGGTAATATGATATAAAGTCCAGACAGAAAATGTAACCAGTGTGTAACCTATGTAAATCCAGTACGGGATGAATCTAATACAAGATGAATCCAGTAAGGGATGATTCCAGTTATAGTGATCAACGATTCCAGGGTGAGTCCAGCCTATACTCTAGCAGTGTGTTTTAAAATATCGGGATCGACATGTGAACGGCTGTAGGTAATACGGCACATCACACATCTGACCGGGTGTGAGATGGCTATCATTCCAGTATAATTCCAAGGGAGTGGTTCCAGTATTTGGGTATGTTCACATGCCTATTCCAATATTTCCTCGCCCAGCAAGTGAATCCTAAAATTCTGACACAATGATTCAAGATGAGTCCAGCCAAAATATAATGATACCAGTAAATGATTCCATGTAAAATGATTCCAGTTAAATGATTCCAGTTAAATGATTCCAGTAGGTGATTCCAGTAATAGAGATGATACCAGTAATATAGGCTAAAAAATAAAAGTGTGTCGTATACATGAATCCAGAAATATCCACACGTGTTATAACAGAGAATCGTATACAACTAACTAGAACTGAAGTACAGTAATTGACAAGTAAATGAGAAAACTATCAGAGAATGTACTCGCCTGATACTCTAAAAAGAGTAATGAATATCAGATGTCTGCACCGGAGTCACAATGTCCTAAACAGAATAGTATGGGTCATGATATGTAAAATATAAGAGAATTGAAAGATGCAATACAATCTACATGATTTCTAGGCCAATCTAGGTCAAAGTCAACTCTAAGTCAACCCTAGTCAACTGTCTATGTCAAACTAGGTCCAAGTCATACTTGGTCAACTCTGGGTCAACCCAAGTCAACTACACTAGTCAAACTAGGTTAATCCTAGTCTAGTCAAGTCTCACTAGGGCTAACCAAGCCTAGACTAGCAAGCACACATAAAAACTGGGCTATACAAGTCAACAACACGCATTGACTGGCATTCATGCCATACACATAGGCCATGTACACTATAGGCCATAAGGGCTATATCACATATTCCCACACCTTATATATACACTAATTTAATATAATTTATCATATACATATATATGTATACATACCACATTATTGTATCTAGCATATAGAAATATGTATATATATATATATATATATATATATATATATATATATATATATATATATATACATAGAGTGATAGGGTAGGGACATGTGTGTTTATGTCTAGGTTTACATGTGTGTGTGTGTGGAGCATATAAAAACAATGTGTATCAGATGGCATGTATGTGTACATGGAAACAAAGAGTGTGATACAAGGGTGGCAATGTGTGAAATGTAAGTGTCTGATATGGTGTAATAGAGGACAGTAGAGTGTTGTGACAGCTTAGTGATAGTGTCAAAGTAGGTTTAAGGTGTAACAGTTAATAGGGTGTGTAGTGTAGTGTCACGAGGAATTAGTGTGTGGAAACAGTGAACCAACAAGTGTCAACCCAATCCCATTTCAGGTTTACACATAAATATATACACAGATGCATACATAGGATAACAAGAACATTAGGGTCACTTGATTCTCAGTTTAAAAAGGAAAATAGTGCCAACTGTGAGCCATAGAATGAAAGCAAATGTGAAATCAGAATTAATAACAGTTGTGTATGTGTTTAAGGTGTAGGAAAAAAATCTGTGATGTGTATAACAGTGCATGACAGTAGTTTGTAGGTGTTTAGATATGTTATATTAGAATCAATGTGAAACCAACACCAACATAACTCCATTGAAAACAAAACTCAAGACTAAAATCACCAATCCCTCTGCCATGTACTGGCCTGTACAAGTCAAGCCTAGCTAGGAGCAATCCAAGGCAAGTAAGGCAAGGCAAGGGGGCAGCCATAGCTTTCTGCCCTGCAGGCCATCCCCTATAGTAGCTACTGCTACTAAGCCTCAAATTAGGCAACATGTTGCTGCCATAGCTTGGCTAATGCAATGCATTTCAACACTGCAGTGCTGCTGCATAGGCTAATAGAGCCAAACCAAGGGCTAGGCAGATGCATTGCTGCCATGCCAGGCTAATGCAGGGTGCCCTGCTGCTACTTACCCTGCTAGCAACTGGAACCAAGGGTTTAACCAATCTACCTAGACATATCTATATAATTATAAACTAAAATCCAAAAAGGAAATGTATCATAAACAATAGGACTAAACACCTAACAACCAAAACTCTAGAACCAACCTAATCTCAGGTTTACTCAACCCATCTCAACCCAGTTCTCAGGTTCACAATAGTCAAGGAATCCTCAGTTAATCATTAAACATTAGGAATTCTCAGGTATTTGTTTACATGTTCAACACAGTAATCAAACCACCCTCAACAAGTAATTCAAATTATCATTCAAGGAACAAAACCCAGTTCTGACATGTAAAATCCAACTAGTATGTCCTATTACACATGTGGGAAATCTATTTGGAAATTAAAATTTTCAAATTAGTTAATGCACTCTAGTTTCAGAAAACTGAACAATGGCTGGGTATCAGTCCTCCCTACACTACAAACAGTCCAAAACTTCCATTTCTCAATGAAAAGCTAACCTAACATGCTAATCTCACCTAGCATTAACTAATACACATGTAAATAGATTAAACATGCCAATTAAATACTAACATTTTAGTTAAACAGAAGAAAAAGGGTTCAGAAATTCATAGGACAGAACCAAGTATCAGTCTAATTAGGAATTCCAAATTTCGAAATCAAAATATGTTAAATATACAATTTAATGGTTGGTAAACAATCCCCCACACGTGCACGTGTCCCCAGGAATCCCTTCGTGTCACCCTAGAGCCGGACACGGCATGTCCACGTCGTAAAACACGTACAGACACGCTGTGCACAGGCTGCGTCGTGCACGCGTGCACGTATGTACAGCCCATGACACAGGACATATGGGGACACGTGGCCATGCACATGTGTACGACCAGGGTAGGGGTACATGCCCACGTGTCTACAACGTGTCCACAAAATGTGTCGTGTCCGTTAAACGTACGTGTCAGTGAAGGAATACTCGCGTGCACAGTGCGCGAGCGCGGCCCGTGCGGCCAGTGCGAGTGAGTTTTCTCACTCGACACGACACGACTCGACACGATACTTTGGGGGTGTCTTATCAGAAATTGCCCCTAGGTCTGTGTCAAGTGGCACGTGTCCACGTGTTGTATACAGTGCACACGAGGTGTCAGTGAGCAGGACAGTGCACTCGTGTCGTGCACGCGTGTCCAACAGCCAAAACTGACACAATACGACACAAAAACACCTAACACCCTTCACAAAAATTAATGTACATACTAAGATCTACCAATCCATGTAATTACATTTTCCAAAATCGAAAATAAATTCCTAAGGGGCATTCTATCGAACACCTAGCCTATCAAATGGATACGTGTCCGATACGGACACGAAACCGACACGAATTGTGCCCAAATTCCAGGGACAGCTAGGGGACTCCCTAGATCTAGCCCTAAATGCAAAGAAACATATACAATTTAAATCAATTTGAGGAGTTTTACCACTAGGTGCAAATTGTATGAAAAGCTCTAAATGGGGGGTATTCCTCTTGATGGCCAAAAGCTCCAAATGAGCCCAAAGCTGAGATTAACCTCCAGAATTATAAAATATACAGAAATTAGAACCTAATGCAAGAGACTAGGATGAAAAAGGAGATCAAATGAATAAATAGGAATTTTTTGGAAGGGGAAGAATACCTCTCTTTTCTCCAAGTGTTGGAATGATAAAAAGAGGCAACCCTAATGAATAAGTGTTTAAATAGGGTGGGGATCCCTATGTGGCTGGTCATTTAGGGTTTAGTTAGGGTTAGGGCTTCTAGTTATGTGCCATGGGCCAAGTCATAAGTCGTTGAGTCATGAAATCATAAGTCATTTCACTAAACCATAAATCATGAAATGATTTCACTCAAACTAATCCTCTATTCCAAAATTAGTCTCTAATGACTAAAAGTAGGTTAACCTAAGTTAGACTAGGGTTACCATAGCTAGAGTTAGATTCTAGGCTAGTCCACTATGTCTCAACAAGTCAAAGTCAAACTAGAATTCACCAATTCATTAAATTAATTAAAAAATCAATAAGCCAAAATGATCAAATTCTCCTAGGCTAAAAATGATAATTAAAACATACTAATGACATGGTTAGGCTCTAGGTCATGCAGTCACTAGGGTTTCACTGACAGCACATCAAAATCATAAGTCATGACTCAAAGCAGTTTTTAAATAGTTTAAAAATTATTAAAAATCACAAAAAATCATAATATAAAATAAATATCAATAATAATTATTATAATTACAAAATTTCAAAAATATCCTCATCTAGGAAAACTGGGTGTTACAATCCTACCGTACCTTAGAAAAATTTCGTCCTCGAAATTAAGATGATCGCACCCTTCCTAGGTCAAACCCCCAGCAAATCAAGGTCGAAGCAACACAATCCTACTGGTCGTGATTTCACAGTCTCGAACAGGGTAGCTACACTATCTAACAATCACAAACAATATCCTGGCTGGTACTAATAGGAATCACACAGGAAAGTGGGGAGGAAGAATGAAAAGGACAAACCTGCTAACCCATCACCTACAGCGTCGGTCTTCTCGACCGCCATCGCAAAAGCTCTACCCCTCTGGTGCTGAGCTACAGGTGGCCTAGCGCCCTCATAAAGAGGCGCAGTGAGACAATCTATCATCTTGTGAGCACCAGACCCATAAAATAGACAGACCTTCAGCCTCCTCCTACAAGACTCCCAAACATGTCCTGTCTTCCTGCAGTAGGCACAAGTCGGCACCCCGCGGTCCTGTCTTCTATGCTGATGTTGTGCCTGCTGCACTTTCACTGGTGTCTGTGCCTGCTGAGCCTGCACATGGGGCCTCTTGGCCTGTCCTCCGCTGCTGCTACCACTCTAGAAGTCCCGACCCCTCTTCAACTTCAATCCCAGGTCGTCCTCCGCTGCCATAGCCCCAGAAAATATCTCCGCATAGGTAGCATTCCGGTCGCTCTTAGTCAGCGACCGAACCTTCCTAATCAAGCCTCGATAGAACTTCCTCGCCTTCGTCTTCTCAGTCAAGTCATCAATGAACCGGGCCAACCGACAAAACTCCCCGGCGTACTCAGCTACTGACTGGTTCCCCTGAACCAGGCTCTCAAACTGTGCCTCTATGCCTCCCAAGGCCACATCAGGAAAGAACTGCTCTTTAAACAGCTCCTTGAATTGGGCCCAAGTCTGGCCCTCAACTCCAACCCAGGGATCTGTCTGGTACCACGCACGGGCTAAGTCCTGCATCTGACTGCCCGTTGCCTCGATATGGAGTCGAGCTGGTATCTCCTCCAGTCGGAATATCTCCTCGATGTGCTCGATCCAATCATCTGCAAAATGGATGCCCTCTGTGCCCAGGAACTCTCTATGATGCATCTTCTGAAAGTCCTGGATGTCCTTCTCCTTCCGGTAAGGCTGCTGCTACTCCCCCCGAGCTGTCACCATCTCTACTGTAGTACGAACCAGCTGGTAGGCCTCGTCAATCCCCTGACGATAATCGGCAGTCTGCCACTGCTGCTGCTGCTGGTGAGATGCCAGAATCCTCTCCACAAAGGAAAATAGATGAGCAGCATCTACCATCCCCACAGGTGGAGGCTGCTGCGGTGGAAGGATCTCGGGAAGCACCGGACTCTGCCTCTCAGCTAGTGGAGGTGCTCCTCCGAAGACTGCTGAGATACCCACCCCATCTGGCATGACAGGGGCTGCGGTACCAGGAGCTGGCTGCTGAAGGTGAGAGGTGGCAGACCCCTCTGCAGCGGCTACTGTACCAGAGCGATGTGATCGTGTCTCCACTATCCTGAAGACAGATCGAAAAGGAAGTCAATACTGAGTAGGAATCGATAAAATCAAAGGAGGACAGTTTATTGCAAAGAAGACAAGTCAGTAAGATATGTAGATGGCATGAATTGAAGCAGAATTTTTTCTAACTGTGATTGAGTACCTCTCCGTTAAAGCCTATCTCTCGATCCTATCGCAGGCTCACAGCAGTACAACTAAGTCGTCGTACTACCACGATATCGCACTAATACGACTCTCGACCTACATGGGCCACCACTAAAAACGTGTCACGACCCGCACCCCTATGTGAGGATACGAGTACGTAACAGCGCCCAGCCTACGCTGCAGTGTCGTCGGTAGAACGATGTTCTAAGTCTCTAACTAATCATCAACTTATGCAGTATATAATGTACTCATCATGATCATCTCCAAACGGAGGACAAGTATAAGATATGGTGTAACTCAATCACAGTCTAAGCACGATAAGATAACACCGAAATATAACTAAGAATTTGAAGAAAACAAAACTACAAATAAAAAATAACAACAAACTCAACAATCTCAAATACATCTCAAGTCTCAAATCTCCATATACAACTCCAGATCTAAACAGGAAAACTAAAACAAGACAAACTAACTAAACTCCCGATCACTCCTGAGTGTCGGGGCCATAGGTAGCTAAGCCATCTTCTGGTCTGTAACATGTAGGGCATGTGTCCTCAGGGCAGTCATCTGTAAAATTTTCAACAGGTCCAGTCAGACAGGAACGAGCACATTTCATCTAGAAAACCCAAGTAAATGACAGAGAACTATACAGCAGTTATAGACAGTTATATTGATGAAAATGACAGTTTATATTCAGGTGATGGTAAGAAAGAGAGATAAAGTGCAAGGAAAGTAAATACTAAACAAGAGAAGAATCATAGCAATAAAGACTGTAAAAATAGAACTAGCTGAACCAGGGTAATATGATATAAAGTCCAGATAGAAAATGTAACCAGTATGTAACCTATATAAATCCAGTACGAGATGAATCTAATACAAGATGAATCCAGTAAGGGATAATTCCAGTTATAGTGATCAACGATTCCAGGGTGAGTCCAGCCTATACTCTAGCAGTGTGTTTTAAAATATCAGGGATCGACATGTGAACGGCTGTAGGTAATACGACACATCACACACCTGGCCGGGTGTGAGATGGCTATCATTCCAGTATAATTCCAAGGGAGTGGTTCCAGTATTTGGATATGTTCACATGCCTATTCCAATATTTCCTCCACCCAGCAAGTGAATCCAGAATTCGACACAATGATTCAAGATGAGTCCAGCCAAAATATAATGATACCAGTAAATGATTCCAGTAAAATGATTCCAGTTAAATGATTCCAGTTAAATGATTCCAGTAGGTGATTCCAGTAATAGAGATGATACCAGTAATAGAGGCCAGAAAATAAAAGTGTGTCGTATACATAAATCCAGAAATATCCACACGTATTGTAACAGAGAATCGCATACAACTAACTAGAACTGAAGTACAGTAATTGACAAGTAAATGAGAGAACTATCAGAGAATGTACTCGCCTGATACTCTGAAAAGAGTAATGAATATCAGATGTCTGCACCGGAGTCACAATGTCCTAAACAGAATAGTATGGGTCATGATATGTAAAATACAAGAGAATCGAAAGATGCAATGCAATCTACATGATTTCTAGGCCAATCTAGGTCAAAGTCAACTCTAAGTCAACCCTGGTCAACTGTCTATGTCAAACTAGGTCCAAGTCAGACTTGGTCAACTCTGGGTCAACCCAAGTCAACTACACTAGTCAAACTAGGTCAATCCTAGTCTAGTCAAGTCTCACTAGGGCTAACCAAGCCTAGATTAGAAAGCACACATCAAAACTGGGCTATACACGTCAACAACACACATTGACTGGCATTCATGCCATACACATAGGCCATGTACACAATAGGCCATAAGGGCTATATCATATATTCCCACACCTTATATATACACTAATTTAATATAATTTATCATATACATATATATGTATACATACCACATTATTGTATCTAGCATATAGAAATATGTATATATACATATATATATATACATAGAGTGATAGGGTAGGGACATGTGTGTGTGTGTGTGGAGCATATGAAAACAGTGTGTATCAGATGGCATGTATGTGTACATAGAAATAAAGAGTGTGATACAAGGGTGGCAATGTGTGAAATGTGAGTGTCTGATATGGTGTAATAGAGGACAGTAGAGTGTTGTGACAGCTTAGTGATAGTGTCAAAGTAGTTTAAGGTGTAACAGTTAATAGGGTGTGTAGTATAGTGTCACAAGGAATTAGTGTGTGGAAACAGTGAACCAACAAGTGTCAACCCAATCCTATTTCAGGTTTACACATAAATATATACACAGATGCATACATAGGATAACAAGAACATTAGGGTCACTTGATTCTCAGTTTAAAAAGGAAAATAGTGCCAATGTGAGCCATGGAATGAAAGCAAATGTGAAATCAGAATTAATAGCAGTTGTGTGTGTGTTTAAGGTGTAGGAAAAAAAATCTGTGATGTGTATAATAGTGCATGACAATAGATTATAGGTGTTTAGATATGTTATATTAGAATCAATGTGAAACCAACACCAACATAACTCCATTGAAAACAAAACTCAAGTCTAAAATCCCTAATCCCTCTGCCATGTACTGGCCTGTACAAGTCAAGCCTAGCTAGGAGCAACCAAGGCAAGTAAGGCAAGGCAAGGGGGCTGCCATAGCTTGCTGCCCTGCAGGCCATCCCCCATAGTATCTACTGCTACTAAGCCTCAAATAAGGCAGCATGTTGCTGCCATAGCATGGCTAATGCAATGCATTTCAACACTGCAGTGCTGCTGCATAGGCTAACAGAGCCAAACCAAGGCCTAGGCAGATGCATTGTTGCCATGCCAGGCTAATGCAGGGTGCCCTGCTGCTACTACCCTGCTAGCAACTGGAACCAAGGGTTTAACCAATCTACCTAGACATATCTATATAATTATAAACTAAAATCCAAAAAGGAAATGTATCATAAACAATAGGACTAAACACCTAACAACCAAAACTCTGGAACCAACCTAATCTCAGGTTTACTCAACCCATCTCAACCCAGTTCTCAGGTTCACAACAGTCAAGGAATCCTCAGTTAATCATTAAACATTAGTAATTCTCAGGTGTTTGTTTACATGTTCAACACAGTAATCAAACCACCCTCAACAAGTAATTCAAATTATCATTCAAGGAACAAAACCCAGTTCTGACATGTAAAACCCAACTAGTAGGACCTATTACACATGTGGGAAATCTATTTGGAAATTAAACTTTTAAATCAGTTAATGCACTCTAGTTTCAGAAAACTGAACAATGGCTGGGTATCAGTCCTCCCTACACTACAAACTAGTCCAAAACTTCCATTTCTCAATGAAAAACTAACCTAACATGCTAATCTCACCTAGCATTAACTAATACACATGTAAATAGATTAAACATGCCAATTAAATACTAACATTTCAGTTAAACAGAAGAAGAAGGGTTCAGGAATTCACAGGACAGAACCTAGTATCAGTCTAATTAGGAATTCTAAATTTTGAAATCAAAATATGTTAAATATACAATTTAATGGTTGGTAAACAACCCCCCACACGTGCACGTGTCCCCAGGAATCCCTTCGTGTCACCCTAGAGCCGGACACGGCGTGTCCACGTCGTGAAACACGCACAGACACGCTGTGCACAGGCTGCGTCGTGCACGCGTGTACGTGTGTACAGCCCATGACACAGGACACGTGGGGACACTATAGCCATGCACACGTGTACGACCAGGGTAGGGGTACATGCCCAGTGCCTGCAACGTGTCCATAAAACGTGTTTTGTCCGTTAAACGTGCGTGCCAGTGAAGGAATACTCGCGTGCATAGTGCACGCACGCTGGCCCGTGCGGCCAGTGTGAGTGAGTTTTCTCACTCGACACGACACGACTCGACACGATACTTTGGGGGTGTCTTGTCAGATATTGCCCCTAGGTCTGTGTCAAGTAGCACGTGTCTACGTGTCGTGTACAGTGCACACGAGGTGTCAGTGAGCAGGACAGTGCACTCGTGTCGTGCACGCGTGTCCAACAGCCAAAATTGACACAATACGACACAAAAATAACTAACACCCTTCACAAAAATTAATGTACATACTAAGATCTACCAATCCATATAATTATATTTTCCAAAATCGAAAATAAATTCCTAAGGGGCATTCTATCGAACACCTAGCCTATCAAATGGATACGTGTCCGATACGGACACGAAACCGACACGAATTGTGCCCAAATTCTAGGGACATCTAGGGAACTCCTAGATCTAGCCCTAAATACAAAGAAAACAACAATTTAAATCAATTTGAGGAGTTTTACCACTAGGTGCAAATTGTATAGAAAAGCTCCAATTGGGGGAGTGTTCCTCTTGATGGCCAAAAGCTCCAAATGAGCCCAAAACTGAGATTAACCTCCAGAATTATAAAATATACAGAAATTAGAACCTAATGCAAGAGACTAGGATGAAAAAGGAGATCAAATGAACAAATGAGAATTTTTTGGAAGGGGAAGAATACCTCTCTTTTCTCCAAGTGTTGGAATGATAAAAAGAGGCAACCCTAATGAATAAGTGTTTAAATAGGGTGGAGATCCCTATGTGGCTGGTCATTTAGGGTTTAGTTAGGGTTAGGGCTTCTAGTTATGGGCCATGGGCCAAGTCATAAGTCATTGAGTCATGAAATCATAAGTCATTTCACTAAACCATAAATCATGAAATGATTTCACTCAAACTAATCCTCCTATTCCAAAATTAGTCTCTAATGACTAAAAGTAGGTTAACCTAAGTTAGACTAGGGTTACCATAGCTAGGGTTAGGTTCTAGGCTAGTCCACTAGGTCTCAACAAGTCAAAGTCAAACTAGAATTCACCAATTCATTAAATTAATTAAAAAATCAAATAAGCCAAAATGATCAAATTCTCCTAGGCTAAAAATGATAATTAAAACATACTAATGACATGGTTAGGCTCTAGGTCATGCAGTCACTAGGGTTTCACTGACAGCACATCAAAATCACAAGTCATGACTCAAAGCAGTTTTTAAATAGTTTAAAAATTATTAAAAATCACCAAAAATCATAATATAAAATAAATATCAATAATAATTATTATAATCACAAAATTTCAAAAATACCCTCATCTGGAAAACTGGGTGTTACACTTGGAGTTGTCGACACTATTACCAAGCCGCTGAAAATTTATTGTGATAATGCAGCGACAGTCTTCTTTTCTAAGAATGATAAATATTCTAAGGGTGCCAAACTACATGGACTTGAAATATTTATCTGTTAAAGAAGAAGTTAGAAACAATGAGTGTCCATAGAACATTTGAGTACAAAACTCATGATAGCAGATCCACTTACAAAAGGACTACAACCGAAGACCTACTATGAACATGTTGAAAGAATGGGTCTTATGTGTAGTAAGAATTAAAAGCCATTATTGTAATGTTTATGTAATATGTTCTATGTGATTTGAGTTTTCATTAATAAATATTTCTGAATTATTTTTTCTGGTTTTCCAAATATTGTACAAATAATGTTTTGGATAAATGTTGACCAGGAATGTCTTATTTAAGATGCTAATATTGGACTAGAAATGTTAAACTTTTACTTATAGATTATATTGATTGATGTTCTAACTATGTAGAACATGGAAGGAAAGTATGTCTCTTAATCGACTTACTGATGGAACTGGGGATTCCCATAACCCTTAATTTGGTGTGCGTATTGATCGATAGAAACTTAAACAGATGTAATACGTGTTCAAACCCTTCATAGGCAAAAACTAGGGTTACGAATTATACCTACGATGGGAAGAAGGCAAGTAGTTTCCTGGCAATCTCGAGCGGACGACCCCAAGATCTTTTGTACGTATTCCTTCTCGAGTTGGACATCGTGTGGGCGACGATCTTCCAACATTTTCTTCTCCTTGGCAGCCCTCTCTTTCTTTTCTTACGTAAATCACGAATTTAGAGAAAGCTTCAGTTTTCTTATCAGTAATTTGGCAGCCAGAGAATAGAGGATATATATAGGCTATGACAGGGACCATGAGGAAAAATTAGGGTTAGGCTTCCTAAAATATCTGGATATCCCGTGTTCAGTCCGAACACATAATCCAGGCCCATTAACAATAGTTCGGTCCACTAATTAGCTATTGTTGTACTAACTCCCTAATTCCAAATTATATTTGTCGGCTCCTTTTATTATATGCTCGTTTGGCTCCCCATGTTAAGATATCGAATGTTCGTCGATCAAATTACGTTACTAACAACTATAATAATTCGACATCTTTTATCCTTAAGTAGTACCGTTCAACTTATTGTCATGTCAGATATAATCCACCTGCAGCATTTACATGACAATCCTTATGAGCTCCTTAAGGGGATATCATCAACCCGGTGTATCGGACATGGATTCCATTTATAATCAATAGTCCATCATACATACAATGTTATTACCCAATTCATAGAGGTTGTTGACCCATAATGAATCTCACTCTTTCATGAGTCAAAGTAATGCACACTGCATATACATGTCTGTTATTATATCTGGATTAAGAGCCAAGCATCCATAATAACAGAGGTGTTTGTTCTCTTATGTAGTCAGTACAAAGAGAACAACTGCAAGTGTTCATGTTCAATACACACAAAGTGTACTAGTGTAAACATATAGTCAAGATAGACTAATACCATATTACACTACAACCATTCCAATAGATTGTCCAAGTCCATATAGGTTGTGAACTATTTATATATTTCATAGGGAACTGATAATATGATCTTCTGTGTGACACCACACACCATATTATCTACAATATATAATATCAGACATTTGCATTAACACTTGCAACAAATACACAATATGTAAACATTTGTCCATATGATTCTCATTCAAAATTTAAGGAAATAAGGTTACTACAAAAGTGATGCTTTTAGTTTATAACCCTAACAATCTCCAACTTATATCAAAGCATTACTTTTCGGTATACTGTGACAAATCTTCCACTTATACTTAAAGCCAAGCTGCTACACATCTGACTCACATTCCCTCAACATGACTATCAAAAGCCTTAGCTAGTAGTTTCTTTCTAAAGGGATCAACTAGATTGTCGGCTGATGCTATCTTGATCACAGCAATTTTTCTTTTCTTTACGAAATTTTGTATCAGGTGGTACTTGCGCTCAATGTGTTTACCTGTCTTATGGGCTCGTGGTTCCTTCGAGTTTGCAACTACACCACTATTATCATAATAAAGTGTAATAGACTTAGGCAAACTATGTACCACATCCAAGTCCAACAGAAAGTTTATGAGCCAAACCGCTTCTTTGGCTGCCTTAGAGGCTGCTACATACTCGACTTCCATGATGGAATCAGCAATAAATTTTTGCTTGATACTCCTTCATACAATAGCTCCACCTCCCTAAAGTAAACACATAACCTGAGGTAGATTTTCTGGAATCTCTATCTGACTGAAAATCTGAGTCTGTATACCCCAAAGGAACTAAACTATCTACCTGGTAAACTAGCATATACTCTTTAGTCCTTTTTAGGTACTTCAAAATATGCTTTACGGCAGTCCAGTGCTCTTATCTTGGGTTAGACTGACATCTACTGACCATGCCTATGACAAAGCAGATGTCTGGTCTCGTACATAGCATTATATACATTAAGCTTTCTACTGCTGAAGCATAAGGAACTGCTTTCATATTCTCTATCTTTTTAGGTGTCCTCGGACACTGCTCCTTTGATAGAGCAATTCCATGTCTAAAAGGTAAGAAACCTTTCTTAGAATTTTGAATACTAAAACAAGTTAGTGCAGTATCGATATAGGAATCTTGGGATAAGCCTAACATCATTTTCTTGCGATCCCGTAGAACTTTGATCCCAAGGATGTGACCTACTTCTCCCAAGTCCTTCATATCAAACTATTTGGATAATCATACCCTTACATCAGATAACACCTTCATATTGTTTCCAATGAGCAAGATGTCATCCACATAAAGTACTAGGAATACCACCACTTTTCTGTCATAATTTCTATATATACATTATTCATCCTAACATTGATCAAATCCATAGGATTTTATCACCTGATCAAAACATATGTTCCAAGATCTGGAAGCTTGCTTAACTCCATAAATAGACTTTTTGAGCTTACAAACAAGATGTTCTTGGCCCTTTTCAATGAACCCGTCTGGTTGCTTCATATAGATGTTTTACTCAAGACTTCTATTAAAAAAAGCTGTCTTAACATCTATTTGCCAAATATTATAATCGAGATGAGCTGCAATAGATAAAAGAATCCGTATAGACTTAATCATGGCTACTAGAGAAAAGGTTTCCTCATAATCGATACCCTTTCTTTGAGTAAAATCTTTTGCAACAAGCCGAGCTTTAAAGGTTTCAACCTTACCTTCTGATCCTCTTTCTCTCTTATAGACCCACTTGAATCCAATGGCTTTTACACCAACGGGTGGTTCTACAAGCTCGAGACCTGATTGGAATCCATAGATTCTATTTCAGATATTATTGCTTTTTGCCAAGGCTCTACATCTTTATCTTGGAGTGCTTCATTGTAGGTACAGGGATCAAAATCTTGTTCCTCAGGGACAAAGTCTGACGACTCTCCCAAGAACATATATCTATCAGGTTGTATCATAACCCTCCCACTACGACGATGCACTATCGGTTGTGGTATAACATTTGTGACACGTTGTGCAGTTAATTGTGGTTCATCCTCTGGTATGTTGGTACTGAAGTACTTGGTGTCTCACCTTTCAGTTCTTCTGGAACAACTCTACTTGTGGGTTTATGGTTCATCACATAGTTTTTCCTCTAAGAATCGGGCATTGGTGCTAACAATGACCTTCTGATCCTTAGGACTATAAAATAAACCTCCTTTCGTTCCTCTTGGATAGCCTACAAACAAGCATACTTCTGAACAAGATTCCAACTTATCTGCTTTCCCATTCAGCACATGTGCTGGACTACCCCAAATTCGAACATGTTTCAGACTAGGCTTACGTCCAATCCACAGCTTTATGGGAGTAAGAGGTACTGACTTAGAAGGAACCAAGTTCAAAATATAAGCTACAGTCTCTAAGGAATATTCCCAAAATGAATCTGATAAACTCGAATAACTCATCATTGATCTAACCATCTCCATAAGAGTTCTATTCCTTCTTTCGGCTACACCATTCTGCAGGGGCGTTCTAGGTGTAGTCAATTGGGATGTAGTCTCAGCCTCTGATAAATAATCCCTAAACTCTCCAAAGAGGTACTCGCCACCACGATCTGATCGTAATGACTTGATACATTTTTCATGACGTTTCTCCATTTCAGCCTTGTACTCTTTGAATTTTTCAAAGCACTCAAACTTACGGCGCATCAAATAAATGTATCCATACCTTGAATAATCGTCAATAAATGTGACAAAATATTCAAAGCCACCTCTAGCTTGGATAGTTATGGGGCCACACAAATCAGAATGAACCAATTCCAACACATCTTTGGCCCTATACCCCTTTGTCGTAAAAGGCCTTTTGGTCATTTTACCTTCCAAGCATGATTTGCATACTGGTAGTACCTCCACTACCAATGAACTCAAAGGTCCATCTTCAACCAGTCTTTGAATCCTTCTTAGGTTAATATGTCCCATTCGCAAGTGCCAAAGATATGTTTGGTTCATACAAGAAGGTTCCTTTCTCTTATTTAATTTAGATGACATATTATTCATTTTCATAAGTTGCATTGTGGATGAAACAGAATTAATGATATACAGATTATCAACTAATGTACCAGAACAGGTAAAAATTTTATTCTTTCTAATAACAATATTGTCATTAAAATAAACTGAATATCCATCCTTAACTAACATAGAAATAGGAATTAAATTACTTCTAAGTGAAGGTTGATAAAGACAATCTCTCAATGTCAAAAACTTATTTCTACCAAAAGATAAAGTAACATCTTCTAATGCAACGACCGCTACTTTTGTAGCGTCACCCATGAACAAGCATATCTCTCCATCACTGAGCCACCTGGTTTCCTGGAACCCCTGCAATGTATTGCAGACATAATTAGTGGCTCCTGTATCTATACACCAGGTGCCGGAAGATAACACCACTAAACATTTTTCAACTACTAGTAAATGAGATATACCTTCTTTGTTCCCTTGTTTGAGAAGTGGACAGCCAGTCTTCCAATGTCCTGACCCTTTGCACTTGAAATATTTGCCTTTCGGCTTTTTCATAGTGCCTTGAGGTCCCATGCCCTTCTTTGCTGAGTTTGTCTTTTTTTGGATGTTATTCTTCTTCTTTCTGCCTTTTGGCTTGGAAGTAGAAGTCTTTTTAGAAACAAAAATATGGCCACTCTGCCTATAGAGAGATTCAGCATCCTGTAGCTCTTTTGCAAGTTCTGCCAAACTATATAACCTTTTGTTCATGTTCTAATTAAGGCAAAAATTGTTAAAACATTTAGGCAGAGTCCCGAGAATGATATCGACCTGGGATTCCCTATCGATTTCAGCTCCAAGGATCTTCATCTCATTCAGACGACCCATCATCTTGAGAACATGATCCCATACTGGTGTACCCTAAGCCATTTTTGTATTCATCAAACACTTCATAGCGAACTACCTAGCTGCTCTACTCTGATGTCCGAAGGGTTCCTTGAGGTTATACATCATGTCATAAGTCGTGGCCATGGCCTGATGCTGATATTACAGTACATTTGACGTATATGCCAGAATATAACATCGTGCCATCTCATCTGTCTTTTTTTTACTTCTTATAAGCCTGTTTGACCTCTTCATCAGAGTTAGCATCAGGCTTAGGTGGTCACTCCTCAACAAGTACATATTTGTACTCCTCAACAGTCAAGACAATGTCCAGATTACGTTTCCAGTCAATATAATTAGGTCCAGTAAGTTTGTTTTCTTTAAGAATCACCATAAGTGGACTAAAAGAACCCATTTTTGAAATCCTGAAAATCACATAAATAAAAATTATGTAGGGCAAAAACTTTTTGAATTAATTAAATATTGATTCCCTCAAAACAATAATAAAAAATTTACCAACACCTTGAACATCATGAATTTAGCATGCCACGATAGTGTGGACGTATACAAATTCAACTTTGTTCAAGTAGGTACTACCTATTAATTTTACTATCATGTCAACATAACTTTATGACAAATAAAATTAATATGTTGGTCTTGCTCTGGTCATAAAAATAATAGCAGTGACTCCGATGTGGAGGATACCATTATTTGTATCTAAGTGTATACTATTACTTAATACTAAGTCCATTACCTTGTAATGAGTTCCTTCAGATGGAGAAGTGAACACATACTAGGTAACTTTCTACAATTATCCCTAAGAAAGTTTGTACTGGTGATCCATAATTATACTCATCCGATATGGAGAAAGACACTAAAGCCAACATGCAAGTATAATTACATCACCTACAAACCAGTAATGGAGACCATAGGATTTATACTAAATAAATATCCTCTCCTACTTAGTTATTTAATAATGAGGGTTTTTTACTAGTTGATATTATGTCCATGTTGTCCATTATTAATTTAGGCTTAGTTTTTCAAAAAACATCCACATAAAAATAAACATACATAATCAAAAAAAGCAAAATGATAACAAATAAGAGAAAAATATCCAACTATTAGGGTCATCTTTTCTGTTCCGTCCTCAACTATCCGAATCCAAAATCTGGTGCTGCGTAGATCTATTCGGGATTCGACCCGGTCAGGTCGCGGGGTTCGGGGCAACACCCTGATTTTTTTAGGTTTTGGCTATATATTCTTTTATCGAAAATTATCTGTCTGTCTCTGGACTGCTTAAAACCAGCGTCTCGTCCGGTGTTAGAAACAGCTACCACCGCCATCACGATTGATTAAAAATACTTAAAATTACATCAATCCTATGCCTTCTGAAGGAGTTCACACATAATCTAGATTAGAAAATTAAAATAATAAGCACGATCAACCCTCGTGATTTTAATTACATCAACAGCAACAACAACAACCACGACATATCCGTGGTTTAAACAACACAATCAAAAACATGTATTGGACCATAATAGTTGGATCTAAGATGCTTGTAAAGCCGAGTTAGAACAGATCTACATCTACCGACTATTACACAACACAAGTTTTATTGGACAACATGGACGTATCAATCAATACGTTGATCCAAAGTGGCTCTGATACTAATTGATGGAACTGGGAATTCCCAGGACCCTTACTTTGGTGTGTGCATTGATCGATAGAAAGTTAAAAAGATTTAATATGTGTTATAACCCTTCATAGGTGGAAACTAGGGTTCACAAATTATACCTGCCGTGGGAAGAAGACAATTTGTTTCTGGCAATCTCGAGTGGACGACCCCAAGATCTTCTGCACGTATTCCTTCCTCGAGTTGGACGTCGTGTGGGCGACGATCTTCCAACCTTTTCTTCTCCTTGGTAGCCCTCTCTTTCTTTCCTTACGTGAATCACAAATTTTAGAGAAAGCTTCAGATTTTTGATCAGTAATTTGGCGGCCAGAGAATAGAGGATATATATAGGCTACGGCAGGGACCATGAGCAGAAATTAGGGTTAGGCCTCCCAACGGATCTGGATATCTCGTGTTCAGCCCGAACACACAATTTAGGCCCATTAACAATGGCTCGGTCCACTAATGAGCTATTGTTGCACTACCTCCCTAATCCCAAATTATGTTTGTGGGCTCCTTTTATTATATGCTCATTTGGCTTTCCATGTTAAGATATCTAATGTACGTCAATCAAATTAAGTTACTGACAACTATATTGATTCGTCATCTTTTATCCTTAAGTAGTACCGCTCAACTTTATTTGTCATATAGAATATAATCCACCTGCAGGGTTTACATGACAATCCTTATGAGCTCCTTAAGGGGATATCATCAACCCGATGTATCGGGACATGGATTCCATTTATCATCAATAGCCCATCATATATACAATGTTATTACCCAATTCATAGAGGTTATTGACCCATAATGAATCTCACTCTTTCATGAGTCAAAGTAATGCACACTGCATATACAAGTCTGTTATTATATTTGGATTAAGAGCACAAGCATCCATAACGGAGGTGTTTGTTCTCTTATATAGTCAGTACAAAGAGAACAACCACAAGTGGTCCTGTTCAATACACACAAAGTGTACTAGTGTAAACATATAGTCAAGATAGACTAATACCATATTACACTACGTACCTTTCTAATAGATTGTCCAAGTCCATATAGGTTATGAACTATTTATATATTTCATAGGGAACTGATAATATGATCTTCTGTGTGACACCACCTACCATATTACTAACAAAATACAGTAAATTAGCGACGACACATTATCGACGAAAAATTTTCGTCGGCGTTAGCGACGGATTTACATTAAATAGCCGACGGATGGGCAATGACATGTCAATACATTTTTTATTTCATTTTAAGGGGGAGAAAAGGTCGCTTATCCGTCGCTAGGTCGTCGGAGACATAGCGACGGATACACAGCCGTCGCTATGCAGTCGATTATTTGGCAGAAATTATTGGGAGAAGTGGCAGGACAATTCTTCGACTATGTAGCGACGGATAGGCCGTCGGCAAGTATCAAATAGAGCGACGGATAAAATCCGATGCTACTCCGTCGCTAAATATATGTTCCAGACTTAAATTGAAACGACGGAAGGAAATTTTCATCCCCCCAAATTTCATTCTCTCTCCTCTCTCTCTCCCCCGCGGCGGTCGGCGACCTCACTCTCCTCTCTCTCTCTTCCGCGGCAGTGATCGACGACCTCTCCTCTCTCTCTCTCCCAAAGGTAATCTCTCTCTCTCTCTGGTCGTGGGTGTCGTAGGTTGCCGGGGGCGTCGTGGGGCAGCGCTCGCGGGGGGCAAAATAGGGCTGCACGGGGCTGCGGCGGGCGGTGGCGCGCGCGGGGCAACGCGGGGCTGCGGTGGCCGCGCACGGGGCTGCAGCGGGCGATAGGGTGCATCGCGCTCCGGGGCAGTGGGGGGCGATGGGGGTGGCACGCACGGGGCAGCACGGGGCTGGGGGGGGGGGCGGGTGGTGGGAGGGGCGGCGGGGGTTAGGGTTACAAATTTTCAATATAATGTATATTTGAGTGTTGTTTATAATATGTATATAAATGCATATGCATTTGTATTATTATTATTATTAGTAGTAGTATTATCGTTATTAATAGTATTATTTATTTAGAAATTATATCAAAATATTAGGGTTAGGGTTTACTGGGAGCGGTGGAGAAGAAGCGTTGGGAAACAAATAATTATCGATATCGGAATCGGTATTAGAATCGGTAAATGCTAGTTAGCATTATGCTATTTAACTAGTAAATGTTAGTTAGTTAATTTTATATATATATATATATATATATATATATATATATATATATATATATATATATATATATATATATATACTAGCATATATGTACGTGCCTTGCACGTATTTTAACATTTCTTAATTAGTTTAGGAAGACCAAAGGGTAGTCTTCCTAATTACTAAGTTGTCCTTATTAAAATTAATGAACTATTTTTAATTAGTATAAGTATGTAAGGGTATTTTCAGAATTCAAAAGTTTCACCATCTAAGTTTTCCTATTATATAGTAGAATATATATATATATATATATATATATATATATAATTCAAGGTTCAAAGTATCGGTATCGGAATCGGTATCAGAATCGGTATCGGACTTTTCCTATGAGTATTGGTATCGGCGATATTGGTAGTATCGGCAGTTTCGGATCGGAGTATCGAATTTTTTGGCATTGGAAAATAAATAATTATCGGTAGTATCGAATTCTTTTACATGCTTTTACAACCTTATTATGCTTTCAACCTAGGTTCACAATATCAGTATCGGAATCGGTATCAGACTATTCCTATGCTGTTTAATTTTCTTTGCCGAATTGACCGGAATGAAGACCCCTAATGTCGGCATCGTTCAATATTTGGTATCGGTCGGTATCGGATCGGAACATGCCAAACCGTATCGGTATTGGCCATATCGGATCGGTATCGGCCGATACTTTAAACCATGAATTATATATATATATATATATATATATATATATATATATATATATATATATATATATACTGACTCGTCAAGTTGAACTGTGTATAACATGCTCGATACTTAAGAGAAATCATTTAGACTTAGTGGTATCGGTATTGAACTATCGATATCGGTATTGAACTATCGGTATCGGTATCGAACTATCGGTATCGGTATCGAACTATCGGTATCGCTAGCAGACTATCGGACTATCGGTATTGGTATCGAACTATCGGTATCGGTATCGAACTATCAGTATCGCACTATTGGTATCGGTATCACACTATCGGTATCGGACTATCGGTATCAGTATCGCACTTTCGGTATCGAACTATCGGTATCGGTATCGGTATCTGTATGTACTTAGTATCGATCGTAGCAGATTAGTATCGGTATATCGGTTTGGTATAGGTAATATCGGATGGTATTGACCTTAACAAATTGGTATCGTCCTATCCGATATGTATCGGCCGTATAGCTAGGATTTGTACCGGCCTTATCGATTCGATATCGGCCATATCCGATAGGTATCGGCCGTATCAGATATGTATCGGTCGTATCAAATCAGCATGGTAGAAGGTTTAGTAATAACTGTACTTAGATTTTTCTCTTCTCGAGCTAGAATACCATTGAAAGAGAGTCACGAGAGAGTAAAAAATCTCCTATATATTGATGTTTACGAGAGTGATTGGCCAATTACAATAACACACATGCTGTATTTTCCATCAGGGAATGAGAGATTGAAGGCAATAACATATAGAGTTGTATTTCGGAAGAAGACAAACTCCTATAAACTCTTTATTCACAAAGCGTTTGTACGAGTCAACTAGAAAATGACGTCCTTACAAGTATATGCATTACTTGTCGATCACAAAGTGCTTGCAGAGGATGTATATGTCTCAGAATACAGCAGAACACATGATGTGGCACAACGAAGAACGCACAAAGGATGATGGAGAATTTTTACATCCTTCCGATAGAGAGGCTTGGAAATATTTTGATTTTCGTTATCAAAATTTGCTGCAGAGCCTAGAAATGTATGCATGGGGCTATGTTCTGATGGCTTCGCCCTTTTCGGGCAGTCAGGATCTCAATACTCCTGCTGGCCGGTCATTCTGACCCCTTACAATCTGCCACCATGGATGTGTATGAAGACTCCTTATATGTTCTTGACAGCTATCATACCGGGTTCCAAAAATCCAACAAAGAATATCGATATATATTTACAACCGTTGGTGGATGAGCTGAAACAACTGTGGGAGATCGGCGTCGCGACCTATGATATTTTCAGGAAACAGAACTTTCAGATGAGAGCTTCACTGATGTGGACAATCAATGATTTTCCCGCATACGGTATACTGTCGGAATGGAGTACTCACGGCACCATGTCTTATCAATTCGATATCGGCCATATCCGATAGGTATCGGCCGTATCGGATATGTATCGGTCGTATCAAATCAGCATGGTGGAAGATTTAGTAACAACTGTACTTAGATTTTTCTCTTCTCGAGCTAGAATACCATTACAAGAGAGTCACGAGAGAGTAAAAAATCTCCTATATATTGATGTTTACGAGAGTGATTGGCCAATTACAATAACACACATGCTGCATTTTCCATCAGAGAATGAGAGGTTGAAGGCAATAACATATAGAGTTGTATTTCGGAAGAAGACGAACTCCTATAAACTCTTTGTTCACAAAGCGTTTGTATGAGTCAACTAGAAAATGACGTCCTTACAAGTATATGCATTACTTGTCGATCACAAAGCGCTTGCAGAGGATGTATATGTCTCAGAATACAGCAGAACACATGACGTGGCACAACGAAGAACGCACAAAGGATGATGGAGAATTTTCACATCCTTCGGATAGAGAGGCTTGGAAATATTTCGATTTTCGTTATCAAAATTTGCTACAGAGCCTAGAAATGTACGCATGGGGCTATGTTCTGATGGCTTCGCCCCTTTCGGACAGTCAGGATCTCAATACTCCTGCTGGCCGGTCATTCTGACCCCTTACAATCTGCCACCATGGATGTGTATGAAGACTCCATATATGTTCTTAACAGCTATCATACCGGGTTCCAAAAATCTAACGAAGAATATCGATATATATTTACAACCGTTGGTGGATGAGCTGAAACAACTGTGGGAGATCGGCGTCGTGACCTATGAGGAAACAGAACTTTCAGATGAGAGCTTCACTGATGTGGACAATCAATAATTTTTCTGCATACGGTATACTGTCGGGATGGAGTACTCATGGCACCATGTCTTGTCCGATATGCATACAAAATAGTAAGGCATTCCGCCTTAAGCATGGAGGAAAAAACTTCTTTCTTTGATTGTCATCGTCAATATCTGCCCGCGAGTCATCCTTGGAGAAAGAACAAGGACGCGTTCAGAGCTGGAAAACAAGAATTTTCTCATTTGCCTGCCAGATTATCGGGATACAATATTTGGAAAGATGTAAAGGACTTGCCCACTGTAATGGAAGATCCATCGAACAATCGTGTCGATGGGTTCGGACAAACCCATAACTGGACCAAACGGAGTATCTTCTGGGACTTACCTTATTGGAAAGATAATCTTATAAGACATAATCTTGATGTTATGCAAATCTTAAAAAATGTGTTCGATAATGTCTTTAATATTGTCATAGATATTAAAGGAAAGACGAAGGACAATCCAAAGGCAAGACAAGATATTGCCGAGATATGCAAGCTTCCTTATCTGAACTTGATACAAAGGGGAGCTGGTGGACAAATAACTAAGCCGATAGCACAGTACACATTGAGCAAGGAAGATAGATTAATAATCTGCAAGTGGGTATCTACTTTAAGATTTCTCGACGGCTATGTGTCGAATTTGTCTAGATGCATTGATCTCAATGAACGCAAGCTAACGGGAATGAAGAGTCATGACTGCCACGTGTTTTGGAAAGATTACTGCCCATTGCTTTGAAAGAGTTGTTACTTTCCGTTGGCCGAACTATCTATATTCTTTAGGAATATTTGTTCAACTAAGTTGACTGTGCAACACATGGTTGAACTTGAGGAGAAGATTATCTTAATAATTTACAAGTTGGAGAAAATATTTTCTCCTGGCTTTTTCGACAGCATAGAGCATCTACCGATTCATCTAGCATACGAAGCCCGTGTCGGTGCATCTGTTCATTACCGATGGATGTAACCATTTGAAAGGTATATAAAAATCGATATAATTTAAGTTGAATTTCAGTGGGTTTTAAAATTAATTCTTAATTCTCAAGATAATTTGTCTCTCTAGATACCTATACCATCTAAAAAAGAAAGTTGGCAACAAGGCTCATATAGAGGCTTCGATATGCGAAGCATATCTTATCGAAGAGGTGTCAAACTTATGCTCCATTTATTTTGATACTCATGTTAAGACAAATCGAAATAGACCTCAAAGGAATGACGAGGACATTGAGGATGGAGGTATATTCAATGTAAGGGGCAAGCCTGTTGGGGCTAGTAAAAAATGGTGGTTGACTGACGACGAGTATGATGCCGCTCACCGATATGTTTTGTTAAACTGTGACATACAAGAAGTGAGAGATTTGGAGAAGTCAGTACACTTGCACTCGTTATAATCTCGAATTTGATGAAGTAAGTGACTACACTTATATATTCTTATTTTCTCTAATAGTGTATTTATAGATGAAGCCAAAATGAGGACACCCGATATTACCGATGAGGAACTTCAAAGAGAGGTTGATTGTACATTTCTGTCATGGTTTCGCAAATACGTAAGTAACTGAGATTATAATTGAGGTTGATTTTATATATTCTTATAAAATACGTAAGTAACTGAGATTAGAAATATATAATCTAAAACATTTAAATTATAAATATTTATTTACAGGTTTTATTGCCTGAAACAATACTCACTAATGAGAGTGTTCGTTATCTGGCATTGAGATCGAAGAGGCAAACAAAGACTTGGCCAGGCTATGTCGTTAATGGCTTCAGGTTTAAGACAACTCAGAATGCTATAAATGTCGAATTTATCAATGACGGCTTCAGTACCAAGGATTTCGGTGTTTGTATAAGAGGCACCATCTATGACGACGAACCGAACTTTGGCTATTATGGAGTGCTTCGGGATATTATAAATTTACAATATACTGGCCCATTTGATATGCATATTGTGATGTTCAAATGTGAGTGGTTCGATACGACACCAAATATCGGTTGGAGAATCGATAAACAATTTGGATTTATCGATATAAATCATCGCAGGAGGTATAGAGGGTCCGATACATTTGCGATAGCAAATCAGGCTGTTCAAGTCTACTATACAAGCTACCCAAGGCGTCGTAGAGATCTATTTGACTGGTGGGCAGTAT
The DNA here is from genome assembly GCA_029216955.1 of Iris pallida. Taxonomy (NCBI): domain Eukaryota; kingdom Viridiplantae; phylum Streptophyta; class Magnoliopsida; order Asparagales; family Iridaceae; genus Iris; species Iris pallida. The sequence goes on from JANAVB010011199.1 coordinate 39,612,421, forward strand.
GCAAGATTAAATCTAGAAATATATTCAACGTTGGAGACCCAGCATACCAAGAGGACCGGATCGAAAAGTCCTAATACTTGGGACAACACTCGGATACAATGGATGTTGAGGATATTGTTGAAGAAAATAGAGGGGAGAAAGAGGTTGATACACAAGACTTAGCTGTCAACCAGGGGAGAAAGAGGCATCTTGTCCCAAATATTGAGGAAGAACAAGAAGAAGAAGAAGAAGAAGAAGAAGAAGAAGGAGAAGAGGAAGAAGAAGACGAATTTGATGGGGATTAGGATACAGATGAAATCGACGATGAGGATGAGGAGGAGGATGATGATGAAGACGAGGCCGAGGATGAGAACGAAGACGATGATTAGGTTAAATATTGTTGTATATTAAAAACACTTCCAATTACGTGAATTAAGTTTGACCTCATAAAAGCAATTACGTGAATTCATGTTTTTTTTCGTTCGATTATTTACTTATTGCAGATGGCACTCCTAGTCTTTTTCGTCACGGCGGCACTCGTCTCCCTACTGGTGGTATGTTTATTTTAGTTTAGAATTTTATATTCATTTACACTTTTATATTGCTAATTATGTTTATGTGTTCTATTTACAGGTCATAATGTCTGGCCGTGGTCATGGTTCTGGTGGTGGTCGTGGTGCTGGTGCTGGCGGTGGTGGTGGTCGTGGTCGTGGTCGTAGTGGTACTGGTGGTTGTGGTCGCATTCAATCTTCCCGGGATATGACCCCATCTAGAGAGCCCGACCCAGAGAGTACCCCGGGCACAGACGCATCCCGCCGTCGATCGACTAGTTCATCGAGGCATGAGTCTGGATCTGCTAGCGGATCTGTTCCGCTATCGGACCCACCAGCGGACCCACTAGCGGATCCACCAGTGGATCCCCCAGTTACTGCATAGTGGGCCCCAGAGTACCCCCATACTCGATTCCATCCGGTTACTGGGGAGTACATGCACGGACCTACGGATCCTCCGACGATACCAGAGAGGCCGAGAGGCGAGTTCCGACGAGAGCTATGGCCCGCGGGGACCTCGTAAGTAAATTTAAGATAATTTATTAAATTTCTTTTATTTATTCAAGTTAATGATCTAGTCGTTTCTTCTTTGTAGGTTTTTTCCGTTTAATGTTGCGAGGGCTCTTGGAGAAATTATCAGGGCTAACTTCTATGGTCCCTACCTCAACTTTTTGTCGGTGCCCCCAAACTTGAAGTACGTCTGGCTCAACAAGTTGAGGGTATATATATATATCTTCTAGTTAATTATTAGTTACTCTTTAATCAACCATTTTTTAAATTATGTGATAATTGAATTTGTATGTTAGACGATGTACTGGTGGCCCCCCCATCACGAGGATGCGATCCGCAGGACCTACAAAAGCGCTGCCTCGAAGAAGATACAGGATATGATTCATGACCTAAAAATGGGGCAGACGAGGCCGAATTGGATCCGCAGGACTATTATGAGGACCTCCTAGATATGATGAATACTCCTGCGTACAAGGAGAAATTGGAGAAGGTGAAGGCGAACCGACGGGCCATGGGGCTTCATACGGGGGATCCAGGCCCCACGCAGCGACGCTTGCAGATCTGGTGAGATACCGTAAATTCATTTCACTATCGAATTAGGTATTATTAATATGCGGAGTAAATTAAGTTCTACGAAAATTTCATATGCAGACCCAACGGGCGATGAAGGAGGAAAGGGCGCCAGAATCGGTCACCATGCACGACGTCTTCCAGCATACGCATAAGAGACGGAAGGACGGGAGCTTCGTCGACGAGAGGGCCAAGGAGACTGATGTAAGTACTTATGTTTATGAGATTTACGTTATAATTAAAAGTATTCGGACTATAACTTAGGTAAACTTAGGATTCACACTTAGCTTAGTGAAACATAGGATTTAGATTACAACTTAGGTAAATCTTATAATAAAAACACATTCAATTGATAGGCTGCATTTCGTGAGGCCCTTAGTCGGGCTCAGTTAACTGAGACCGAGGATATCGGTAAAACGACGCCCACCCGGACGCCCTCTTCTTTAGCCGCTCGTAACGACTTGTTCGTAGATACCGTCGGCGACTTTAAGAAAGGGCACCTCTACGGAGTCGGCTTCCTAGGGCCGTTGTACATGGCGACACAGAGATTTACACCGACACCGCCTCCTCCCGTGGCCCCGACAGACGATGATGTTAGGTCACAGCTTACGTAGCTGCACGAGGCGGTGTCGTCCTTACGGGAGCAAATTGCAACGTACTTTTCGTCTCCGTCTACTGGTGTCGGTCCGTCTGCTGCTGGTGTCGGTCCGTCTTCTACTGGTGCCGATCCATCGACTGCTGCTCCCGGTTCTTCTTCCGTCGGTCATCTTTCTTTCAATCCTGCTCTCCCTCTGGTATCGCCTCCGACTGTGATAGCACTCCTTGATCTTATGTCGCCAGAGCAGCTACGCCGACTTCCGAGCAGTGTCTACGACGACTTACCGCCGTACCGAGTGGAGCAGTATATTCGTCGATCGCAGCAGGGATTACCACCACCGGGCAATCGAACTTCTCCTCCTCCTTAAAGTATTGTAATTAAGAAAATTTAGAATATTTGTGGGAATTTGGGAATATTTTTGGGAATTTCGGATTATTGGCGACGGATATTAGTTTATGATTTCAGAATATTTGTGATAATTTTATATTGGTGTGCACTATATATTTGGTCTATGTGATTATTGGATAATTGTTGTGCATTATACATTTGGTCTATGTGATTGTTGGATAATTGGTGTGCCTTATATATTGGTTTGGTTTATGCATATTTGTGTGAACAAGGAAAGCTCTGCATTTTTTTTTCAAAAAAATCTCAGTTAGCGACGGACTAGTGACCACTTAGCGACGGATGTTTCCAGTTTTCGACTACCTTTCGACTGAATATTCGTCGCTACCTGGAGATTTGAAACTGTTTCCAGTAAGCGACGGGTGGTCGACGGATTAGCGTCGGAACATCCGTCGCCAAGGTTCTAAAAATACATAGTTCGACGGAATAGCGACGGAACATCCGTCGCCAAGGTTCTAGAAATGCATGACATTTCCAGAACAATGGCGACGAATTATCCGTCACTAGTCCATCGCTTCATCGACGGATGAGCGACGGAGTAGCGACGACGTATCCGTCGTCATGGTTCTGAAAATGCCAAGCATTTCCAGAACATGGTCGACGGATTATCCGTCAGTATTCCGTCGCTAATCCATCCTTTGTTAGCGACGACGTTCGACGGAATAGCGACGGAACGATACACTCTGATACTCTGTTACGACGGTTTACCGACGGATTATCTGTCGCTAGCTTCTACACAGTTCAATATTCAATACTTGAAATCGACGAAAGACCGTCGGAAAGTCGTCGCTAATGCATCATATTGTGACGACGAAAAGCCGTCGCTATTCCGTCGCTTGACGACTACTTAGCGACGGATCATTATTAGCGACGAGCTAATTGCCGTCGGATTATTTTGACCAAGATCCATCAGTGATTGTGAGCACCCTGAATTTTGGGTTGTTTTTTTCCTGATTGATTTAGCTTCAATAATTTATTCTGTTTATTTATCTGTAAATGTACTTTCCCGTGCCTTTGATATTTGGAGTGTCAGGGATGTTCAACTTTGGAAACCTTCTTCACGAGTTTTGTAGTGGACATAATTACCTTCATGATGGTATATAATGTCCCATCCAAACTTGTTCCCTTGTACTCTTTTTGCTTCGCAGAACTTCGGGTCGATTTAGACCATCTGATTATTAATTAGTTTTCCCACTCTTTTCCTTGATCATTATTAGCACGTTACCGTGACTTTTGATTTGGGAGCACCAGACCAGTCATTCTCTTGAAACCAACTTCTCATGCATGATCTACTCGAGACGCTCTTCACCCATGACCTTCGTGTCCCACTCAGACACGCCATTTTGTGCTCCATTTGCTTCACACAACTTTCCTGACACGTGACCCAATTTTATTTCATCCTACGGTGTCATATTCATTTTTCGACTTGATTTGTGGGTACCCTGTCGACCAAAACTTGTCATCCCCAATTATGGACATGGCCCACATTGAGCCTACTACCCGCATGACACTTGTGTCCCATTTATTGGAATCCCTATGTGCTACTTATTTACTCATGATCATCAACACCTATTTTTTAATTTGATTATTGCGTAATGACTGATTTTGACCTAATTCGGCCCCACCAAGTCCATCCTAGCTTCGTGCTACCTCCATCGTGACGCCCTCAATTTCCTCGTTCAAAATAATTTTAAATACCCTTTCTACCTATTTTGATTTTCGATGTAAAATTCCATTTATATTAAAATCCCTAGAATGACCAATTTTCCCATGATTAATCCTAGCCATTGATCCCCCTAATTAATCCTAGACATCCATTTTTACATGACAACTCCCCAACCCCTTTCTCACATGTGTCGGCCCTAAAAACTAGGTATATAACCTTTTTCTCTCTCTCCCTCTCATTACAATTACTCTCTCTCTTCCTAAATTTTCTTCCACATAAAACACACACACACACTCAGCCCACCACCAGTCTCCTCCGCCCTAACCACTCAGGCCGTGCGCCAACAACCCTCCTCCTTCACATCATCTCTTCCACCATCATCCTCCCACCACCACCACATCAACCAATCACTCCCGTGCCACCGTAACCCGCCACCACCTCTACCAGTCCATCGTACCACCCTCCGCCTTGCCACTCGCCATGGCTGTGCAACCGCGCCGCCACCAACAGTACGCAGGCAACTGCAACTGCAGCAAGCTATAGTGCGGCCGGAAGGACCCTGTGGCCGCACGCACGGGCGGTGCAGCGCCGCTATCGGCCGCACACCGGTGTGGCCGACCCCCCACATGGCCGAGCGTACCCCTGGGGTAGGCCCCATGGCGGCCACCGTCCTTCGGGACGCACCGTCGAGGCGATTCGTGCGTTTCGCACGAAGTTCTGTCATGATGCGTGCGGGATCGATCCAGAATTCGTATTCCGTCGCAGCGACTTCGTGCGCGTTTTTCGGGAATTCGACCGTTGGATCGGCGATTTCTTCACTCCGTCACAATTTCGGTATATCTACCTTCACTCCTGTCAATTTTTATCCGTTGATTTTATCGTTTGATACATCAAAATCGGCCACCAAGTTGACCGTTTAAATTATATTAATTTTGGAAAGTTTCGCGGTGTCAACTTCGTCAGCTTGTACCTCCTCCACTGCAGCTCCATTTGGTGTACTACCAGTTCATGTGCGAAGCTGGTATAACCCTCTTACTACCCCTCCAATTTCGTTTCATTGTGAGCTTGTTTGATTGGTTGAATTCGACGCCAAAGTTGGCCGTCCGAATTCGTAATTTCCAACTTGTAAAATTCTATTTTTGAACACGGGACTCTAGATTTCATTTCTGACACCACCAGTAGACTCGTGGCATCGTTCTGGCATGTTTTCATTTAAAATTTGTTAGATTTGGTGGACGTGGACCCTGGCACGTTTTTCGGTGCAAAGTGGGTCCTACAGTCCGGGTCAACAGGACTTTTTGAAGTCGGCTCATCGAAATCCAATTCTGGATATACCGTTGAGTTTGTATCGTCATTCTGGACTCGTTGACATATAATTTGCTAGGTTTTGGTGGACATTGGATCCGGCACGCATTTCGGTGCAAGTTGGATACCAATATCCGAGTCAACGGATCATTTTGAGATCGGCTCATCGGAATCCAATTTCGGATATACCGTTGAGTTTGTATTGTCATTCTAGACTTGTTGACATGTAGTTTGCTGAGTTTTGAGAATATTGGCTCCGACACGCATTTTCGTGCAAACCGAATTTCAATGTTCTGGTCAACGGACCAAATTGAGATCGGGTCAACGGAATCTAATTCTGGAGATACCATTAGGTTCGTATCGTCATTCTGGTTTCGTGGACATATATTTTGTTATATTTTATAGACTTATTTTCTTGCACGTTTTTTGGTGCAAAATGGCTCCAACACGGATACCGTTTTGACCCGAAATTACCTTTTTGCCCTTATATCCAAATTGGACCGAGGGTAGGCTATCCTAGCTAATTTGACCATTTTGAACACGTTGGCGATGTTTATTTCATCGTCCGACAATGTTTGTTGATAATTTCTCTGAGTTTAACCTTTTTATAATTTATTAATAATTAATTCTTATAATGTTCGTATTTCGGAATTAGTACAACGAAACTGAGATCAGTCAATTCCAGTGATCTTATATCGCTAAAATTGACTAGATGGACACGTGGATCACTATAATAAGATTACCAACTTTAACGTTGGTCACCTTATCTCGATTGTATGTCATAAGTTTCGACGTACGAATAACGAAGTACACTTTATATCTTTAATAATTAGACTAGAATTGACCCTGTTTGACCAGAGTTGACCAGTTGATCAAAGGTCAACTGTAAGTCAACATTTGACCTAGTTTGACTAGATTGTTGACCGGAGTTGACCTATAGTTGTTTTGACTTAGAAGAACCTAGGATAATATAGATTGCTTGTAGAGATTCATTTATTACAACTTGAACACCTTGTAACCTGTGTAGCTTTAAATAGGACTTTGTGGCTTCAGTTGGACCCCTATACCTATCAGCTGTTCAGGTTATCAGGCGAGTACATTCTCTGATCATTTCATATCCTGCTTAGAATTATTTTCCTGCTTTAAATTACTTTACTTGTTACTGTCACGTTGGTCACACGGATTGGTACTATATGGATCCCTTCTTGAGATGTTATCCTTAGGGAGCATCGGATACTACATGTTCTGTGTATTTCACTTACATGGCGTTTCATTATGCTTCGTTGGTTCATTGATCACTTGTGACATATACTCTTATGATCACAGAGTCTCCTTGAATCCTTATCCCATTTACTTGGTATCATAGAATCTCCTAGAATCTCCATTTATGGAACATCCATGTATCACCCTTCGGAGGCCTTTGTATGGAATCATAATATAACCCGGTTGGATCCTTGTGTATTGATTGGGGGTACGGGAGAGTAGAAGTAGACATGTGAATAATACCCAAGTAGTATCTCATCAGAATCTATCCATAGTGTCACATCAGAATCTCTTATGCCATTTATATGTCTATATTGTACTCTGACTCACTAGCCACTGTTACTTCTCTATTGTATAGTAGATATTTCTATTATAGTTCTCTCTCTCTGTTTACATACTGTATTTCCTTCAGTACCTGTATCTTACTTTACTGCATGATTATATTTTCTAAGCTGCTATGAACTGTTGAGATGTATTGTGCTCGCTCCTGTCCTGACTGGACCTGTTGATAAATTTTACAGATAGCCTGGAGGTTGCCTGCTAGCCTAGAGGAGACACATTAGAGGTTGTTTAGATAGCTATTTCAGTTGTCTGGAGTTGTATTTACTTTATGGATTACTGTATTTGAGCTTTGATATGTATTTCTGGATTTGTGTATCTTATACACATAGACTTCTATCTGATGTAACTCTTTTGGATTTCATGTTTTATCTATCTTCTATTATGCTCTACCTTAGATGTGATTGAGTTTACATTCTGCTATGTCACCCCCATTCGGGGAGTATAAACTGTTTAGCCTTATACTGTTAGATGCATGAGATCTAGGACAGCGTTCTACCGCCGACACTGCGGCGTAGGCTGGGCGCTGTTACGTACTCGTACCCTCACGGTGGGTGTGGGTCGTGACACGTTTTTAGTAGTCTATGCGATTTACATGTCTATATTGTACTCTGACTCACTAGCCACTATTAGTTCTCTATTATATAGTAGGTATTTCTATTACAGTTCTCTCTCTCTGTTTACATACTGTATTTCCTTCAGTACCTGTATCTCACTTTACTGCATGATTATATTTTCTAACCTGCTATGAACTGTTGAGATGTATTGTGCTCGCTCCTGTCCTGACTGGACATGTTGATAAATTTTACAGATAGCCTGGAGGTTGCCTGCTAGCCTTGAGGAGACACATTAGAGGTTGTTTAGATAGCTATTTCAGTTGTCTGGAGTTGTATTTACTTTATGGATTACTGTATTTGAGCTTTGAAATGTATTTCTGGGTTTGTGTATCTTAGACACTTAGACTTCTATCTGTTGTATCTCTTTTGGATTTCATGTTTTATCTATCTTCCATTATGCTCTACCTTAGATGTGATTGAGTTTACATTCTGCTATGTCACCCCCATTCGAGGAGTATAAACTGTTTAGCCTTATACTGTTAGATGCATGAGACCTAGGATGGCGTTCTACCGCCGACACTGCGGCGTAGGCTGGGCGCTGTTACGTACTCGTACCCTCACGGTGGGTGCGGGTCGTGACACATTTTTAGTGGTGGCCCATGTAGGTCGAGTTTATGTAGTGGTATTCAAACTAGAGTACCACTACAGCCTGCAGTAGGATTAGGATATATTTTGAAGGTACTCAATCACAATTAGGATGCCTTGAGAGATTCCTGGGACGACCCTTGAGAATCTTATTTTAACTTCGATTTGAAAACTCTCTTCCCTTGATTTGATTTATCTTTACTTTCTGTTGTTGATTTTGATTTTGATGGATTATTGTTGAATTTGAGTTTGTATTTATTGATTTTGATGGAAGATTGTTGAATTTTGATGTTAGTGGTTGAATTTGAGTCTGTATTTTTATGATTTTTGATGGGTTATTGTTGAATTTTGAATCTTGATGTTAGTTATTGAATTTGAGTTTGTATTTATATGTATATGTACATTTTTTGGAATTAAGGTATAACCTGATAACATACTTGATAAGGACAGTGAGAAAGGTAAAAGTCTACTTTATTATAGAATTTAGAATTTAGTGCAGTCATATTTGCTAGCATGACAAGGACGTAGAGCCTGATATAGCTATACTTATTTAGTTATGAAATCTAGATTTTTCTTGCAGCCATACCGGGTGGCGTAGTAAGAATTCTAGATAACATGATTATAGGGTGTATGCCTTATTATTGACTCTATCGTTTATTGCAGCTATGCTTATTGGCGTGGCAGAATTCTGACAACATAATTTCAGGAAGACGCATATGATTATCAGATTGTACCTTAAATATTTTTTGAACATGTTTTCTCTACTTTTGTTTCAGTCCTTCAAAAAAAATTAATTATTATTATTTGTTTTGTTTTGCTTCTCATTATTTAACTTAGGAGTAGCTTTAGCTGCTTTTATAAATCTTGTATAACTTTTTGCTATGAGTTTCTTCATAATACAATGAATCGATGATTTTTACTAGACCTTATCTTGAATTTGATATTTTAGCTCTGGGTTTCAAAATGGTTCTTCTTTTAAACAGATAAGCAGAACAGATTTTATCGTTATTTCTTTTTCGCTATTATTCTTGTATTAAATAATAATAATAAAACTGTCTTGATTACATCAATCACCTAATTTGTAATGTTGGTAGGAATCTAAATGTTGGTCTTAACGTAGAATAAAATTTTTATATTGGGACATGAGAATATATGAGTATATATATAGTGGACACAGACTCTTTGCCTAACACGTATGCATGCTACACCTTGATTACGAACCTATCTAAATATATATTAATATGTTGTTGATGTTTAAATCGTCAAAATCCCAATATTTCTAGGTTCTCTGCTTTTTTCCAGTTTAAATTCGTAATTCAAATATAAATTTCATGTTAGTAGTTTTGTTTATATCACTGCACATGTATGTTATATACAATGTTTCAACTCTTAAGGGAATTGGTTGAGTTTTGTGTTTGAATTTGACAAATCTAAGGCTGTGTGCATATTAACCCTTAATACTGGATTCCAAATGTTTAGTTCAACTTGCTGTTTTATTTTATTTTAAAATGTAATATTTAGAGCTGTGTACATTGTTGTATGTAGGGATATGATGTTAGGTTTATACTCTTACATGTTAGGTTGTGATAAACATTGGGTTAGTTGATGTTGAATTTCTTCAAATCCTAAAACTGAATACATGTTAACATTTCACATTGATTTCCAATGTTTAGTTCAATTTAGATTTAATATGTAATATTGAACTGTATGCATAGCTAAATGTATGGATAGTATGTTAGGGTTTCTTCTCTATCATGTTAGGATGTATTGGAAGCATTGAGTTAGTTGTGATGTTTCAAATCCCTAAAAATCTGAAACTGCATTATGTTAATATTACACTGGTTTAAATGTTAGCTTATTTTCAGATTTTGTACGTAAATGCTGAACTAAAACTGGATTTAACCTTTCAATACTAAGCTATACCCTGTACAAGGACACACACACCCTAACTTAGTATACCCTGCCATGTAAACCTAACCTTTCCTCTCTATGTTATGTTCATATACTGTATCGATATATATAGAGTTTATGCATACATGTTATAATGTATATAGATACATAACTAAATCTCTATCTCTTTACATATATATGTATATGGTTAGCCATGCATGTTATGAGTAAATAGGTTGTGTATTGTAGATTGTTTAACCAATATGCCATGAGTAGTGTAACTTGATAGCCTTTGTTTTGAAATTCAAATTCTCATATACACTTTCATGTATATTTCACGTACACACATGCCTACTAGCAAACCACATAACCTTTACATAATGCTAGCTTTTCCCTCTCTAACACACTCTCTATATATATACATATTGTGATTGGATTTCCATGCAAGTGACTTTCATTGTTTAACTTTTGATTTTGATTTTTCTGAACCCTTTATAGATAATTGGTAGTTACCTTTCTTTATTTTTATGATAAGTACCAGTTTTCACATAGGATGGTAGACTGTCTTACAGTTTTGATGATTTGTTATTCGGTGTCTTTTCCGGTTTAGCACCCTAAATTGCTTGTGTGTTTTGATACCCTATGACCATTTTGGTTTAGCATGACTAGTATACCTAGATGAGACTTTCACTACCACCGTATGCCATGACCCTGTATGCCGTCCTTTTTGATGGTATGATTTGTTAGGTTCTGGGACTTGATTGTGGGGGTTTGACCTAGAAGGAGTATGAACATTTTAATTTCGAGGACAAAATTTTTATAAGGTGGGTAGGATGTGAGCACCCTGAATTTGAGTTTTTTTTTTCTGATTGATTTAGTTTCAATAATTTATTCTGTTTATTTATCTGTAAATGTACTTTTCCGTGCCTTTGATATTTGGAGTGTCAGGGATGTTCAACTCTGGAAACCTTCTTCACGAGTTTTGTAGTGGACATGATTACCTTCATGATGGTATATAATGTCCCATCCAAACTTGTTCCCTTGTAGTCTTTTTGCTTCATAGAACTTCGGATCGATTTCTACCATCTGATTATTAATTAGTTTTTCCACTCTTTTCCTTGATCATTATTAGCACGTTACCGTGACTTTTGAATTGGGAGCACCAGACCAGTCATTCTCTTGAAACCAACTTCTCATGCATGATCTACACGAGACGCTCTTTACCCATGACCTTCATGTCCTACTCAGACACGCCATTTTGTGATCCATTTGCTTCACACAACTTTCCTGACACGCGACCCGATTTTATTTCACCACACGGTGTCACATTTATTTTCCGACTTGATTTATGGGTACCCTGTCGACCAAAACCTGTCAGCCCCAATTATGGACATGGCCCACATTGAGCCTACTACCCGCATGACACTTGTGTCCCATTTATTGAAATCCCCATGTGCTACTTATTTACTCATGATCATCAACACCTATTTTTTAATTCGATTATTGCATAATGACTGATTTGACCCAATCCGATCCCACCAAGTCCATTCCAGCTTCGTGCTACCCTCCATCGTGACGCCCTCAATTTCTTCGTTCAAAATAATTTTAAATACCCTTTCTACCTATTTTTATTTTCGATGTAAAATTCTATTGATTTTAAAATCCCTAGAATGACCAATTTTTCCATGATTAATCCTAGCCATTGATCCCCCTAATTAATCCTAGACATCTATTTTTACATGACAACTCCTCAACCCCTTTCTTCCATGTGGCCGACCCTAAAAACTAGGTATAGAATCTTTTTCTCTCTCTCCCTCTCATTACAATTACTCTCTCCCTCTCTTCCTAAATTTTCCTCCACATAAAACACACACACACTTAGCCCACCACCAGTCTCCTCCGCCCTAACCACTCAGGCCGTGCGCCACCAGCCCTCCTCTTTCATATCATCTCTTCTACCATCATCATCATCATCCTCCCACCACCACCACATCAACCAATCACTCCCGCGCCACCACCTCCACCAGTCCGTCGCACCACCCGTCGCCTCGCCGCTCGCCGCGGCCGTGCCGTCGCACTGCCACCAACAGCGCGCAGGCAGCTGCAACTGCAGCAAGCTACAGTGCGGCCGGAAGGACCCTGTGGCCGCGCGCACGGGCGGTGCGGCAACGCCGCCGGCCGCACACCGGCGTGGCCGACCCCCCACATGGCCGGGCGCACCCCTGGGGTAGGCCCCATGGCGGCCATCATCCTTCGGGACGCGCCGTCGAGGCGATTCTTGCGTTTCGCACGAAGTTCCGTCGTGACGCGCGCGGGATCGATCCAGAATTCGTGTTCCGTCGCAGCGACTTCGTCCACGTTTTTCCCGGAATCCGACCGTTGGATCAACAATTTCTTCGCCCCGTCACAATCTCGGTATATCCACTTTCACTCCTATCAATTTTCATCCGTTGATTTTATCGTTTGATACATCAAAACCGGCGACCAAGTTGACCGTTTAAATTGTATTAATTTTGGACAGTTTTGCGGTGTCAACTTCGTCAGCTTGTACCTCCTCCACCGCAGCTCCATTTGGTGTGCTACCAGTTCCTATACGAAGCTGGTATAACCCTCTTACTACCCCACCAGTTTTGTTTTATTGTGAGCTTGTTTGATTTGTTGAATTCGACGCCAAAGTTAGTCGTCCGAATTCGTAATTTTCAACTTGTAAAATTCTATTTTTGAACACGGAACTCCAGATTTCATTTCTGACACCACCAGTAGACTCGTGTCGTCGTTCTGGTATATTTTTATATAAAATTTGTTAGATTTGGAGGATGTGGGCCCTGTCACATTTTTCGGTGCAAAGTGGGTCCCACAGTCCGGGTCAACGGGACTTTTTGACGTCGGCTCATCGGAATCCAATTCCGGATATACCGTTGATTTCTTATCGTCATTCTGGACTCGTTGACATATAATTTGCTAGGTTTTGGTGGACATTGGATCCGACACGCATTTCGGTACAAGTCGGTTACCAATATCCGGGTCAACGGATCATTTTGAGATTGGCTCATCGAAATCCAATTCCGGATATACCGTTGAGTTCGTATCGTCATTCTAGACTCGTTGACATATAGTTTGCTGAGTTTTGAGAATATTGGCTCCGACACATATTTTCGTGCAAACCGGAATTCTAATGTTCTGGTCAACGGACCAAATTGAGATCGGGCCAACGGAATCCAATTATGGAGATACCGTTGGGTTTGTATCGTCATTCTGGTTTCGTGGATATATAATTTGTTATATTTTATAGACTTGTTTTCTTGCACGTTTTTCGGTGCAAAACGGCTCCGATACGGATACCGTTTTGATCCAAAATTACCTTTTTGCCCTTGTGTCCAAATTGGACCGATGGGTAGGCTATCCTAGCTAATTTGACCATTCTGGACACGTTGGCGATATTTATTTCATCGTCCGACAATGTTTGTTGATAATTTCTCTGAGTTTAACCTTTTTATAATTTATTAATAATTAATTCTTATAATGTTCGTATTTTGGAAGTAGTACAACGAAACTGAGATCAGTCAATTCCAGTGATCTCATATCGCTGAAATTGACAAGATGGACACGTGGATCACTATAATAAGATTACCAACTTTATCGTTGGCCACCTTATCTCGATTGCGTGTCGTAAGTTTCGACGTACGAATAACGAAGTACACTTTATATATTTAATAATTAGACTAGAATTGACCCTGTTTGATCAGAGTTGACCAGTTGACCAAAGGTCAATTGTAAGTCAACACTTGACCTAGTTTGACTAGATTGTTGACCGGAGTTGACCTAGAGTTGTTTTGACTTAGAAGAACCTAGGATAATATAGATTGCTTGTAGAGATTCATTTATTACAACTTGAACACCTTGTAACCTGTATAGCTTTAAATAGGACTTTGTGGCTTCAGTTGGACCCCTATACCTATCAGCTGTTCAGGTTATCAGGCGAGTACATTCTCTGATCATTTCATATCCTGCTTAGAATTATTTTCCAGCTTTAAATTACTTTACTTGTTACTGTCACGTTGGTCACACGGATTGGTACTATATGGATCCCTTCTTGAGATGTTATCCTTAGGGAGCATCGGGTACTACATGTTCTGTACGTTTCACTTACATGGCGTATCACTATGCTTCGTTGGTTCATTGATCACTTGTGACATATACTTTTATGATCACAGAGTCTCCTTGAATCCTTATCCCATTTACTGGGTATCCTAGAATCTCCTAGAATCCCCATTTATAGGACATCCATGTATCACCTTTCGGAGGCCTTTGCATAGAATCATAACATAACCTGGTTGGATCCTTGTGTATTGATTGGGGGTACGGGGGAGTAGAAGTAGACATGTGAATAATATCCAAGTAGTATCTCATCAGAATCTTTCTATAGTGTCTCATCAGAATCTCATATGCCATTTACATGTCTATATTGTACTCTGACTCACTAGCCACTGTTAGTTCTCTATTGTATAGTAGATATTTCTATTACAGTTCTCTTTCTGTTTACAAACTGTATTTCTTTCAGTACATGTATCTTACTTTACTGCATGATTATATTTTTTAACCTGCTATGAACTGTTGAGATGTATTGTGCTCGCTCCTGTCCTGACTGGACCTGTTGATAAATTTTACAGATAGCCTGGAGATTGCCTGCTAGCCTAGAGGAGACACATTAGAGGTTGTTTAGATAGCTATTTCAGTTGTCTGGAGTTGTATTTACTCTATGGATTACTGTATTTGAGCTTTGAGATGTATTTTTGGATTTGTGTATCATAGACACTTAGACTTCTATCTGCTGTATCTCTTTTGGATTTCATGTTTTATCTATCTTCCATTATGCTCTACCTTAGATGTGATTGAGTTTACATTCTGCTATGTCACCCCCATTCCGGGAGTATAAACTGTTTAGCCTTATACTGTTAGA
Organism: Iris pallida; assembly: GCA_029216955.1. Lineage (NCBI taxonomy): Eukaryota > Viridiplantae > Streptophyta > Magnoliopsida > Asparagales > Iridaceae > Iris > Iris pallida. The sequence continues at coordinate 39,627,659 of JANAVB010011199.1, forward strand.
TGCATGAGACCTAGGACAGCGTTCTACCACCGACACTGCGGCGTAGGCTGGACGCTGTTACGTACTCGTACCCTCACGGTGGGTGCGGGTCGTGACAGTGATCGGTCGCTAATACAAATTGCCGACGGACGGGCGACGGATCTGGCCGTCGCTAAATCGACATATTTTGGTAGTGTATTATCTACAATATATAATATCAGACATTGCGTTAACACTTGCAACAAATACAATATGCAAACATTTGTCCATATGATTCTCATTCAAAATTTAAGAAAATAAGGTTACTACAAAAGTGATGCTTTTAGTATATAACCCTAACACTTACAACCGCCATGACTTACCTTAGTAAATCTGTCACTATGATATTTAAGAATTAACCATATCAAGATTTAAACTTATGTCCTATCAATTGTCTTATCATATTGGCCGAATGTAAGAATTTATGTCCCACATGTATAATACAAATTGATATGTTGGTTAATTAATTGTATTTTCTTTATGGAAGAAAATACATTATTGGAATATAGGAAATAGTCCTCTCTAACACCTCAATGAATAGACACCCATTTGTTGTCTAAAAACTTTTGGGAAGAGTTGCAATCTTTGAAAGGACATAATGAATCATTGGACACATCATTTAGATGTGTATAAATAAATCTTGTTGTTCAAAACAAAGTATCAACAAAATTCATAATTGTCTCCTTCCCAAAGTAAGAGTTGGTGAAAGGAAAACAATTTCCAGAGATCAAACCTCTCGCTCAAAGTTACGGAATGGAGAAAGGTACACATTTACGTTTCCGCATTAAGATTTATATTTTGTAAAAACATGATTTCCAAAATATTGTTTTACATGAACTTCTTGCAAAAGGAAAATTTTGCATTATTATGATTATTGATTTGTTAAAGCTTCAAAGCGTACTTACCAGTTGGCCCATGTAAAACTGTTGAGTCGAGCCTAACTGACACTGCTGGAGGAAAGGTTGTTCTACTGTCCAGCTAACTACTGCTGGTTGGGACCTTTTGGTTTGGAATGTTTGGTTTGCATTTTGTGAGCCCAAATTGTGATTTTCCTACATTTCTCCCCCTCGTGACTCGTCCCTCACGTGCCTGAGTCCAAACATGGTGCTTGAGCGCTTCAAGGTTATTTCCCATTGACAACACTAGCTCCACATCAAGAGGATCAACAAAACATGACACAGACCTATTTTTTGTTATCTTCTCTTCTGTCTCTGCATGCGTACGTATGTCTTCAGACAATTTTGAGACGATTACTGCTGGCTCGTCTTTTCGTATGGGAATCCAGGAACGGGTATGTAGTTACTGAACTTTGCAAGAGTTGTTCTGAGGTTAACTTTGTAATCAATATAAGTAGGAAATGAATTATATATGAAGTACCTCTCAGTTCATAGGACCAACGTGACATGTTTCTTAGGGGACGTTAAGCTGCGTGAACTTCATTTATTGTTTTATGGATAGTGATACTAAACTATACTACAAGTATCTTATCAGCATTTGTATCCAGACCAGAATTGTGTTGCAGTACATTTTCAATTGTTATTTACTAGGCACTGGTTCCTAAGAAACCATCAATATTTCTAGATGTGTATTTCCCAAATCATATACAATTTCCAATATACTATTGGTTGTAACTATCCCAGTTTAGCTCAGGAAATTGCAGCATTTTTCCCATATAAATTGACATTTAAATGTATCGTTAGTATAGATTTTTTTTTTTGCTAATTGTATCCTAAAGGCTAATTATTTCGGATGTCTGTATTGACATTCTCCTAAAATGTCATCATGAACTCTCTTTAATTTTCTAACAATCAAATTTCAAACTTGTCCATATATTAACAGTACTATTGACACTCCTAAAAGAGTCCATTTTTGTTCACCCACCAAAACTAGGTGGGATGTTCACACCCCAGTAAAAAAGTGACACATGGCACGAAACCATTTTGGTGGGTGAACAAAACCACTTGCAAAGTGGTTTGTGTAAGATGAAAATGCAACGTGCCATTTATTCACTTGAGGGTGAAAATCTCACCTAGTTTTGGTGGGTGAACAAAAACGGACTCCTTCTAAAATGTCATCCTACACTCTTCCCTCCATGCATGCACAAATTAATGTCATATTTAATGCTTTGATATATATCTGGATTTAGAATGATACAAAATTAAAGAAGAGTGTAGGATGACATTTTTGGAGTGTCAATAACTGCACCCCATTAATTTATAGCAAATTGTAAGGTTAACTTTTTTATTCTATACTCACTTAGGGTATTAATGTAGGTGTTGGATGGGATTTCTAACCTGTGGAGAACATCCTGGAGTGATACAAACTCATTCGTGTGTCGAAAAATTTCGAAAATTCGAAGGTGGCAAAGGTGGCTCGATTTGAGCGCATGTCATAAGCATTGGAAATTTGTTGTCAGTGTCAGTGGTATACCGTCGATATATGATAGGTATACCACTACAAAAATATTGGTAATTAGCGACAGAAACATCCGATGCTAAATATGACTTTTTCGTCGCTACTTAATTTTACCGACAGAATACCGACGAAATGTGACGTCGTTAGGTTTATTATCGCTATAAAAAATCCATCGGTAATCCGTCGTATCAGCGACAAAGCCCCGACAGATTTGGCGACAAAAATAAGCGATGGATTAGCAACGTATATTACCCGTCGGCAAAATTTGCGATAGCTTAGCGACGGATTAACAACAGAGTTTTGTGAGCCCAAAGTTAGAAATTTCCAGAAGGTCAGCGACAAAAAATTCCGTCGGTTACTCATTTGATACGCTAGCTTTTGGGTATCAGACAGCACGTATCGACAGAAATTTTCATCGGTAGTTCGTCGATGAGGTGCAGATATTCCGTCTGTAATAGTCATTAGTTCGCCGCTAGCCTACAATTTTTTTTTAGGAATCTGTCGGTATTCCATCGCTAGTCAGTCGTTGTGCTTGTCATTATTGTTAGAATAATTGGTTCATGCTTTCCTCAAACCTGTCAATATATATATATATATATATATATATATATATATATATATATATATATATATATATATATATATTCAATAACATGAAACACAAATACATAACAGTGAATCCAATAGACTATTTATTCAATAAACAAGAAGACAAATATATAAAATTGAATGAAATAGACGAAAAAAAATATTTTCTCAAACTATGGAGTCCATATAAACTCATCCACAACCAATATAGTACATATACACAAATCCTTTAAATGATACATAAACTCCATAAAGTCCAAACAAACTCATCGATCCAATACAAAAAAATCATACAAGATGCTCAAAAACATCAAACTGTAGGTGGAGGAGGTGGCAGAGGCAGAGGCGGTTGTCCGCACGCATATAACTGCGCCAGCACCAAACTAATGACCCGATGTACGTCCTGGGCAGGAACAACGCCTCGAAGAGTCGCCAGCGTGACAGGTGGCACCATGGTTGAAGTAGGAGCCAGTGCAGTAGGCGCTGTGGTCGAAGGAGGAGCCGTTGTCGGAGCCGGTGCAGTGGTAGCAGGAATCAGACCTGATGTGCCTAGAATTTCTATCACCTGGGTATCGGCCATATCGAATTGCTATCGGCCTATCCGATAGGTATCGGTCGTATCATATCGGTATCGGTATCGGTATCGGGCGTATCCGATAGGTATCAGCTGTATAGGATTAGTATCGGCTTATGGGATTGGTATCGACCATATAAGATCAGTATCAGCCGTATCTGATAGGTATAAGCCGTATCGGATTGGTACCAGCCGTATCCGATTGGTATCGACCGTATCGGGTTGGTATCGGCCTTATCGAATTGATTTTGGCCTATCCAATAGGTATCGACCGTATCAGATCGGTATCGGTCGTATCTGATAGGTAACGATCTTATCGGACTAGTATCGGCCGTATCGGATTGGTATCGGCCTATTCGATAGGTATCAACCGTATCAAATCGGTATCGGCCGTATCCGATAGGTATCGACCGTATCGGATTAGTATCGGCCGTATCAGATTAGTATCGCCCTATCAGATTGGTATCGGTCGTATCAAATCAGTACACTACTAAAATAAGGCAAATTAGCGATGTCATAATACGTCGCTAATAATGACAATTACGTCGCTAATCGTAATTGGCGACGGCTTTAACGACGTAAAGTGAAGGTCGCTTTAAGCTAGTCGCAGATGGCAAATTCGTCGCCCTACGTCGACCATATATAAAACAAATAACCATATATATACAATAGCATATATAGATATATATATATATAGATATATATATATATATATATTATATATATATATAGTCCAACCCATTCCTGGAAAGGTGGATTGGTGACTGCCTTATCCCGAACATCACCAATTCCCCGAGAAATTGCAGGATCATAGACCTGTGGAATCCCACCAACCAGGTTTGGAATTGGGACAGAATTCGCGAATGGTCCGGCAATGAAGCTGTTGTCAGCATCCGCCAGCACGGTCTATCCATCGGCGTCGTTGCCGACCAGCTGCGGTGGTCGCTAGCAGCTTCTGGTGTTTTTCTCTGTGCGATCGGCCAGAATCTCGATCCAAGATAACGGCCCTGACCTTTTCATTTGCGCGTTATTGGAACTCATGCATCCCAAAGAAATGGTCATTCCTCCTGTGGAAAGTCATGAGAAAGAAACTTCCCACAGACGACACCCTTACCGCCATCGGATTTAGCTTGGCGTCTGCTTGTAACTGCTGCAGCGAGCGACAAACGGAGACTATCGACCACATCTTCAGGGAAGGTAGCCTCCCTGACAAAATCTGGACTACCCTCAATCACTACTACAACACCTCTCCAGACGACGGGTGCTTTATCGATCTTCTGGCTCACTGGGCGGCAGCTTCCCACGGCCACCTGATCGTTGCAGCGGCTGCCACCTGGGCCATCTGGAAAAATCGCAACAAAGCGAGATACGAAGGACACCAATACTCGGCTGATCAGCTTATCCGGGAGATTCACCGGCAATGCGCAAGCGGAGATCCCTTTGCTCCCACAGTTCTCCGGCTTTCGGGCCCCGTTCTTCTTTAGTTTTGACGGACGCGTCCGATCCTCTTCCCTGTATTTCCCTTTTGGTATACTTTTGTCTTGTATACGTGTCAGCTTCAGTTTTGAGCCTTGACTTTTAATAAAAGGGGGTTTCTTTAAAAAAAAAAAAAAATTATATATATATATATATATATATTATATATATATATATATATATATATATATATTTTAAAATATATATACATATATATATATAATATATATTATATATATATTTTTATATATATATTTTAAAATATATACATATATATATAATATATTATATATATATATTAATATATATATATATATATAAATATATATATATATATATATTATATATATAAAAAAAATATATATATATATATATATATATATATAATATATATATATATAATATATATATATTATATATATATATAATATATAAAAAATATATTATATATATATATATATATATATTATGTTAAAATATATACATATTATATATATATATATATATATATATATATATATATCTATATATATATATATATATATATATAGTAATATATCCTCTCATTAATATATATATATATATTATATATAGATATATATAATATATATCTATATATATATATATATAATATATATATATTTATATATATATATTATATATATATCTATTTTATATATATATATATATATAATATAATATATATATATATATATATTTATTATTATATATATATATATATATATATATATATATATATATATATATATATATATATATATATATATATATATATATATCCTCTCATTAAAAAAAAATATATATATATATCCTCTCATAAAAATACATATATCCTCTCAAATCCAAATATAGCAAGCCCATATATATCATAACCTTACCCCACATGAATCTCATACATATATAATCTCAGCTATATATCACTACTCTACATGTATGAACTAAATATACCAAGCCAACACATTTCTATTTCACATACATATATCTCAGGAAACTGAGTATACAACCAACAACTTCTAAACATTCAATTTAACTCAAACCCCCAACTCAATTCACAGTCAACAAACTAAACCCAACCTTGTGTCTCAGAAATTCCAAACTCAATCTAAGGAAAACCTGAGATTGCATTTCAACTGCCAAACCCCACAGCCTAAATAAAACCTAAAATATGTCAAGAGGGGTCGTATGTGTTTGTGTGCATACAAATGTGTCCAAGGGTCGTGTCTGTGTCCAAACAACTGCACAGACAGTGGGTGTGTGCGGGGTGAAGAAGGAGGAGGAGGAGGGAGAGGAATTAATTAGGTTAGGGTTTACCTGAGCTCGAGGAGGAGGAGCTCGACAGGGGGGGGGGTAGGGGTCGTCGGAGGGGGAGGGATTCGTCGGAGGGGTAGGGGTCGCCGGAGGGAGGAGGGAGTCGCCGGGGGGGAGGGGGGAGGGGGGAGGGAAGCTCGAGTGAAAATTGAAATTTTCGAGTGAGGGGGAAAAAATGAAACACTGTGCCCTAAGTAAAAATGTTAGCGACGTCAAGAGAGGCCGTCGCTAACCGTTGCAAAATTTTAATAGATGGCGACATATTTTAATAATATGTCGTTGAACGTCGCTATTCAGCGACGTAATTTAACTCATGTCGCTGAACGTCGCAAGTCTGCGATGTTTATATAATGGAGTCGCTATATTCCATATTTAGCAACGACATTTTATGCCGTCGCTAAATTACGTCACTAATAGATCATATTTTAGTAGTGGTATCGACCGTATCCGATACGTATCAGGTGTATCGGATTGGTACCGGCCGTATCTGATAGGTATCGGCCGTATCCAATCGGTTTCGGCCGATACAGCAAACTATGTTAATAACTAATTACTATTCACAATCCTTATATTATAGTATTGACAATCCTATAATACCATCCTAGTGTTAAATAATATCCAAAAAATATTCAGATATCATAATCCAATAATAATGGATTCGATATCTTAATGTCTAAAAATATTTGGATATCCGAATCCAATATCACGAATTTCAAATAATTTACGAAAACCAAAAACCCTAGTTAGTGACATGAATCCAAAACCCTAGCTACTCCATTTTGTCCGTATCTGTGTCAAAAATCCTAACTAATGTTTACATATGTATCTTCAACCTTGTCCATAATCCAAAATATAAAAACATTAATAAAGATATGCTAGGGTTTACCGAAGATGAAGGAGGAGGGGGGCCACGCAGGGAGGGGGCTCTGACCGGAGCACCGGGAAGGAGGGCTGTAGAGGGGGCCGAAGAGAGGGGCGGAGAGGGGGTCGAGGAGGAGGGCGGAGAGGGGGGGCAGAGAGGGGGTCGAGGAGGGGGCGGAGAGGGGGCTATAGGGGGGCAGATAGGGGGAGGGGGGTCGATGATGGGGGTTGTAAGGGTTCGAGGGAGCCACACCACCGGCCACCATTGTAGGTCCTAAAAATTAAGTTGCACCCATCAAAAAAAGCAAGGAAAATCAAATTATGCACCCTTCAAATGAATTGCGCAGGAAACAGATTACGCAACAACTCAATTGCGCAGGCTGAACTGCGCACTCATCCAAGTGCGCAAGCTGACGTGGCCTTGTCATCATTATCTGACAAAAAATCAGATCTTCTGACAGCTGACAGCCCGAAGAACGAGGAAACTGTTCGTTTCTCATGTAGCACAGCGCTCGAGGACAGCTGTACATACAGCGCAAGCTACCAGCCCAATCGAAGCACATTCTGCCAGACTGTCTACAGCGCACTTCAATCTAGCGCAATCTGAAGCCAGTGTAGTTCATGTAGCGCACTCCATCAAGACAACTGACAATTTACACGTGGCCTACATGCCATCAATTACTCAGCATGTGGCAACCGTCTGTACACGACCAAGCGCATTTCAATTAAACAATGCCACGCGTCACATACAGGTGGTCCACGATCGAGTAACTGCCAGCGCAGTTCGCTGCTTGCGCAATCCAATGTCTGCACAATCCATCGTGCGCAACTCAGAATAACTAAAAGTTAGTTATTTCCAGAACTCTATAAATAGAGTTTCAAGTCTTCATTATCAAACACAGACACAGAGATCAGATCAGAGATCATCACCAGAGATCAGGAGTTCTTTTCAAAGTTCTGCTGCATTCTTCAGAGACTACCGTCTTCAAAGTTCACATCGTCCAAGGGATAAAGCGATCGTCTTCAGATCGGATTCCTATAGTTGTACTTTCCCAAAATTCTTGTAATCTTCTTACAAAGTTTGTGAAATAAAGATCAACTTTTATTTTTGCAAGCAAATGGCAACACTGCTGGGGACAACTTTCTCCTCCGACGAGGAAGTGACAACTCAATGTGACATTGCGTCTATCGGAAAGACGCAGAAAATGCTGGTGGTAAAGGGCAAACAGACGGCCTATGAGGCGATGATCAACTCCAGGACCACCCCTCGCACTGCAACAACTTCTGCCACGAGCAAAGTTTACCCAGTATGGGTCCCCAAGACTGTTGCGCAGTCTACTGTCTCTGCTGTTCAGCCTACTGTGCAGTCTGCTGTCTCTGCTTCCAAGGCTCCTGCGCAGTCTGCTGCTACTGCCCCTGCGCAGTATGCTGCTCCTCTTGCCAGTGCACAAACTACTTTATATGCTGCCCTGTCAAAGTGCAAGACTCCTCTTCCCCTGGCGCAGTTGGCTGCAACTCTGCCTGCACAATCTACCACTCCAGCAACCAGAGTACAACACAAGCACTCTGGCATCAAGACTTCTACTGCGCAAGCTGCTGTAACTGTAGCCAGAAGACCTTCTGTCAAAGCTCCTCATGCGCAACCTACCAGTGCGCCAACAACTATTTCAACCCATGCGCAAACTGCGCCAGCGCAATCTAAGAGGGACAGCCCTTTGGCTAATCTTTTTTCTGCTCACAGTAAGGGGAAAACTCTGTTCCTCTTCCCAAGCACCCTTCCAGCGCAATCCACTGGGGGTAGTCTGTTGACTATTCCTCCTCATCCTCAGAACAAAGGAAAAGGCCCGTTGGTCTTTTCTCAAACTTTCTCATCTCACGACTTGGATGACAACAGAGGGAAACACTCTTTAGCTAACCCTTCTTCACAAAACAAAGGAAAAGGCCCTTTGGTCTTTTCTCAGTCTTCCTCGATTTTTACCGTAGAAGATCAATCTGAACGTGCCGCGGCACCAGTCAGTACAAGAACTCTCTCAAACAAAGGTTCTTCTTCCCTTCTTGCCAAAGGGAAGTGTACTGATCAAAGAGGTATTCTGCCTACTCCGGTAGCAGAATTCCAAGATCTCCCAACGCTCAGGATATCCCGATCAAAACAGGGAAAATTGCTGGTGTCTCAGACAGAAACCCCTGGGGGTGAGTTTGCTGATTTAAGAACCTATCTCAATAGACCAACTTCGACGAAACGCAAACAGCCAATGCCGAAGACCAACCAGCATCAGAGGCAAACTTCCAGGATCAAAAATCCTGACACCTATGCTAATGAAATGAGTACTTCCCTGTACACTCAAGGGACAAAATATTTGAAGAACCGGAACCATATTCCGAATGTTGTCAAAGAACATATCCCTCAGACTTCTTCTCGTCCCGTCATCGATCCTGATCTTCGAGAACACCTCAAACAAAAGTGGGACAACATCTCAACACCTCCAGTGCAACCACTTGGACACCATTGTAATCACAAGGTTGTCACCAAGTGTTGTTGTCAGTCAACAAAACGATCTGTCTTCGATCGTCTGAACTTTACAAACTCTGAACCTATGTCAGAAGATGAAGACGAAGTTTTGTATGCTTCTGTCAACATGACTTTTCGAGACACTGGGGGTAGGAAGTGCTCCAAGCACGGCAAGCCTCGCAAGTCCAGCCAACGGTATTTAGATCTACTCCAAGAATCTTCTGAAGGAGTATTTCAACATACCAGATCTCGAAGCCGAGATACAATCGGTCAAAGGAATCTCCAAGATCCTTTCGGTCATCTTCCTCTTTCTTACTCAGGAGATAATTCTTTCTCCGACTATGATGCATACAGCAAAAGTTCTGAATAGACAGTGTCTTCCACTGTACCTAGAGAAGTGACAGCTTATGTTGTCACTAAAGACCCAGATGCTTCTATTTCGGCTAATCAAGAACAACGAATAGCTGCATTAGAAGACAAGTTGAAGACCATGGCTGAAATGGTTGCAAGTATGCATTCTATTATCGTGGCCCAACATACAGTACCACCGACTGTACCTGCTGTAAATCCTGAGATCATATCATCGTCGGTGCCTGTCAATACAGGGCTGGGGGTAGCATCTCCTTAAGTATCTCCTGTATAGATTCAACCCACACCCAGTCAGTCAGGTGCTGGGGGTAGTGCTTATCACGCTGTTCCTCTCCTTAACACTCTGATTCAGCCTGCTCCTTCTACATCAGTGGAGGATGCCAATGAAGCTGTCAAACTCCTGCACACTTAATTCGAGGCCTTCAAAGAGAAAGACAACTTACAGAGGTTGGGGATCAAACAACCTTACCCAGTTGAATGGAAGGAAGTCCCATTTCCTCCAAAGTACAAAATCCCAACAATCTCGCTGTTTGATGGCAGTACTTCTCCCAGTCAGTTCATTAACCACTTTGAGGTAATGACTGTCCAACTTCAGCCAAATGATGCTCTTCTTACCAGAGTATTCGTCGGCTGTTTAGCCGATGTCGCATACGATTGGTACAGAAGCTTGCCCGATGGCTGTATCACTTCTTTCTCAGGTCTCAAACAAATTTTCTTGGAACGATTCTATGAGGGGATCAACGACATGATCATGTCAGCCCTCAATAAAATCAAGCAAAGGCATAATGAAGCCGCTGAGAGTTTCATTGAAAGGTTCCGCCGAGAAGCCTTAAAAATGCCTCCTGGAACTCCGGCCGCTGTCACCATAGACACCTGCAAGGCAAATCTTTTGCCTATTATCATCATGTGGACGGGGTCAACTCAGTTCCAAGACTGGCCATCCTTCATTGTCAACGCTAAAGCAGCTGAAGTTAGTGCTGACAAATTCAAACAGCTAGGGGTACACATGTCTAACCCCGACCGGGATGAACATCAGACATCGGGTGGCGGTAATCGCCAGAACAACCGCAAGGGCAAAGAGACTTTGAACATCAACTTGAAGAACAAAGAATCTCTGGCGGTCAACGTAGCTCCACCTACGTCCACTTCTACTACTTCTGCACCTCCCCCAAGGGAACCTCGTCTGTCACGACCCGTACCCACTATGAGGGTACGAGAACGTAAAAACGCCCAGCCTACGTCGCAGTGTCGGCGGTAGAACGCTGTCCTAGGTCAACAATCAACTAGCAATATATCTCTAAACAGTTTATACTCCCCGAATGGGGGTGTCATAGCAGTAAAACTCAATCACAACTAAGGAAGAGATAGCACGATATGAAATAGAACTCAAGGAAATAAATAGATGAAAATTAGTCTAAGATAATCCCAGCAATATCCAGAAGTACATGGTCTCAGATACATAATAAAAGAATATATACAACTCTGAACTCCAAATAAAGTCTAGCTAAAACATGCCTCAAGACTACATAAAAGATAGATAAGCTTAACTAATCTAGTCTAGGCAATCGGGGTGATATCCTCAGCTAGAGCTGGGTCCTCCTGAGGGTCCAGCTCGTAGGTGTCATCTAAGGCTGTCCCGTAGTAAGTATCCAGGCCAGCCTCCTCTTCGTCCTCTGTAATATTTTCAACAGGTCCAGTCAGGACAGGAGCGAGTACAGTACATCTTAACAATTCATAGCAGGTTAGAAGATATAATCATGCAGTAAAGTAAGATACATGTACTGAAAGAAGTACAGTATATAAACAGAGAGAGAAAGCTGTAATAGAAATATCTACAATAAATAGAGAACTAACATGTGGCTAGTGAGTCAGAGTACAACATGGACATGTAAATGGCATGGGATGATTCTGATGTTACACTATGGAATGATTCTGATGCTACACTACTGGTGTATTATTCACATGTCCACTTCTACTCTCCCGTACCCCCAATCAATACACAAGGATCCAGCTAGGTTATGTTATGATACTATGTAAGGCCCCCGAAGGGTGATAAGCCCCCGATGGGTGGTAAGCCCCCGAAGGGTGGTACATAGTAGACCCATAAATAGGATAAGGATTCCAGGAAGACTCTGTGATCATAAGGGTATATGTCACAAGTAATCGAAGAACCAACGAAGCATAGTGATACGCCATATAAGTAAAATGCACAGAACATAGAGTACCCGATGCTCCCTAAGGATAACATCTCAAGAAGGGATCCATATAGTACCAATCTGTGTGACCAACGTGACAGTACAAGTAAAGTAATCTACTGCAAGAAATAGTTCTAAGCAGGATATGAAATGATCAGAGAATGTACTCGCCTGGTATCTGAGTGTCCACTATAAAAGTACTGTCCGAGAAGTGGTGTCTGGCTCCTAATCAGAACAGCACAAGTCACGACAAGTCCAGAATAGTATAATAAAGTACTACTATGCATTTTACATAAATCTAGGTCAAACTAGGCCAAAGTCATCCCTTGGTCAACTCTGGTCAACTGCACTAGTCAAACTAGGTCAACTATGGTCAGAATAGTCTAAACTCAACTAACTAGGTCTAACAAGTCATTCTAGGCTCTAACAAGACTATTCTAGGTTATACCATGTCAAGTCTACCAATACACATCTACCAAAACATCCTCTATAGTTAATCAATACACATATTGATATATATAAACTAATTAGAATATGCCCATAGGCTATCTATACATATCACCACATAACAATATATATAATACATTATTTCATATGTATCACCCATACACTATATATCTAAAAATATATATATATAGGCACATACACTCATTTATATATATAGGAAACTAATATATCTATCTCAAATCATATATAAATATATATGTAGAGAGAGGGAACACAGATGTACTAGTGTGTCAAGAGGGTGAAGGTGACTGTTAAGTGAGGGTGTCCAATTGAGAGTGTGTCATAATCATGAGTGTGTGGGTGTATAGAGTGATATGGTGTGAAAGAATTCTGAAATCAAAAGTGTGTGACCATGTGCAGTGTTTAGGTGAGAGGGTGATGTTATGGCTGTTAGCCTCACAGGAAAAGAAAAGAACCTAATACACATTACACCACTTATAGAGAATAGGAAAGTAAAATGTGCTCATGTGTTCAAGTGTGTAGGTAAACCTGTGTACAGGAATATCAGTGAAGTGATACATTGATATAAATTGTGTGTATAAATCCTGAAATCAGTGAGTAGGAAATCTGAGAATAAATGACTTAGCCTACATTTGAACCAAACTCAGTGGCTAACATGTGTGTGAACCTGTGTGTGTACAGTGAGTGTTAGGAAACAGTGGAAACATGGGAAATATGGAGTGAAATCTGGAAATCAGTGAGTTAACTTAACAGTGTAGCAAAGTGTCTATAGGAAATCAATCACAGGTAATAGGAAGTAGGAAAATAGTGTAGTGTATATCATATAATGTGTGTGTGTTAGTGAGGCATTACAATAGTGTAGCTGTGTCAAATAGGAAATTAACAACCAAGGAGCATTAAGTAGATATCTCAGGATTTAACATATCAGTGAACATTTAAATAGGAAAACTCAGATTACATCTCAATACCATTTTAGTTTAAATACTGCTGAAATCTCAGTTTATGCCAATCAATAGGAAAGATAAAAGAACAGTGAATGCCCATGCGTTTCCAGGTTTCCAGAAAAACAGTAATGCAACCCATTGCCAGGAGCTTTAGGTTCAGCCCAAAACAGACAGTTAACACTTACTTTACATTCTCAGGTTTCAACCACAGGAGGAAATCCAGATTGTCAAATCCTAAATTCAGATTTCATATGATAGGGACCATACCATCTCAGGTTCCACAAAATCAGTTCAACTATTAGAATGAATCCACACACTAGCCAAAATCCTATTCTCACAATCAAAAGACTACAATCGTATGTAAAAACTTAGTTTATATGAAAAGTAACATGTAGGAATCATCAACAGTTGAGAAACACATAATTAAATAGGGAAAAAGTATTGGGTAACACTGAACAATCAGTATCAGTTGCATCAGTGAAAACCCAGAAAAAACCCATGCTCGAGACCAAAATTCTAAACAAAACCTAAACTAGCATGGAAACTGAATCTAACACATAATATACATTATATTTAGGAACTATTTAACAATTAAAAACATTATTTAAAGCATTTAATACAGTTTACACAGGAACACATATATGAACACTGGAAACATACAGTGCATGACACGTGCACTATCGATTTTCTCCCTCGACACAAAACGGGGACACGTGGGACTTGACACACGGGGTGTCAGTCATGGCCCCATGCTATGTGTCGAGTTTCACGTGTCCTAGAGGCATGTCGTGTCCGCTACAGGCCCCGAGTAGCAGGGGAACACTGTAGCGCGCGCGCGAGCGTGTGCACGCACGTGTCCAAGCCAAGATTCTGAGACAACCCGATACTAACACTACCACATAGGAACAGGAAACAATAAGCAAGATTAAAACTAAATTTTCTATTTAAAAATAATGCACAAACGAGATCGAAATGCCCTTTGGGGCATTTCGTCAAACACTCAACCCTAGCTCTGATACGTGTCCAGAACGGACACGAAACCTAGGATACCCGACACAAAACCTATACTGATACTTAGGGGACTCCTAGGACTCCCTAATGATAAAGACAAATCGAAATTTCATAGAGTGTAGAGAAAGTTACCTAAGCTTGAACTTCTCAAGAAAACCTCTCTTTCAATGGCTCTCCTCTTGATGTCCCAATCCACTAAAATTACCTCAAACTAAAATGGAACATTAATAACAGCAAGAATAGGTAGATTAGAACCTAAAGGAAAAGATTTGAATGGAAAAGAAAGAGGAATGGAATTCTAGGAATTAATTGAATAGGAAATAAACCTTGTTTTTCTAACTTGAGCTTTCCTAAGAAGGAGGCAACCCTAGATTTTAGGAGGGTATTTATATGGTGAGGATCCCCATAAGGATAGGGTGGCCGGCCACATCTCCTAGGAATTAGGGTTTGGTTAATTTTTGGGCTTTGGGCCAAGTTACATAGGCTATGTTTGATTTGATTAATAAGGACTCTAAATCATAAGCCATGACTTATGACTTTCTAATTTCTATTACTAATTAGGTTCTAATGACCAAACCAAAGATTAGGCTAGGTTAGACTAGAGTCATATATCCTAACCAAACTCATACTAACTAGGGTTAGCTCCTAGATTGATCTACAAGGGTCCAAACTAGCCAAGATCAATTAAGTCCAAACAATTACAAATAAATCCTAAAAATTCCCATAAATTCAAATTAATTCTAATAAATTTAAATTACCCCAAAAATGACAAAAATACCCTCACACTAAAAATATGGTAGTGACATCGTCCGAAAGTAGAATACTTCTTTGAGGAGAATGACACCGTGAGCATCTTTGATTGCCTGATCAAAAGTAATAAGCTCCAGCTCCCAGACCCGAAGAAGCCTGATGAGGTCGGTAAGACTGATCATCCCAAGTATTGTGTCTATCACAGGTTCATTGGACATCCCACTCGAGCATGTTATGTGCTCAAAGGCAAAATTCAGGAGTTAGTCAACGCTGGTGTTGTCACTCTGCAGCAAGACGAGAAGACGGTTACCGCGAACATGGTCTCAGTTCAGTTCGATGACTTTCCCCCGCAGATGGTACAGCATGGTGTCATCCCTATCCCCAAAGCTACTCTTGAGATCGAGAATCTTCCTCCTCCACGAAGTGAAGGTCTCGTTCCCTTATCTCTTGACAATGGTGAGATTATGTGGATTCACCCTGATCTTGCTTCAGAGTTCGAAGTTCCCTCTTCCTCCAAAAAGAAAGAACGCTCCAAGGATAAGATAAAGATCTGTAATATGGTGTCTTTTGATCCCATAGTTGAAGAGGAAATCCTATTGGGCACCAGATCAGGGAAAGCCTACTTACGGGAAATTCCCGAAACTCAGGAAAATCCTGCTTCTTCTTCTGAGCCCGCTCCAGTGCAACCTGCTTCCACTGAGGACATCCCTTCTGCCTCCTCACTGGTTCCCACTCCTCCTAAGCCGATAGCAGCCGACAAAGGCAAACAACAAGTCCGTTTCGACAAACCTTTGAAGAAGTTATCTCCCTCAGGACTTGAGAAGTCTTATAACTTTGATATCTTTGCTCAACTAGCCAATACACCGGCCATGCTGTCAATCTTCGACCTCTTACGCCTCTCCAAAGAGACTCGAGAAACTCTGAGTGAAGCTCTCATGCAGGCATACACTTGTCTAGCCCTTCTAAAGAAGCCAAAAGCAGAGCCAGTCTCTTGCCTCCATTGTCATAGTATGTTGGAGTTAATTCCAAACATTATCTTCATACAGGATGACATGCTGATGGAAGACAATAGACATGACCATCCTCTATACTATACAGGATATGTCGACTCGATAAAAGTCGATCGTATTCTGATAGATCTAGGGTCTGCCCTCAGTATCATGCCAAAGACAATGTTAGATGTACTGAAGATCCCAGTGCATAGTCTTTCCAGTACAATCACCACCATCCTTGGGTTCAATCAGGGAAGGAGTGAACCTCTGGACAAGATTCGCCTAAAACTCCAAATAGGCAATCTTCGCACAAAGGTGACCTTCTACATCATTGACAACCATGGTTGTTCTTACAATGCTCTGTTGGGGAGACCATTTTTGTACGAGCACAACATTGTTCCTTCGACTCTCCATCACTGTTTCAAATATGTTGATGAAAATGGAGAGGTCCAAAAGGAGGTTGTTGATCTCTATCCTTTCAAAGGTGTCGAAGCATACTGTAACGATGCTCGTATGTACAAGGATGAGTTCATGAAAGTAGTACTGTCTCTAGACACTGAAGAAGAACAAGAAGCAGTACCCAATGACACTCTCATTATACCTGTCAAAGGGCGTGTTTCTCGTCCTCAATCCTCCAAACTATTGGCTATTCACTTGCCAGTCCAGAAGCAACCAACTGATGGAGGTCAAGATCAAAGGGAGCTCATCCTTCTGAGCCACTTGTTATCGACTTACGTCATAACAAGGAAAAAAGGCAGCTCACCTCATCTGAGCCACTTGTTATTGATTTATCTCATAACAAGGATAAAGGGAGCTCACCTCTTCTGAGCCGCTTGTTATCGACCTTCGTCGTAATAAGTCCAATCCTCCTCCACGTTCTTCTTCTCCCCCTCTTGTAATCAATATGATCAAGCCCGTTAAGGCTAAAGGTCCTGCTATAAATACAGATGTACAAATCAATGAAAAAGTATCTACTTTCTAGTATACTGATGTCATTTATCATGCTAAGTGCTATTTGGATATGTTAGATAGCTTTCAGTCATTTATAATGGGAGTTGTACAATCTCTTTAAATAGAAGTCTTACTCGAACATCCAAATGATCCATATCGTATTGTTTTCGCTCGAAAGAAAGACGAGAGTCCAATACTTTTTAGTAAAGGACCAGAACAACAATTCAGCTATACGGATAATAGCAAAAGTAACGATACATGGCTTCTTCAACTTCGTCATTACAGTCAACAATCAAAAGACATCATCCGAAAGATGGGTTATGATTTCAAGAATGGCCTCAACTATGGCAAGGGTAGAAGAACTCCTATGTGTACGGCTGTTCCGAAAGGAAAGTCAGAGATGTACTATAGCAGGACCAAAAGAGGTCTCGGATATTCTTCACCTCCGGTATTATCTCCAGCAGCTTCTGAATCTGATAGCGAAGAGTGCTCTAACTCTTCTGATTCCAGATCGTGGGATTCTGATACCAGCATCGGTCAAGTTCATCAATTGATCGTATCGTCTAACATGGTCTCTGTCGAACTTCCAGAAGGCTATGATGAGGATGTTGAAGAAAATCCTGAAACAGATCCTTATGCTCAACGAATGGATACCCAATGGGAACTCCGATTCGAACAACGAAAACCTTCTACCAAAGATCAATTAGTTCAAATTGATGTAGGAGAGAGCGGGTACCCTCGTCCAATATTCATCAGCAAAAATCTCCCAGAGGCAGATAAGCAAGAATTAATTCTTCTCATTCATGAATATATTGATATCTTTACCTGGAGCTATGAAGACATGCTAGGTCTAGATCCCAAAGTTGCTACTCACAAATTGAATATCTTGCCTAATACAAAACCGGTCAAACAGCAACAACGACGCTTCAAGCTAGAAATAATGGATGCAATCGATGATAAAGTCAAGAAGCTTATAGCTTGTAGCTTTATTCGAGAAGAGCAGCATCCTGATTGGGTAGCCAATGTCGTCCCAGTTCTAAAGAAAACCAGAAAAGTTCGAGTCTGTATCGACTTTCGGGATCTTAACGAAGCCTGTCCAAAAGATGAATTTCCTCTCCCTATCACGGACGTCATGATTGATAACACCTGTGGGTTCGAGCGAATATCTTTTATGGACGGATTCTTCGGATACAATCAGATTCGAATGAATCCTGAAGATGAAAAACATACTTCTTTCCGCACTCCTCGCGGAGTCTATTGCTATACCATAATGCCATTTGGTCTCAAAAATGCTGGTGCAACTTACCAACGAGCCATGAGTACCATTTTTTGAGATCATCTGCGCAAGACTATCGAATGCTACATCGACGATATTGCTGTCAAAAGTCGTCGAAAGGAAGATCACATCCAAGACTTGAGAACTATCTTCAATCTAATGCGCCAACATCAACTCAAAATAAATCCCACCAAGTCATTCTTGGGTGTCTCTAGTGGCAAATTTCTCGGCTTCGTCATTACCTCTAAGGGTATACACGTGGATACCGAGAAGACCAAAGCCATTCAAGAGATGCGTCCTCTACGCAACCTAAAAGAGCTACGAGGATTCCAAGGTCGACTTGCGTACATCAGGAGGTTCATTTCGAATCTGTCTGGACGCTGCAGACCATTTACATAGCTAATGAAGAAGGGTGTGTCTTTTATTAGGACCGAAGAATGTCAACGAGCATTTGACGACATAAAGCGATATCTCATGAACCCACCAGTCTTGGTGCCACCAATCTCTGGCATACCATTCTTAATGTATGTCCGTGCTATGGACCATTCATTGGGTGCTTTACTTGCCCAAAAGAACAAAGAAGGCCATGAACAAGCCATCTACTATCTCAGTCGTACTATGATTGGTGCCGAATACTGTTATAGTCCGGTCAAAAAAGAATGCCTAGCTCTTATGTTTGCTGTTCAAAAGATGAGGCATTACATCATTGGCCAAACTATTCATGTCATATCCCGAGTTAATCCTCTTCGGGTACTGATGAAAAAGTCTAGCACACTCAATTCTCGGCTGGCTACATGGGCCATTCTGCTAGCCCAATATGACATGGTATATGTTCCTCAAAAGTCTGTCAAAGGTCAAGCACTGGCGGATTTCTTAGCAGCTCATCCTGTTCCAGAGACATCCAAACTTTATGATGAAATTCCAGACGAGACATTGGAATCTAATACAATCTCCGAAGAATTTTCTACTTGGCATCTATTCTTTGACGGTGCATCGAGGATCGGACCCAATGGTACTATTGTCGCAGGAGTTGGAGTTGTCCTTATTTCTCCAGATGGGTCAACTATTCAAAGAGCCTACTCCCTAGATGAACCTTGCTCCAATAACGTGGCAGAATATAATGCTCTACTGATTGGTCTTCAGCTAGCAAAACATCTGGACATCGAATATCTTGAAGTTTTTGTAGTTCCATCTCTACCCAGTAAGGGAATCAGTGGACCTGATCATCAGAGCTCACATACACCTCCTTTTCATAAAATCTTATGCTTTCGGAACCCAGTTGTTCCGTGGCATTCTATCCTCAGTAGAAGAACAACCACGTCCATATTTCCTCTGAGTTGCTCCTTTATACCCTACAAAGCGGATTCTTACACTACGCAAGATTGCGCTACTTATTATGTTTACCATGTCCATATTACCTCTGAGTAAACATCCCGTACAGATAACCCACGCGTTGCCGTACATCGATCGCAGAACTTCTATGTCCATATTACCTTTTAGTAGTTCCGTGTATCCCCCCAGAGTCACTCCTACCACGTCTATAACACCTCTGAGTAGGAAGATTCCTTCATTTGAACCCCATAATTGCCACGTACACATTACCTCTGAGCAAACATGTCGGTCCTCTCAAACTTATTATCAGTATCTAGAAACCAAGGTGCGCAAAAGATAATAGGTCCACACAGATCGCTAGTTCATGACAGTAAAGATGAACACACCAGAAAATTCTATATTTTGCATTCAAAAGTAAAGGATTACATCTCCAGTAAAGTTGCCAAAAACAAAAACAAAAAAATAAAATAAAAAAAGAGACTACAATCCCTAAGCATCATTGGGATTGGCAGAAAGCTCTTCGATCCGATGCTTCAAGTCTTCAGCCCAAGTCCCCACAGTCGCCAAGACTCGGCGTTCACCTTCTTGACACATCACCTCCACAGCCTCAGGAGCAGTATCATTCTCGTACTTAGCGTCCAACTCCTGCCACTGGCAGGTCAGAGAAAGAATATGGCGGGTAAAAGCTGCTTCTTCCTCCTTGGATACTAGGTGCTCAGCCTGGGATCACTCAGCATCTAGCAAAAGTTGGGCTCGCTGGTTTTCAAGAAGGAAAATCTTGGCAGTGACCTCCGCTATACTAGCATCCAATGAGGCCCGCAACTCCACCTTCTCCTGCGTCGACTGAGATAGTCTCTCCGCCGTAGCCTCAGCATCGGCCACCTCGTGGTCCCAGATGGCCACCGTGGCCTGATAAGATCAGACGCATATTTATAGGCTTGGTCACACGCGTGAACCGATGAAGGGTGACGTCAACCGCCACTTTGGGTTCTGCGAAATGATAACTGTGGATATTCCAAAGATCATCATTACTAAACCGAGGCGTTATCATTTGCATTTAAAGGAAGCATGTGCCTCATCATATTTTGTGCGGAGCAGTCATGCGCCCAGAACAGTCATGCGCTCCATCGAAGACATGCGCCCACCATGCTTCTTATTCAAAGTATTCCAAAACTTGACGAAAAGTTTTGAAAACTTTGAAGGTGGTCTTGTAGAAGCATGAAATCTCGGGCGTATCTACTATGCGCCCTGAAACAAACATGCACCAAAAATATCATAAAACAGTAAAAGAGTAGCAACATAAATGGGCTTTTTATTTTATAAAAGTCTGTTACATGACTAAAGACTCTTTTTACATAGAAGACTCTTTTTACACAGAAGACACTTTTTACGAAGAAGAAATCAAAAAAAGCCTAAAGTCGCGCTTCATCCAGGCGCGTCTCTGCTAGGCGCATTTTTTCGGCGTCTTAGTCAGGCGCATCTCTTTAGCGTCTCAGTCAGGCGCATCTCTTTAGCGTCTCAGTCAGGCGCATCTCTTCAGCGTCTCAGTCAGGTGCATCTCTTCAGCGTCTCAGCTAGGCGCATCTTTTCAGCATCTTAGTCAGGCGCATAATAAAGTCTCAGCATATACGCTCTACTTCGATCGGATCAAGTGCTTCGGCTAATGAAGCAGTTATTGAGCATAACAAGGATGGGTAATCAACCCCACTCTAGTAGGAGGAAGAGCTCTTCAAAGCCCAAGGAAGATGGGAGAACCACAATTTCGAGCTGTGGCTCTTCCAGCATAACGAAGACGGGACTCGAACGTCCCGATCTTTGGATGCAACAGGCACCTTCGGCCTGCATCGAGACCCCAAGATCCCGACTTTTGGATATAACAGTCACCTTCACGAGTGCGTACGAAGACGACTCGACGCATCTTCACCCTCGGGAGCATCTTGTTAACGAAATGTACTCGAGCGAAGAAGTTCATCTCCATTCGAGAATATGGGAGAGAATGAGAAACAAACTCTCTCCTTGCTGCTATTTATAGGTCGGGCAAATCAAACCCACGTGCCAAGTGGCGGGCTCTTCGAATCCCGTGCAATAAATTTGCATTCATGGTGATGAACCTATCCCTTTGAATTCATCCAGGTCAAAACGGCTATTTAAAGCACTCGAAAAACACAACAACCGGACCAATAAAGATGCGCCATGCAACAGACGCGCCGGTCAGATCACGCGCATCATACATACCTGCCCATTATTACCAAGCGCCTCATAAGGATGCGCCCTACGCGTCTCTATGCGCCTAGTGGAACGCAGTTTAATGCACCCACTCAAAAGCTCATCGCCGGTCAAGAGCATTAAATGCTGAAGTCTGAGACGACAGCAGCCATGCCTTGATGACAGAGCGACAATAGCTTTTACAAAAAACGAAGTGCCACTGACATCAGCGTCATCATTACTTTCCTCTGTCGGTTACAAGCCACGTGGTCGACCAACTATTTGCATGCACCTCCGCAGCCATGCGCCCGAAGATTTGTATGCGCCTCTGACTTACTTCCAATCACAGAAGTCAAGTTGCTGCATGCGCCTCCCCAGCCATGTGACCAAAACATGTGCCTCAAAAGCCATGCGCCCAGACTGGTTCGTGACTCCTGAAGGTTACGAGCCAAAGTCTCCTCATGCGCCGGATCCCAGGCGCAGCTCATCAGATCCTTCTCCACCAAATACGAGATATTTGAACTAAGGGCATGCGCCACGTGTCCTTTAACTCGGTTCAGTCTACGAAGGGGTGCTAACCACCCAAGATCTCAGCAACCGAAGAATCCTCCCCACTGCCACGTGTCAGCCCATGATTGCAGCAAGAAGAATTTATCCCATAAATCAGGGCGCATCATCCATGCGCCCTCCGCAGCAACCACCACGTGGTGTTCCCATGCATAGGTGCATCCTACATATATGCGCATGAGCAGCCCCAACCTGCTGCCTATAAAAAAAGGGATCATTCCTTCTTTCAGAGAGGACAGACACACACATAACAAGATCATCAGAGTTACAGAGACGCACGTCCACTCACAGAGATCGGAAGAGGCACTCAACATCTTCTTCCCCTCCGTATGCTCCGACATCCAGAGCAACCCAGACCTTCAGAGAACCTAAAATTGTCGTCAGATCGTCAACAGAGTCAACGCATTACCACTCGCTCTATCGACACAGTACCCAGATAAAAACAAAAGTGTACTCCTAGGACTACATCTGAGTCCTACATTGTAATACTGTTCTGTTTGTGATTGAAAGTTCAATTCAAAGATTTTAATGGCAAGCACTAGTGCCTTATAGACAAGTTCTCAGAAGTATTATCGTCGCTGAGGAAGACTCGAGCACTTGACTAAAATATATAACTCATTAGGACAATTCGACGAACATTTATCGATCAAATTCGAACATAGGATCAGACTAGTAAATTTGATCTTAATGCTTGAAATAGAAAGGAGAGGGAAACGAAAGCTCGAGTAAATGGAGGACTTACCAGTCGATGCAAGTGACTTGATAGACGTCACTGAAAATGATGACTCCTTTGCTTGGTCAAGACACGTGCAAGGACGTCACAATTGAGTGCTCGCTCATGTTCAACAGAAGTTCGCATGGGCATCGCCCATCCTACTACCGGCGATGGATCGTCATGGCCGATCTAAGAATCTGTGGAGAACAGGGAAATTAGTTTTGTAACTGATTTGTATTAGAAGTTGATTAAATTTCTTGAAGAGAAAAAATAAGTGTAGGGAAGTTTGAATATGGATTTGGAGGAATAGGGCGGGGATGGGCTGTGTTTTGAAAACTCTAGATATTTATAGGTCTTGATCGTCAATTAGTTAATTAAAATAAAAATATTTTTATTACGACTTAATTAGGCACATGCCTATTTATAAGGAATTTAGTTGTGACTACTAACTAATTAAATAACATTATTCTAAAATTTTCTTCCACATATTTATCATGAGTCTTTTTGGTTAATAGTAACTACCTAAGATTCTAGAAGATTCTCACTCTTAACTCTGACTAATATTTACTATCTTGCCCTTTCCTCTTCCTGATAATATTAATATTAAAAAATAATATAGTTGAACTAAAATATATTTATTGGGAACAAGGGTTATATATCCTTTGTGGGAGTAAAGTTTGACAACAAACTATAGGAACTTTGGCTGTTGTGTGCATTACCATACTTGTGGAAGACCGTAAGAGTATCCAATCGCTTCTGCTGCAGAAAGCATGGTTAGTCATGAGTTCTCCAAGAACGTGGTATAGAATAAAGAGATGCGAAGAAAATCTCAAGGCACATCATCCGCGTCCTATTATGAGATGCTTGTTTTAGACAGCTAAGGTAGGGGTAAAAGCAGGGATCCATATGATGCCAGAGATAAGAGTAGAAAAAAGTCCAAGTATCTGTACAAGAACTCCAAGTGTTACTAATATAGAAAGAAGGGCCACATCAAGCAGAACTATTTTGTTTGGCAAGTTGAGAACATAACATCGGCCGCCTCAGCACATAAAGTCGACGTCATTGTAGGTGATAAGGTTATCATGAACCTTAATTGTGATAAAAATTCTTAGCTAGCGGACTTAGGGGTTTTGGTGCACATATCTGACAACATGGCACTACTTGCCACATATACAACATGAGACTATGGAGTATTAAAATGGATAACAAAAATATGTCAAAATTTGTTGCTATATGAGATGTACATTTAAAAACAAATACAAGAGCAACTCTTGAGCTCAAAGGTGTTCATCATGTCCCATATATTCGTTTTAACCTAGTGTCGATTGAAAGATTGGATGATGAGTGATTATTCATTCTCTTTGAAAAATAATAGTGGAAGCTTTCCAAAAGTAAGTTGGCGATTTCCAGATGAAGTTACATCTCTACTATATAGAAGGGATTGAATAGGGGGGCACAGAAGATGAATCAGTCAATGATGCATCTACCAGGTTATAGCATGGGTGGCTTAGCCATATTAGCAAAAAAAGAATGTTCTACTTGTTGAACAGGAAAGTGATTTCAGGGTTGATGTCTACAAAATTGGAGTGGTGTTGCATGGCTGGAAAGTAAAATATGGTGTCTTTTGAAAGTCACACATCTTTAAGAAGCATCATTGCTCGAGTTGACTCACTTGAATGTCTACAGTCCAATGAAGGTAAAAAAAACTATTAGTAGTGCTTCTTATTTTCTAACTTCCATTGACGGTTATTCCAAAAAAGTTTGGATCTATGCTATAAAGACTAAATATCAACTATTGTATACTTTTAAGGAGTTTCAAACCTTAGTTGAAATGGTGACGGATAAGGAGACAAAGTGTGTTCGTTCTGACAATAGTGATGAATATTTTGGTCATTTGTTACTTATTACATAGGGCAAGGGCTTCGACACTAGAAGTCTCATCCAAAGATGCCTCAGCTCAATAGCATACCGAAGCGTACGTATGAACATAAAACTGATGGAGAGGGTACGATATTTGCTTTCAAAAGCAAACTTATCGAGAGGTTACTGGTGTGAGTTCTTAATACAGGTGATTATGTTATTAAATTATCATCTAGTGCTCTTTTGAATGGTGATGTGCCTAACAAAGTATGCTACGACAAAGAGCTATCATATAGCCACCTTCAAGTATTCAGGTGTAAGTCCTTGTCCTTCGTGCATGTACCAAAGGACGAAAGACCCAGACTTTAGCCAAAGATAAGGCAATAAAGTTTTGTTGGTGATGGTTGAGATAAGTACGAGTATAGACTCTATGACCCAGTGGATGAAAAGCATTATTAAAGTAGGGACGTGGTATTCATTGAGGATCAGTCCATAACCAATGCTTAAGATTCTAAGATGCCTTCTGAGATGGTAGACTTGCCTAAGTTAGAGTCATTACGCTTCGAGCTATTTCCAGAAGATACTTTAGAGAATCTTGTTATAAGCGAGACAGTATATTGAGATGCTCCTAGCCCATCCTGCTGATGATGATCAAGACGACAGTTCTTGAGGAGAATGAGGATACCAGTACATTGATGGAACTGAGAATCCCTATGGCCATTAATTGGTGTACATATCGATTGATAAAACCTGAAAAAGTTTAAGGCATAATCTAACCTTTCAAGGGCGAAAACAGGGGTTAATGAATTATACTTGAAGTGATAAAAAGTAGATGACAGTTTTTAGAACCTTGATCAATCTGAAACCCCAAGATCTTTTGTCGTATTCCTTCCTCGGGTTGGTCGTCTTGAGGGCGAAGATCTCCCAATATTTTTTCGTCTTGGTTGAGCGCTCTCTCTCTCCTTACATAAAAAATGAATTTAGAGAAAGTTGCTCTTTTATGTTACATCATGACGGACAGAGAATAGAGTATATATATACATATAATATATATATATATATATATATATATATATATATATATATATATATATATTATATGTATATATATATATATATATATATATATATATATATATATATATATACCATGAGGAGAAATTAGGGCTAGGTCTTTTGATGGATCTGGGTATCCCCTGTTTAGTCTGAACACACAACCCAAGCCCGTTAACAACATCACGGTCCACTAAAGAGCTATTGTTGCACTATCTCCCTAATCCCAAATTGTGTTTATGCATCCTTTGTATTATATATGTATTCATCTTCTCATGTAAAGATACAGAATATCTATTGATCAAATTAAGTTGCTTACAATTATATTGATCGACATCTTTTATCCTTAAGTAGTACCACTCAACTTTATTTGTCAATTCGAATATAATCCACCTGCAGGGTTTATATGGAAATCTTTATGAGATCCTTAAGAGGACATCATAAATCCGACATGTCGGGACATAGATTTCTTTTATAATCAATAGTCCGCCGTACACATAATGTTATTACCCAATTCATAGATGTTGTTGATCCATAATAAACACTATTTTATGAGTCAACGCAATGCACACTATATATACATATATGTTATTATATTTGGATTAAGAGCACAAGCATGAATAAAAACAGAGTTGTTTGTTTTCTTATAGAGTCAGTACAAAAAGAACAAGCTCAAATGTTCATGTTCAATACACACAAAGTGGACTAATATAAACCTATAGTCAAGATAGACTAATACAAGACTACACTACAACCTTACTAATAGTTTGTCCAAATTCATTTAGGTTGTGAACCATTTCTATTTTTTATAGGAAACTGAGAATATAATCTTCTCTGTGTCACCACACACCATATTATCTACAATATAGAATATCATACACTTGCATTAACATTACATCAAATATAATATCCAAATATTTACTCATATGATTCTCATTCAAAAATAATTAAAAAATGTAGTTAATACAAAAATGATGCTTTTAGTATATAACCCTAATAATCTTCCACTTATACTCACATCTTTGTTTTTAGTATACCGTTACAAATCTCCCACTTATACTTAAGTCTATTCCCTCAACATGACTATCGAAAGCCTTAGTGGGAAAGCTCTTTGTAAAGGGATCAACTAGGTTGTATGTTGATGTTATTTTGGTTATAGCAACCATATCAGATGGTACTTGCACTTAATATGTTTATCAGTTTTATTGGCTCGTAGTTCTATCAAGTTTGCAACTACCCTACTATTATCACAATAAAATATAATTGGCTTTGGCGAACTAAGCACCACTTTCATGTCGAATAGGAAGTTTATGAGCCAAATTGCTTCATTGGCTGGCTCAGGGGCTGCTACATACACGTCTTCCATGGTAGAATCAGCAATATATTGCTTAATGCTCCTCTTTACTATGGCTCCGCCTCCCAAGGTAAATACATAATCTGAGGTAGATTTTTTTGGAATCCCTATCTGACGAAAAATCGGAGTCTTTATGCTCCAAGGGCAGAGCATATAAGCTTTAGTCCTTTTTAGGTACTTCAGAACATGCTTTACGACAGTCCAATAATCTTGTCCTAGGTTAGAGTACATATCTGCTAACTATGCCAACGGTAAAGCAGCTGTCTGATCTATTACATAGCATTGCATACATTAAGCTTTATACTTTTAAATCATAAGGAATCGTTTTTGTGTCCTCTATCTCTTTAGATGTCCTCAGATACTACTTATTTGATAGAGCAATTCCTTACCCTAAAAGGTAAGAAACCTTTCTTGAAATTTTGTAAATGAGTTAGTACAGTATCGATATAGGTAGCTTAAGATAAGCACAACATCCCTTTCTTATGATCTTATAGAACTTTGATCTTAAAGATGTAACATGCTTCTCCTAAGTCCTTTATATCAAATTATTTTGATAACCATACCCTTATATTAGATAACATCTTGTTTCCAATGAGCAAGATGTTATCCACGTAAAGTAGTAGGAATACCACCACGTTTCCATCACACATTTTGTATATACATGATTCAACCGAACATTGATCAAATCCATAAGATGTAACATGCTTCTCCTAAGTCCTTCATATCAAATTATTTTGATAACTATACCCTTACATTAGATAACATTTTGTTTCCAATGAGCAAGATGTCATCCACATAAAGTAATTGGAATACCACCACGTTTCTATCACACATTTTGTATTTACATGATTCATCCGAACATTGATCAAATCTATAAGATTTTATCACTAGGTCAAAACGGATATTCCAAGATCTGGAAGCTTGTTAAGTTCATAAATGGGCTTCTTGAGCTTACTAACAAGATCCTCTTAGCCCTTTTCAATGAACCCGTCTGGTTGCTTCATATAGTTGTTTATCTCAAGACTTCCATTAAGGAAAGCTGTATTGACATCCAATCGTTAAATCTTATAATCAATATGAGCAATAATATATAAAAAGAAATCAAATAGACTTAATCATGGCTACCGACGAAAATGTTTTCTCATAATTGATACCCTTTTTATAAGAATTTTTTGCAATAAGTCATGCTTTAAAGGTTTCAACCTTAACGTTTGCGATCTTTTTCTCTTGTAGTCCCACATGCATCCAATGGCTTTCATACCGGTGTGTGGTTCTCCAAGATCCTAGACCCGATTAGAATATCCATAGATTTTATTTTCGATATCATTGCTTTTTGTCAAGATTTTGTATCTTTATATTTGAGTGTTTCATTATTGGTGCAAGGATCATAATCTTCTTCCTTCGGGACAAAGTTTGACGACTCTCTAAAGAACATTAAATTTATCAGGTTGTATCACAACACTCTAAATACGATAAGGCACTATGGATTGTGGTGTAATATTTATGACACGTTGTGCAATTACTTGTGGTTCCTCCTCTTGTATTATTGGTATTGAAATATTAAGTGTCTCTTCTCTCAGTTCTTCTAGAATGACTCTACTCATGGGTTTATGGTTCGTGACATAGTCTTCCTCTAAGAATCGGAAATTGATGTTAATAATTACCTTTTTATCCTTAGGACTATAAAATAGACCACCTTTTGTTTATCTTAGATAGCCTACAAACAAGCGTACTTCTGTACGAGATTCCAACTTATATGCTTCACATTCAACACATGTGCTAAACTATCCCAAATTCAAATATATTTCAAACTAGGCTTCTGTCTGGCCTATACCTCAGTGGGATTAGTAGGTACTAACTTAGAAGGTACCAAGTTTAGAATATATGCTGCATTCTCTAAGGCATATCCCCTAAATGAATCTGGTAAATCCGAGTAACACGTCATTTATCTAACCATTTCTATAAGAGTCATATTCCTTCTTTCTGTTAGACGATTCTGCTGGGGTGTTCCAAGTATAGTCAATTGGGATATAATCTCATAAATAATTTTGTATCTATCTAAAGAGGTTGCTATTACCACGATCTGAACGTAACGACTGGATAAATTTTGTATGACATTTCCCCATTTTAACCTTGTACTCTTTGAATTTTTTGAAGCACACAAACTTACGATGCAACAAATGTATCCATACCTTATATAATCGTCAAAGAATGTGATAAAACATTCTAAACCACTTCTAGCCTACAAAGTCATAGACCCACACAAATTAAACTGAACCAATTTTAACACATCTTTGGTCTGATACCCCTTTGTCGTAAAAGGCCTTCTGGTCATTTTACCTTCCAAGTAGGATTCACAGACATGAAGTGCATCCACTTTTAATGAACTCAAAGGTCCATCTTTAACCATTCATTGGATCCTTTTTAGGATAATATGCCCCAATCGTAATTATCACGACCTGCACCAGCTTTCGGATACAAGACGTGTCCAAGCCCAGCCTACGCCGCAGTGTCAGCAGTAGAACGTTGTCTAATAAACACAAGTCATGGCAGTCTATTTCTCATCCACAGAATAATAAAGTATCAACTGAGATCAATGAATGTCAATAAAACTGAACAATAGGAACACAGACTAAATATTTTCCAGAATCAAGCCACGTCCGGTAGACACAAATCCAGTACCATTAGACAGAAATAGAGAAATACATGAAATAAACTAACTTAGTACAAACTGCTAAACAAGAAACCTCAACTGCAAGGCACCGTGGTCTGATGCTGACTCAAATCCTCTTGTCTGCTCCAGACTCAAACTCGGCTAAACCTGAAGAGATCATCAGGTCCTCAGAGGACTATCAAGATACATTAAAACATGTCTATCTACCAGTTTTATCATGCATAAAAAATAAGCAAGAAAGACAGAACAAGACAAGGGCTATGAATACGGACACTAGAACAACTATGCATAAATGAACTGCTGGATGAACAAAAACACGAGATCAATGGAAAACCAAAACCCTCATCCCGAGTGTGGACTCACGAATTTGAACTAAGCACTAACCCTCGTCCCGAGTGTGGACAATCTGGTTAGTTCAAGGCAAACACCCTCGTCCCGAGTGTGGACTCTCTGGTGCCAATGAACACGACAAACACCCTCGTCCCGAGTGTGGACTCTCTGGTACAACTGGTCAACCCTTATCCCGAGTGTGGACTCTCTGGTCAAGAAAACAATAACAAGGATTTCGTAGTTCAACTACACGTACTTGTTCTATGACACGACTCAAGCAAGGTACTGGTGAGAACAACTCCAAATGTGAACTACAAGACCAAACGTGAACACGACTATATATATAAATGAAACAACTCAACAATATATAATATGATGAGCACATGTCCATAAACAATCAAAAGACTGGATAATAAAATGTAATACATGTAAATAAAACTGTAGAGGGAGGCAAGGTATACTTGCCTGTGGTTCTGAGCTGCTGTACGGGTCAAGTGCTGAATCAAGTCTCCAACCTATATTGTGAATTACCATGTCAATATGTGCTTCAAAAGATAGTGTTGCCTATCTACTGGTTCATTTGAGCCTTGAGTCTTAACCATGTTTGATTTCTCTAACTAGATAGGTTGGCTTGGTTGATAACTCTTATTTGTACGACAACTTATACTTATATATTTTCATATAGGGTTAATTCTTCTATCTTTAACCTTTCCAAACTTAACTGAACCTATTTTTTGCTATACCCATGGTATTCTATCTATTGCTACAGCCCTGTATTCATGTGTTACATGGCCACTATCCTCCTACATATGTGTATAATGCTAAATACAATATATTCTTTATTTCATTCCCACTACTCTCAATAGGGTGTACTAGGCCTAGCCTATCCTATTATGTGGCAGGATCATACTCATATACCCTCTAGTTATAGCTTTGCACATGGACATAAGAGTTTCTTCGACCCCCACAAGACTTGTGGCTGATGCTTCCTAATTACTTCTACTGCACATCAGTTTTGGCACAACCTTCCCATCTTTATAGCCTTAACAAAATCTAGGTAGAGGATAACAACCACAGCAGTATTAACAGCAACACATATTGCTGAGCTGTTCTAAGGTGCCAGATTATGGTCCTAGTTTGAGGTGATGTGGTTTCAGTATCATCAAGGTTTAGAGAAAGGGTACCTCATTTCCTAAAGGTTATTTTAAGGATACCTGGCTTCCTTTCTGTTAACACTTAAGTCCCACGACCTCTAACACTCTTCCTCTATTTCTAAATTGAGTCTTTAGTAGTTTACTGCCCCACGCTATCTCCATTACAGACTTGTACTCGCACTCCTGTCTTTAATCTCTATTGCTAGTGTATTCTAATGTCCTGTCACTACGAGGGTTTGTCTACTACCATATATTCCCTGTACTAAGGCTATGCTGGCTTCATGTAGCAGTATTAATAGCTTGTATATGGCTATTTGCAACATCTCATATTCTATAATCTTCCTCTAGAACCCTACATCTTTTATCTGCTCCAGCTCACTATTAGTAAATACCTGACACTGGATACCAATGTTTCCTGGAACTGTTGACTATTTGTATGTAACCTTGGTTACTTAACCAAACCTGGTAGGATTTGATACCACTAGTCGGGTATGATACCAAAATACCCGTCTGACCCGAGAGTCAAATATGACATCGAGTATCCATCTGATACTAAATACACCCCTTGGTGCCAACTAGCCCCGATCCTTGCTGTCCCTATCCTATATCCCACACATACTTAGAAGACTGTTCTGACTCGTTTACTTATGTGCAGGGACACATTCCATATTTTTCAGAGAACCTATCAATTGGACAGCACACACCAACCTATTGGCCACAGGTATTGTCTAATGAGATGGTGTCAGGTTTGTTGTCTAAAAGAGACATTTATCTGTTCTGGCAAGTCCTCATAATTACTTTCATCTGATCTATATATACAACCAACTCATTTTACCTATTTGTTGAGCATCATTGATACCTCGATAGCCTTCCATTAGGCATGGCATGAGATAATGCTACCAGAGGCAAATGTCAAGGCAACCTATCCTGATTTCTAGACTAAACACTCTTAGGTTTTGACTTGTGCAAGTATCTATGATGATCTAGATGTCCTTCCTATTATCTAGTTAGTTAACTGAGCCCTCTTTCCTTTCCTAAGGACTCCACTTGTATACTTGGTTCCTTAATGCACTGCAGGAGCCTTCCTGTTATCGACATCGATACATACCCATGTCTGATACTAGATTATCCTAAGTTCATAAGTATCCTATGTCAACTGACACATGATACGAATTCCCATACCTTAGTAGGTTGGCGAAACCCGTATCTTAGTGCAGGATACTGAGTTTCCAGAATTCCACACAAACAGTAGGTAACGAATTATCAGCTAGTATATGATAAGTTAACATAAAGTGAAATCCAAAGTGCAACTGATACCAATTTATGATAAGGTAATCATTCTCCCTTATTATTCAATTCCAAAATTTCTTAGCCCCTCTCCCCTTTTAGACATTAACACAACTACTAGGGTGGCCATTAAGTCGGATCAGACATGACCAAGTATTGAAACTCTAGGGATTCAATTCACAGAGGTAAACGATTACCTGATTGATGAATAGGCTACGGCTAACTCCAACACTTCCTCCTATGCAGATCTTCAGAGCGTGAGAGGCGCTTGGGATTGTTTAAGGTTTAGGTGGAAGGGATCGAGGCTCCGTTCTCCTCTCTCTATATATATATGTTAGCTAAATCTTGCAAGGATAAGGAGGAGAGGATTTGATTCACAGACGAACTCTATCTGTTGCAGCCGTTGGGGGAGATTTTTAATTTGAATTAGAAGTCGAGTTCATCCATAGGGATGTTTAAAGGTTCGGCTGAGCAATAGAAATTGAGTTCTAAGCTTTACACAAAAGCCCACAACTTATAGGAATTTTTTAAAAAAACCTTTCTAACTAAAAATATAATAACATTAAAAGAAAATTTGGGTTCAAGGGCTCACAACTCTACCCTCGTTAAAACAATTTCGTCCTCGAAATTCAATAAGGCCAAGATCTACTAGAATGAATAGTCTAGAATAACTGCTATAAAGGTAATTCAATTTATCTTAAATCAAGGCCTAATATAGGCCTATCTATAATATTATTGCCAATATCTACTGGAAATTTCTGCCATCTGCTCCTTGTGGTGTTGTCGCATCCTCCGTGATCATGGCATAAGCTTGTCCTTCTTGTGTGGCTGCTAGTGGTAGGGCAGTCACGTTTCTCTTCGGGTAGTCTTGAGACAAATGTTGGTTGGATCCACAAGTATAACACAACCTTAACCATCTACGGCAATTTTTTTGGATGTGGCCCCTCTTCTTGCACTACTGGCAGGTGGAAACATCTTGGACTGGTTGTGGGGCAGCGCATGGTTGCTGTTGATGCTGCTGTGTTGGGGTCTTCCCTGGAATATTGGGACATTTTGTCGGTGCCGATTGGTTGTTGCCTCCTCTGAATGCGTCTCGATTCCTCTTCGGCTTGTGGCTCAGCTCTTCTTCTACAGCTTGGGTGACCTCCAGAATCTCCTCATAAGTGGCAGCTCGACTGGTGGCGATGGATAGACGAATCTCGTGAGATAGCCCCTTCCTGAATCGTCGTACCTTATCTTTATGGGTGCTGACCAAGCTCTCTGCGATGCGGCTGAGGCGAGAAAACTCTAATGTGTACTCGTTGACGGTGTGGTTGCCTTGCTCTAGGTGCTCGAACTGACTCACCAATGCCTCTCGTGCTACGTGTGGATAGAATTTATTCTTGAACAGTCGCTTGAATTCCTTCCAAGTCACATCTGGAGCCAAAAATCAGGGTTCGCCTTGGTACCATGTCCGCACGATATCAAAAAGCTGTCCACTAGCTGACTCGACCTTCAGGTCTTCTGAGACTCGGGCCATCTTCAGGTATCGTTCCATGTTCTCCAACCACTCGTCAGTGTAGAGAATCCCCCCTGTCCTATGGAATTCCCTGGGCCTGAGGTCCATGAAGTTCTTGGAAGTTCTAGGGTGCTATCGGGGAGCATCTCTAATATGAAGAGCCCCTCTCAAAGTATCGCAGAACATGTTGGCTTGCTGCTGAAAGATCCCCATGAGTGTAACATTGTCCAGTGCTAGTGGCAGAGGCAGAACAGGTGCTGGATATATCGTAGGTGCTGATGCATCATAGAAGCTGGATACATCGTTGGTGCTGGGTGCATGCTGGTACTGGATGTGGGACACAAGCTGGAAGCGGGACTTGTGCTGGCGGTAGAACAGATGCTGGTGGTAGAACGGGTGCTGGTGGTAAAGTCTGCAGAGGAAACTGTGGAGGTGGTGGAATGTCGTCTCTGCGGAATCTCGAGAGCTACGGTTGTGGTGGATTGCCCATATGAGTGAGCTGGCCTCCTGTTGTTGGTGGGATCATATATGTAAAAAAGCCTATTACAGTCGGTGGAGTGTTCAGGGTAGCATTGTTCCTATCTTGATAATCCATCTACTGCAATAAAAGAAAATATTTAGCCGCTAAAAAATTTCAAGCAGGATGCAAGTCAAGGATGCAATGAAAATCAAGGATAGAGATCAATAATGAGGCAAAACACGTGGATGCAATCCTAAGAGTCTAGTCCTATTTGCAAGCTCACGTCGGTACAGTAACGTAACCGAAGTGATTAACGTAGACCTACATGGGCCACCAA
Source organism: Iris pallida (assembly GCA_029216955.1). Lineage (NCBI taxonomy): Eukaryota > Viridiplantae > Streptophyta > Magnoliopsida > Asparagales > Iridaceae > Iris > Iris pallida. The sequence goes on from JANAVB010011199.1 coordinate 39,663,211, forward strand.
AAAACTTGTCACGATCCGCACCCGCTTTCGGATACAAGACGTGTCCAAGCCCAGCCTATGCCGCAGTATCGGTGGTAGAACGATGTCTAATAAACACAAGTCATGGCAGTCTATTTCTCATCCACAGAATAATAAAGTATCAATTGAGATCAATGAATGTCAATAAAATTGAACAATAGAGAACACAAACAGAATATTTCCCAGAATCAAGTTACGTCTGGTGGACACAAATCCACTACCATTAGACAGAAATAGAGAAATACATGAAATAAACTAACTGAGTACAAATTGGTAAACAAGACAACCTCAACTGCAAGGCACCGTAGTCTGATGCTGACTCAAAATCTCTCGTCTACTCCTGACTTAAACTCAGCTAAACCTGAAGAGATCATCAGGTCCTCAGAGGACTAACAAGATACATAAAAATATACCTATCTAACAGTTTTATCATGCATAAGAAATAAGCAAAAAAGACAGAACAAGACAAGGGCTATGAACAGGGACACTAGAACAACTACGCATAAATGAACTGCTGGATGAACAAGAATACGAGATCAATGGAAAACCAAAATTCTTATCCCGAGTGTGGACTCACGGGTTTGAACTAAGCACTAACCCTCATCCCGAGCGCGGACTCTCTAGTTAGTTCAAGGCAAACACCCTCGTCCCGAGTGTGGAGTCTCTGGTGCCTATGAACACGACAAACACCCTCATCCCGAGTGTGGACTCTCTGGTACAACTGGTCAACCCTCGTCCCGAGTGTGGACTCTCTGGTCGAGAAAATGATAACAAGGATTTCATAGTTCAACTACACGTACTTGTTCTATGACACGACTCAAGCAAGGTACTGGTGAGAACAACTCCAAATGTGAACTACAAGGCCAAACGTGAACACGGCTATATATATATAAATAAAACAACTCAACTGTATATAATATGATGAGCACATGTCCATAAACAATCAAAAGACTGGATAATGAAATGTAATGCATGTAAATAAAACTATAGAGGGAGGAAAGGTATACTTGTCTGTAGTCCTGAGCTGCTGCACGGGTCAAGTGCTGAATCAAGTCTCCAACCTATTTTTTGAATTACCATGTCAATATGTGCTTCAAAAAATAGAGTTGCCTATCTACTGGTTCTTTTGAGCCTTGAGTCTTAACCATGTTTGATTTCTCTAACTAGATAGGTTGGCTTGGTTGATATCTCTTGTTTGTACGACAACTTATACTTATATATTTTCATATAGGGTTAATTCTTCTTTCTTTAACCTTCCCATACTTAACTGAACCTATTTCTTGCTATACCCATGGTATTCTAACTACTGCTACAGCCCTACATTCATGTGTTACATGGCCACTCTCCACCTTCATATGTGCATAACGCTAAATACAATATATTCTCTATTTCATTCCCACTGCTCTCAATGGGGTGTACTAGGCCTAGCTATCCTATTATGTGGCAGGATCATACTCATATACCCTCTAGTTATAGCTTTGCACATGGACATAAAAGTATCCTGGACCCCCACACCTGTGGCTGATGCTTCCTAATTACTCCTACTGCACATTAGTTTTGGCACAACCTTTCCATCTTTATAGCCTTAACAAAATCTAGGTAGAGGATAACAACCGTAGCAGTAGTAACAGCAACATATATTGCTGAGCTGTTCTAAGGTGCCAGATTATGGTCCTGGTTTGAGGTGATGTGGTTTCAGTATCATCAAAGTTTAGAGAAAGGGTACCTCATTTCCTAAAGGTTATTTTAAGGATACCTGGCTTCCTTTCTGTTAACACTTAAGTCCCATGCCCTCTAACACTCTTCCTCTATTCCAAATCGAGCCTTCAGTAGTTTACTGCCCCACGCTATCTCCATTACAGACTTGTACTCGCACTCCTGTCTTTAACCTCTGTTGCTAGTGTATTCTAATGTCCTGTCACTACTCGGGTTTATCTACTACCAAACATTCCCTGTACTAAGGCTATGTTGGCTTCGTGTAGCAGTATTAATAACTTGCATATGGCTATTTGCAACATCTCATGTTCTATACTCTTCCTCTAGAACCCTACATCTGTTATCTGCTCCAGCTCCCTATTAGTAAATACCCGACACTGGATACCCCTGTTTCCGGGAACTGATGACCATTTGTATGTACCCTTGGTTACTTAACCAAACATGATAGGATTTGATACCACTAGTCAGGTATGATACCAAAATACCCGTCTGACCCGAGAGTCAAATATGACATCGAGTATCCATATGATAATAAATACACCCCTTGATTCCAACTAGCCCCGATCCTTGCTTTCCCTATCCTATATCCCCACATGCTTAGAAGACTGTTCTGACTCGTTTACTTATGTGCAGGGACACATTCCATATTGTTCAGAGAACCTGTCAATTGGACAGCACACACCAACCTATTGGCCACAGGTATTGTCTAATGAGATGGTGTCAGGTTTGTTGTCTAAAAGAGACATTTATCTGTTCTGGCAAGTCCTCATAATTACTTTCATCTGATCTATATATACAACCAACTCACTTTACCTATTTGTTGAGCATCATTGATACCTCCATAGCCTTCTATTAGGCATGGCATGAGATGATGCGACCAGAGGCAAATGTCAAGGCACCCTATCCTAATTTCTAGACTAAACACTCTTAGGTTTTGACTTGTGCAAGTATCTATGATGATCTAGATGTCCTTCCGATTATCTAGTTAGTTAACTGAGCCCTCTTCCCTTTCCTAAGGACTCCACTTGTATACTTTGTTCCTTAATGCACTGCAGGAGCCTTCCTGTTATCGGCGTCGATACATACCCATGTTTGATACTAGATTATCCTAAGTTCATAAGTATCCTATGTCAACTGACACATGATACGAATTCCCATACCTTAGTAGGTTGGCGAAACCCGTATCTTAGTGCAGGATACTGAGTTTCCAGAATTCCACACAAACAGTAGGTAACGAATTATCAGCTAGTATATGATAAGTTAACATAAAGTGAAATCCAAAGTGCAACTGATACCAATTTATGATAAGGTAATCATTCTCCCTTATTATTCAATTCCAAAATTTCTTAGCCCCTCTCCCCTTTTAGACATTAATACAACTACTAGGGTGGCCATTAAGTCGGATCAGACATGACCAAGTATTGAAACTCTAGGGATTCAATTCACAGAGGTAAAGGATTACCTGATCGATGAATAGGCTGCGGCTAACTCCAACACTTCCTCCTATGCAGATCTTCAGAGCGTGAGAGGCGCTTGGGATTGTTTAAGGTTTAGGTGGAAGGGATCGAGGCTCCGTTCTCCTCTCTCTCTCTATATATATATGTTAGCTAAATCTTGCAAGGATAAGGAGGAGAGGATTTGATTCACAGACGAACTCTATCTGTTGCAGCCGTTGGAGGAGATTTTGAATTTGAATTAGAAGTCGAGTTCATCCATAGGGATGTTTAAAGGTTCGGCTGAGCAATAGAAATTGAGTTCTAAGCTTTACACAAAAACCCACAACTTATAGGAATTAAAAAAAAAACCTTTCTAACTAAAAATATAATAATATTAAAGGAAAATTTGGGTTCAAGGGCTCACAGTAATTGCCAAAGATATGTTTGGTTCATACTAGAATTTTTTTTCTCTTATTTAAGTTATAAGACATTTTATTTATTTTCATAAGTTACATTGCGGGTGAAATAGGATTAATGACATACAAATCATCTACTAATGTACCAGAACAGATAAAAAAAAATTTCGACAACAATATTATCATAAAAATAAACTGAACATCCATCCTTCGCTAGTATAGAAACAGAAATCAAATTTCTTTTAAGTGAAGGTACATAAAGACAATCTCTCAATGTCAAATACTTATTTCTGCTAAAATATAAATTAACATCTCCTACTACAACGGTCGCTACTTTTATAGCATCACCCATGAACAAGCATCTCTCCATTACTAAGTTACCTGGTTGCTTGGAATCCCTGCAATGTATTATAGACATGATTAGCGACTCCTAACTCTTCTTTGTTCTCTTGTTTGAGAAGTGGACAGTCACTCTTCAAATGTCCTAACTCTTTGTACTTTAAGCACTTGCATTTTGGTTTTTCACATAACATTAAGGTTACATGTCCTTCTATGCTGAATTTATTTGTTTATGAATATTATTATTCTTTTTCTTGTCGTCTTTCGACTTAGAAGTAAAAGCCTTTTCAATTACATAAACATGATTAGTATGCCTAGAAAGTGCTTCAGCATCCTGTAGTTCTTTCTCTACTTCCACCAAACTATACGACATTTTTTTCATGTTGTAATTAAGGCAAAACGAGTCAAAACTTTTACACAAGGTCTCGAGAATGATCATTCTAGGTTTTTTCATCGATTTTATTCCCAAGGATCTCCATCTCATTCAGATGACCTATCATCTTGAGAACATGATCCCTTACTGGCTTCTCTTTAGCGATATTCATATTAATCAAACTCTTCATAGCAAGTTGTCTAGATGTCCTACTCTGATGTTCGAAGAGTTCTTTAAGGTGTACATTATGTCATAAGTTGTGGTCATGTCCTGTTGTTGATGTTACAGCACATTTGACATAGATGATAGAATGTAACACTACGCTATCTCATTTTCCTTTATCCACTTCTTATAAGCCTCTTTGATTTCTTCATCAGAATTAGCATCAGGCTTAGGTAGACATTCCTCATTGAGTACAAATTTGTACTCTTCAGCATTTATGTCAATATCAAAGTTATGTTGCCAATCAATGTAATTAGGGCTAGTAAGTATGTTTTATTTAAGAATCACCATAAGTGGACTAAAAGAACTCATTTTTAAAATCTTGAGAATCACATAAATAATTATTATATAGGGCCAAAAATTGAATTAAATAAATATTGAATCTATCAAAACAATAGTAAAATAATCACCAATACCTTAGACACCCTGAATTTAGTATGCAACGATAGTGTGGACGTATACCAATTCAATATTTGTCCAAGGATGTTTTTCCTATTAATTCTATTATCATGTTGGTGATACATAACTAGTCTCATCTGATATAGAAAAAGATACTAAATCCAACACGCAAGTATAATTAAATTGCCTATAAATTAGTAATGGAGACCATAAGATTTATTCTAAATAAACTCCCTTTCACACTTAATTATTTAATAATAAGAAATTTTCTACTAGTTAATTTATGTTCATGTTGTCAATTATTAATGGATGGTCAATTTATAATAAACATCCACAGAATAATAAATAGACATAACAGAATAAGAAAATATAGCAATAAAAAATAAATAAATATCCAACTATTATGGCCATATATCCTACTTCTTCCTCACCGTACTGGATCCAGAATGTTGTACTGTGCATAGTCATTTGGGGTTCGACTTTCATCGAAAATCACCAAATGGCCTCCGGACTGCTTAAAAATAGCACCTTATCCCGTATTAAAAAAAAGCACAACTACAATCATGGCAGACCGAAAAATATAAGACTACATCAATCCTATAACTCCCGAACGAGTTTACACATAATCTAGACTGAAAAAAATTAAATCAATAAGCACGATCAACTCTCCAGATTTTAATTGTATCTATGAAGAACAACAACCATGACAAGCTGTGGGTTTAAATCACACAAATAAAACATGCATAAAGACCATAATAGTTGGAGCTATGATTCCTGTAAAACCAAATAAGAACATATCTACATCTACAGACTATTTTTAAGTATAAGTTTTATTGTACAATATAGATTTATCAATCAATATGCAGATCCAATACCGGCTCTGATACCAATTGGTAGAACTGTGAATCCCCATGATCGTGAATTATGTGCATATTCATTAATAAAAAATAAACAGTTTAAGGTGTGATCTAACCCTTCAAGGGCAGAAACTAAGGTCCACGAATTATTTCAAAGTGATAAGAAGTAGATGACAGTTTCCAGCAACCTCAACGACCTCAAGATAATCTACTGTATTCCTTCCTCGAGTGGGATGTCGTGTGGACGACGATCTCCGAACCTTTTTCTCCTTGTTTGACCTCTCTTTCTCTCCTTATGTGAAAAATAAATTTTGAGATAGCTGCTCTTTTCTGATACATCATGACGCCCAGAGAATAAAGGATATATATATATATATATATATATATATATATATATATATATATATATATATATATATATATATATATATATATATATATATTTGAAGAAGTTAATTGTGGCGAACGCTCCCAGCGGGAATCAATCTCCTGACCACTCGGGCCTCATGCCTCACCACTACCAATACCGGCTCTGATACCAATTGATAGAACTGTGAATCCCTATGATCGTGAATTTTGTGCATATTCATTAATAAAAAATAAACAGTTTAAGGTGTGATCTAACCCTTCAAAGGAAGAAACTAAGGTCCACGAATTATTTCAAAGTGATAAGAAGTAGATGACAGTTTCCAGCAACCTCAACAACCTCATGATAATCTACTGTATTCCTTCCTCGAGTGGGATGTCGTATGGACGAAGATCTCCGAATCTTTTTCTCTTTGGTTGACCTCTCTTTCTCTCCTTATGTGAAAAATAAATTTTGAGATAGCTGCTCTTTTCTGATACATCATGACGCCCAGAGAATAGAGGATATATATATATATATATATATATATATATATATATATATATATATATATATATATATATATATATATATATATATATATATTTATATATATATATATATATATATATATATATATATATATATATATATATATATATATATATATATATGAAAGAAAATATATATATATATATATATGAAAGAAGTTAATTGTGGCGAACGCTCCCAGTGGGAATCAATCTCCTGACCACTCGGGCCTCATGCCTCACCACTACCAATAGGCTAGGGGTCATTGGCTATATATATATATATATATATATATATATATATATATATATATATATATATATATATATATATATATATTTGAAAGAAGTTAATTGTGGCGAAGCTCCTAATGGGAATCTATCTCCTGACCACTCGGGCCTCATGCCTCACCAGTACCAATAGACTAGGGGTCATTGGCTATATATATATATATATATATATATATATATATATATATATATATATATATATATAGTCTACAACATGGACCATAAGGAGAAATTACGTTTATATACCGCATCTTCAACTCTCTAGGATTGTGGAATTTCAACATGTTGTTCAAATGAACTATTAAATGCACATACTTGCCTTGTATAAATGCAATTAGACTTGTACGACATCTTGTCCAGTGAGGACGATCTATTCGGCAAAAATCGATGCGAGAGGACGAAGAAGTCGACAGAATTGGAGCATGACACTAGCTCATGCAAGCGAATCTATGAAAGAAGGTTGAATCTTGCTTTAACGAACTAGGGTTTTGATTACTCCAGCAGACAGTTCTACTAATTCTATTAAAATACTTTATAACAATTTTTACTGCTTTAATTTATGTAACAGATTATTTAGCTTGTTACTTTTATTACTTCAATAACACTTTGTAATGCTTTTTGAGCGGGTTATACTTTCTGATTTAAAACCATTTATGGGTAGTCCTCTAGACTTGTTCAAATTTCTACAGCAATAACATGATCTCCAAGCTATTCTTCTATCCTCTTTTTAGCCGTGTCCTTGTTGGAGATTGTTGCAAGGTGAACCAATGAGATTTCTTGTTCATGTGAGTTTTAACGACTGTGATTTAGAAGACGTAGAAGGAATCGGTTTCAAATAAACCTAAGTTATAATTCCTTTTGTCTTCGCTAACCCATATAGGTTACAGATAAATTATTGAATTTAAGGCTCTACTCAAACATCCAAATTCTATTTTGACATGACTTACTTTCTTAATCTTCCAACTTCAATTATCCCTTGTTTATGTCAAATAGTTACGTTACACGTGTTTGAGTCTGTTTTACCGCCATTTTGAAGTAATTTCCCTAAACTAAGAATATTACTTTCACACAATAGTCTTAAAAGAATTTTGGCTTTCCCTTGTACTGTTCTCTTAGATAAACACAAAATTCATATTGTCTTGTATATGACCACCAAATGAACACACACTTTCCATATGTGATTCTTGCACCAGAAACAAGATAACAAGTGCTTCCATGAAATGCTGTGGATTCAGTATATATAATTACTAATTTTCTTCTTCTCCTTTCCTTATCATTTCAACAAATTTTGCTTCTTTTCTTTTGGTCTTGATCATACATGCATGTTCTTTTCTTATCAGTTTGCCATAAATTTGAAAGTTTCCACTCAACTACTTATACATGTAATCACCCATGAATTATTCTATTTCACCTCTTTTAATCCTTGAATTCTTTAAATTATATAATCAAAAGAATAACTTGAATCAAAGACTGATTTTTTTTTCTTCTATTGCTTGGACTTAAACATATCGTACCAGCCATCATTCATGGTTGGTTTACAATGCTAAAACGACATTAATTTTCGAACAATAACAAGAAATTGATTTGATTAGTATTATCATTTCAGATTGTTCCAAAATCACCCATGAAAGTGAAGGCTGTCCTTTCTCTTTTGGACTGCTTTATGTACCTATTATACAGGTTCAAAGTCTTCCTGAGCAGGTGAGATATAGTAGTATATACTTGATAATAGATCATTTATAATGTCTTCTACTATCTTTTCAAAATTTTATGTTGGTTTTAGATTCTCTTCATGATGATCTCTTGGTTTTTCAGATGTAGCTTCAATTATGAAAGTAAGTTACACTCAACATAATCTAGAGACGCCTTCGCTTATCATAAGTTTACTTGGTAAATCAACGACTAATAAGTTTACTTGTTAAATCAAGTATGTAAAGATGGGAACATTAAGCAGTACTTTACAAATCCCAAGGTTTAATTGACTTCATAGTTCTCTGTTCTTGATTACTGAAGTGTGAGGTCTGAAAGTTTTTAAAATTCATATAAATAGGTATGTAAAGATTGGAACATCAGCAGTACTCCTGAAGTAAAACCATGAAATATGGCGGACAGTTCAATGTCAATCGGCCGTAGAGAGATTTTACACACTATAGGTCAGCTTCGTTTATGCCCGCTAAGTAATGCATGTACTACCTATTTATGTGCTAGTGTAGTATGACCATCAGGGCCGACCCTAGTGCAAGCCCAACAAGCATGTGGGCTTGGGCAACCCCCCGGCCCTAGGGCGACCAACCGGTCCCAAAAAATAAAAAAATTCATGCAGGAAAAGGAAGGAACGGCTGAAGCAAAGGAGGAAAGAAAATGAACCGGAAAGGAAAGGAAATTAGCTTGAAAATTAAAGAAAGGAAAGGATAGAGCCCAGAGGCTGAAAGGAAAGGGAAGGAAAGGAAAGGAAAGGAGCTTGAAAAAGGAAAGGAAAGGCTGGAGCTCAGAGGCTGAAAGGAAAGGGAAGGAAAGGAAAGGAGCTTGAAAAGGAAAGGAAAGGCTGGAGCTCAGAGGCAAAGGAAAGGAAAGGAAAGGAAAGGAAAGAAAATAAAAGGAAAGGAAAGGTGCTGGAGCTCATAGGAATGCTTGCTGGACTCGGAGGCAGGGCCGGCCCTAGGTAATATAGGCTATGTTTCTTCCATCATCCATTTTGCAAATTTTTCCTCATCCATGGACCATGTTCTCATTAATGGCAAATTTTTAATCTAACAGGTTAGGGTTTCCAAGTCTTTTAGTATGGATGGAAGCGAGTGCTTTCCCTCCATTTTCAGCTATATTCGGTTATGTGTTTTATTGTTATGTGACTATAGAGTTTATTGGGAGCATATTGGTTGAGTAATATTCATTGTCATCTAGGGTTTGAATCGTTTGATTGGAGTTTGGTGATGAAAATACTATGAATTTTTTAGGAGTTTTTATGTTGACCTAAGTTCTAATCCTAAGTATAGTTCAGTTCAGTTTTTAAGTATAGTTCAGTTGTTCAATTTTTAGGAGTCTAATTAGGTTATTAAGATACCTTTTGCTTAAGTATAGTTCAGTTGTTGTCCAAAAATATGTGGTTTGCTTTATATAAATATGAGCTTTATCCTTTGACGTGACAACTTTATGAGATTTGTTAGGTTGCTGCTGCATGTAGCAGTCTCGAAACAATAGTTTGTCCCCTAAATGTTAAAGCATTCCTTGTACTTTACAGACTTGAATGTTATTATGGAAAGTTGAGGTGTAGAAAGTCTCAGTTCTATGTTGGTCTATACAGTACATACTCCAGCTAAATCAACATATAAAATATTTTATTTGTGTTCTTATGTTATTTTGTACTACTGAACTAAACAGTCTTAGATCAAGATCTAGTGAGTCCAACAATTAGATTATCTACCATCTTAACAAGGTAATAAATCATATTTTTTATGTAGTGTCACTCCTTGCAATAAGGGACAACCAAAGTTTGTTCCGGCTCGGACAACCCATCATCGTGGGCCGGCCCTGATGACCATTATATGCATGACAAACCGATAAAATGGAACTTTGATGCTTTAATAAATATCTCTATCAATTAATAAGAATTATATATATGGGATGAAGATTACTGTCTTTGCTAACTCTCCCCGTCTTTCATTTACATGCTTCTAACTTGTCTTAACATGAGAATCTGATCACGCCATCAAAAGAGGAAATTTGACGTTAAAGAGTAGTTGAATGTATCAGTTAAGCGTAGCTCAAAAGGAACTTTGCCTGAGGAAGTAAGGATATTGTTATAGAGGACATATATATATATATCTCTCTTTAACATGAAGAGGAGCAAATGGCTTTTTAATAGACGTACAGAATCAAAGAATATAGGTAAAGGTTTTGTCAATTGTATGTCCTTCCTAAGCACATATATGCAAACAATCAAAATGTATCAGAAACTCTTGAAATATTTGTACTTGTTGGTGAATTAAACACCCAAACATAAAGTCTAGATATTTCAGTGACAAAACTTTTTATAGGCAATAACATTAAGAAAGGTTCCTCAATGCAAGAATGCAACATTACCGTAAGCATCAATGTAAAGGCAAACATCTTTTATTATATGCTGATCGATTATTCTGAACATATCATTATTAATCACAAATATTGAAGCAGAATGAAGTTCCATCACATAAGTATTGAAGTACAAATTTTCAATTCTAAACTTGTCGTCACACAAAGATTAAGGAATACTTAAATAGAAAACATTTAAGTATTCAATCCAAACTTTTAAGTTCTTATTTATATTATATATATATATATATATATATATATATATATATCATCACTTACAACAATATTATCTTGCTGAACTTGCAGGCAGAACTGGAGTCACTTCCCAGCAAGATCCATGAACTGTGCATCTATATCTCCGTCTAAACTGACAATAGGCGAGAGCGGTGATGACCATATGGATCCAATCCCATAACCAGATGCAGAAGGCAGTGCCAAATTCCTTTCGTTAGTATTACTGTCATTGTTTCCGCTGATTCCTTCACTCAAGTGCTGCTGCTCCTGCTGCAAAAACATGTCTTCATTGATCAGCGAATCGAAGAAGGAAGTAAAGACGTCGTCAACGGAGTTATCTATTCCGGAAATTCTCCTACTGAGCTCAGCTCCTCCGAGGGATTCCTTGTGATCAGAAATGTTATTATGGACGAAATTGATGCCAGCAGGAGGTATGTAGCTGGGGCCTGAACTAGGGTTAGGGTCAGTATAATTAGGGTTTGTAGTAATAATAATATCGGATGGTGTTGCTCGTGGAACTTTCTTCCTAGGGTTAGGACTACTGCTGGAATTCAGTGGTTTGTGGGTTCTTGGGTCGATTCCCTGGCTGATGAGCTTCTTGCTGAGGTGAGTGTTCCAGTAGTTCTTGATCTCGTTGTCGGTGCGGCCTGGGATCCTTCCAGCTATCAGAGACCACCTGTCCTTTGGAAAGAAGTAAGAAGAAAGAAGCAATCAATCACTAACCCTAAAATCGTTATAAGTCAACCTGTTGCCGAGTAGTCTGTGGAGTCTGAGGATGAGGTCCTCCTCGTCGGGTGCTATCTGTCCGTGCTTGATGGAAGGGCGGAGGTAGTTCATCCACCGGAGCCGGCAGCTCTTTCCGCACCGGAGCAGTCCGGCTCGTTTGGGTAGTGTCCGCCAGCGGCCCTCCCCTTCCGACGCAACAAAGCGCGAAAGTATCTCGTCCTCCTCCATCGTCCACGGGCCCCGCTTCAGTCCCACCTTGCTGCAGCATGGCGTCGTCGGAGGCTTTGCAGATCCGGATGCGGACGACTTCTGTGGCTTCCTCATTCCTCTTCTCTATTTTTTTTTCCACTCAGTCTTAGTTAGCTTTGTGGCAAAGGTAAGTGATATATAATGGCGTCGGTGTGTATGGGGTCCACTCGATGCTGCCTGTGGTTGGGCTGTGGTGTATTGCTGGGCTTTAATGTTCTGTATATTGTTCTTGATATACACAAATATTAGTAAATTGTAAAGCTAATAATCATTTCCTTTTTTTCTAATATTTTAATCTGGAAATTGCTGAGAAACCCAATTTCGGGATGGACTTTTATGAAATGCCCACCCGCTGGATGAGTTTTATGAAATGCCCAGAATTAAGTATTTTCACGTTAAATATTCCAAGATTCCCTTTTAGATGCCACCCGCTGGAAACTGCTATTTTTATAATACCGAAACTACCCCTCCGCGCGAATTGGTCATCTATATGTATTTGAATTCAAAAAACTCAGATCTGGATTGCGATTTTCGTCTTCTTCTTCTTCACGGAAAATCTGAATTTCATTGCTCTCATCTTCAGCAGAGATCGCAAAGATCGTTCGTAGTTCGGTGTGCTTTTCTTCGGTCGAACTCAGATCATCGCTCGTCATCATCATCATCATCTTCATCGACGTCAATTGTGGAGAGAAGATCTTTCTTCTTCTTTTCCATAAGAATTATCATCGCTTTGAAAGAAGAACGAAACTCTTTATTCCTGAAAAAACTAAATTACACGGAGAATGGCCATTCTCCTACGTTTTAACACTGGAAATGACCATTCTCCGTGTAAATTAACACGGAGAATGCCATTCTCCGTTTTATTTAAAACGGAGAATGGCCATTCTCCTGCGTTTTAACACTGAAATGACCATTCTCCGTGCTAAATTACACGGAGAATGACCATTCTCCGTTTTATTTAACACGGAGAATGACCATTCTCTGTGTAAATTAACACGGAGAATGCCATTCTCCGTTTTACTTAAAACGGAGAATGACATTCTCCGTGTTTCTAACACTGAGAATGGCCATTCTCCTGCGTTTTAACACTGAAATGACCATTCTCCGTGCTAAATTACACGGAGAATGACCATTCTCCGTGCTAAATTACACGGAGAATGACCATTCTCCGTTTTATTTAACACGAAGAATGACCATTCTCCGTTTTATTTAACACGGAGAACGTCATTCTCCGTTTTATTTAAAACGGAGAATGCCATTCTCTTGCGTTTTAACACTGAAATAACCATTCTCCGTGCTAAATTACACGGAGAATGCTATTCTCCGTTTTATTTAACACGGAGAATAACATTCTCCGTTTTATTTAACACGGAGAATGACATTCTCCGTGTTTCTAACACGGAGAATGGTCATTCTCCTGTGTTTTAACACTGGAATGACCATTCTCCGTGATAAACTACACGGAGAATGGCATTCTCCGTGTAAATTAAGACGGAGAATAGTCATTCTCCGTGTAATTTAGCACGAAGAATGGTGGTCATTCTCCGTGTAAATTAAGACGGAGAATGCCATTCTCCGTGTTAGTAACACGGAGAATGTCATTCTCCGTGTAAATTAAGACGGAGAATGACATTCTCCGTGTTACTAACACGGAGAATGACCACCCTCATGCGAAATTAACATTTTTCTTGTTCTAACACGGAGAATGACCATTCTCCTGCATTTTATGGTCAGCTGAAACTTTGGAGAGCCATAACTTTTGACTGGAAGGTCGAAACGAGGTCCCGTTTGTCGCAAAATGAGCGTATCGTCGAGAAGACTGAAAGTAACAACTTTATCATTAGACGGCCTTCCGAAATTTTAGAATCGCAAAAAAATGATGTTTGGACCTCCGTTTTAGCACTTTTACAGTTTGTCCCGGTCTTTCCGAAATTTTTCGACGAGTTTTTGAAGATTTTTGAGGAGAAAACCTAGATTCGAAAGTGAGCAGCGTATGGAAGAAGATGAAGTGTCGAAACATTTTTTGAGAGCAGTTTCGTGGGTGTTTTCAATAAATTAAAAGGAAGGGCAAAATGGTCATTTGGAACCCACTTTGGATAAGTTTCTCTAATTCTGGGCACGCGATGAAAGTTTTTTTAGCGGTGGGTTTTACATAAAACTTTTTTAGTTTTTGGGCATTTCATAAATCCTTTCCTTTTTTACTGAACTCCTAAATTGGATAATTCACCTTTGTTTTCCACTGAACCCTAGCCTTCTTCACATTCTATTTCTAACGACTTTCTCTTCCCCTGTTAGAGCTTGCCCAAAATTTTGAATATCGCCAGAAAATAAAACCATCCTCTCTCTCTCTCTCTTTAATTCCATAGTGCTCATTTTGATTAATAAAGTGTTGAATTGCTTACTTCTATTTCAAATTTTATTGGCTACTAAATTTTTTATTAGTTTCCTATATGTTAATTAATTTTTGGTTTAATTGTAACTTTATACCCTCAACTATTACAACTTTCAACTTGATACCCTAATTTTTTTTGGGGTACAACTTGATACCACAAAAAAATGGACCAACATACCCATGTTACAAACTTAAAAAATTTTATGGTATCAAGTTGTCAAGTAAAAAAGACTATGGTATCAAGTTAAAAAATATAATAGTTGAGGATATCAAGTTGCAATTAAGTCTTAATTTTTTATACAAAAATAAGCTGAAATAGCGACATATTTAGCGACTCCAATAGCGATATATTTAGCGACTCCAATATACAACTTAGCTATGTGTGACAAATTTTGCAACATCTAGTGTTATGTCACTTATTGCGATGAATTGGCGGCTCCATAGCTACAAACCATAATAAATAGATATAATGATGCACCTAGCAACTTTTTTTTTCCTCTATGAGTCACTATAATGCTCCAGTCATAAAACATGTAGGACTGAACCACGTGGCAATGGCCAACTAAAATGATTTCAAAGGATATTCCAATTTAATTTACCCTTTGAATCGTACTACGCTATCAAGTATGAACTCCAGTCCAAGGTCTCACTATATATATATATATATATATATATATATATATATATATATATATATATATATATATATATATATATATATATATATATATATATATATAAAAAAAAAAAAAAAAAATATATATATATATATATATATATACGACACCGCTAATTGCAAGGCCTCGTACGTGTGGCAGAGATTGCTGAGGGGCATAGAGCTTGGAGAGAGGATGATCAGACTGCGGGTAGGCGATGGGGATAACAACATCCTCCACGAGAGGTGGGCCGGGCCGGGGCTGCTCCAACCAACTTCGCCCTGCCCTTTGCGACAGATTTGACATGTGTGGAAGGTAGGGGAGGGGTGGGATCTTGATCTTATTGCTCGCTGGTTCGGGAAGGATACGGCCCAGGCGGTTAGGGGCTACGGGTACTGTCATGCCCCAGTCCCAATATATGTAGGACTAGAAATACACAAACATTTCAGCTACGTATTTAACCAGACTATAGTCTGAATCAAATACGTACAAGCTGTCTTGGTATCTAAATATATCTATCAAATCACCTACCAAATATCTCAATCCACATAATGAATAAATATCAAGAATAAACAATATGTGCCATGGTCTGCAGTCCACTAACATATATGTTTGAATAGACCCGAAAAATAATATAGATCTATAAAACTAGGCTATAACAATAATAAAAGTCATGGCAGAAATATAAAGTGCAAGAGAAACTAAAAGGCATGAAAGAAATGATAAAATGATACTACCATTAATACCTGAATCCTGCAGAAACACATCACAACAACTCTATGTCTGAAGTCCAACAGACACTTGGAGAGATCACTAGGTTCTCAGAGTGACGTAACAAGGTACAATATGTAAGCCAAAGTAAACTGACATATCTAGGTAGACAAACTAAACCAAACTGGCGTGACGATTTGAGGACAATGTTTGCAAGCGCAAATATCTCCGTAGTAAAAGACATCCGAATCTGGTATACATATAGTCGTAGTTTTGTTACTGGAGTCTCAATGGTAACTAAGAGAGAAACTGGATCACAGGAAACATGTACTCTCCGAATAAGTATAGATTAATAATATAAAAGTGTAAGTGCACAACATGACCGTCGCAAGTAATAGTTGTTCTAACTCTCAAAGAATCGTATACGTCGTATACACAACTTTTTTGATCTGACCTCTATCTAGATGTCAAGTCCTATAACACAACTAATAAAACAGTAACAACAACCAATCCTAGTCCTACTAGCATCAGGGAGTTTGGTAACTCGGGAAATGAATACACAGGTATCTGGCTACAAATATGTGTCGAATCATGTATCGTAATCCTACAGTTCTCAATAGAAAATAGTATCCATAGAATAACAAGTAGGCTCTAGATATCAATACTAGACAACTTAACAGTTGAATGCACCTGAATATCAATCGGAACCACGTATTGATATACCAACTAAGGTCCAACACAAATACCAAGAAAAATAAATTACAGTAGTATGACAAGAATACTGAAAACAATAACAAGGTACACTTGCCTGAATCCATAATGTGTAGATGTAAAGATGCTCCCATGTCTACGCCTCCAGAATCCAATGAACCTAAACAATTAATTAACTACTTTAAGTGTTTGATCAACAAACTAATAACACAACTTAATTATATAATTTATTATTATTAACCATATGTAACCAAGTCTAAATATCTCATGGAACCATTAGATTCTCGACACAACCACATGTTTCCATGAGACATGGGACCTAGTTTCATGGTTTCTGACTTCCAAGATTCACGATTAAGTCCCTACTTCAAGAACAAGTATATAAATCATCTAAAATCATAAAATCATGATTTAATCATAATTTATATTCAATTTAACCTCTAAATTCTAGATTTAATTTTTTTAATATAATTTATGGTTATGGCTATTTAATGACAACTAGTCTTGTCCGAAAATTGTCCGGAAGATTACCAAACTATTGTTATAACTTATTTCTACAAAATATGATATAAAGACATATTAAAATTTGATTAAAACTCAGAAAATAATATCATATTTATTTACCAAAATCAGCTCATATTTATGAGCCATCAGCAATTTAGCCGAAACATAATCTAATTGCCCATATTTTTAGGGTTCAGATTTTAAGAAAAATATCATAAAAATAATTTTAAAATACTTAATTTATAGTAATAAAACACCAAAAAATTTATTTTTAAGAATTACCAACAATCGCTCAAGGAATCACACCGAAAATTTTTAAACTAGTCCTACCATAATCTAAACTATCAACAACCTAACATGTAATTTATGTGGGTTATAATATAGAAAAATGATGGAAAGATATTGTTTTTATAACAAATAATTCTCAGCGTTCTAAAGGAACTATGCCATGGAGATATGAGAAGAAAAGTTAGAATCTTTATCGAAAGTCTTCGAAAGATTGGTTGTCGGTGCTCCTTCTTGTCCAAGAACACAACTCCTTACTTTGCTTGGCTTGCTATCAACTTTTTGATGGGTTGAAGGAGATGGAAATGGAGTTTAGATGGGTTTGATGGAAAAGGTGGAGTCTTTATGGAATTTTTGTGGAGATTGGATGAAAGGATGATTGAAAGGAGGACTTTTGATTGTAGGAGAAGCTTTTTAGTGATGGTGATGATGGTGGATGGGTTGCTAAGGCATGGGGTTGCTGAAAATTGAAGAGGAAGATGGTGATGGGGTCAGCCAAGAGAGGGATGTAATGCCCTAATCCCAAAACACGTAGGACCAGGAATACGTATACATGCCAGCAACACATCTCCAATGGACAAACCTCCCTAACAAGCCCATTAGAGAGTACATTAGCTATAAATTATAGCAATAACCCATATCAACAACACAACACAAGTCACAGGTACAGTGCTAGTCTCATCCACGCAGAAATAATAAGACACAAGATATCCAAGTTTAAATATCAATAATAAGATATGTCCAATAGTAAATAAATATAATAAATGTACAGAGAAGACAGCTCGTCATCACAGTAAAAAAATAAAGTATGAGATCTACTAGCAGTCCGCTGGACTAAAAATATAAATAGAAATGTAACGGTAAATGACTACATGAATCAAGAAAAATCCTTTAGCATTATCTCGTCCTTTTACAAAGGTAGGTCTCCTGTCTTAGCTCTAGAACCATAAACCTTAGGATAAACCTCCTCGTCTGTACTAAGAAAATAACCAAGTCCTCAGGGGACAAAACAAGGTACAAAAAAAATAATATGTCAATATAAAAGTAAAATAAATACAACTGGTGGAAAGGGTAACTATCATAACCGTCTAGTGATATGCACATGAGAATACGTTCCTAATATCAGGTTCTGGCCACTAAGGTTCACAAGATCCTCAGCAGAAAAACACACAAGACACCGTATCGTGGTACCCTGTGCAAGCAATAAAATAATACCAGTGCTCTGCTACAGTGACAATAACAAGCAATAGTATAACAACCAAGTCCCAAATATGGTAACAAGGTCAAGCAATAAAATAACATGATATGTCGGTAATGTTCTTCCTACCCCATGTCTAGTACTAGCAAGTTGAGTCAAGTCCAATCTAGCAATCTCAAGTACAAGTAACAATCTAGTAACTATCATGAAGTCCAAACCATGAATACTTATGTATGACTCTGTATCATGATCGTGTCGGTGTCTTATGGTCTTGTCATACTCTAGTCCCAAAATACTCGGGACAAAGCTACGCAATAATGGCTAGTAGATACGTATTAGAGGATTTTCCCAATTCAATGGAATCCTCAACTACATATATCGCTATACCTAAATAAATCATAGTAACGGGTATGCTAATCTCAGCCACAGAAAAATAAACTAGTCTAAGTACGATAAAGTCAAATAGTCAAAAATAAGTCATAAGGAACCATAATGAGTATAAAGTTGGTGGAGACAAATCCACTACTCAAATATCCTGAAATAAAGTACTGAAAGAAAAATGCCAAAATTAAGATAACTAGGTACAGACTCTACGTGAAAGGCTGCATCCAAGATAGCACCATACACAATCAGATGAAGTCGGTTAGAGAGATCTCCTCGTCACCCAATGTTGCGTCTGGTTCCGGGCCGTATGTCTCTGAGTACTCTTGCTCGTCTAATCCTAGAAGGAAACCAGGTCAGCAGAGGGACATAACAAGATAAATAATATACAAACCACTAAGGAAATAAATGTATAAAGATCATGTGGTGTTCTAACAACTGTGTGTAATGCAATGAGAACAACGTTCGATGAATTGAGCTCTCCGAACATGAGATCCTCTCGCAGTAGGGCTCGTCTGAACTGCCGACTGTCAACAATAACATACCAATAGTAGTCCCTCCATCTAGTAACTGTCCTCCCCACCCAATACTTCTAAAATGGGTTGACTCCTTGACACGCTCGATCCCTAGTGTAGAGTCCAGTACTAAATATCTAGCATGAACTATTCTGTCGCACGTCTCGGTCACACTGATGATTAGTCGGATGCGAGGGTACGTATCCTACGTCTCTGTATCATCTCATCGTATCCAATCAAGTTTCAGGGTCCAGCATGATATCAATGTACATACGCTTTAGTATAGGAGTAGTCTCCAATGGCCTAGGCTAGAAAGTAAAGAACCAACACATCTCGTTGGCTGCACCAAGAGTCTTGCTCAAACGCGCAAATATAATGCAATAATAAAATAGCAGATCATAAATTGTAACTATAATAGAATTGACATAGTGGCATGGTATACTTGCCTGGATCCGAAAGCTGATAATGGTAAACTGGTCCAGTGTCCAAGTCCAAAGAACCTAGAGAATAATTTAAAAATTAATTAATTAAATAAATAATTAGGTTGCTAATATACTAATAATCTATTTATTCTTAAATATTCCTGATTAGGTTAATTATATGTCTTTAACTAATTTTCTACTTAATGACAAAAATAATACTAAGTTATAATAGTTTGAAGACTTCTTATGCCACATTTATTAATATAAAACTGTTGCACCCATGCTCCTAGGCTCATGCTATCCTTACTGGATACACCTACAACACAAATTTATCTCACCTTTGCACTTTCTCGTTAGAGGAGGTTTACATATAAATATAATATTTATTACCTCTTGTCTCTCCCTCACTCATGTTCAATATCTAAGAATGCATGTACAAACTCCTCTTTTTCACTCCTATATGCTAACTGTGGTTTCTCTTAACTCTAATATACGCAACAGTTTTGCATTTTCCTCCCTTGCCTATACTACCATGTCCAACTAATATTTGATCCCCATAAAACCAACCACCATCTGCTTAAAAGAAGGAAGTTCATTTCATAACATATTTTCTAAATAAATCCATGTAACAAGATTCTTCGTTGAACCCATAAAGTTCTTCTCTACTTCTAATACTCACAACCCTTTCTTTCACACAGATATCACTTGCTTCTATGCACTCACAACTATCTGCATGTTTTTTTTCTTCTTATTAATAAACCTTCATGAAGAAGACACATCAGCTTCATGGTTCTAGATACCTACCACTAATTTGCATGAATCAAATTTGGCTAATGTAGTTTCCACCTAGTTGCCATTATTTAGAGTATCAACTCACACGACACATAGTTTAACCATTCCTTCCTTCCCTTGCATCCCAATAGATACCCCATTTTGGCTATGGGTAGGCATACTTAACACCTGGTTGTTATTTCTTCCATCTAATCACACACACACATAAAATTCCATTTATGCAGTCCCATGCATATACTTTATTTCAAACTATAATCACTCAATATTCATGCATACTTATCATAACTGTCTATGCATTTCATAAACTAATATATAACAAAACAATAGTAGGGAAACCAAACTTTGTGTAAGCCCCCTGAATTTTGGGGTTCTTTTAAATTTTTTTGAATGAATTATTTTCGATAAATAATTTTATTATAATTAGTTTGATCACTGAATGTACCTTTTCGTGACTTTGATTTTTGGAGCGCCAAGGATGTCAATCTCTCATAACTTCCTTCATGAATTTTGCAGTAGACAAGATTATCTTCATTTTGATATATCATGTCCCACTCAAACTTGTTCCCTTGTATTCTATTTAAAACGTACAACTTTCGGATCAATTTAGGCCATTTGACCATCTACTATAAAACTTGACCTAATTTTTAATTTAATTTTGGGACTCGACATCTATCTAACCTAATCGACCCAATATATGGTTTTGACCTATTTTAGTCTACTATGCACATGCCACTTGTGTGCCATCCAATTGAGCTCCCACATGCTATTATTTCATCAATGATCATAAATAACTTAATTTGCAGTCATGATCACACCAAACCCAAACCTAACTCAATCGAATCCAAACACCTAATCAAATTTTATGTGGCCTCTCATATGGCACCGATAAAACACAAAATACCATATTCTTCCTTATAAAACACCAAACACCTAGTCTACCACTCAAAAACCTAATGGATAACCCCATTGATCATATACCTTGAATATGATTAACCTATAACACACATTACCAGCCCCACATTAAATGTAATCCAAAAATGGCCAACCACCATGGTGGCTACCATTGACCCTCACTTTACTCATCTTTAATCACTTTTCACTTAACCTACATTACTACATGACTAAACACAAACCTACATAAAACACCAATCTCCCACTCAACCTAAAACCCTAACTATATATGCAATCCCCCTCCCCTCACTTGGTAGCAACAACGGCCCCCTGTACAGTCGACATGCACAGCCCCCCTCCATTTTTCTCTTTTTTTCCTCATCCTCTCTATACTTCTCCATTTATTTTTCTTCTTTTATCCTCCTTCTCCTTCCTCACTCTGCACCTCGTATTATTCATTACTCCTGCTTTTCTTCCTCTCCTCCCCACTTTCCATGGCAACAAACTACTATTATGTTACCTTAATATACTACCCTCGTCGCCATATGGCAGCCTTGTCGCCGACATCAGCATGCCATTGCTACTATCGAAGCTCCTACTTCTGCATCTTCGAGCAGCTACTGCTGCTGCCCCCTCTACCACGCACGATCGTACGACCCTCCCCGGTGCCGCCTCCGTCGCACGAGCCGTGCGCCTCCCTTCGTGCACCACTGTACGGTCTATAGTGGTAGCAACCACTGTGGACCATCCCGTGCGCACAACCATCGTCGCGCCTAGTGACACGCGGCCTTGCCTCCAGCTGCCGTACCATCACAGCACCCCTGGCCACTAACGAACTCCCTGTGCACCACCATGCACCACCCCGACAGCAGTCCGTGCAACAATAAGTCAATTTTGACATTTTTGTCAAAATTTCGCCGTGACGCGCACTTTTGGAAAGTCAGAAAGTATGCTTTGTGGCAGCGACTTCGTGCATATTTTTTGAGAAATCCAATCGTTGGATCGTCGATATTTTTCTCTATTGTAATCTCGATCTGTAGCTCTATCTCCACCTAAATATTTAGCCGTTAATTCGATCATTTGCTATGTCAAAATTGGCCACATAGTTGGACGAATAATTGTGTTTATTTTTGACAGTTTTGTTGAGCCAACTTCGTGAATTTGTTTCTCTGCCATCGTAGCTCTGTTTGACGCGCCACTAGTTCTTGTGCACAGCTGGTATAACTAACTTCTTGTGACTAAAATTTCATTCTATTATGAGGTTATTTTTTTATTCCAGCACGTATGGGCTCAGTTAATCGTGTCTCCTCGTACACGATTTTTAGCCGGTCGTCATGTTATTTTCAGACTCTTCGTACGGATCTTGTCCGCACTGACTTTTTTATCATCGCCCCACACGCACACCTCGTACACTCCTTGTGGATCTTATGAGGTCGTTTGAATGGTTGAATTTGTTGCCAAAGTTGGCCGTCCGAATTTATAATTTCCAACTTGTAAAATTCTAATTTTGGATTAAGGAACTCGAATTCTAATTCTGATGCCACCAGTGGACTCGTGGTGTCGTTCTGCCTAAAATTGATATATAATTTGCTGAGTTTGGAGCAACGTGGCCCCGATATGTATTTTGGTGCAAATCGGGTCCCAACGTCCGTGTCAACGAGTTATTTTATGATCGGCTCATCGGAATTCAATTATGGATATACTATTGTTTATATCATCATTCTGGACTTGTTGACATATACTTTGCTAGTTTTAGTGGACTTTGGCTTCTGCATGCATATCCGTGCAAACCGGGTCCCAAGGTCCTGGTCAACGAGTCATTTTGAGGTCGGCTCATTGGAATCCAATTTTGGATATACCGTTGGGTTCGTATCGTCATTTTGGACTTGTGGACATATAATTTTCTATGTTTAGAGGACTTTTATTTTGGCACATGTTTTGGTGCAAAGTAGGTCCAACGGTGGACTATATTTTGACCCAAAATTATCGTTTTATCCCTGTGTCCAAATTGGACTTATGGATAGGCTGTCCTAGCTAATTTGACCATTTTGGAAACGTTAATGATGTTTGTTTCATCATCTGACGACGTGCATAGATTTTTCCTTTATGTATCACCATTGATTATAATTAATTCCTATTTATGCTCGTAATATAGAATTCGTGCGTCGAAACTGAGATCAGTCGATTCCAGTGATCTTACATCGCCGAAATTGACTAGGTGGCCATGTGGATTGCCAAGATAAGAATATTAACCTTGCAGTTGATCATCTTACCTCAATTTGCGTGTTGTAGGTTTCGATGTACGAATAACGAGGTACAAACATGATATTTTAATAACCTATAACTTGTAATTCATACTATTGGCAATAACGATTATAGAGACTAGTGTAACCTAGTTCTAGGTGATATAATTACCAGTGTTTGAAATAACATATGGTAGTACTCGACTAGAACGACCCAAGATCTCTCAGTAAGAGTTATTGTCATACGTGTAGTTTAGTGTATGATATATATTTGTTTGTGATTTGGGTTGATAATTTGCATGGAGTATGGTTCAATAGCTCATGCATAGTGGGTTAGACTTTGGTACTGCAGTCTCAACATAATTTGGACAACTCCAAACAAGTATACCTTGCCTTTCGATTTACAATATTTACATGCTAGTACCTTTTTATCAGTCATTCACTCAGGATATACCGATAAATTCTTCACCTGCTCTTTATCTGTCTTACATGATTTCACTTGCTCTCTGTTCAACTATTACATAATTTTACCTGCTGACACACTAGACATGATACACAATTTCGTATTACATGGCATATAGGCAATACATACATGATCATTGATATTACTTATGGATGGATTTACCTGTACACATGATAGACTGGTGTTACATGTAGAGTCCGACTGGATGTGTCACGGATGCAACACGGACAGTAGCATTGGGTGGGGAGGACAGTTACTAGGCGTGAGGGCTACCATGTATATATCACTATGTAGTTATTTTTATACATCCTTTCGAGAGATTTTATAATCAGAGTTACATGCCTCTCATATTTATCGTGCGACTCTGTTAACGGAGCTACAACTATATTTAGCGTGTGACTCTTTTATCGGAGCTACTACCTTGCATCCTGGGAGACTATACCGTTGCTATGGATTTAATATTTGTTAAGCCCTCGTGTCAAAAATTGTCCTCACTTGCATATCACACAGACTATATGGTTTGCCTAGTAGTAGGGTTACTTGATCACATGTCTATTTCCTGGATCACATGTTACTACATTCACGTGATATTTATTGTACTTCATATCGACATGTTATATTATGTATCTTACTACGTCTCGCTGAGGACCGGGTTTCCTTCCAGGTTGGCTGAGTAGGTTATAGAGCTCTTTACTGGATTATTGCTGGTACTCATTTTATTTCAGGTATTCACTCTTTCGGAGTTATATATTCCTTTAATGTTATTTTTATCTACTTAGTAGCCTAGTATTTATAGACTCATATTATTCTTTAGAGTCTATTCGGACTAGTATGATTATTGGGCTGCAGACTAGTATTCATATTTTCCTTTCCTATATTTGGTTATATGGATTGAGATATAGAGTTGATGTAGTGATAGTTACACCATTTCGAACAGCTTATACGTATTCTTGTTGGACTAGAGTTTGGTTGAATGCGTAGCTAGCTAATGCCATGTCGTATGTCCCACGTATTTTGGAACTGGGACGTGACATGGTTTTTGTGGTGGTCCATAGAGGTTGAGATAAATCATTTCGGTTATGTCACTGTTAGGAACGAGCCTGTACCAGGATAGTATATTAGGATCTCAATTCACTACTAATTCCCTTGACTTCTATTATCACCACTACAAAAAAAGTATTTTTTTGGGACGCCAAAAATCCATCTTAAAAAGGCCCAAATCTGTCCTAAATCATAATTTGTGACGAATTTTAGGACAAAATGTAACAATGCTATTAAGGTGGCGTGGTAAAATGTTTTAGGATGAAAAATAACGTCCTAATTTGGTTTTAAGGTCGAAAAATCTAATTGTACGAAAATAGTTTGAATTATTATATTTTTATGACGGTTTACTAAATTGTCCCAAAATAAAAGAGTTTGTGACAAATAACATCTGTCCTAGAAAAATTTGCCAGCGTCACAAAAGGATGTCGTTTATATCTAAGACAATTACATAACCATCCCAAAAGTAATGCTTATGAAATTGTTTGTTTGCATTTTCCAGCTATAAAACATACAATGTAAATACACATATAACATAATTCATATGATCATGGCCGTTGTCGAGCTTGTCCTCAGACGTATCTCCAGGAGTCGGAGTCCCATACGAAAAAAGCTTAACAATATCAAGCATTCTTTACTATCATTTACAAAATAGAAAAACATATTACATTAAGTAGAAGACAACAAAATCCATATATAACTATAATGTTCAATTGGTAAACAATAGAAAAGCTTAACATTAAGCATCATTTACCATCATTTACAAAATAAATCCAAAACACAATACATCACCCACACCATCACTTACAAAATGAACCCATCATCTCCACCATTATATACAAAATTATGAACCCAAAATATTAAGCACTACACCATGTTTTTGAATCATCAATTAAACATTCACAAAATTAACCTAATTTTTTTCCATCACAAGAGTCGCCGTCCATCATTTAAGTAAATCCAGAATGCTTTTGAAGGCCATGCAAATGAAATTAAGACATGCCGATATATTTGCAAGGACCTGCTAACTGTACAAACCACCAGAAAAGAAAGACAAGAAGTTCCAAACTGTATAGACCAATTTATACAGACTAGACTACATTATTTTGTGATTATTTAAATCAGAACAAAAGGATCAATCATGTCTTTCCATCTACTTACAAAAAAATTGAAAGTGTAGGAAAAAAGGAAGCTTTAAGTGAAAAAGGAAAATTTGGGAAACATTTTAAATGGGAACTACATATTATTCTAGCAAGAATTACAGTAATAAGTTCCAATATGTTTGTATGTAGTTAACGAAAAAAGTAGGTAGTATAGATTCATCTATTGGTATGCAGTTAATAAACATTATTATTGTCAGAGCAAATTAAAGGTAACAAAAGAAACCAAACCTCTACGGAGGCCACCATTCTTACCTATAGAATAGGTAGTATAGATTCATCATTTGCTTCTTCGCCATCCTCATCACTGCTTCTATCACTATCCTCCATATGGGACTCATTTTTTGTTGAAGTAGTTAATACCTTAATATGTTGGAGAGCTTTAATATTTCAATTTGATTCCAAGCTGCCTGTTCGGACTACATGAAATGAAATATTCATGTAAAGCAACTCATGTTAAGGTAGCACTGCAGTCCAATAGATATGTCTAATTTAAAACTCTTATTATAGATAGTAACAAGTACATAACTATAAGCATCTATGCTCCCTTTTCCCTTTGGACTCTACACATCAAAATTATCCACATCAAATGGAAAGCACAAAATAATACCAAAAAGACATGAGACTTCAGTTTTATCTGGAAGAGTAGATACCTGATGAGAAAATTTGCGCCTATCTCCTTTGATACATAACTAAACTTGGTATTTTTAGGGAAGATAGAAAGAATAAAAAAGAAGAAGGTTATAGTTTAATAAAATCATGTGAGGATGTAGGTAAGTAAGGATACATTTAAGCATCACATCACATCACTAAGAAACAAGAAGTTGTTAGTGAAAAGATGCCCTTGAAATCAATTGTTGGTTTACCTGTACACTCTGGCTTTGATGCAATCTCAAATGTCTTCAACTTTGATGCCTCAAGTGGTAGAGCCTGTCAGATGAGCATGTGCACAATCTTATGGCTATATAAAGCTAGCCAAAAGAAATGGAAGTAAATGAATAAATATATCAAGATTAATGAAAAGTTTAGTCAATTGTGCACTGATAGTACCTGAATGCAGACTTCAGCTACATTAGCCCTTGAGATGGTTTTTGTATCTGTTTGGAGGAGCTCATCATCTTTTCCAACGAGTAAATCCCTAAGGCCATCATCTTTTTTTGGTAATCCCCCAACCCTGTTATACCATAATTATATCATTGAATGATTCTATAATTTTGTGTCACCATGCTCTTTGTCTCTTCAAAGAGAAACATATCTTACATGTCTATTCTAAAAAGATGAATTACATGTCTGATCCAAAAAAGTTACCATGTTTAAGCCAGACATGTATCAGACACACTAACATAGGCACTTCAAAACACATTATGACACAAGGAAGTTGGTGTCAAATCAGTATCGTCATGATCAAATTGTGTTATCATACTTGTGTCCATCATTGTTGCCCGTCAAAAAAACAACAGGAAATATTTTTCTGGGTCAAATACATGGCTAGGATGTTAAAGACCAATTTATATTTTATCCTCACTAATACAGTTTTATCCATGGAAACTGGATACACATTCTTTGATCAGTTTTTAAACCCAAGACTGAACCTGGGTTCACACACCTGGACTATGTATAGGTATACTATGAGGCATGGGGCGTGCACTTCAAGCACAACCCAAGTAAAAAAAATACACAATATGTTACTGACTTATTAAAGTCTCCGCTTCTCAAAGTGTAAAAAATAAATCCAGAAGCAACAATATAGTATGATGTGTGGTGACGGCTAGAATAAAATGGTATCATCAAGATGGCACATAAGAGATTAGGTATTGATGCTTAATATTTGGAAAAGTAGTAATAAACTATCCATTTTCATATGAGCGACAAATGAAAAGCCAAGCTATTATGAGTCTAGAGCTGTATATATGGAAAAATTGACAAATGTTAAATGGTAAATTTTATATACTCTAATCTAGTTTAAAATTATACAGCTCTACCAACATTTTCAAAGACATATAGACAAAGGGTGAAGTTATCCTTATCGGTTTCATGAAAAATAAATTCTAACAATATATTACTTTAGTTTAGTACTCCAAAATGATCCGAAACTGCTATCTAAGCAAACAGGGGCATTTTCAATTTTGCTCTGTAACCAAGGATGGTGATGCAACATAATCAGAAAATCTCGTCACTTATTCAGAAAAAAATAGAATCGCTACAAAACTTCTCTTGTGTAATGCTCAACCAGCAGAACATCTTTTCCTTGGGAGCAGTTATGTGCAGAACATATGAATACTTTAGGTAGAGATGGGTATTCAGAGAAACATATGTTCTATTATACTAGTACTGCTTGAAGACTTATATAAGAGTAACTAAGGACAAAATAGAAATACATGATACAATTTAATAACTTCAAATTAAAATTTTGGACAACCTAAAAAGAAAGAAACTATCAAATATTTTTTGCACTTTGATACCCAGTCCTTATCTCTAGACACACACACATATATCCAGAAATAGAGTGTGAAACATACTTGGTAGTGCAAGATGAATCTAATATAGAAGAAACATATTGGATAGTTTTAAGACAAAAACGAACTTAAGTGTTCAAATAAAACTAAAAGACTTCAAAATTTTCATAAAGGCCTAATTCAAAATATTGGAAAAATCTAACAAAAGAAGGTGGTGGTTTGTGTGAAGATGCAACCTATAGTCCTTAAAAATAAAATGCATGAATCTCACAAAAAACAATAAATACAGTTTATCAGTAAGAACTGGATATAGAAATCTTCAACTAATCCATTAAATCTTACCTGATGAAAGGAATTGGTTGGGAGCTTTAGTATTTTAGCAAGCCAGTCCAAAATAATCAATTCTACCTCCATTAAAATCGGTAGTATAGATTCATGCTAGAATAATAATGTTTATTAAAATCTGTTAGTATGCTAGAATAATAATGTTTATTAAAATACGTAGTATAGATTCATGCTAGAATAATAATGTCTATTCAAACTCATCTCCATTTATAATATATTTAACATCAATCCATACTGGGAGTAATTATGTTGAAAATCCCACAAATATTTAAGGATGAATTAATGTTTATTAAAAAAACCTAATTTTTTACATATAAAACAATTGTGTTCATATTGTGTCATGTTCATGTCCATGCAAGATAGCCTGTGGGAGTTGTGCTTCAAGATATGCTTGTTGCATGGGCACGGACTTGACATGACACAATAAATGACAATGTGCACCTATTTTTGGTGTCTTAACATATTTTTGCCACCAAATAATTTTCTCAATAAACTGATATGCTTCATAAACCCAAATCTTTCTAAAAGAGAAACAATCACCTAAATAACATATCATGTATGCAAAAATTGGGGGCAAAAAGTAAGACAAAAACATGCAGCCTGTAAACACTCACATTTTTTTGTAAATAATTCTATAAAATTGGTAAATAATCCTAAATTTTTTTGGTAAATAATCCCATACAAATAGTATGACATGTAATTAACTTCGAGCAAATTTCAACCCAAAAATTGGTAAATAACTCTTATTTTGGACAAGTAATTAATTTTGAGCAAATTTTGACCAAAAAATTGGTAAATAATCTAGGACAAAATAACATGTAGCCGTGTAAATAGTGTAAAACACTCAAATTTCAAGCCAAAATTTGAATAAACAGTGTAAACAGTGTAAAACACTCAAATTTCAAGCAAATAATCTAGCACAAAATAACATGCATCCAAAAATTAGGGCAAAGACTAAATAATTTTGGAAAAAAATTCTAAAGATTGGGGAAAATATACCAAGCAACAACAGTGGATGTAGTGCCCCACTCCCGTTGGGGCGAAGCTCTATGTAATAGGCTCGTGGTAAGTCAGACATGGTCGGGAACATAGCTGGCTAGTCTGACTCGACGACGAGTTTGGTATACAAAAACCATGGCATCAATAAAATTGATTTGGACGAGTGATATGAGTACCATTCCAACTAATAGATCGACTTTTGTTGGAATAAGTCCTAGATGAGGTAGGCAGCATCTTGGTGAATGAACTCTAAAGAGAGCGACGCAACCCGTCTGCCGTTGGTTTTATTAGTTTTTTTTGGCTTTCTGAACGAATTGTTGTGTGGATTTGATAGTGTGCTTTCGCGTCGATTTCTGAATGCGTCTTTGGGAATTTCGAAGGAGGGATTGAAGGAAGGGTTCTAATTCGATGCTCGTGCCAATTGCAGGAGTTCGTGTAACTGACGCTTGACCGTCGCGCAGCGTTCTCCTACTCTCGGCGCAATCTCCTTAGGTGGGTGGTTCTTCGGCCCCTTCTTTTCTACTCCTTCCCGCCAACTAAATTCTTAAAGTTCAACGTTCAAATTGATGATGCTAACGGGATGTATGCTTGCCACTAAGATTAAGAGCTCGGGATAATATAGCAACCTAGAGAAGTTAAATCCGAATCTATAAGTTCACTCTAAGTAGAGAAAAGATAAAGTCCTAGAAAAGAGATAGAATTTATTTCATGCTCGGCAAAACACAACGAAGAAACCTTGGTTGCGGTATATCATGCCTCGGAGAATTTGGTGCCTACGGGATGCTAAATCAGAACGTATGGTTCGAGAAAAAGGATCCCTGCACGAGTAGGAATGATTATGTGGTTTGATAATGGTTATGCTATGCAATTTACTTCATATATATTAAACTGTTCATATATTCGCATGGTCATGGATGACTTGTGCACAAGGTGAGCTTTCTTAGAGATGGTACCCGGGGCCCTAGGACCGAATCGGCTTAGGAGGAAATTATGGAAATCGTGCTTCGACGCGAGGCATTACGAGACCTCCAGTTAGGCTCGCAACCTGGACTGGAGGGCGCATCACAATACTACGTAATCATCCTTCATGGTGTCGATATCACCAATAACCGCATATATGATAGATTGCATGCTCACCTATTGTCTTGTGCAGGTGGTAAGTATTATGTATATTTTATGTAGGAAAGGAGCACAGCCGTGGTAAGAATGGTTAAAATTGATTATGTTGTTATCGTTTAAAATGTGCCTTCGATATGAACTAAAATTCATATAGTTCTAAATAGAAAGATCACTTCGTATGCCAGAATCTTTAATAAGCAGTGTCGGTTTAGACGAGTGGGTTCGTCCCATCCACTAGCAAGTGTGCTAACCCCCAACTCCCCAGGTAACGAGCGCGCTGCGGAAGCTCGAGACTAGACTTGAGCTGAAGAATGGGAGGCGACACGAAGCTCTCCTATTTTGAAGTATTTTAAAGCCCAATTCAGATCGAAGGCTTTTCTTCAAATGTATAAAGGGGCATGAATGTATGGAACACCGAAGATTATTTAACGACAAGCTGGTAGAGAGTTTTCTTTTGGGTTTCAAGATGTAGCCGCAACGGCATATATAATGTAAAAATGACCTTGCACATACTTTGCAAGTTTATGAATAAAAAGCTAAATTTCTTCCTATGCTATGTCTTCAACTCTCTGTACTGTTTAATTTCAACACATTGTGTCAAAGTAAATCCCAAGTGCACATCCTTGCCTTATGCAAGTCCAATAAAGACTTGCCCGGCATTACGTCTCGGCTCGTGGGATCGATTTAGCTCAAGTCAAGGTGAGGACGACCGATTCGGCGAGTCAGGGCGTGACAATTTGGTATCAGAGTACGGTTCACACCTCAGACCTTTCAAAATACTTTCTTTTAGATACCGTTGCAATTTTTCAAAAACTATGCTTTTCGACATATGCGTCCTGAAATAATCGTTCCATACATATATGCCCGTAGATATTTTGAGAATACTAACGGGTTTGCTCAATTTTACAGGAGTACCGAAAAGATCGGGTGTCCCCGCTGTCAATGCCACGTTGATTAGCACGGATAGCACCGAAGACGCGACGCCTAGCGAGTCTGCCATGGAGCGACTACTACGCCTCATGGAACTCCAACAGCGTCAGGCGGAGATACAGCAACGCCAGCTACAAGAACAGATCCAGGCCCAAATCAGCGCCTAATAAAAGCATATGGAGGCCCTGACCCGGATCGTGAGCACTATAGCGACCCAATAGAACTCGACGGCCACCATGTCAGAAGAAGAAGTGTAACCCGTAACGAAAAAGCACATGTCTTTCTCCTCCCTGCTCAATATGACCAAATTCAAGAAGATGAACCCGCCTGAATTCAACGGCCGAGCAGAGCCTGACGAAGTCATGGGGTGGCTAGTAAAGATTGAGGGTCTGTTCAATCTCCTCAGCATCAAAGGGTCCAAGAGAGTTGGGTGTGCAGCCCTACAGCTAAACTTGAGGGCCTACGACTGGTGGGAGGCGAAGAAATAAGAACTCCAAGAGGCCAACCCCAATGCCAAGATCTCGTGGAAGACGTTCAAACTGGCCTTCCTCGAGCAATACATTCTTCGTGCCATTCATCGACAGCAGGAATAGGAATTCATGTCCTTGAAGCAAGAAAACCTGTCCGTTGAAGACTACGATGCAAAGTTAGCGAAGCTTGTGAAGTTTACTGAGGCCTTTCTGCCGAACAAGGAGGCGTGGTGCGAGCGCTTCCTGCAAGGCCTGAATGATGATTTGCGTCGGGACATCAAGAACCAAAAATGCCAGACTTAAAGGAAATCATATAACGCCGCCCTTGATAGTGAACGGATCTTCGGTCGAGCTTCGCATAAGACCGGGTCAAGCGCCCACAACAACTTCAACAAGCGTCCTCACGACGTGGGAGGATATGGTGCACCAAAGTGCCAGAATACTTTCGAGTATCGGGGGCCTCACCCAGGCGTACGGTGCCATCGCTGCGATAAGATGGGACATCTGGCGGTCGATTGCCAAGGGGGATGCTTCAAGTATGGCTAGCTAGGTCACAAGTTAGTAGATTATCGCATGGGAAGGGCGAACCAATATCCACCAAGGAACGTCCAGAACCAGAACAGGGCACCTCCCGTCCATGGCACAAACACAGTGTCCGTGAACCCACAAAATTGCCAAGGGATGCAAGGCCAAATCTATGCACTAACTCGGGACGAAGCATTCGCGTCCGACACTATCGTGACAGGTATACTACTCTATAAAAATATGCCTGCTAGAGTACTGTTCGATTCGGGTGCTACGTATAGTTTCATATATGGCGACTTTGTAGAAGAGAATAAACTACCCATGCAACTTTTAGATATGAATCTTAGCGTTAGCACTCCATCGGGAGTAGA
Organism: Iris pallida; assembly: GCA_029216955.1. Classification (NCBI taxonomy): domain Eukaryota; kingdom Viridiplantae; phylum Streptophyta; class Magnoliopsida; order Asparagales; family Iridaceae; genus Iris; species Iris pallida. The sequence goes on from JANAVB010011199.1 coordinate 39,697,011, forward strand.
TATGTCTGCCACTCAAATTTATAGGGATGGTTACATCTGCATCGGAAGGAAAAATCTATCCTTGGAAGTTATCGTCCTCGACATCAAGGAGTATGATATAATCTTCGACATGGATTGATTGGGTGCATGCTACGCAACGATCGAGTGCACAGAGAAGTGAGTTGTGTTTCGCCTTTCGGGCAAAACTGAGTTCTCCTATTCATGCGGAACAGCGTTAAAGGCAGCAATGATGATATCGACAATTTCGGCAAGGCGTATGTTGCATTCTGGGTGCAACGGGTACCTAGCATCAGTTCGAGATACGAGAACGGAGATTGCAAGCACGGCCCAGACTGAAGTCGTGGCAGAATTTCTTGACGTGTTCCCAGACGAGTTGCCAGGAATGCCACCGGACCGAGAGATAGAATTTAGTATTTACACCTTTTCGGACACCCGACCGATATCCAAAGCACCCTATCGAATGGCACCGATAGAGTTGAAGGAACTAAAGGCATAACTACAAGAGTTGCTAGATCGCGGATATATTCGTCCTAGCGTCTCCTCGTAGGGTACTCCAGTGTTATTTGTAAGGAAGAAGGATGGGTCAATGCGACTGTGTATCGATATCGAGAACTTAACAAAGCCACGGTGCGAAACAAGTACCCGTTGCCGAGGATAGACGATTTGTTTGACCAGTTGCAAGGGACGACAATATTTTCCAAGATTGATCTTCGCTCAGGCTACCATCAGTTAAAGATCAAGTCTGAGGACGTGCCAAAGTCTTCCTTTCGAACTCGATATGGTCACTACGAATTTCTAGTCATGCCCTTCGGCTTGACAAACGCTCCTGTCGCGTTCATGGACCTAATGAACCGGGTGTTCCGACCGTTCATACACAAATTTGTCGTCGTATTCATCGATGATATTCTCATATATTTGAAAAAAAAGGACGAGCACGTGGAGCACTTGAAGACGGTGCTACAAACTCTGCGTAAACACTAACTTTATGCCAAGTTAAGCAAATGCGAGTTCTAGATGAGTAGCGTGACATTCCTTGGGCATGTTGTCTCAGATGAAGGCGTCACGGTGGACCCAAAGAAGAATGAAGCGATAGTCGAATGGAAGCGGCCTACCACAGCAGGCGATATCCGAAGTTTCTTCGGCTTGGCAGGCTACTACCGTAGATTTGTGAAAGATTTTGCCAAAATTGCGTCACCTCTGACTCGCCTCACTCAGAAGGGAGTCGCATTCGAGTGGATCGATGCATGTGAATCTAGCTTTCAAGAGTTAAAGAAATAGCTCATCTCAGTGTCGATCCTTGCACTTTCGGACGGACCAGAAGGGTTTCAAATATTTAGCGATGCATCGCGAACTGGTTTGGGATGCGTGCTTATGCAAAGGGATAAGGTGATTTTATTTGCTTCGAGACAATTGAAGCAACACGAGAAGAATTACCCTACGCATGATCTTGAGTTAGCGGTGATTGTGTTAGCATTGAAGCTATGGCGGCACTATCTCTATGGTGTGGCTTGCAGCATCTATACGGATCATAAAAGCCTCAAATATATCTTTATCCAACGGGACCTGAACTTACGGTAGCGGCGTTGGCTCGAACTCATCAAAGACTACGATCTGACTATCGAGTACACGCCAGGTAAGAGAAACGTCGTGGCAGACACTCTAAGTAGAATGTTTGCAGGGTGCTTGTCTATCAACCGTAACATACAGCGAGACTTGGCAGAGATGGGTATCGAACTTCGAATCTGTTACAGTGGAGCACGATTGTCCCAATTGCACCTTGAGTCGAGCTTGCACAACAAGATAAAGATCGCACAGGAGGACGACCCATTCCTGAAGAAGATGTGCGAGCTGATTTCGACGGAAAATGCATCCGACTTTGTGGTGGACGAGGGCGAAATGACGCAGATGAAAGGAAGGATATGCGTGTTGGACCATGCCGAATTTAGAAAGGAGATTCTGATGGAGGCCCATTATGCGAAGTACTCGTTGCACCCCGGGAGTACTAAAATGTATATGGACTTGCGCATGACCTTTTGGTGGCACGGCATGAAGAAAGACGTGGCAATGTTTGTGTCACAGTGCATGGCCTGTCAACGGGTGAAGGCCGAGCATCAAAGACTAGACGAGGAGCTACAGATCCTCGACATTCCAGTATGGAAGTGAAATAACATCTCTTTGAATTTTATCATGGGCCTTCCGAAGATGTCGCAGGGAAATGATGAGATTTGGGTCATCGTCGATCGTTTGACCAAATCTGCTCATTTCATCGCCATCAAAGCATCATGGAGCGTCGATCGGTTAGCTTAAATCTATATCAATGAGATTGTCAGACTGCACGGGGTGTCTGCCACAATTATTTCGGATAGAGATGGGCGATTCTTGTCGCGTTTTTGGATGAGCCTACAAGCGGCGCTAGGCACTAAACTGAACCTTAGCTCCATGTACCACCCATAAACCGATGGCAGACAGAAAAAGTGAATCAGATCCTGAAGGATATGTTACGTCTGTGTGCAATAGATTTAAAGACTAGTTGGGACACGCACTTGCCGCTCGTAGAATTTTTGTACAATAACAGTTATCAATCGAGCATCCAGATGGCCCCTTACGAGGCACTTTACGGAAGGAAGTGCCGATCTCTGATTTAATGGGACGAAGTCGGGAAGCGATATGTGCTCGGGCCAGAACTAGTCGAACAAGCCGTCGAAAAAGTCCGCATGATTCAAGATAGGCTCCGTATTGCTCAGAGTCAACAAAAGAGTTATGCAGATACTCGTTGACGACCATTAGAGTTCTTGGTTGGGGACCAAGTGTTTCTGAAGGTGACGTCGATGTGGGGCGTCATGCGATTCGGAGTAAAGGGCAAACTGAGTCCGATATTCTCGAAAGAGTGGCAACCGTTGCTTACCGGATCGTGCTACCTCCTGCCCTGGCTGAAGTACACGACGTCTTCTATGACTCCTAACTTTGGAAGTACATGTATGACCCAAGTTATGTGGTTAGTTTCCATCAGTTGGAGCTACGCGCCGATCTATCATACTCGGAGGAGCCCGTGCAAATCTTGGACTGGAAGGAAAAGATCCTGCGGAGTCGATCGATGTCCTTGGTTCACGTACTCTGGCACAATCATTCTGTTGAGGAGTCGACGTGGGAACGAGAGGCGAAGATGAAGGAGAAGTACCCTTCACTTTTCACCGATGAAGGTCAAACCATTGTTCTTAAGTTTCAGGACGAAACTTTTTCTTAGTGGTATATTATGTAGTACCCTGCTCCCGTTGGGCAAAGCACTATGTAATAGGCTCGTGGCAAGTCAAACATGGTCAGAAATATAGAAGGCTAGTCTGACTCGATGACGAGTTTGGTATACAAAAACCATGGCATCAATAAAATCAATTTGGACGACTGATATGAGTACCGTTCCAACTAATGGATCGACTACTGTTGGAATAAGTCCTGGATGTGGTAGGCGGCGTCTTGGCGAATGAACTCTAAAGAGAGCGACGCAACCCGTCTGCCGTTGGTTTTATTGGTTTTCTTGGCTTTCTGAACGAATTGTTGTGTAGATTTGATAGTGTGCTTTCGCGTCGATTTCTGAATACGTCTTTGGCAATTTCGAAGGAGGGATTGAAGGAAGGGTTCTAATTCGATGCTCGTGCCAATTGTATGAGTTCATGTAACTGACACTTGACCGTCCTGAAGCGTTCTCCTACTCTCGACGTAATCTCCTTAGGTGGGTGGTTCTTCGGCCCCTTCTTTTCTACTCCTTCCCGCCAACTAAATTCTTAAAGTTCAACGTTCAAATCGATGATTCTAACGGGATGTATGCTTGCCACTAAGATCAAGAGCTCGGGATAATATAGCATCCTAGAGAAGTTAACTCCGAATCTATAAGTTCACTCTAAGTAGAGAAAAGATAAAGTCCTAGGAAAGAGATAGAATTTATTTCATGCTCGGCAAAACACAACAAAGAAACCTTGGTTGCGGTATATCATGCCTCAGAGATTTGGTGCCTATGGGATGCTAAATCAGAACGTACGGTTTCGGGGAAAAGGACCCGTGCACGAGTAGGAATGATTATGTGGTTTGATAATGGTTACGCTATGCAATTTACTTCATACATATTAAACTGTTCATACATTCGCATGGTCATGGGCGACTTGTGCACAAGGTGAGCTTTCTTCGAGACGGTACCCAGGGCCCTGGGACCGAATCGGCCTAAGAGGAAATTATGGAAATCATGCTTCGGCACGAGGCATTGTGAGACCTCCAGTTAGGCTGGCAACCTGGACTGGAGGGCGCGTCGTAATGCTATGTAATCGTCCTTCATTGTGTCGATATCACCAATGACCGCATATATAATAGATTGCATGCCCACCTATTGTCTTGTGCAGGTGGTAAGTATTATGTATATTTTGTGCAGGAAAGGAGCACGGCCGTGGTAAGAATGGTTATAATTGATTTTGTTGTTATCGTTTAAAATATGCCTTCGATATGAACTAAAATTCATATAGTTCTAAATAGAAAGATCACTTCGTATGCCAGAATCCTTAATAAGCAGTGTCGGTTTAGACGAGTTGGTTCATCCCATCTACTAGCAAGTGTGCTAACCCCCAACTCCCCGGGTAACGAGCGCACTGCAGGAGCTCGAGACTGGACTGGAGCTAAAGAACGGGAGACGGCACGAAGCTCTCCTATTTTGAAGTATTTTGAAGCCCAATTCAGACCGAAGGCTTTTGTTCAAATGTATAAAGGGGCATGAATGTATGGAACGTCGAAGATTATTTTACGATAAGCTGGTCGAGAGTTTTCTTTTCTGTTTTAAGATGTAGCCGCAACGACATATGTAATATAAAAATGACCTTGCACATACTTGTTTGTAAAAACAAAAGTTGATCTTTATTTCAACAAACTTTGTAAAGAAGATTACAAGAATTCTGGGAAAGTACAACTATAGGAATCCGATCTAAAGATGATCGCTTTATCCCTTGGACGATGTGAACTTTGAAGACGGTAGCCTCTGAAGATTGTAGCAGTATTTTGGCAAGAACTCCTGATCTCTGGTGATGATCTCTGATCTCTGTATGCGTGTATGATCCCCTCTAGGAAGGACTTAAAAACTCTATTTATAGAGTTCTAGAAATAACTACTTTTTAGTTATTCTGGACTGCACAAGTTGGATTGTGCTGTATTGGACCGTGCAGACATCAGACTGCGCTGGCAGTTATTTGATCGTGGGCCAACTGTATTGGACACATGGCATTATTTGATTGAAATGCGCATGATCGTGTACAGACGGTTACCACATAATGAGTCATTGATGGCATAAAGGCCACGTGTACTTTGTCAGTTGATGGAGTGCTCCATTTGAATTAGGCTGGCTTCGGATTGCGCTAGGATGGACGGCACTGGACTGGATTGTGCTGCAGGCAGATTGTGCTGCATGTACAGCTGTCCTCGAGCACTGTGCTGTACGATAAACGAACAGTTTCCTCGTTCTTTGTGCTATCAGCTATCAGAAGATCTAATTCTCTGTCAGGTAATGATGACGTGGCCACGTCAGCATGTACACTTGGATGAGTGCGCACTTCAGCCTGCACAATCGAATTGTTGCGCAATCTGTCTTCTGCGCAGTTCACTTGAAGGATGTATAATTTAATTTTCATGACTTTGTTGATGGGTGCAACTTAATTTTTTGGACCTACAAGACCCCCTTCAAAGTTTTCGAAGTTTGAAAAATAGTCAAAGCTTCGAAATACTTTGAATTTTGATTTGAAAATCAAGTTGCGCATATGATTACCTGTCTGCACAATCGGAGAAATTAGCTCCTATTTATCCGGCGCAATCTGAGGAGTCTGTTCATTCTCGAAAACTATAAATAGTTTGCAATTCTCTCTCTGCCATTCTTTACTTGCTTTCGAACTTTCAAAAGAGAAAACTTCCTGAGCTTTCCTGATTCTTCTTCTTCTTCCCGTCGATCTCTATGGCCCCAAAGCGCTCCGTCGCCGAGAAAGGAAAGGCCCCCGCCGAGTCCTCGACTCGTGCTGTGCCATGCCCTTCACGTCATGAGGTGGCTCACCCAGCACTACAATGTAGACATCCAATCGAAAACCCTTTTTAGGGTTCTTCGTCATTGCTGCACCTTCAAACCAATCTCTTTTTAGAGACTTGGTTACGTTGCGCCGCTCTGTTTAGGGTTTCGGTTGCACAAAACTAATAATCTTTATTTTTATGAAGATTATTTTCTTGCGTAATCGGTTAGAACGTGCTGGCAAAAGTCAGCACAGTTTGCTGATTTACGCATGGCTATCCAGTGCAAACTGATACTTTACACAAGTTATTCAGCACAATCTGATGGCTTGTGCAAGTGGATGAGTTGGCACCACTGGATAGTTTGCGCATAGAAGCTACTGTTGTGCAATCTGATGGTTGTGCAATCTGATGCTTGTGCAATCTGATGTTTGCGCAATCTGTGACAGAATATTTGATTTTACTTGTACTGAATTCTGTTTTTTCTGTTTGATGAAGTTAACATCAGAGAGGACCCGAATTATAAAGTCTTCACAGGAACTTTAGCTGAGCCAAAATTCAAAGAAGACTTATCCCATGTGCTCTTGCCACAATATGCCCTTCCATCCTCTCGCCAAGCTATCTTGATAGCTCAGGATAATGAGACTTTGTTAAGTTTGATGAATGGGTAGCCCCTACAGTCTGCTGACGCCATCACCTATAAGAAACCCATGTTCTTATTCGACGAAGCTATTGACAAAAGTTCTCAGCCAAGGCCCCGTGTCAAGCAGAGAACTTTCCAAAGGAAGGAGAAATTGATCCTGTTACCGGACATTGCTAGATGCCTCCCTCTAGCATACGATATGCTCATACAAGCCATCCCAGGAGGATGGACTGGGACATTACTCCACTTCAACATGCACGGACAGGAAAGATCTGTGTCAAGAAAGGCCCGAACAATATAGACATGTTCTATAGCTCTTCTAAGCGACACAGCACTTTACTCAGAGGGTTGAAGCCAGGCTGTATCCCTCCAGAGAACTCGTCTTTGTTGCTACCGGTGAGGACACCAATTTTTGCTAATAAGTATGCAAAGGCGGAGGGCAGATACCCGGATCAAGACATCCGGCTGACCGGTTTGGTGAACCCGGAGAACAGGAGGTGGAACTGCATAGCCAACTGGACATTGGCTCAATTTGAAGAAAAACTTAAAGAGATCGAACTTTATAATGCAGTATATGCTACCGTGTATGGCTTCCACCCGAACTCTCATCTGTTTCTAGCCCTGGCAGAGAGGTATAACTATAGGACAGGGACGTTCATGATGCCCTGCGGGGAGATGGGATTGGCCCTCCATGAGATAAAGTATATCTCATGCCTACCAACGGAAGACTTTCCTTATGAGGAGTATGTTTCCACAAACGACGAGTTAGATAGACTATGTTGGGAAAATCCAGAAATGGTGGCTGTCTTTGACGAACTATTGTGCCATTACAATATATGCTCCCTGTACTACAAGAGCGGCTCTTCTGGCACATGTTATTCATCGAAGTGGTTGCCGTATCTTTTTATTAACCATATCGTTGAGAAAAAGACCAAAGATTATGACTCATGCAACCCAACTTTCTTCCAATCCCTCAGCCACAGTGAAGTAATAAAACTGATGGAAGAGAATAAAAGAATGTATATCAGAGTTACTGATGAACACCAATACCCTCCGCTCAAGCCCGAAGATTTTGTTGAAAGCTTTATAAGAATGGGCTACAGGTCCATGTCTAGAGAAGCTCAGCTGGCAGGATTTTTGACATACTGGCTCCGTCGGTTTGTTGTACCCGGAGCAAGCGCCGTGGACCGCTTCCACCGCGGCGTACTCTTCGTTGACGTCCGGTTAGTCTTCGGCTACCGGATGGATTTTGCTAACAGCGATGACCTGTAGAATAAATATAGGTCTTCGTCTGTATGTCGACTCCATGATCAAATGGAAAGGTGAGAAGGTGAACTTCCCCAGACTGGAGTTATCCTACACCTATCTATTCGGGTGGTTGCTTTTGCACCATCCGTCTTTGATGAACCCTGACATGGGAGCAGTCGGTGGTAGGTTTCTTCAGAGATTCTCCCGGAGCAAGTGGATGTACGTTAGTCTGAAGGACTGCAGACGTGACCTGAACCTTGGAAAGGACTGGAATATTTATAGCTTTGCCCCTCCGGCTGGTTACAAATTCATGGCAACAAATCTGGCTGACCTTGTGAGACAACCACTGGGTCGAGCAGCTTTTGAATGACTGAAGGCGATCAGACCATCGCATTTGGTGTACAGATTTGAGAAGGAGTGCTATCTGGAACCATATCTGTCGAGTCACTTCGCTCGTTAATTTGGTTATGACCAGTTCCAAGTGGGCAACGCTATAACTTGCCTACAAGAAAAGGGGTACCTGATTGATGGTGCCATGGCATGGGCCTACTACAACGCTCGAGACACTAGGACAGTATTCTTGATGCCAAACAAGAATGATAATGGCCCTAGAATACTATACACATATTCGCTCTTTTATACAGCAGCGAATACATTTGCTGAGAACTTTAGTCTTATGATAGCTTCGCAACAGCGACGCGTCTGAAGAAAGGAGCCACTGCTACATTAGCTCCAACAAATGATGGGCAACATGAACCTGTAGATGATCTATTGGAAGCTTCCAGGGAAGCAAACTTCCCTGAGGAAGTAAATCAACCACTGAGAATTTTTCTGAAAGTTGTTAAGTCTCCGGCCAGGGAGAGAAAAAGAAGGATTAACGAACCTTCTTCCCCAGCTGCAAAGAAGAAACTCATCCTGGATCAACCAGAGAAAGTTACTACTAGATCCCAATCTCGGCAGCTGGCCGAGTCGATCCAACGAGAAAAGGCCACCACGCTGACTTCTATTCCAAAGCTGGTTGACATAGTAGATGTGGAGAGCCCAGAAAGGCCTCTTCATAGAAAGAAGCTGGCTATTAGAAAGAGAAAGAAGGTGATCCTGTCCTCAGTGGTGGTGAATGCTGCTGCTGGGATTACCATGTCATCTCCTACTCTTGCCTCTGAGCCTAGTCCAGAGCGGAGAGAGGAGACTGGGCAGAGGGAAGAGGCTGAACAAAGAGATGAGGCTGCAGAGCCTAGGGAAGATGAAGCTTTACGATATCCTTCGCTAGCGATAGATACTACTCAGCTTCTTGTCACACCAGGAACAATACGCGAAGAGGAGGATCGTCTAATGATTGAGGCATTAAATGATTGCGACTTCGGTCTGCAAGATGACGTTGATTATGCCGCTGTAACTGCCAACGAGGAAGCTCCTGAGGAAAATAAAAGTGAGGAGAGTACATCATCAGAGGCTATCGATGATACACAGAATCCTGAAGAGGACCTTGAAGTCCATATATCTTCCAAAGCTGCTGATGACACCCTGGATTCTGGAAAGGATGTTGAGGTGTAGGTATCTCCCGAAAAGGCTGCGGATGAGGTAGTGGCCCTGGAGGAAACTCCTACTGTTGATCCCAAAGGTAAAAAATGAATCTATCAATCTTCTTTTCAAAGATTAATAGCTAACATCTCTATCTTTGATCCATACAGAAATTGAATCTTCTTCAGCTCCTCCAGTGTGCACGAATATAGTACCTGTAATGATGATAGCTAGCAGTAGTCGTCATTTGTCATGTGGCTCCGAGGCAGGTAGTAGCCAGGCAATAATGTCTGAGGCTACTTCTGCTAGATTGAAATTTGGACTAGCAGATCGCCGAATCATCACTGAACCAAGCCACGGTAAGACTGCTTTCACTTTTGATCTTTTCAATAGCTGTAAATGACAGACCAAATGATAAAGTTTATCTGTTTTTGCAGAGGAACAACCGAGAGGAGCAACCAGCTCTACTTTAGCTCTCTTATTTAAAGAGCCTCCCGTCCAAGTGGCTGAACGTCCTACTGCTTCATTATCAACAGGAGTCGCTGCTACTCCTGGTGCTTTGGCCACCAACCAATTTGTCATCAGCTCTTTCACCAACTTCTTCTTTAACTCTTTGCGACCCTTAATAGATAGGGTGATAGAGAAGGAAGAGGCTCTTTTTTCTACAGTTAGAGGTCTAACCTCTTACTTGATTAATGCCATACTCAGCCAAGGGGATGAAGCTCAGGCTATTTTTCTTGATCATATATTAGATGAGCTGGAGACTTAAGTTAAGAGCTACAAAGAGCTAAGAAAAGGAAAGGTAGAGCCTCTGGTGAAAGCTGAATTTGAACGGATGTCTCAAGTGGCCGCGGTTCAGAAAGTTAACTTCCAAATTCTCTTGGATACTTTCACTGCCAAGTCCGCTGAGTACAATTCCAAGGTAGAAACAGTAGCATCTGTTGCTGAAGAAAAAGAAAGAAGAGTTGCTGAATTGCAAGCAGAAATTGCCCGTCTTCAGGAAGAATTGAGATTTGCTCAATTAACTCTGGAAGATGAAGCTACTCAACATCAAGCTGCAATTCAACAACTTGGTGTTCTGACTCGAGAGAGAGATGAATATGCTGCAGCTCATCAAGCTGAAGTTACTCGCAGACTAGTAACCCTACCAACCTTCGATGATAAATCTGGGATGAAAGAAGCTAGGAAACAAGTGATGGAATCTCGTGAAGAGTGACTACAAATTTTGAAGCAGCAGATGACCAATTTGATGACACCACCGGCTGAGTAGAAAGATCTTTTGCATCTTCTTATTTTTTATGATATGTGTCTTTGTAACATCTTTCATCTTTAATCAATAAAAATACATTTTTGTGGCTCTATTATTTGTTGTATATCTTATTCAGATATAAATAATAGCGATAGAAAATATATTCAGAGGTGGAGGACATAATATATTTCTTGATTCTGGAAAATAATCATATTCAATTATATCTGCTCAGAGGTAATATGGACGTGGCAAATATAATTTATTAAATATCATTATTTTAATAGACAACTTAATCAAAGATGACAAGTTGCTGATAAGAACGAACTGGATGATTCGTCAAAATAAATAAACAAAATGAATCGTCGGGATGAACGGATGGACCGTCAAATCAATTAAATGAACGGATGAACCATCGGATGAATGTAATGAACGGGCGAGCCGTCGGATGATGAACGGGTGAACCGTCGGATGAACGGACGAGCCGTCAAATTGATGTGTGAACGGGTGAACCGTCGGATGGATGTAATGAACGGGCGAACCGTCGGGAGAATGTGTCGCTTCATAGTTTTATGACACTCTGTATATAAATAGAACATAAAATCAGATGAGATGGTCACTTTCACTTTTCAACATAAAGATGTCGTCTGGAGATGCATCCAAGAAAGCTGAGATTGCCTCGCAGGTGGAAGCGAGTACTGAAGAACGTCCAGTCGAACTGGCTCAATCAAAGCAGATAGCAGCGGGCGAAGGTTCGTCTGCTTCCAAACCGCCAAAGGACATCTTGGACTTCCTTCTTGAACCAGGGAAGACTGAAGAAGAAGAAGCTATGAGAATGGCTGCTTGCAAGTTCCTGGTGGGTTCCAGCAAGGATGTTCTTGACCCTTTTGCTGATCATGTCTTTGATAAGGACGGTAGTAGCCCGTGTCCCAATTTTGAAAAAGATGATAGTGATCTTTCTTGATATTATGTACTATCATTCAAGATGAAATAAAACTGAATTTTATTTATGAACTTGTTTGATAATTACAATCGCTGTCTGTTACATTTATACATAATTGTCTGTTACATTTATACATAATATTTCTTGAGAAATTTGCTATTGATGGGCATCATTGCAACTCGATCGTCTAGCTCTGTGAGTTGATAGGCTCCATTTGAGAAGACTTTGCTTACAATATATGGACCTTCCTACTTCGCATCGAACTTGCCTTTGCTTGAATGAGTCATAATCATAGGACGTCTGACTGTTAAAACGAGCTCTCCTTTCTGAAAGTCCCTGAGCTTAACATTGCAGTTGAAAGTCTTTGAGATGCGGGCTTGGTATAACTCAATATGCTGTTGAGCCAATAGCCGTTTCTCATCGAGCGCTTCTAACTCTTGGAGTCGAAGAAGATCGTTATTCTCTGTCGTGAGTTCATTGGCGATAGCAATCCTCAAAGACGGAATCTGAAGTTCCAAAGGTAGAACTGCTTCACAGCCGTATACCAAAGAGAAGGGAGTACAGCCTGTAGGGTTGCGGACCGTAGTACGGTAGGCCCAAAGACATTCTCCAAGCTTTTTACTCCAGTTTTGTTTGTTAGTAGACACAAACTTCTTGAGGAGCTTGATGATAGTCTTATTAAAATCTTCAGCTAAGCCATTAGCAGCAGGATTGTAGGCTGTCGAAGCGACATTGTCAATTCGGTGATCGTCACAGAACCTTGTAAACTTTTGGCTGATGAACTGAGGTCCGTTGTCATGAATGATTCATCGAGGTACACCAAATCGATAGATGACATGATGTTTGATGAAGTTGATGATGCTACTGGTCTTGACTTCAGCCAATAGTATAGCTTCGGCCCATTTGGAGAAGTAGTCGGTTATTGCCAGTATGAACCGATGTCCTCTAGAAGAAGGAGGATTGATGGGACCAATGATGTCCATGCTCCAAGCTTCAAAAGACCAGGAAGCAGCAGTCGGATGAAGGAATTCTGATGGTTGATGAATGAAATCTGCGTGGATTTGACAAGCTCGACACTTCCTTGCATAATCGATGGCATCAGATACCATAGAGGGCCAGTAGTAACCCATGCGTCGGATGCGATCTAGTAGCTTAGGGCCAGGTTGATGTGCTCCACACACACCGTCGTGAGCTTCACGCAATACTTATTTTTCTTCATCACCAGCAAGACAGCGTAAGAGGAGGCCGTCATAAGTTCACTGGTAGAGAGTTTTAGTGGTCTGATTGTAGTAGAATCGCAGAGACTGTCAACGAATACTTGTAGCCTCTTTGGGATCTTCAGGGAGTATGTCATGCACTACGAAGTCGATGAAAGGAGTTCTCCAATCTTCACTGGTAACATTGACTTTAGTAAGATTACTGAACTCAATATTATGATTGTTTTCGACGCAGAACAATTCCCGATTAGAGATGACCACCACATGCTGTCTTTTGATAGGGATGGCTAAAACTGCTGCAAGATTGGCTAAAGCGTCGGCTTCAGTGTTGCAAGCTCGTCGTACATATTCAATGAAGAAGGCTTTAAATGATGTAGCCATGTTGATTGCCGCTTCAAAGTAAGGCACTAGATCTTGATGGCGAACTTCATAGGTCCCTCTAGCCTAGTTAACAACCAACTTAGAGTCACCATAGACTTCAAGATACTCGACGTCAAGTTGTTTGGCTAGCTGAAGGCCGATGAGTAGATCATTGTACTCAGCCACGTTGTTGGAGTAAGGCTCATCTAGGGAGTATGCTCTTTGGATAGCTGACCCGTCTGGAGAAACAAGGACAACTCCAACTCCTGCGACAATGGCACCATTGGGTCCAATCTTGGATGCACCATCAAAGAATAGACGCCAAGTAGAAAATTCATCAGAGATTGTATTAGACTCCAAAGTTTCATCTGGAATTTCATCATAGAGTTTGGATGTCTCTGGAACAGGATGAGCTGCTAAGAAATCTGCCAGTGCTTGACCTTTGATAGACTTTTGAGGAACATATACCATGTCATATTGGACTAGAAGAATGGCCCATGTAGCCAGTCGAGAATTGAGTGTGCTAGGCTTCTTCATCAATACCCGAAGAGGATTAACTCGGGATATGACATGAATAGTTTGGCCAATGATGTAATGCCGAGTTTTCTGAATAGCGAACATAAGAGCTAGGTATTCCTTTTCAACTAGACTATAACGATGTTCAGCACCAATCATTGTACGACTGAGGTAGTAGATGGCTTGTTCATGGCCTTCTTTGTTCTTTTGGGCAAGTAAAGCACCCAATGAATGATCCATAGCACGGACATACATTAAGAATGGTATGCCAGAGATTGGTGGCACCAGGACTGGTGGATTTATGAGATACCGCTTGATGTCGTCAAATGCTCGTTGACATTCTTCGATCCAAATGAAAGATACACCCTTCTTTATTAGTTAAGTAAATGGTCTGCAGCGTCCAGACAGGTTCGAAATGAATCTCCTGATGTACGCAAGTCGACCTTGGAATCCTCGTAGCTCTTTTAGGTTGCGTGGAGGACGCATCTCTTGAATGGCTTTGATCTTCTCGGGATCCACGTATATACCCTTAGAGGTAATGACGAAGCCGAGAAATTTGCCACTAGAGACACCCAAGAATGACTTAGTGGGATTCATTTTGAGTTGATGTTAGCGCATGAGATTGAAGATAGTTCTCAAGTCTTGGATGTGATCTTCCTTTAGACGACTTTTGATGGCGATATCGTCGACGTAGCATTCGACAGTCTTGCACAGATGATCTTGAAATATGGTACTCATGGCTCGTTGGTATATTGCACCAGTGTTCTTAAGACCAAATGGCATGACAGTATAGCAGTAGACTCCGCGAGGAGTGCGGAAAGAAGTATGTTTTTCGTCTTCAGGATTCATTCGAATCTGATTGTATCCGAAGAATCCATCCATGAAAGATATTCGCTCGAACCCACAGGTGTTGTCGATCATGACGTCTGTGATAGGAAGAGGGAATTCATCTTTTGGACATGCTTCATTAAGATCCCGAAAGTTGATGCAGACTCGAACTTTTCCGGTTTTCTTTAGAACATGAACGACATTGGCTACCCAATCAGGATGCTGTTCTTCTCTGATAAAGCCACAAGCGATGAGCTTCTTGACTTCATCGTCGATTGCATCCATCATTTCTGGCTTAAAGCGCCGTTGTTGCTGTTTGACCGGTTTTATATTTGGCAAGATGTTCAGTTTGTGAGTAGCAACTTTGGGATCTAGACCTGGCATGTCTTCATAGCTCCAGGCAAAGACATCAATGTATTCTTTAATCAGAAGAATTAATTCCTGCTTATCTGCCTCTGGGAGGTTCTTGCTGATGAATATTGGACGAGGTGATCCGCTCTCTCCTATATCAATTTGAACTAATTGATCTTCAGTAGGAGGTTCTCTTTGTTCGAATCGGAGTTCCCATTGGGTATCCATTCGTTGAGCCCAAGGATCTGCTTCAGGATTTTCTTCAATATCCTCGTCATAACCTTCTGGAAGTTCGACGGAGACCATGTTAGAAGATACAGTCAGTCGATGAACTTGACCGACGCTAGTGTCAGAATCCCATGATCTGGAATCAGAAGAGTTAGAACGCTCTTTACTATCGGATTCAGAGCCTGCTGGGGATAATACTGGGGGTGAAGCATATCCGAGACCTCTTTTGATCCTGCTGTAGTACATCTCTGACTTTTCCTTCGGCACAGCCGTACGGATAGGAGTTCTTCTACCCTTACCGTAGTTGAGGCCACTCTTGAAGTCATAACCCATCTTTCGGATGATGTCTTTTGATTGTTGACTGTAATGACGAAGTTGAAGATGCCCCGTATCATTACTTTTGCTATCATCCGTATAGCTGAATTGTTGTTTCGGTCCTTTACTAAAAAGTATTGGACTCTCGCCTTTCTTACGAGCGGGAACAATACGATATAAATCCTTTGGATGTTCAAATGAGACTTCTGTTTGAAGAGACTGTACAACTTCCATTGTAAATGACTGATAGCTATCTAACATATCCAAGTAGCACTTAACATGATAAATGACATCAGTATACTGAAAAGTAGATGCTTTTTCATTGATTTGTACATTTGTATTTACAGTAGGACCTTTAGCCTTAGCAGGCTTAGTCAGATTGATTACAAGAGGGGGAGAAAAAGAACGTAGAGGAGGATTGGCTTTGTTACGATGGAGGTCGATAACAAGCGGCTCAGAGGAGGTCAGCTCCCTTTTATCCTTGTTATGAGATAAATCAATAACAAGTGGCTCAGAAGGGTGAGCTGCCTTTTTTTCTTGTTACGACGTAAGTCTATAACAAGCGGCTCAGAGGAGGTGAGCTCCCTTTGATCATGATCATCATCAGTCGATTGCTTCTGGACTGGCAAGTGAATAGCCAGTGGCTTGGAGGACTGAGGACGAGAAACACGCCCTTTGACAGGTATAATGAGGGTATCATTCGGCACAATTTCTTGCTCTTCTTCAGCGTTCAAAGACAGGACAACCTTCATGAATTCATCCTTGTACATACGAGCATCATTGTAATATGCTTCGACGCCTTTGAAAGGATAGAGATCAGCAACCTCCTTTTGTACCTCTCTATTGTCATCAATATATTTAAAACATTGATGGAGAGTCGAAGGGACAATGTTATGCTCGTGTAGAAATGGTCTTCCCAGCAAAGCATTGTAAGAACAACCATGATTGCCAATGATATAGAAGGTCACCTTTGTGCGAAGATTGCCTATTTGGAGTTTTAGGTGAATCTTGCCCAGAGGCTCACTCCTTCCCTGGTTGAACCCGAGAATAGTGGTGATTGTACTGGAGAGACTATGCACTGGGATCTTCAATGTATCCAACATTGTCTTTGGCATAATACTGAGAGCAGATCCAGGATCTATTAGAATACGATCGACTTTCATCGAGTCGATGTATCCTGTATAGTAGAGAGGACGGTCGTGCCTGTTGTCTTCCATCAGCATGTCATCCTGTGTGAAAGTTATGTTTGGAATTAACTCCAGCACACTATGACAATGGAGGCAAGAGACTGGCTCTGCTTTCGGCTTCTTCAGAAGGGTTAGACAAGTTTCAGCTTGCATGAGAGCCTCACTCAGAGTTTCCCGAGTCTTTTTGGAGAGGCACAAGAGCTCGAAGATGGACAGCCGGGCCGGTGTATTGGCTAGTTGAGCCAAGATATCAAAGTTGTAAGGCTTTTGAAGTCCGGAAGGAGATAACTTCTTCAATGGTTTGTCGAAGCGGACTTGTTGTTTGCCTTTGTCAGCGACCGTCGGCTTGGAAGGGGTAGACTCTACAACCGGTGAGGATGCAGTAGGAATATCCTCAGTAGAAGCAGGCTGCACTGGAGCAGGCTCAGAAGAAGAAGCATGATTCTCTTGAGCTTCAGGATAATCCTTTAGATAGGCTTTCCCTGATCTGGTGCCCAGCAGGATTTCTTCATCAACTATAGGGTCAAAAGACACCATATTGCAAGTCTTTGTCTTGCCCTTGGAGCAGTCTTTCTTCTTGGAGGAAGAGGAAAGTTCGAACTCTGAAGCAAGATCCGGATGAATCCACATAATCTCGCAATTATCAAGAGACAAGGGGACGAGACCTTCACTTCGTGGAGGAGGGAGATTCTCGATCTCAAGAGTAGCTTTGGGGATAGGAATGACACCGTACTGCACCATCTGGACAGAAAGTCACCGAATTGAACTGAGACCATATTCGCGGTAACAGTCTTCTTGTCTTGCTGCAGAGTGACAACACCAGCATTGATCAGCTCTTGGATTTTGCCTTTGAGCACATAACACGCTCGAGTGGGATGTCCGATGAACCTGTGATAGACACAGTACTTGGGATGATCAGTCTTACCAACTTCATCCGGCTTCTTCGGGTCTGGGAGCTGGAGCTTATTGCTTTTGATCAAGCAATCAAAGATGCTCACTGTGTCATTCTCGTCAAAAGAGTACTCTACTTTCGGACGAGGTTCTCTTGGTGGAGGTGCTGAAGGGGTAGAAGTTGACGTAGGGGGAGCTACGTTGACCACTAAAGATTCTTTGTTCTTGTTCAAATTGATATTCAAAGTTTCTTTTCCTTTGCGATTGTTCTGGCGATTGCCACCACACGATATTTGGTGTTTATCCCGGTCGGGGTTAAACATTTGTACCCCTAGCTGCTTGAATTTGTCAGCGCTAACTTCAACTGCTTTAGCGTTGACAATGAAAGATGGTCTGTCTTGGAACTGAGTAGACCCCGTCCACATGCTGATGATAGGCAATAGATTTGCCTTACAGGTGTCTATGGTGACAGCAGCCGGAGTTCCAGGAGACATTTTCAAAACTTCCCGGTGGAATCTTTCAATGAAACTCTCAGCAGTTTCATTGTGCCTTTGTTTGATTTTATTGAGGGCTGACATAGTCATGTTATTGATCCCCTCATAGAATTGTTCTAAGAAGATTTGCTTTAGGCCAGAGAAGGAGGTGATACAACCATCGGGTAAGCTTCTATACCAATCGTATACTACGTCGGCTAAACAGCCGACGAATACTCTGGTAAGAAGAGCGTCATTTGGTTGAAGTTGGACAGTCATAACCTCAAAGTGGTTAATGAACTGACTGGGAGAAGTGCGGCCATCGAACAGCGACATTGTTGAAATTTTGTACTTCAGAGGAAATAGGACTTCCTTCCATTCAACTGGGTAAGGTTGCTTGATCCCCAACCTTTGTAAGTTGTCCTTCTCTTTGAAGGCCTCGAACTGAGTTTGCAGGAGCTTGACAGCTTCATTGGCATCTTCTACTGATGTAGAAGGAGCAGCTGAATCACAGTGTTACGGGGAGAAACAGCATGATAAGCACTACCCCCAGCACCTGATTGACTAGGTGTAGGTTGGACCTATACAGGAGGTAATTGAAGATATGCTAACCCCAGTCCTGCATTGACAGGCACCAACGACGCTATGATTTTAGGATTTGTAGGCGGTACGGTCAGTGGCATTGTGTGCTGGGCCACAATAATGGAATACATACTTGCGACCATTTCAGCCATGGTCTTTAGCTTGTCTTCTAGCGCAGTTATTCTTTGTTCTTGGCTGGCTGAACTGGAAGCATCGGGATCTTTATTGACAACATAAGCTGTCACTTCTCTGGGTACAGTAGATGACACTATTTGTTCTGAGCTTTCACTGTATGCATCATAGTCGGAGAAAGAATCATCTCCTGAGTGAGAAGGAAGACGATCGGAAGGATCTTGAAGATTCCTTTGACCGATTGAGTCTCGACTTCGGGATCGAGTATGTCGGAATACTCCTTCAGAGGATTCTTGGAGTAAATTCAAATACCGCTGGCTTGGCTTGCGAGGCTTCCCGTGCTTGGAGCACTTCCTACCCCCGATGTCTCTGGAAGTCATGTTGACGGAAGCGTATAAAACCTCGTCTTCATCTTTCGACATAGGTTCAGAGTAAGAAAAGTTCAGACGATTGAAGACAGATCGTCTTGTTGTCTGACAACAATACTTGATGACCACTTTATGATTGCAATGGTGTCCAAGTGGTTGCACTGGGGATGTTGAGATGTTATCCCGTTTTTGCTTGAGGTGTTCTCGGAGATCGGGAACAGCAACGGGACGAGAAAAAGTTTGAGGGACATGTTCTTTGACAATATTCGGAACATGGTTTCGATTCTTCAAATGTTTTGTCCCTTGAGTGTATAGGGAAGTACTTATTTCATTGGCATAGGTGTCTAGATTTTTGATCCTGAAGTTTGCTTCTGATGCTGGTTGGTCTTCGGTATTGGCTGTTTACGTTTCACCGAAGTTGGCCTGTTGAGATAAGTTCTTAGATCAGCAAACTCACTCCCAGGGGTTTCTGTCTGAGACACCAATAATTTTCCCTGTCTTGAATGGGAGATCTTGAGAGTTGGTAGATCTTTGAACTCTGCTATCGGAGTAGGCAAAATACCACTCTGATCAGTACATTTTCCTTTGGCAAGGAGAGAAGAAGAACCCTTGTTGGAGAGAGTTCTTGTACTGACTGGTGCCGGAGCACATTCAGATTGATCTTCCACGATAAAAACCGAGGAAGACTGAGAAAAGACCAAAAGGCCTTTTCCTTTTTTTTGTGTGGAAGGGTTAGCTAAAGAGCGTTTCCCTCTGTTGTCTTCCAAGTCATGGGACGAGGAAGTTTGAGAAAAGACCAAAGGGCCTCTTCCTTTGTTCTGGAGAGGAGGAGGAATAGCCAAAAGACTACCCCCAGTGGATTGCGTAGGAGCAACAGGGTGTTGGAGAGGAGGAGCAGAGCTTTTTCTCTTGTTGTGAAAAGAGGAGAGATTAGCCAAAGGGCTGTCTCTCTTGGATTGTGCAGGCATAGCTTGCGCATGGGTTAATGGCGCACTGGCAGATTGCGCTGGAGGAGTTCTGGCAGAATGTCTTCTGGCCTCAGTCACAGTGGTTTGCGCAGCAGGAGCCTTGTTGCCAGAGTGCTTGAGTTGTACTCTGGTTGCTAGAGTAGTGGACTGCGCAGGCAAAGTTGCAGCCAACTGCGCCAGAGGAACAAAAGTCTTGCACTTTGACAGAGCAGCATATGAAGTGGTTTGTGCACTCGCAATAGCAGACTGCACATGAGTAGTAGAGGCAGATTGTGCAACAGCAGAGACAACAGACTGTACAACAGTCTTAGCAGCAAAGACTTTAGACTGCGCAGCAGTCTTAGTGGCAGAATCAACAAACTGTGCAGCAGTCTTGGGGATCCACACTGGGCACACTTTGCTCGTTGCAGAAGTTGTTGCAGTGCGAGGGGTGGTCCTGGAGTTGATCATGGCTTCGTAGGCCGTCTGGCTGACCTTTACAACCAGCGTCTTCTGCGTCTTTTCGATAGACGAAACGTCACATTGAGTTGTCACTTCCTCGTCGGAGGAGAAAGTCGTCCCCAACAGAGTCGCCATTTTGTTTGCAAAAACAAAAGTTGATCTTTATTTCAACAAACTTTGTAAAGAAGATTACAAGAATTCTGGGAAAGTACAACTATAGGAATCTGATCTGAATGACGATCGCTTTATCCCTTGGAAGATGTGAACTTTGAAGACGGTAGCCTCTGAAGATTGCAGCAGCACTTTGGCAAGGACTCCTGAGCTCTGGTGATGATCTCTGATCTCTGTATGCGTGTATCCTCCCTCTAGGAAGGACTTGAAACTCTATTTATGGAGTTCTAGAAATAACTACTTTTTAGTTATTCTGAGCTGCACATGCTGGATTGCGCTGCTTTGGACTGCACAGACATCAGATTGCGCTTGCAGTTACTTGATCGTGGGCCAACTGTATTGGACACATGGCATTATTTGATGAAATATGCACGATCGTGTACAGACGGTTACCACGTAATGAGTCATTGATGGCATGAAGGCCACGTGTACTTTGTCAGTTGATGAAGTGCGCCACTTGAATTGCGCTGGCTTCGGATTGCGCTAGGATGGACGGCGCTGGGCTGGATTGAGCTGTAGGCAGATTGTGCTGCATGTACAGCTGTCCTCGAGCGCTGTGCTGTACGATAAACGAACAGTTTCCTCGTTCTCCGTGCTGTCAGCTGTCAGAAGATCTGATTCTCTGTCAGGTAATGATGACGAGGCCACGTCAGCATGCGCACTTGGATGTGTGCGCACTTTAGCCTGTGCAATCGGATGGTTGCACAATCTGTCTTCTGTGCAGTTCGCTTGAAGGATGTTTAATTTAATTTTCATGACTTTGTTGATGGGTGCAACTTGATTTTTAGGACCTGCAATCATTATACCTACCCAGGCTTTCGTCACACTCGACGGGAACCAACTGCTCACTCTGATCCAGGGGTTCCTAACGACCCATCAGGAGCAGACCACCCTACTCTGCCAGAGCATGGAGCGTTCTGAGGAACGTATCGTGGTTCCACCACCTGTAGAGCCACGGCAGAGAGCAGGGACAATCAAGGAATTCATGGGTTTGAACCCCAAGGAGTTCTTAGCGACTGTGAGCATAGTAGTAGCAGATGACTGGCTAGATTCGGTAGAGAGGAAGCTCCTTGGAGCTAGGTTGCCGAATGACCTCCAGGTCGAGGCAGCAGGATTTCTGCTGATAGACTTGGCAGGAGTTTGGTTCCGGAATGAGCCACTATTCGCGAGAGGGAAGGCTACTTGGGATCAGTTCAAGACCCAGTTCAAGAAAAAATTCTTCTCGACCACCGTTAGGGTAGCCATGGGGCTACGATTCCAGAACATCCAGCAGGGGAACCGTTCTGTTGACGAGTATGTGACAGAGTTTAGTCGTCTGAGCCGTTTCGCTCCTAGTCTAGTTGCAGACCCAGAGGAGATGACGCGTAGGTTTTTCCATGGTCTAGTTCCAGACATTGGCATTCTTATAGTGGCGAACAGTACGACTGACTACTACCAGAGCCTAGAGTTGGCCCGGAGCATTGAGGAGCGTCTTCTGTCTTGCAAGAGGTCGGCTTCTGTACACCTCGAGGGACCGTCTAAGCGTCAGGCTTTCCAGCCGAGAGCACCGACACCGCACCAGCAGAATTACCGTCCCCCTACATCACATCATCCGACCCCGCCAGTTAGAGCCCCGGGACCCCGACAGCAGCAGAAGGGACCTTTGTGTGGATTCTGTAAAAGGCTAGACCACGACGCTTTCATCTGTAGGAAGAGGTTGGGGCAGTGTTTAGCCTGTGGGTTTGCCACCCATCAGCTTCGGGACTGCCCAGTAGCCAAGGTACCTAGAGGGCCGCTCCCGACTCAGCAGCAGAGGTATGGACAACATCTGCAGCAGCAGAAAGGACCCCAGGGGAAGGCTTATAGCCTAGCTCTTGAGCCAGAGCCGAAGCAGGTTTCGGAGCCAGATTATTTGGCTGACGTCATCACAGGTAATGTTTATTTTCATACTTTTCTAGCTCTATGCTTGTTTAATTCCGGTGCATCGCATAGCTTTCTGTCATTAGAGTTTTTACATAAATACCACTTAGTAGCTACACCTACCGAGGAGATGAGTAGAGTAATGACGGGAGGTGGACCAGTGCCCATTAGAGCTATCTATAGATGCTCTATTACTATAGCCGGGAGAGAATTTAGTGGACGATTCTTTGTGATGCCTCTCCCCAGGTATGATATCATATTGGGGATGGACTGGCTTAGCTATGCCCATGCAACAATAGACTGTCATGAGGGTAGTATTCTGTTCAGTCCCCCAGGCACGGCACCATTCAGTGTCAGGAGAACAGGGCCGGAGATCAGCCTAGAGCCGAACTATTGTACGACAGTTAGGGAGTTAGCACTGTCATACCCTATCATTAGGGAGTTTATGGATGTATTTCCAGAGGATCTTCCAGGACTTCTGCCTGACAGAGATGTGGAGTTCACTATAGATTTAGTACCGGGTTCATCACCAGTATCCCGAGCTTCCTATAGAGTGAACCCCAAGGAGGCCGTAGAGATGAAGGAGCAGATTGATGACCTGTCGAAAAAGGGTTTCATTCGATCTAGTACTTCTCTATGGGGAGCGCCAGTGCTCTTTGTGCCTAAGAAGGATGGTACAGTTCGGTTGTGTATCGACTACCGGGCGTTAAATACTATCACCATTAAGAACAAATATCCTCTTCCTAGGATAGATGATTTGTTCGACCAGTTGAGTGGGGCAAAAGTATTTTCCAGGATAGATTTGAGATTCGGGTACCACCAGGTGAAGGTCAGGGCAACAGACATCCAGAAGACGGCGTTCAATACGAAGTACGGGCAGTACGAGTTTCTGGTGATGCCATTTGGTCTCACAAATGTGCCAGCTGTCTTTATAAATATGATGAATAAGATATTTCACCAGTATCTGGATAAGTTTGTCGTAGTATTTATCGACGACATCCTGATATACTCGAAGACGCCGGAGGAGCACGCAGAGCACTTGCAGACAGTTTTGGGGATTCTGAGGCAGGAGAGGTTGTTTGCCAAATTGTCGAAGTATGAGTTCTTATTGGACCGAGTGGAGTTTCTCGGTCTTATAGTTACTGGAGAGAGGATCTCGGTGGATCCCAGGAAGATTGCTGCCGTTGAGACATGGAAGGCTCCGACGTCAGTTTCAGAAATCAGGAGTTTTCTGGGTTTAGCCGGCTATTATAGAAAGTTCGTCCAGGACTTTGCTAGGATAGCTGAACCCATGACGAAGCTGATGCGGAAGGACGCAGAGTACATCTTGTCAGAGGACTGCCAGACAGTATTTGAGGAGATAAAGAGGAGGCTGACGACCGCTCCAGTTCTGACATTACCTTCAGCATCAGGAGGTTTCACCATATACAACGATGCTTCGGAAAAGGGGCTAGGATGTGTCCTACAGCAGCATGGGAAAGTGATTGCTTATACATCTAGGAAATTATGGACTCATGAGCGAAACTATCCTATCCATGACCTAGAGTTAGCTGCGATGATCTTTGCACTCAAGTTATGGAAACACTACTAATACGGAGAGCGTATGGAAATCTTTACTGACCATAAGAGCTTGAAGTATGTATTCACACAGAAAAAGCTGAACATGAGGCAAAGACGATGGTTGGAGTTGATGAAGGACTTCGACATCGATTTACAGTATCATCCCGAAAAGGCAAATGTGGTGGCAGATGTGCTGAGCAGGCATCCTTTGGCATGGTATCTAATGATAGATCGGCATTTGCGGAAAGATCTGGAGAAGCTCGGTATCGAGATAGTTCGGCCAGGATAAGTGATACAGATGATGGCGCTTGACATTCAGTCAGGTTTGATGGAGCAGATCAGGGAGGCACAGTCTACAGATGAGAGCCTTCGCAGACTTCGAGCCCAGGCTTTAGCTGGATTGCTAGATGATTTTACCATAGTAGAGGATGGATCCTTGAGGCATGGCAGTAGATTGTGCGTGCCAAAGGGAGAGCTGATAGAGGCAGTCTTACAGGAGGCGCACCGATCTTGATATTCTATTCACCCTGGTGTCAACAAGATGTACCGTGACTTACAGGAACATCTTTGGTGGCACGGGTTGAAGAGAGATGTATCACGTTTCATTTCGAGATGCCTAGTTTGCCAGCAGGTCAAGGCGGAGCGCCAGAGGCCAGCTGGACTGTTGCAGCCATTACCTATTCCCGAGTGGAAGTGGGAACACATTACGATGGACTTCGTCTCAGGGCTTCCTCGTTCCCAAGGAGAGAAGGATGCCATTGGGTCATCGTGGACAGGTTGACGAAGTGTGCACATTTCATACCCTTCAAGGTGTGGCTTTCCATCGAGAAGTTGGCGGAGCTATACATGCAGCAGATAGTTCGCTTGTACGGAGTACCAGTGAGCATCATGTCGGACCGAGACAGCAGATTCACGTCCCACTACTGGAGGAGCTTGCAGGAGGAGTTGGGCAGTCGGCTCAAGTTCAGTACGGCATACCACCCGCAGACAGATGGGCAGTCCGAGAGTACGATACAGACGCTAGAGGACATGCTGAGGACTTGTGTGCTGGACTTTGGCAGATCATGGGAGAGCCATCTGTACTTGGTAGAGTTTTCATACAACAACAGCTACCAAGCCAGCATCGGTATGTCTCCTTTCAAGGCACTATATGGACGACAATGTCGTACACCGCTCTTTTGGGACGATGTTGGGAACAGAGTTATGCTTGGTCCAGAGATGATCACGGATGCAGCAGAGAAGGTCGGAATGATCAGAGACAGGCTCAGAGTCGCTCAGGACAGGCAGAAATACTGGGCCGATGCTAGTCGCAGACAGATGGAGTTTGTCGACGGAGATATGGTGCTAGTGAAGATATCACCTACTAGTGGCACGATCCGGTTTGGACGAGGAGGCAAGTTGAGCCCCAGATACATCGGGCCATTCGAGATACTTGACAGGATCGGAGAGGTAGCTTACAGGGTTGCACTTCCACCCAACCTAGCAGGAGTTCATGGTGTCTTTCACGTATCTCAGCTGAGGAGATATATTTTGGACCCCAGCCATGTGCTAGATCATTCAGAGTTGGAGATCGGACCGAGCCTTGCAATTACTGAGCAGCCCATGGAGATATTCGACATGAGGGAGAAGAGGCCGAGCAACAAAGTCATACCCTTAGTACGAGTAGCTTGGAGACGTTACTCTCCGGGTGAATCTACTTGGGAGAGGGAGTCGGACATGAGGGAGAGATATCCTTACTTGTTCGACCCAACAGCTGCGAGGGAACCACCCGTTCCCGCTTGATACCTTAGAGGTTAGTTTTGATAGTAGCCTTAGTCATTTGTTGCATTGCTTGTTATGTTAGAATGTTTGTAGAGTCTGCTATCCTTGTGAATTTCGAGGACAAAATTTTTCAATGAGGGAAGATTTGTAAGCCCCAAAATTTTAAAATAATTTTTTTATAATATTAAATAGCTTTTATATATTTAAAATAGATTAATATAATTTTTAGAAATTTTCCTAGAATTTTTAAATGATTTTTTAATATTTTTTAAACCAAAATATATCATTTTATAATAAATTGAATTGTTTAAATATCGTTTTGTAATATTTAAATTTATTTTAATATCATTATACAATTTATCGAATTGTTATTATATCAGTTTGCAAATTAGTGAATTATTTTAATTGTGTTTTGCAAATTCATTTTTACATTAGTTAAGGGGATGGACCAAATTGTTATTTCCTAAAATCTAGGGACCTAACTGCTAAGCCGCCATCACCCACCCCCGACGACCGGCCAGCTGCTACAACGACTACGGACTCCACCCGCCTTTCCCAGCCGACCCAGACCCTAACACCGACCTCCTTCCCCCTATAAATACCCCCCCAGGCCTAAACCCTAACCCTAGACTAATTTTCGACCCTATAAATACTTTCCTTATGAGGAGTATGTTCCCACAAACGACGAGTTAGATAGACTACGTCGGAAAAATCCAGAAATGGTGGCTGTCTTTGACGAACTATTGTGCCATTACAACATATGCTCCCTATACTACAAGAGCGGCTCTTCTGGCACATGTTATTCATCGAAGTGGTTGCCGTATCTTTTTCTTAACCATATCGTTGAGAAAAAGACCAAAGATCATGACTCATGCAACCCAACTTTCTTCCAATCCCTCAGCCAAAGTGAAGTAATAAAACTGATGGAAGAGAATAAAAGAATGGATATCAGAGTTACTGATGAACACCAATACCCTCCGCTCAAGCCTGGAGATTTTGTTGAAAGCTTTATAAGAATGGGCTACAGGTCCATGTCTAGAGAAGCTCAGCTGGCAGGATTTTTGACATACTAGCTCCGTCGGTTTGTTGTACCCGGAGCAAGTGTCGTGGACCGCTTCCACCGCGGCGTACTCTTCGCTGCCGTCCGGTTAGTCTTCGGCTACCGGATGGATTTGCTATCAGCGATGACCTGTAGAATAAATACAGGTCTTCGTCTGTATGTCGACTCCATGATCAAATGGAAAGGTGAGAAGGGGAACTTCCCCAGACTGGAGTTACCCTACACCTATCTATTCGGGTGGTTGCTTTTGCACCATCCGTCTTTGATGAACCCCGACATGGGAGCAGTCGGTAGTAGGTTTCTTTGGAGATTCTCCCAGAGCAAGTGGGTGTACGTTAGTCTGAATGACTGCAGACGTGCCCTGAACCTTGGAAAGGGCTGGAATCTTTATAACTTTGCCCCTCCGGCTGGTTATAAATTTATGGCAACAAATCTGGCTGACCTTGGGAGATAACCACTGGGTCGAGCAGCTTTTGAATGGCTGAAGGCGATCAGACCATCGCATTTGGTGTACAGATTTGAGGAGGAGTGCTATCTGGAACCATATCTGCCGAGTCACTTTGCTCGTCAATTTGGTTATGACCAGTTCCATGTGGGCAACGCTATAACTTGCCTACAAGGAAAGGGGTACCTGATTGACGGTGCCAGGGCATGGGCCAACTACAACGCTCGAGACACTAGGACAGTGTTTTCGATGCCAAACAAGAATGATAATGGCCCTAGAATGCTATACACATATTCGCTCTTTTATACAGCAGCGAATACATTTGCTGAGAACTTTAGTCTTATTGATAGCTTCGCAACAGCGACGCGTCTGAAGAAAGGAGCCACTGCTACATTAGCTCCAACAAATGATGAGCAATATGAACCGGTAGATCATCCATTGGAAGCTTCCAGGGAAGCAAACTTCCCTGAGGAAGTAAATCAACCACTGAGAATTTCTCTGAAAGTTGTTAAGTCTCCGGCCAGGGAGAGGAAAAGAAGGATTGACGAACCTTCTTCCCCAGCTGCAAAGAAGAAACTCATCCTGGATCAACCAGAGAAAGTTACTACTAGATCCCAATCTCGGCAGCTGGCCGAGTCGATCCAACGAGAAGAGGCAACCATGCCGACTTCTATTCCAAAGCCGGTTGACATAGTAGATATGGAGAGCCCAGAAAGGCCTCTTCATAGAAAGAAGCTGGCTATTAGAAAGAGAAAAAGGTGATCCTGTCCTCAGTGGTGGTGAATGCTGCTGCTGGGATTACCATGTCATCTCCTACTCCTGCCTCTGAGCCTAGTCCAGAGCGGAGAGAGGAGACTGAGCAGAGGGAAGAGGCTGAACAAAGAGATGAGGCTGCAGAGCCAAGGGAAGATGAAGCTTTACGATCTCCTTTGCCAGTGGTAGATACTACTCAGCTTCCTGTCACACTAGGAACAATACGCGAATAGGAGGATCGTCTAATGATTGAGGCATTAGATGATTGCGACTTCGGTCTGCAAGATGACGTTGATCATGCCGCTGCGACTGCCAGCGAGGAAGCTCCCGAGGAAAATGAAAGTGAGGAGAGTACATCATCAGAGGCTGTCGATGATACACAGAATACTGAAGAGGACCTTGAAGTCCATATATCTCCCAAAGCTGCTGATGACACCCTGGATCCTGAAAAGGATGTTGAGGTGCAGGTATCTCCCGAAAAGGCTGCGAATGAGGAAGTGGCCCTGGAGGAAACTCCTACTGTTGATCCCAAAGGTAAAAAATGAATTTATCAATCTTGTTTTCAAAGATTAATAGCTAACATCTCTATCTTTGATCCATGCAGAAATTGAATCTTCTCCAGCTCCTCCAGTGTGTACGGATATAGTACCTGTAACGACGATAGCTTGCAGCAGTCGTCATTTGCCAGGTGGCTCCGAGGCATGCAGTAGCCAGGCAGTAATGTCTGAGGCTACTTCTGCTAGATTGGAATCTGGACCAGCAGATAGCCGAATCGTCACTGAACCAAGCCACGGTAAGACTGCTTTCACTTTTAATCTTTTCAATAACTGCAAATGACAGACCAAATGATAAAGTTTATCTGTTTTTGCAGAGGAACAACCGGGGGGAGCAACCAGCTCTACTTTAGCTCCCTTATTTAAAGAGCCTCACATCCAAGTGGCTGAACGTCCTACTGCTTCATCATCAACAGGAGTCGCTGCTACTCCTGGTGCTTTGGCCACCAACCAATTTGTCATCAGCTCTTTCACCAACTTCTTCTTTAACTCTTTGGGACCCTTAATAGATAGGGTGATAGAGAAGGAAGAGGCTCATTTTTTTACAGTTAGAGGTCCAACCTCTTACTTGATTAATGCCATCCGCGGCCAAGGGGATGAAGCTCAGGCTACTTTTCTTGATCATATATTAGATGAGCTGGAGACTTCAGTTAAAAGATACAAAGAGCTAAGAAAAGGAGAGGTAGAGCCTCTGGTGAAAGCTGAATTTGAACGGATGTCTCAAGAGGCCGTGGTTGAGAAAGTTAACTTCCAAATTCTCTTGGATACTTTCACTGCCATGTCCGCTGAGTACAATTCCAAGGTAGAAATAGTGGCATCTGTTGCTGAAGAAAAAGAAAGAAGAATTGCTGAATTGCAAGCAGAAATTGTCCGTCTTCAGGAAGAATTGAGACTTGCTCAATTAACTCTGGAAGATGAAGCTACTCAACATCAAGCTGCAATTCAACAACATGGTGTTCTGACTTGAGAGAGAGATGAATATGCTGCAGCTCATCAAGCTGAAGTTACTCGCATACTAGTAACCCTACCAACCTTCGATGATAAATCTGGGATGGAAGAAGCTAGGAAACGAGTGATGGAATCTCGTGAAGAGCGACTACAAATTTTGAAGCAGCAGATGACCAATTTGATGACACCACCGGCTGAGTAGAAAGATCTTTTGTATCTTCTTGTTTTTCATGATATGTGTCTTTGTAACATCTTTCATCTTTGATCAATAAAAAGATATTTTTGTGGATCTATTATTTGTTGTATATCTTATTCAGATATAAATAATAGCGATAGAAAATATATTCAGAGGTACAGGACATGATATATTTCTTGATTCTGGAAAATAATCATATTCAATTATATCTGCTCAGAGGTAATATGGACGTGGCAAATATAATTTATTGAATATCATTATTACAATAGACAACTTAATCAAAGATGACAAGTTGCTGATAATTACGAACTGGATGATTCTTCAAAATAAATAAACGAAATAAATCGTCTTGATGAACGGATGGACCGTCAAATGAATTAAATGAACGGATGAACCGTCGGATGAATGTAACGAACGGGCGAGCCGTCGGATGATGAACGGGCGAACCGTCGGATGAACGGATGAGCCGTCAAATGGATGTGTGAACGGGTAAACCATCGGATGGATGTGATGAACGGGCGAACCATCGGGTGAATGTGTCGCTTCATAGTTTTATGATACTCTGTCTATAAATAGAACATAAAATCAGATGAGATGGTCACTTTCACTTTTCAACATAAAGATGTCGTCTGGAGATGCATCCAAGAAAGATGAGATTGCCTCGCAGGTGGAAGCGAGTACTGAAGAACGTCCAGTCGAACCGGCTCAATCAAAGCAGATAGCAGCGGGCGAAGGTTCATCTGCTCCCAAACCGCCAAAGGACATCTTGGACTTCCTTCTTGAACCAGGGAACACTGAAGAAGAAGAAGCTATGAAAATGGCTGCTTGCAAGTTCCTGGTGGGTTCCAACAAGGATGTTCTTGACTCTTTTGCTGATCATGTCTTTGATAAGGACGGTAGTAGCCCGCGTCCCAATTTTGAAAAAGATGATAGTGATCTTCTTTGATATTATGTACTATCATTCAAGATAAAATAAAACTAAATTTTATTTATGAACTTGTCTGATAATTACAATCACTGTCTGTTACATTTATACATAATATTTCTTGAGGAATTTGCCATTGATGGGCATCATTGCAACTCGACCGTCTAGCTTTGTGAGTTGATAGGCTCCATTTGAGAAGACTTTACTTACAATATATGGACCTTTCCACTTCGCATCGAACTTGCCTTTGCTTGAGTAAGTTATAATCATAGGACGTCTGACTGTTAAAACAAGCTCTCCTTTCTGAAAGGCCCTGAGCTTAACTTTGCGGTTGAAAGTCTTTGAGATACGGGCTTGGTATAACTCAATATGCTGTTGAGCCAATAGCCGCTTCTCATCGAGCGCTTCTAACACTTGGAGTAGAAGAAGATCGTTATTCTCTGTCGTGAGTTCATTGGCGATAGCAATACTCAAAGACAGAATCTGAAGTTCAAAAGGTAGAACTGCTTCACAGTCATACACCAAAGAGAAGGAAGTACAGCCTGTAGGGTTGCGGACCATAGTACGGTAGACCCAAAGACATTCTCCAAGCTTTTCACTCCAGTTTCGTTTGTTAGTAGACACAAACTTCTTGAGGAGCTTGATGATAGTCTTATTAAAAGCTTCAGCTAAGCCATTAGCAGCAGGATTGTAGGCTGTCAAAGCGACATTGTCAATCCGGTGATCGTCACAGAACCTTGTGAACTTTTGGCTGATGAACTGAGGTCCGTTGTCATGAATGATTCATCGAGGTACACCAAATCGATAGATGACATAATGTTTGACGAAGTTGCTGACGCTACTGGTCTTGACTTCAGCCAATGGTATAGCTTCGGCCCATTTGGAGAAGTAGTCGGTTATTGCCAGTATGAACCGAAGTCCTCTAGAAGAAGAAGGATTGATGGAACCAATGATGTCCATGCCCCAAGCTTCAAAAGGCCAGGAAGCAGCAGTTGGATGAAGGAATTCTGATGGTTGATGAATAAAATCTGCGTGGATTTGACAAGCTCGACACTTTCTTGCATAATCGATGGCATCAGATACCAAAGAGGGCCAGTAGTAACCCATGCGTCGGATACGATCCTGTAGATTAGGACCAGGTTGATGTGATCCACAGACACCGTCGTGAGCTTCATGCAATACTTGCTTTGCTTCATCACCAGCAAGACAGCGTAAGAGGAGGCCGTCATAAGTTCGCTGGTAGAGAGTTTTAGTGGTCTGATTGTAGTAGAATCGTAGAGACCGTCGACGAATACTCGTAGCCTCTTTGGGATCTTCAGGGAGTATGTCATGTACTACGAAGTCGATGAAAGGAGTTCTCCAATCTTTACTAGTAACATTGACTTCAGTAAGATTACTGAACTCAATATTACGATTGTTGAACAATTCCCGATTAGAGATGACCACCACCTGCTGTCTTTTGATAGGGATGGCTAAAAATACTGCAAGATTGGCCAAAGCTTCGGCTTCAGTATTGCAAGATCGTCGTATATATTCAATGAATAAGGCTTTAAATGATGCAGCCATGTTGATTGCCGCTTCAAAGTAAGACACTAGATCTTGATGGCAAACTTCATAGGTCCCTCTAACCTGGTTAAAAACCAACTTAGAGTCACCATAGACTTCAAGATACTCGACGTCAAGTTGTTTGGCTAGATGAAGGCCGATGAGTAGAGCATTGTACTCGGCTACGTTGTTGGAGCAAGGCTCATCTAGGGAGTATGCTCTTTGGATAGCTGACCCGTCTGGAGAAATAAGGACAACTCCAACTCCTGCGATAATGGCACCATTGGGTCCAATCCTGGATGCACTATCAAAGAATAGACACAAAGTAGAAAATTCTTCAGAGATTGTATTAGACTCCAAAGTTTCATCTGTTATTTCATCATAGAGTTTGGATGTCTCTGGAACAGGATGAGCTGCTAAGAAATCTGCCAGTGCTTGACCTATGACAGACTTTTGAGGAACATATACTATGTCATATTGGGCTAGCAGAATGGCCCATATAGCCAGCCGAGAATTGAGTGTGCTAGACTTCTTCATCAATACCCGAAGAGGATTAACTCGGGATATGACATGAATAGTTTGGCCAATGATGTAATGCTGAGTTTTCTGAACCACGAACATAAGAGCTAGGCATTCCTTTTCGACCAGACTATAATGGTGTTCAGCACCAATCATAGTACGACTTAGGTAGTAGATGGCTTGTTCATGGCCTTCTTTGTTCTTTTGGGCAAGTAAAGCACCCAATGAATGATCTATAGTACGGACATACATTAAGAATGGTATGCCAGAGATTGGTGGCACAGGACTGGTGGATTCATGAGATACCGCTTGATGTCGTCAAATGCTCGTTGACATTCTTCGGTCCAAATAAAAGATACACCCTTCTTCATTAGTTGAGTAAATGGTCTGCAGCGTCCAGACAGGTTCGAAATGAATCTCCTGATGTACGCAAGTCGACCTTGGAATCCTCGTAGCTCTTTTAGATTACGTGGAGGGCGCATCTCTTGAATGGCTTTGATCTTCTCGGGATACACGTATATACCCTTAGAGGTAATGACGAAGCCAAGAAATTTGCCACTAGAGACACCCAAGAATGACTTGGTGGGATTCATTTTGAGTTGATGTTAGCGCATGAGATTGAAGATAGTTCTCAAGTCTTGGATGTGATCTTCCTTTAGACGACTTTTTACGGCGATATCATCGACGTAGCATTCGATAGTCTTGCACAGATGATCTCGAAATATGGTACTCATGGCTCGTTGGTATATTGTACCAGCGTTCTTAAGACCAAATGGCATGATAGTATAGCAGTAGACTCCGCGAAGAGTGCGAAAAGAAGTATGCTTTTTGTCTTCAGGATTCATTCGAATCTGATTGTATCCAGAGAATCCATCCATGAAAGATATTCGCTCGAACCCATAGGTGTTGTCGATCATGACGTCCGTGATAGGGAGAGGGAATTCATCTTTTGGACATGCTTCATTAAGATCCCTAAAGTCGATGCAGACTCAAACTTTTCCGGTTTTCTTTAGAATAGGAACGATATTGGCTACCCAATCAGGATGCTGTTCTTCTCTGATAAAGCCACAAGCGATGAGCTTATTGACTTCATCGTTGATTGCGTCCATTATTTCTGGCTTGAAGCGTCGTTGTTACTGTTTGACCGGTTTTGCATTTGGCAAGATGTTTAGTTTGTGAGTAGCAACTTTGCGATCTAGACCTGGCATGTCTTCATAGCTCTAGGCAAAGACATCAATATATTCTTTAATCAGAAGAATTAATTCATGCTTATCTGCCTCTGGGAGGTTCTTGCTGATGAATATTGGACGAGGTGATCCGCTCTCTCCTACATCAATTTGAACTAATTGATCTTCAGTAGGAGGTTCTCTTTGTTCGAATCGGAGTTCCCATTGGGTATCCATTCGTTGAGCCCAAGGATCTGCTTCAGGATTTTCTTCAATATCCTCGTCATAACCTTCTGGAAGTTCGACGGAGACCATGTTAGAAGATACAGTCAGTCGATGAACTTGACCGACGCTAGTGTTAGAATCCCATGATCTGGAATCAGAAGAGTTAGAACGCTCTTCACTATCGGATTCAGAGCCTGCTGGGGATAATACTGGGGGTGAAGCATATCCGAGACCTCTTTTAGTCCTGCTGTAGTACATCTCTGACTTTTCCTTCGGCACAGCCGTACGGATAGGAGTTCTTCTACCCTTACCGTAGTTGAGGCCACTCTTGAAGTCATAACCCATCTTTCGGATGATGTCTTTTAATTGTTGACTGTAACGACGAAGTTGAAGATGCCCCGTATCATTACTTTTGCTATCATCCGTATAGCTGAATTGTTGTTCCGGTCCTTTACTAAAAAGTATTGGACTCTCGCCTTTCTTACGAGCAGGAACAATACGATATAAATCTTTTGGGTGTTCGAATGAGACTTCTGTTTGAAGAGATTGTACAATTCCCATTGTAAATGACTGAAAGCTATCTAACATATCCAAATAGCACTTAGCATGATAAATGACATCAGTATACTGGAAAGTAGATGCTTTTTCATTGATTTGTACATTTGTATTTACCGCAGGACCTTTAGCCTTAGCAGGCTTGGTCAGATTGATTACAAGAGGGGGAGAAGAAGAACGTGGAGGAGGATTAGCTTTATTACGACGGAGGTCGATAACAAGCGGCTCAGAGGAGGTGAGCTCCCTTTTTTCCTTGTTATGAGATAAATCAATAACAAGTGGCTCAGAAGAGGTGAGCTGTCTTTTTTTCTTGTTACGACGGAGGTCGATAACAAGTGGCTCAAAAGAGGTGAGCTCCCTTTGATCCTGATCATCATCAATTGATTGCTTCTGGACTGGCAAGTGAATAGCCAGTGGCTTGGAAGACTGAAGACGAGAAACACGCCTTTTGACAGGAATAATGAGGGTGTCATTAGGCACTATTTCTTGCTCTTCTTCAGTGTCCAGAGACAGGACAACCTTCATGAACTCATCCTTGTACATACGAGCATCGTTGCAGTATGCTTCGACGCCTTTGAAAGGATAAAGATCAGCAACCTCCTTTTGCACTTCTCCATTGTCATCGACATATTTAAAACATTGATGGAGAGTGGAAGGAACAATGTTGTGCTCATGCAAAAATGGTCTTCCCAACAAAGCATTGTAAGAACAACTATGATTGTCGATGATATAGAAGGTCACCTTTGTGCGAAGATTACCTATTTCGAGTTTTAAGCGAATCTTGCCCAGAGGCTCACTCCTTTCCTGATTGAACCCAAGGATGGTGGTGATTGTACTGGAGAGACTATGTACTGGGATCTTCAATACATCCAACATTGTCTTCGACATAATGCTGAGAGCAGATCCAGGATCTATCAAAATACGATCGACTTTCATCGAGTCGACATATCCTGTATAGTAGAGAGGACGGTCGTTCCTGTTGTCTTCCATCAGCATGTCATCTTGTGTGAAAGTTATATTTGGAATTAACTCCAACACACTATGACAATGGAGGCAAGAGACTGGTTCTGTTTTTCGCTTCTTCAGAAGGGCTAGACAAGTTTCAGCTTGCATGGGAGCCTCACTCAAAGTTTCTCGAGTCTCTTTAGAGAGGCACAAGAGCTCGAAGATTGACAGCCGGACCGGTGTATTGGCTAGTTGGGCCAAGATATCAAAGTTGTAAGGCTTTTCAAGTCCTGAGGAAGATGACTTCTTCAAAGGTTTGTCGAAGCGGACTTGTTGTTTGCCTTTGTCAGCGACCGTCGGCTTGGGAGGTGTAGACTCTACAACCAGTGAGAATGTAGTAGGAATATCCTCAGTAGAAGTAGGTTGCACTGGAGCAGGCTCAGAAGAAGAAGCAGGATTCTCTTGAGCTTCGGGGTAATCCTTTAGATAGCTTTCCCTGATCTGGTACCCAGCAGGATTTCTTCGTCAACTATGGGGTCAAAAGACACCATATTGCAAGTCTTTGTCTTGCCCTTGGAGCGGTCTTTCTTCTTGTAGGAAAAGGAAAGTTCGAACTCCGAGGCTAAATCCGGATGGATCCACATAATCTTGCCATTGTCAAGAGACAAGGGGACGAGACCTTCACTTCGTGGAGGGGGGGATTCTCGATCTCAAGAGTAGCTTCTGGGATAGGAATGACAACATGCTGCACCATCTGGGGCGGGAAGTCACCGAATTGAACTGAAACCATATTTGCAGTAACGGTCTTTTCGTTTTGCTGCAGAGTGACAACACCAGCATTGACCATCTCTTGGATTTTGCCTTTGAGCACATAACATGCTCGAGTGGGATGCCCAATGAACCTGTGATAAACACAGTACTTAGGATGATCAGTCTTACCGACTTCATCAGGCTTTTTGGGATCTGGGAGATGGAGCTTATTGCTTTTGATCAAGCAATCAAAGATGCTCACTGTGTCATTTTCGTCAAAAGAGTATTCTACTTTCGGACGAGGTTCCCTCGGTGGAGGTGCTGAAGGAGTAGAAGTAGACGTAGGGGGAGCTACGTTAACCGCCAGAGATTCTTTGTTCTTATTTGTTAAGTTGATATTCAAAGTTTCTTTTCCTTTGCGGTTGTTCTGGCGATTGCTACCACCCGATGTCTGATGTTCATCCCGGTCGGGGTTAGACATTTGTACCCCTAGCTGTTTGAATTTATCGGCACTAACTTCAGCTGCTTTAGCATTGACAATGAAAGATAGCCAGTCTTAGAACTGAGTAGATCCTATCCACATGCTGATGATAGGCAAAAGATTTGCCTTGCAGGTGTCTATGGTGACAGCGGCT
Organism: Iris pallida; assembly: GCA_029216955.1. Taxonomy (NCBI): domain Eukaryota; kingdom Viridiplantae; phylum Streptophyta; class Magnoliopsida; order Asparagales; family Iridaceae; genus Iris; species Iris pallida. The sequence continues at coordinate 39,734,105 of JANAVB010011199.1, forward strand.
GGAGTTCGATGAGGCATTTTCAAAGCTACCCGGCGGAACCTTTCAATAAAACTCTCAGCACTTTCATTGTGTCTTTGTTTGATTTTATTGAGGGCTGACATGGTCATGTCGTTGATCCCCTCATAGAATCGTTCCAAGAAGATTTGTTTTAGGCCAGAGAAGGAAGTGATACAACCAACGGGCAAGCTTATATACCAATCGTATGCTACGCCGGCTAAACAGCCAACGAATACTCTGGTAAGAAGAGCGTCATTTGGTTGAAGTTGAACAGTCATAACCTTAAAATGGTTAATGAACTGACTGGGAGAAGTGCTGCCATCAAACAGCAAAATTGTTAGAATTTTGTACTTCGGAGGAAACGGGACTTTCTTCCATTCAACTGGGTAAGGTTGCTTGATTCCCAACCTCTGTAAGTTGTCCTTCTCTTTGAAGGCCTCGAACTGAGTGCGCAGGAGCTTGACAGCTTCATTGGCATCTTCTACTGATGTAGAAGGAGCAGGCTGAGTCACAGTATTAGGGGGAGGAATAGCGTGATAAGCACTACCCCCAGCACCTGACTGACTCGGTGCAGGTTGGATCTGTACAGGAGGTACTTGAGTAGATGCTACACCCAGCCCTGCATTAACAGGCACCGACGATGCTATGATTTTAGGATTTGTAAGAGGTACGGTCGGTGGTACTGTATGCTGGGCCACAATGATGGAATGCATACTTGCGACCATCTCAGCCATGGTCTTCAGCTTATCTTCTAGTGCAGCTATTCGTTGTTCTTAACTAGCTGAACTGGAAGCATCTGCGTGTTCATTGACAACATAAGCTGTCACTTCTCTAGGCACAGTGGAGGATACTGTCTGTTCCGAGCTTTCACTGTATGCATCGTAGTCGAAGAAAGAATCATCTCCTGAGTGAGAAGGAAGGAGACGGCCGGAAGGATCTTGAAGATTCCTTTGACTGATTGTGTCTCAGCTTCGGGATCGAGTATGTTGGAATACTCCTTCAGAAGATTCTTGGAGTAGATCCAAATACCGCTGACTTGGCTTACGAGGCTTGCCATGCTTGGAGCACTTCCTACCCCCAATGTCTCTGGAAGTCATGTTGACAGAAGCGTACAAAACCTTGTCTTCATCTTCCGACATAGGTTCAGAGTTTGAAAAGTTCAGACGATCGAAGACAGATCATCTTGTTGTCTGACAACAACACTTGATGACCACTTTATGATTGCAATGGTGTCCAAGTCGTTGCACTGGGGATGTCGAGATGTTGTTCCGTTTTTGCTTAAGGTGTTCTCGGAGATCGAGAACAACAACGGGACGAACAGAAGTTCGAGGGATGTGTTCTTGGATAACATTCGGAACATTGTTCCGGTTCTTTAAATGTTTTGGCCCCTGAGTGTATAGGAAAGTGCTCATTTCATTGGCATAGGTGTCTGGCTTTTTGATCCTAGAAGTTTGCTTCTTATGATGGTTGGTCTTCGGCATTGGATGTTTGCGTTTCACCGAAGTTGGCCTGTTGAGATAAGTTCTTAGATCAGCAAACTCACCCCCAGGGGTTTTTGTCTGAGACATCAACAATTTTCCCTGTCTTGAACGAGAAATCTTGAGAGTTGGGAGATCTTGGAATGCTACTGGAGTCGGCAAAATTTCTCTCTGATCAGTACACTTCCTTTTGGCAAAGAAGGAAGAAGAATCCTTGTGAGAGAGAATTCTTGTAATGACTGGTGCCGGAGCACGTTCAGATTGATCTTCTACAGTAAAAACTGAGGAAGACTGAGAAAAGACCAAAAGGCCTTTTCCTTTGTTTGGAAAGAAGGGTTAGCTAAAGAGCATTTCCCTCTGTTGTCTTCCAAGTCATGAGACGAGGAAGTTTGAGAAAAGACCAACGGGCCTTTTCCTTTGTTTTGGAGAAAAGGGTTAGCTAAAGAGTGTTTCCCGCTGTTGTCTTCCAAGTCATGGGGCGAGGAAGTTTGAGAAAAGACCAACGGGCCTTTTCCTTTGTTCTGGGGAGGAGGAGGAATAGCCAAAAGACTACCCCCAGTGGATTACGTAGGAGCAACAGGGTGCTTGAGAGAAGAAGCAGCGCTTTTCCTCTTGTTGTGAGAAGAGGAGAGATTAGCCAAAGGGCTGTCTCCCTTGGATTGTGCAGGCATAGCTTGCGCATGGGTTGATGGCGCACTGGCAGGTTGCACAGGAGGAGTTCTGGCAGAATGTCTTCTGGCCTCAGTCAGATTGACTTGCACAGCAGGAGCCTTGTTGCCAGAGTATTTATGTTGTACTCTGGTTGCTGGAATAGTGGACTGCGCAGGCAGAGTGGCAGCCAACTGCGCCAGAGGAACATGAGTCTTGCACTTTGACAAAGCAGCATATGAAGTGGTTTATGTACTGGCAACAGTAGACTGCACATGAGTAGTAGAGGCAGATTGTGCAACAGCAGAGACAACAGACTGTGCAACAGTCTTAGCAGCAGAGACTTTAGACTGCGCAGCAGTCTTGGTGGCAGAATCAACAGACTGCGCAGCAGTCTTGGGGAGCCACACTGGGCGCACTTTGCTTGTGGCAGAAGTTGTCGCAGTGCGAGGGGTGGTCCTGGAGTTGATCATGGCTTCGTAGGCCGTCTGGTTGACCTTCACAACCAGCATCTTCTGCGTCTTTTCGATAGACGCAACGTCACATTGAGTTGTCACTTCCTCGTCGCAGGAGAAAGTCGTCCCCAGCAGAGTCGCCATTTTGTTTGCAAAAACAAAAGTTGATTTTTATTTCAACAAACTTTGTAAAGAAGATTACAAGAATTCTGGGAAAGTACAACTATAGGAATCCGATCTGAAGACGATCGCTTTATCCCTTGGACGATGTAAACTTTGAAGACGGTAGCCTCTGAAGATTGCAGCAACATTTTTGTAAGAACTCCTGATCTATGGTGATGATCTCTGATCTCTGTACGCGTGTATGATCCCCTCTAGGAAGGACTTGAAACTCTATTTATAGAGTTCTGGAAATAACTAATTTTTAGTTATTTGGACTGCGCAAGTTGGATTGCGCTGCATTGGACCGCGGAGACATCAGACTGTGCTGGCAGTTGTTTGATCGTGGGCCAACTGTATTAGACACATGGCATTATTTGATTGAAATACACATGATCGTGTACAGACGGTTACCACGTAATGAGTCATTGATGGCATGAAGGCCATGTGTACTTTGTCAGTTGATGGAGTGCGCCACTTAATTGCGCTAGCTTCGGGTTGCGCTAGGATGGACGGCGTTGGGCTGGATTGTGCTGCAGGCAGATTGTGCTGTATGTACAGCTGTCCTCGAGCGCTGTGCTGCACGACAAACGAACAGTTTCCTCATTCTTCGTGCTGTCAGCTGTCAGAAGATCTGATTCTCTGTCAGGTAATGATGACGAGGCCACGTCAGCATACGCACTTGGATGAGTGCGCACTTCAGCCTGCATAATTTATCTTCTGTGCAGTTCACTTGAAGGATGTATAATTTGATTTTTATGACTTTGTTGATGGGTGCAACTTGATTTTTAGGACCTACAATACTTTTCAAGCTTATGAATGAAAAGCTAAATTTCTTTCTATGCTATGTCTTCAACTCTCTGCACTGCTACGCGTCGTGTCGAAGTAAATCCCAAGTGCACATCCTTGCCTTGTGCAAGTCCAATAACGACTTGTACGGCATCACATCCCGGCTCATGGGATCGATTTAGCTCGAGTTAAGGCGAGGACGGCCGATTCGGCGAGTCGGGGCATGACAGTGGATCACCTAGGGTTTAAAGGTCAGAGAGAGAGCAAAGGTCAGATAGAGAGAAAGAGCAACATCACTGGAGCACACATGGTTGAAAGGTCGGAGAAAGAGAGAGAGAGAGAGAGAGAGAGCAAAGGTCGGAGAGGAGTAGCCATAGTTTTTTTTAATCTGAAAGAGAGTGAGATTTAGGTTGGTTTTGATCAAATGGTGAATATATTCTGAATGGTTTTGGGATGGATGGTCTAGATTTAGGTCATCCGATCGAATTTTCAGGATGGAGATATGTGGAGGAAAATGTCCCCCCCTAAAATTTGGTAATTAGTTGCCAAATTATTGGCATTCCCGCCGAGCTATTTGGGATATTTATGTGAATTATTTGGAACAAAAAGTTTATTAGTCCCAAATAGTGATCCATTTTCACAATTCGTCCCAAACAAATACAACTTTTTGTTACCAAGAATATAGCCATCCCAAGAACTACACTTTTAGGACTTTTTAGACTAGTGTTCCTAATAGTGTCGTTCCACAAAGACACTTTTTTGTAGTACGTCTTTGAATTCCGTATTTGTGTTTAATCATAGCTTCCTTGAATTCCCATTTATGAGCTCTCATCCTTCCCTATCTTGGAAGGGCAAACTTTTGTGATTTAGCAACCATTTTGATTATAGATTGTGATTAGGGCAGTTATAATATTCTGTAGGTGATTATTTAAGGCACATAGGGGTTGGATAGATGAATGTACTAGATGGACCGATAGGAAATGTATGACATTTCTATGAAGATTTAGCTTATATAGGAAAATCCCTTGATTGAAGGAGAGACCCCTTGACTAGAACACATGGAATTAAATTAGAGGTTTACATGTTTATAGATATGTTGGAAGAAATTCTAGTAGTTATTGAAATGACTACAAATACGATTAGAAAATTGCATAGATTGACTTAGAAATAGACAAAGATCAGAATAGTGCTATCTCTACAATAGAATTACCAAATGATATGACTTGAGAAAAGGATAATTCCACGAGCCGTGAATTAGTGATTTGACTTCAGCCTATCAATCATCTATAGGATTTTACTTGAAGTGTATAGTAACACATGCTTGGCAGGACTAGGTGATTAGCTAAGGTGGGTAGGCTTGTATAGACACTCCAGTAAGATAGTGTGGAATATAGTATAGTACAAGGCTTAACCCTAATAGGAGGCGTGAGGGTCATTAGACTAAACCATGCTAACATTTCCTATGTTAGACCGAGTTTGAAGAATATAAATATTCTTTGATCAAAAAGGGTAAGATGGGAGAGAATAATATTTGAAGGAAGATACATTGGATTTTAGAGTGCCGAGAAGAAGAACAATAGCAAAAAGAGCACAAGACCCCGCCAGAATACAAAATTTGAAGCGTAAAGATCATGACTAGATATAAACCTTGGAGTTATGTTGCACAAATTTTTAAGAAATTTTCACGTGGAGGATATTGAAACCAGGAATATGAAAAAAAATTCTTGGATGACAAGAAACTATTTTAGGAAGATTAGGTATGAGAGAGAAAAGTGATCTAAGAGTAGGTACATTTGAGATAGACTAGTCAACCATTTCCATATTAGTGGAGTCAAACATTGAATGACTTATTAGAAATCGTGACTAAAAGATTGACCAACAGGGTTAGACTATGATTGAGGTATCTAAAATAAGTATTTATTTAACCCAGCCCCAAACCTTACCTAGAAGATATGAGTAAAATGGTCAGACATTCTTGCAAAGGATGAGTAGTTTTTCTTATGGTTAGAAGGGGGTAGAAGTACTGGTTATGTTGCTAAGATATTTGACTTAAGGCTTATAAGAGTACGGTATAGAATTTGAGGGATTGATTGAGTGGAGGATTGAATACACCTTTCTATCTTCGATGGTTTGTCATAGCGAGGGATCTAAGACTAGAGTTAGAAAATTGTACCTCAAAAGGCAAGCTAATAAATCCTTCATTGATATAAATAGTTAGGAATCCTGGAGAAATTGTAACTGAAACAATTATGTTTGTAGTACGTAGTAGATATATAAAGAGATGAAGTAATTATAGGAGTAGTACTAGGTTTAGGTCAAGATATTTGAAAAGGAACAAGGTTGGAATTGCAGGATGGTTCATAAATAAACTAAAAAGAATCGAGAATTACGACAATGGTTATCCATGATGACTTAACAAGGATTACGCAGAGGATATACCTTAAGCAAGTTGTGTAGTCATAAAATCCAACCTGAGAGTTGAGATTCGAATAAAGAAAGAGGAGGTTATCTTTAAGAAATAGATAATACAAATTTTATGATAAGATAAAAGTGCGGTTAGATAAAAAATGATTATGATATACAAGTATGTTGCTAGGAAGCCAGTACCATAGATTGTAGATAGACACATGATCAAGGTTGTGACATTCAGGAACAAGAACAAGAAACGAAATGACACAAGAAGAGAGGGAAGCAAAATATTAAGATAGAGACGTAGGAACAAAATGAAAGAGTAATATCTTATAATAGGTTGATAAATGAAATCTAAAGTTGAATTATAAGTTCTTGAAGATGGAGATATTTCATAGACAGATAAAAGTTAAGAATTAAGTGTTGAGTAGTAATTTTTGAGAATTAAGGACGTTTAAAGACCTTGGCAGATTACATTATGAGCATCTTGATATTGTGTTAGTAAAAATTGCAATTGAGTAGGCTAAGCCAAGGAGTGTACTAATAGAAAAGAGATAAGACATGAGACCTTCAAATACTAGTAGTTAGATTTTGGATTAAGATTAGGCTAGCCGTGTTTAAGGAATCATTCATTATCCTAGAAACCTAATAGATAGGCTCAACTGTGGTATGAATTAGTGTGTGATCCCTTCAGTTTGTTTGACTATCAGTTTATTCTAAGTGCCCTAAAGTTGTAGCTTCAGACCGTATCACTATTCTTTCATCCCTTAAGCACCTATCCTTTGATTAGCGATCACAACTTCGTGATCATTCCGACTTTGAGATCGAGAATGATCTTATCCCTTCCCTAATCGTGTCATAATCTCAAAATCAATCCTTAATTTTTATACCTCTTTGTGCCTAATATTTGTATCACCTTAGGCATCGTTTCTTCCAAATTTTATGACCAATTGCCTACCTGGTTGTGCCTTTTCTCGTGAAAATTACTCCATGTACTTATCAAAATTTTCTTTACTACAATTTCTATGTTTGTAATTCTCTCCAACTTGTCTCCTTATTATGCAATTATAAACCCTTCTATGCCACCTCGTACTAGTTATGTCCGACCGAGCAAATTTCTTCTAACCTATTTAAACCTTGATTCCTATAGGAGTAGCACTGAGTTGATAATAATTTCCTCATAGAATTATTGACAAATAGTACTGTGAAAGTACCTAGGTTTCCTTAGATAATTGCGGTTCGTAATACCTATATTCTCGCATCCCTTCTTAAGAGATATGCTATCCCAAAAACCTAACTAGTATAATCGCGACCATAGTTGTTGTTATGTTTATAAGATGAGAGTTTAGTGTACTCTAGAACTTGCTAGGATATACATCCTAGAAGCTAGTGGCATTAGCATCACACCTGAACCATATACGACTAGTCGTACCTGACTCCTTTAGATATAAATTTTCTATCCTTTTATAATATACCTAAGTGTAATTTCGAGGACAAAAGTTTCTAAGGTGGGTAGGATGTAAGCCTCCTGAATTTTGGGGTTCTTTTAATTTTTTTAAATGAATTATTTTCCATAAATAATTTTATTATAATCAGTTTTGATCATTGAATATACCTTTCCGTGACTTTGATTTTTAGGGTACCAGGGATGTCAATCTCTTGGAACTTCCTTTGTGAGTTTTATAGTAGACAAGATTATCTTCATTTTGATGTATCATGTCCCACTCAAACTTGTTTCCTTATATTCTGTTTATAACACACAACTTCTGGGTTAATTTAGGCCCCATCTACCTTAAAACTTGACCTAACTTCCATCTAATTTTGGGACTCGACATCTATCCAACATAATCGACCCAATATATAGTTTTGACCAATTTTAAGCCTACTACGCACATGCCACTTGTGTGCCATCCAATTGAGCTCCTTTATGCTATTATTTTATTAATGATCATAAATGACTTAATTTGCAGTCATCATCGCACCAAGCCCAAACCTAACCCAATCGAACACCAACATCCAATCCAATTTCATGTGGCCACTCTCATGGCACCCAAAAACACACATCACCATATTCTCCCCTACAAAACACCAAATACCTAGTCTACCACTCAAAAACCCAATGGACAACCCTATTGATCATATACCTTAAATATTGTAAAACTCCTAAATTTCTACTACAATTTTTTTTATAAATATGGTATTGATTTTTGTACTTCGTATTTGTACGTCGCGTACGAGTTTGAGTTTCATAGTTTTCTCGTTAAGTGTGAATAAGTATGAAATACATATTTTTATAAAATATTTTAATTATATAGATGTAAAAAAATATTTCAAAATAATAGACGATAAATATTTTATATGGCTTGAAGTTGTAAATACGTCACGCCGAGGATTGCCAAACTTTATTTTATTTAAAAAAAAGGCCATTTTATTTTATGGTACAAGTATAACTAATAATTTAGAAAAACTGTGTTTCATATAAGTATTATTTTTGCATGCGAGTGTATATATATTTGTATTTTCAAAATTAATTATTATCACTAATATATTATTTCAAAAAAAAAGTATATTAAATATGGGTTGATTTAATATGTAATTAATTATGGTGATTTAAGTTGGAAAAAAATATATTAAGTTATTTAAATACAGTTTAAATTAGAGGTAGAATATATCTACATTAGATTATATTTGATTGAGTTACTTTTAAATCAATTTTAATTAAATAGTGGAAAATCCAAGGGGAATTAAAACTCTTCTTAGTCCTTATCTAGATAAGACTTTTGTAAACCCCCTAATTTTTCAAAACAAATATTTGTGAAATTTTTGAATTTTTAAATAACTATTTATTGACTTATTATATAATTTGTACTATTTTACATATATTTAGTATAGTGCTCATTAGTGAATTTAGTATAAAAATATATAAAGCTATTTTTCTAGTACATTAAGGATCTAAACTATATTATACAATTTTTCTCAAAATTTTAGGATTTATTTCATAAATTTTATTACTTTTTACATGTTACTTATATTGTACATTATTTGCATAATATATAATAAATGTCAAATTAGTATTAAATATTTAAGCTTGTATAAATAAGATTAGATAAAGGTTGTTTAAATAAATATTAACTCTATTTATTATCTATAGTAATTTTAAATAATATTATAGATAATTTAGATAAATATAAATAATATTTTAAATAAAAACTAATCCTACTTCTACTAGGAAAATATCTCTATCTATATCATATCCTAATAAAGCAAACTCATATTTATTTAAATCAAATCCTATCTAATTTAGGAGATAAATCTGAAATAAATATCTATATAAACCCAATACATCCCCCTTCTATCACCAATAATTCGAGATTATTTTTTAGTCCAATAGAAACTCTAAAATTCGTTATTAGAATTCAGGCCCGCTTTTTAGTAGCAAGAGCAACTTGGAACGACGATATCTCCTAGCTCCGAACTCCTTTTTATCTCCAATTTTTTTTTAAAGAAGCATATCAAGGTAAGCTTTCCAGAAACATATTTTAATAGAAAAAATTCGTTATGTAGATTTCTACAAAACTGTTTGAGTATCTAGTGTCCCAAAAATAAACGTGTTTCAGTATTTTTGCGATTTCGGGAGATTCCGAAAATGAAAATACAATCCGTTTAGTTTTTCGGAAAGCTAATATGAAAACTTATGACATATTCTAATTTTAGAATTTATTAATAAATCTAATCGGGACAATATTAATTATAATTAGATAATAGACTATTTTCAGCATCCGTAGATGTTTGTTTGGACCTTAGTTCCTCGGCAGCCGTTGTTCCACCTATTTTCCTGTCTGATCTTCGCCACCACAGTGCTCAGGACTCAGGCAAGTATACCTTGCTAATTAATTGTCAATTATTTATTTTCTGTGTTATTTATTTTGTTTTATATTATTAATTTTCTTTGTTATAAACTGCGCGTCCAAGCCATACTTGGGTGCAAGCGACTCTATTAGTCGTTTTACTTTACTATATACATGTTAACTCAGTGTTAGCGAACTACCTTCTTGTTGGAGGATATCCTTATATCTTCCTTGGCCATGACACGCACACTACACGGTTGGAGACATGTTGCTAGGGGCACGACTTATGGACTGGCCCTCTCTAAAGGCATGTGACGGATAGATGATCGTAACTGCTATGACTAGGATTTTAGAGACTCAAGCAGTTACTAAACTGGAAGAGCTATGGACATGACTTGAACAGTGTGAGAAATATTGGGGAAGGACAGTCGCTAGTGCGTATGAGATTCTAAACAGGTAAACCACAATCTCCGGATGGAACTGTTACGATTTATTTACGGATACCATCTGACGTTTTGGACGTTACGGTCGGATACAGATGATTGGATGCCAGTTATGTACACATAGCCTAAAATCTCACCCATGCGCATGAAACTTGTCCTCTAAATTTTATATTATGCGGTTAGAATATCCTTTGCATATTTATGTCTAGAATAGTCTTTTATATATTATTTTATTATCCTGACAGTTCATATTAGCTTGTTCTTCCTGTATCTTGCTACGTCCGTCTGAGGACCTGGTTATTCCCCAGGTGTGTGTTCATGTCTTCCGCAGGTATCCTAGCCGGGATCGTAGTCTTTTCCATTTATTCGAAGATGACGTGACTTGGTTCCTCCTTGCTACTTCCACTCAGTCCTTTTATATATCATGTACTTCTTCCTTTTTATTTTGGTTGGTAGTGGATGTGTCTCCACCCAACATATTATACTAAGTCAATTCATTATATGCCATCTTTTATTCCTTTATTTTGTGGATGAGATTAGTTAGTTATGGTTTACTGTATTTTACAGCTTATGTATACATACAAGGCTCCTGTACTTCATATGTATACAGCTGGCATGTCTAGGTACTTAGTCCTACGTATTTGGGACTAGGGCGTTACATATTTTTGTGGTGGCCCATGTAGGTCAAGATAAATTGTTTGGTTACTTTACCATACCAATCAAGCCTGCGTATAGGATTAGAGTCTAGGATCTCATCCACATACTTGATCGCCTTCTCGTTTGACTCCTCGAGTTGCATCTTGCTTGATCCCTTCTATCGTGATTCGTGCCCTTCTTTCGTGCTTGATAGAGATTAATAAGGTAACCCATACTAGGTGGACGTGACCCATTGTTCCATCACCCTACTAGTTTAACTCTTGTAAGTTGGATAGAATGCCTTATGACCTAGCAATCCCTTTAGCCTTGTGACCTATATTAGCAAGTTCACTTAGGTTCTAGAATTTAGAGGACCCTAACCCATCTAGTCAACCAAAGCCTTAGACAAGGAGACAATAGGTAGACTGTATAGGCCCAAACTTCGGGCGAGCCTTAATTTTTAAAAGATCTTGGACTATTTAAAATTTTCTTCATCAGTACCTCCCCGCTCATATTTTGACTATCTCATGCGGCTAATGTAGCTTCAATTTTGCAAGCTTATTTCGTTATTAAGCTTGATCATGACATATTTTATTGGGTGCACCACTAACATATTGTCTAGTCAGAACTGGTGCATAATGGTCTGATCAACCGAGTGCACTTTGGTTCACTTTTATCTATCGTTCTACGTGGATGGGACATAGTTAAACTTGTCCTCTAGGGTCCCATCCGCGACAGCTTTGGCAATTCTTTTTGAATTACTCCCTCGCCTTTAAACCATATATTGATATTCGAAAATAATTTCTTTGGACTCATATTGGTTCTCATCTTTCACTTATTTAGACGAAGACTCGTACCTAATAGATAGACCCAAAGTATCACCTTTAGTTATCCCCCAACTATTGCCAAAATAATTAGCCACCGACTAACCGATGGGACTATATCCCCATCTCGAGTTACTCGTCCTTTTTCTTGACCCTAGATTCATTGTCGCGACCATCATTCACTTCCTAAATTAAATTCGTGATTTATTTTCATAGTTATCAAAGTCACGATTTTCTAATACATGTTTTAAACGTCGTGATTTGATTGTTCCTCATTGATATACACTTGTACCCTCTCAACCCCCTACTTATTTTAAATTCGAGGATGAAACTCTTGTAAGTTGGGTAGGATGTAAAACCCCTAAATTTCTACTACAATTTTTTTATAAATATGGTATTGATTTTTGTACTTCGTATTTATACGTCGCGTACGAGTTTGCGTTTCATAATTTTCACGTTAAGTGCGAATAAGTATGAAATACATATTTTTATAAAACGTTTTAATTATATAGATGTAGAAAATATTTCAAAATAATAGACGATAAATATTTTATATGGCTTGAAGTTGTAAATGCGTCACGCCGAGGATTGCCAAACTTTATTTTATTTAAAAAAGGCTATTTTATTTTATGGTACAAGTATAACTAGTAATTTAGAAAAACTGTGTTTCATATAAGAATTATTTTTGCATGCGAGTGTATATATATTTGTATTTTCGAAATTAATTATTATCACTAATATATTGTTTCGAAAAAAAAGTATATTAAATATGGGTTGATTTAATATGTAATTAATTATGGTGATTTAAGTTGGAAAAAAATATATTAAGTTATTTAAATACAGTTTAAATTAGAGGTAGAATCTATCTACATTGGATTATATTTGATTGAGTTACTTTTAAATCAATTTTAATTAAATAGTCGAAAATCCAAGGGGAATTAAAACTCTTCTTAGTCCTTATCTAGATAAGACTTTTGTAAACCTCCTGATTTTTCAAAACAAATATTTATGGAATTTTTGGATTTTTAAATAACTATTTATTGACTTATTATATAATTTGTATTATTTTACATATATTTAGTATAGTGCTCATTAGTGAATATAGTATAAAAATATATAAAGCTATTTTTCTAGTACATTAAGGATCTAAACTATATTATACAATTTTTCTCAAAATTTTAGGATTTATTTATTAAATTTCATAACTTTTAACATGTTACTTATATTGTACACTATTTACGTAATATAGAATAAATGTCAAATTAGTATTAAATATTTCAGCTTGTATAAATAAGATTAGATAAAGGTTGTTTAAATAAATATTAACTCTATTTATTATCTATAGTAATTTTAAATAATATTATAGATAATTTAGATAAATATAAATAATATTTTAAATAAAAACTAATCCTACTTCTACTAGGAAAATATCTCTATCTATATCCTATCCTAATAAAGTAAACTCATATTTATTTAAGTCAAATCCTATCTAATTTAGGAGATAAATCTGAAATAAATACCTATATAAACCCAATACATCCCCCTTCTATCACCCATAATTCGAGATTATTTTTTAGTCCAATAGAAACTCTAAAATTCGCCATTAGAATTCAGCCCCGCTTTTTAATAGCAAGAGCAACTTGGAACGACGATATCTCCTAGCTCCGAACTCCATTTTGCCTCCAGTTTTTTTTAAAGAAGCGTATCGATGTAAGCTTTCCAGAAACATATTTTAATAGACAAAATTCGTTCTGTACATTTCTACAAAATTGTTTGAGTATCTAGTGTCCCAAAAATAAACGTGTTTCAGTATTTTTGCGATTTCGGGAGATTCCGGAAACGAAAATACGATCCGTTTAGTTTTTCGGAAAGCTAATATGAAAACTTATAACATATTCTAATTTCAGAATTTATTAAATAAATCTAATAGGGACAATATTAATTATAATTAGATAATAGACTATTTTCAGCATTCGTAGATGTTTGTTTGGACCTTAGTTCCTCGGCAGCCGTTGTTCCACCTACTTTCATGTCTGATCTTCGTCGCCATAGTGCTCAGGACTCAAAAATGTATAACTTGCTAATTAACTGTCAATTATTTATTTTTTGTATTATTTATTTTGTTTTGTATTGTTAATTTCCTTTGTTATAAACTGCGCGTCCAAGCCATACTTGGGTGCAAGCGACTCTATTAGTCGTTTTACTTTACTATATGCATGTTAACTTAGCGTTAGAGGACTACCATCTTGTTGTGGAATATCCTTATATCTTCCTTGGCCATGACACGCACACTACACGGTTGGAGACATGTTGCTAGGGGCACGACTTTTGGACTGGCCCTCTCTAAAGTCGTGTGACGGATAGATGATCGTAACTACTATGACTAGGGTTTTAGAGACTCAAGCAGTTACTAAATTGGACGAGCAATGGACATGACTTGAACAGTGTGGAAAATATTGGGGGAGGACAGTCGCTAGTGCGTATGGAAATCCAAACAGGTAAACCACAGTCTCCGGATGGAACTGTGGCAATTTATTTGCGAATACCCTCTAACATTTTGGACGTTACGGCTGGATACAGATGACCGGATGCCAATTAGGTACACATAGCCTAAAATCCTATCCATGTGCATGAAAGTTGTCCTCTAAATTTTACATTAGGCGGTTAGAATATCCTTTGCATATTTATGTCTATAATAGTCTTTTATATATTATTTTATTATCCTGACAGTTCATATTAGCTTGTTCTTCCTGTATCTTGCTACGTCCGTCTGAGGACCTGGTTATTCCCCAGGTGTGTGTTCATGTCTTCCGCAGGTATCCTAGCCGGGATCGTAGTCTTCTCCATTTATTCGAAGATGACGTGACTTGGTTCCTCCTTGCTACTTCCACTCAGTCCTTTTATATATCATGTACTTCTTCCTTTTTATTTTGGTTGGTAGTGGATGTGTCTCCATCCAACATATTGTACTAAGTCAATTCATTATATGCTATCTTTTATTCCTTTATTTTGTGGATGAGATTAGGTAGTTGTGGTTTACTGTATTTTAAAGCTTATGTATACATACAAGGCCCCTGTACTTCGTATGTATTCAGCTGGCATGTCTACGTACTTAGTCCTACGTATTTGGGACTGGGACGTTACAAATATAGTTAACCTATGACACACACTACCAACCCCACAATAAATATAACCTAAAAATAGCTAAGCACCATGGTGGCTACCATTAATCCTCACTTTAATCACTTGTCACTAAACCTATATTACTATATGACTAAACACAAACCTACATAAAATACCACTCTCCCACTCAACCTAAAACCCTAACTATATATGCACTCCCCCTCCCCTTACTTGGCAGCAACAACAACCCACCTATACAGCTGACATGCACAGTCCCCCTCCTTTTTTCTCTTTTTCTTCATCCTCCTTCCTATACTTCTCCATTTATTTTTCTTCTCTTCTCCTCCTTCTCCTCTTTACTCCATACTTCTTCTTATTCACTATACTCCTCCTTCTTCTTTCTCTCCTTCTCACTCTCCATGGAAGCAAACCACCACTGCACTGCCTTAATCTACTGCCACCGCCGCCGCATGGCAGCCCTGCCACCGATAATAGTGCACCATTGCTATTGTCGAAGCTCCTACAGTCTCTTCGAGCAGTTACTATTGCTGTCCCCTCCACCACGAAAGACCGTACGACCCCTTCCTAGTGTCGCTGCCATCGCATAAGCTGCATGCCTCTCTAAGTGTACTACCCCGCGGTCTGTAGTGGTAGCACCCACTGTGCACTATCCTACGTGCACAACCATCGCCACACCCGAGGACACGGGGCCATGCCTCTGACTGTCGCGTTGCCGCAGCACCTCCTGGCCACCGACGAACTCCTCGCACACCACCATACCCCAGCCTGGCAGCAATCCATGCAATAGTAAGTCGAATTCGACATTTTCCTCGAAATCCCGACGTAATGCACGTTTTTGAAAAGTCAGAAAGTGTGCTTCGTGGCATCGACTTTGTGTACATTTTTTGAGAAATTTGACTGTTGGATCATCAATATATTTTCTCCATTGTTATATTGGTATATAACTTTACGTCCACCAAAATTTTCAGCCATTAGTTCAATCATTTGCTATGTCAAAACTGGCCACAAATTTGGAAAATAATTGTATTTATTTTTGATTGTTTCGTGGATCCAACTTCGTGGATTTGTTTCTCATTTGTCATAGCTCCGTATGATGTGCCACTAGTTCCTGTATAGAGATGGTATCACCAACTTCTTGTGATTAAAATTTTATTCCATCGTGAGGTTGTTTGTATGGTTGAATTCATCGCCAAAGTTGGCCGTCCGAATTCGTAATTTCTAACTTGTAAAGTTCTAATTTTGGACCCGAGATCCCGAATTCCAATTCTGACATCACCAATGGACTCGAAGTCGTTCTACCTAAAATTGTTATATAATTAGCTGAGTTTGGAGCAATGTTGCCCCCGCACGTATTTCGGTACAAATCGGTTCCCAACATTTGGGTCAGCGGGTTATTTTGAG
This sequence comes from Iris pallida, assembly GCA_029216955.1. NCBI lineage: Eukaryota > Viridiplantae > Streptophyta > Magnoliopsida > Asparagales > Iridaceae > Iris > Iris pallida. Next base: position 39,750,336 of record JANAVB010011199.1, read on the forward strand.
ATTAGCTCATCGGAATCCAATTCTAGATATACCGTTTATTTCATATTATCATTCTGGACTCGTTGACATATACTTTACTAGCTATAGTAGAATTTGGCTCCGGCACGCATTTTCGTACAACCCGGGTCCCAAGGTCCAAGTTAACGAGTCATTTTGAAATCGGCTCATCGAAATCGAATTCTGGGTATACTGTTGGGTTCGTATCATCATTCTGAACTCGTGGACATATAATTTGTTAGGTTTATAGGACTTTTATCCTGGCATATTTTTCAGTGCAAAGTGGGTCCAACGACGGACAAATTTTGATCAAAAATTACCGTTTTGTCCCTGTCTCTAAATTTGACTTATGGGTAGGCTATTCTAGCTAATTTGACCATTCTGGATACATTAATGATGTTTATTTCTTCATTTGATGATGTTCTTAGATTTTTCCTTTATGTATCACCATTAATTATACTTAATTCCTATTTATGTTCGTAATATGGAATTCGTGCTTCAAAACTGAGATAAGTCGATTCTAGTGATCTCACATAGCTGAAATTGATTAGGTGACCATATGGATTGCCAAGATAAGATTGTTAACCTTGCGGTTGATTATCTTATCTCGATTTAGTTGTCGTAGGTTTCGCTATACGAATAACGAGGTGCAAATTTGATATTTTAATAACCTACAACTTGCAATTCATACTATTGGCAATAACGATTATAGAGACTAGTATGACCTAGTTTTAGGCGATATAATTACAAGTGTCTTAGATAACATAAGGTAATACGAGACTAGAACTATCCAAGCTCTTTAGGTAGGAGTTATTAGTCATACGTGTATTTTAGTGTGTGATATATATTTGTTTGTGATTTGGGTTGATAGATATTTGCATGGAGTATGGTTCAATGGCTCATGCATAGTGGGTTAGAATTTCGTACTACAGTCTTAGCATAATTTGGACAACTCCAGGCAAGTATACCTTTCCTTTGGATTTACAGTATTTACATGCTAGTACCTTTTTATCAATTACTCACTTAGGATATATAGATACATGCTTCACCTGCTTTTTATCTGTCTTACATGATTTCATCTGCTCCCAGTTCAGTTATTACATTATTTTATCTGTTGACACACTAGACATGATACACGATTTCGTATAACATGGCATATAGGTGACGCGTACATGATCATTGCGATTACTTATGGATGGATTTACCTGTATACATGATAGACTGATGTTACCAGTAGAGTCAGACTAGACATGTCGCGGATGTGATATGGACAGTAGCATTGGATGGGGAGGATAATTACTAGGTGTAAGGGCTACTATGCATATATCACTATGTAGTTATTATTATACATCCTTGTTGAGATATTTTGAAATCGGAGTTACGTGTCTCTCATATTTATCGTGTGACTCTATTAACGGAGCTATGACTATATTTATCGTGTGAATCTATTATCGGAGCTACGGTCCTGTATTCTGGGAGACTCTATACCGAAGCTACAGATTTTATATTTAGAAAGCCCTCACGTCGAAAGTTGTCCCCACTTGCATATCACACAGACTAGATGGTTTGCCTAGTAGTTGTGTTACTTGATCACATGTCTATTTCCAAGATCACATGTTACTATCTTCACATAATATTTACTGTACATCATATCGGCATGTATATGATGTATCTTGCTACATCCCATCGAGGACCTGGTTTCCTTCCGGGTTGTCTGAGTAAGTTGTAGAGCTCTTTGCTGGATTGTTGCTGGTACTCATTTAATTTTATGTATTTACTAATTTCAGAGTTATATGTTCCTTTACTGTTATTTTTAGCTACTTAGTAGCCTAGTATTTATAGACTCATATTATTCTTTCGAATCTATTCGGGCTAGTATGATTATTGGGCTGTAGAAAAATATTCATATTTTCCTTCCTTATATTTAGGTTATATGGATTAAGATATAGAGTTGATGTAGTGATAGTTACACCATTTCGAACAGCTATCTAGTCGGACTAGAGTCTGGTTGAATACGTAGCTGGCCAATGCCACGTGGCTCGGTCCCGTATATTTTCGGACTGGGTGTGACACTTTGCCAAGCTATTTCCTATTGTTTCATGGCCACAAGCCCATAAAATATAAAGGAAGAATCCTTGCACAATACTTTAAGGGTCTGCTTGGTTTGAGGGTGGGGGTTTAGGAGGGAGAGCTATAGAGGGCTAAGTAAGGGTTTATTTCACCATCTTTTGTCCATTTTTTTAACCCCCCAAATCGAAGGGTTAACGAGGGTGATTGAGGGTTTTTAAAAAAAAAGTCATATATACCCCTTATTTGTTTTATAAAATATCATAATTTTTTTCTCCATTTTTTTCTCAATATGTTAATTCGTAGATTCCTAATTTGTGAAGATATTTTGACAAGTTCTAATTAAAATTTGAATCAAATTTAATTTTATGACATATGTAATAAGGTTATTTTGGTAACTATCTTATTTTTCTTAATCATCCTCTTATTCAAAACCTTCAATCCAAGCAAGAGTTATTTAACACCCCCCACTTAACTCTCCCTCCAATCCAAGCAAGGTTCTATATATTGACTCTACTCCCCCTCGCTTAACTCCCCCTCATTTAACCCTACTTAACTCTACTTATTTTTCCCCCTCAATCCAAGGAGACCCTAAGTCATTTCTAACTTCTCCAAAACACCACATTTTAGCATTTATCCTTTCAAAATTTCACCTTTACCTCCATCTTCACATGGGAATGCAAGGACACAGTTGGATTCTTTAAATACAATCCAGCCACATACGTTTCCTCTAGCAATATGACCTCCTAGAAACTCATGCATATTACAAAAATCTAACTTTATATATAGAGAAGAGGGCGACAAAGATTATAGAGGAACAAATACCTAAGGGTTTTCTAGTACTCTCATTAGGAGGAAAATGCTACTCGAATAATGATCGAAGGCACCTTGACAGTGATTGATGCTCAGCTGCAATTGGACCTTGCTTGTGCGAGCTTACCGAGCAAAGAGACGTCGAGGTTGGGCGACGAAGAATATTGTCGTCGATGCTTCGTTAGAAAAGAGATGGCTCTCCCAGACTCGATAAAGCCTGGTAATCTCTCCCTCGAGTCCAAGGCTGAGCTCGCCAATATGCTAGCAAGGAACTGGTGGAGAGAAACTTAATCGATGGCTGCTGGGGTTACTAGGAAGGATGGAACGATCAGAAAATAAATAGTGTAGCTCGGACACGACTGGAAAGTGGTCGCATCTGTACGCGCGTACCTGCAGTTCAACAGAGGCAGTTGTGCAACGGTGTAAGAATAATGGTTGGAAAGAAACCTGTTTACGAATGATTTGAAATGAGGGTATCTATCACACTCACTTCTTCTAATTAAGGGTATTTTAGTCTTTGTGCATTATTTTGAATTTATTTAAATTGTTAATTAAATTGATTGCTGTGTGATTTGGATTGGTGTTTTGGTAGGACCTAGATGGTATAACCTTAGTCAACCTTGTCTAGAAGCGTAATAATGTGATTAGTTTTATTATTGGCTAATTAGTTTTAATTTAGAATTTTTACTTATTTTTCTAGAATTATTTAATGATTTTTAAGTCTTTTTTAGAAGCCTTTTTAAGCTTTTGTCATTGGGCCTTTGTAGCAACTTTGAGTGCTTGGCCCATGACTTAACCTAACCCTAATACCCCTAAACATGGCCGGCCAAGCATAGCAGTAGCCCCTCTCATTTGTGAAGAATTCTCATAGCCTCCATTAGATCAAAAACCCTAGTTTTTCTTTTCCTTCAAAACCCTAACTTTCTCCCAGGCATCCGATTCATGCCAAACGAATTACATTGCGACCGTGGGGAGGAGAAAAACTTGCTCGAGCACTGCTAGCAAGGAGTTGGAGGTATTTGCTCGAGAGAAATCGGTCGTCGAAGTGCTCGAGGTGTCACTTTCTTTGAGATTCCAACTCTCAATAGGTAAACCTTGTTCTAGCAATATTTCTTCTGATTTTTTCTTTATGTTAGCATGCATCTAGGTACCTTCAACCTGTAGGTTTAGTTTTGATCGATTTCGTGTCCGTTCGATGTGCGTATCAGACACGTATCGGAGTTACAACATAGGTGTTCGACGAAATTACCTAATGGATTGAAACTTGTTTTTTTTCGAATCTATTTATATATTTGGATAGCCTTAGACATAAGGATCCTGACCCCATAGTTTTTGACAAGAATCGTGCTCGTGTCCGTGTCCAAACAAGATAAGAACATGTTGCACGCGCAGGTCGTGCGCATGGCCTACTATCGCGCGTTGATTGCACGATGCACAGGCCAAGTGGCCGGGTACCACTTGGCATGTAGGTAGGGTAAACGTCTGTGGACACGTTCCTCAATTTTTGTGTCATCTCAATTCGAATTGAGTAAGAAATTGCGACCGCATGGGTCGACACACGCACGCGCGTGCATACAGCCACCGCTGATACGACCCTCGTGCTGACACGTGTGGACACATGGACTGGATCCGATGTGTCTACATGTAGCCCTATACCTAGCCTATTCTAGGACACGACCACGATACGTGTGGTGGGACACACGAGTCCCTAGATTCGCCGTCCAGCGTGCACGATGCGGTGCACTGTTCTGTGCACACGCGCATAGGCCTCGCGTGGACACAGGCTTCGTGCGCATCGGACATGACACTTGGCCGCACGAGGAATTGTCCAGTAGGTCGGGGATGTGTTAGCCTAGGTGTATGCGAAGTTTCACGAGAAACGGTTTTGAATCGAGGAGAATCGAACTCGCACCGATTCATTTGACAGCGTATCGGATGTTTTCCGTATGCACTCCGTGGACACGATACGAACACGGGTTCAACCCGTGAGTAGCCGACAGTCAACATAGATACCTTCATGTTTGCCAAGTTTCGCGGATTCTAGTTGTGTACAGTGTATTTGGGTATTGAGTTGGTTTTCGGGTTTCGATTAATATGTATAATTGAATTATTTGGTCATATTTCAAATTGTTGAGATTTAATTCATTTTTGAGTTTTGGAAGTTATTAAGATTCTAGATTTGTGGGTTTTAGTCCTAATTTTACTTTCAATTATTTCCATCATATATGTATATATATCCCTATTTGCCTTATATATATTTTATATATATCTTATATATATATTATATATATATACTATATATATAATAGAATATATATATATAATATATATAGATATATATTATTATTATATATATGTATATATATGATATATGTATGTATATATATATCTATTTATATATATATATATGTAAAAAAAAAAAATATTGTATATATACTATATGTAATATATCTAATATGTATATATAATATATAATATATAATATATATATATATATCTATTCTCTATAGAATATATATATATTATATATATATATTATATATATATATATATATATATATATATTATATATTATATATATTTATATAAATATATATATATATATATATATATTTTTTTTATTATATCTATCAATATATATATTATAATATATATAATATATATATATATATATATATATATATATAGATATATATATATATATTATATATATATAATATATATATATAGATATTAGAAATATATATTATATATATCTATATTTTTTATTTATATACATAATTATATATATAATATATTTTAGATATATATTATAATATATATATATTTATATATATAAATATATATATCTATAATATAAATAAATATATATATTTTACATAATTATATGTATATAAAAAAAAACATATATATATATAGTATATATATAATATTATATATATATATATTTTTTTTTTTTTCATATATATAATATATATTTACTATATATATATATATATTTTACATATATATTATATATATATATATATATATATACAGATATATATTATACATATATATATAGTATATATATATGTATATATATATATATATATATATATATGTATATATATATATATATTATATATATATGTGTGTGTGTGGGGGTGGTGTGTGGTGGGTGGGTGTGTGGTGGTGTGATCCAAAGGCACCGGGAGGGTCGACTCCCACCAGATGAAGATAATCAAGTGGTCAGCAAACTTTAACACCCAGGAAGACTCAGCCGGTGGCCGCCTAGGTCACCCTTCCCAATCTCCCCCATTTGTTTCGTTCGCGGCTCTTCGGCGTATAGCCATCTCCTTCGGGGCTTACGTGCACACTGCAGGAAACCAGCAACCTGACCAAAGCCCACTACGCCTAGATATGTGTGGAGCTCGACCTCACCTCAGATCCCCCCAACCACATACTCATTGAACTTAGCAACCGAACTCACACCCAGCAAATTCTCTATGACAACCACATAATCTTCTGCACTCACTACCACTTACGCGGTCACTCATCCAAGCATTGCATTCCGCCTCCATCCCGAGCTGAGGAAGAAATCAGAACGGACGAAACCAAATCCCAAAGAGAACCGACATATTTATACCGCCCAACCACCCGTCATCCCTCTACGAACTCCCACACCGATTCACTCAGCGAAGGAGAATCCAGCAGAGCAACTCAGCAAAAAAAGCCGTGTCCCCTACTACCCGCCTGTCCTTCCTCTGTCCAATCAGTTCAACCCCTCGTGCTAGAAGTATCGACTCCTTCCAGGATGGCATTTCCTGCGGACTTCGTCATAGCATCCGGAACGAATACGGAGGATCTGGGATCCTCTGCCTAGAGGAAGCTAAGGAATCCCTTCTAGAGGAAGCAGTGGAATCCCTCCCAACTTCACCGAGCACCACCGACCACTTTTACTGCACGATAACCCGCCATTGCTGCCCTGGCTTTCTAGGGCCAGAACAGGCTTGTGAGGCCTCCAGGTTCTCGCCGCAGGATTCCCTCTCCAGGCGGAAGGCGACCAGATAGATCCCCCCGACGACTCCCTCATCTTGCCGTCGGAGCAACCAGATCTCGACTCTCGGAGAAACGGTCGTACCTCTAATCGCTCCGAGGACTCCAGCTCATGCACCGAGAAAGCGGGGATAACATCCACTGAGAGAGAGAGAGGATTACACCCCTCGCCACCAGGATCGGAAAATGCTCCGAGGCTCCAGCTCATCCTTCAAGAGAGCGGGGTTACATCTATTGCACCCAGGAAATCGGACCAGAAAGGGTCCGCCAAGTCCCCGTCTATGCACACTAGGTCTCTGCTAAGCGGTCCAACCAACCCCACCCAAACATCCATTAATGCTGAACATTCTCTCCTGGAATGTCCGCGGTCTGGCGAACAAACCTACTATGAGAAGAATTACCAGCCTTAAGAAAACTCACAAGATCGACATCTTGAAAACTCTTTGATCCCCAAACGCGTCGTCCCTCTGTGGTTCACGATAGCTGCGATATTGCGGACCGCATACAGCTCTGGAACGATCTCCGGAACATCAATAATCACAACCATAACACCCCATGGCTTTGCATTGGAGACTTCAACGCTATCACCTGCAGAGAAGAAAAAATTGGTAGCCACCCCCCTCTCCCGCCATGCAAGACTTCAACAACTTCATCTTCAACTCCCACCTCTCCTCCCTCCCATTCACAGGCAATGCATTCACCTGGTGCAATATGCAGGTTGGTGACCGTCGCCAATTCTTCCGCCTCGACAGGGCTTTATCGAACGTTCACTGGGTAGGTATGGGGACTACCGCGAAGCTTCTCACTTAACACCACCGAATACGACCACGCCCCTCTGCTAGTCAAATCACTAGCACTTCCAACCTGTCCAGGAAAAGCTTCCGCTTCCTGGATTTGGAGCGACCACCCCCAATCTTGGGGGTAGTCATGGAAGCTTGGAACAGCATGGATTCTATGGATCCTCTCAACCGGGTAGCTAACAAGCTCTAGGCCACGAGGAAAGCTCTGGTAGCTTGGAGCAAACAAGCTTATGGTGACATCTTTTAAGCAATTACGAGGCGGAGGATGATGTTACTCGTGCCGAAGCCAAGTACATGACCGACGGTTCGCCTGATACCAGGAAGGCTCTGAACCTCACCAAAGCTATCCTTAAATTCAGACCAAAATCGAGACCAATTTTTGGAAGCAGAAAGCTAGTATCAAATGTGACAGCGAGGGGTCACCAACTCGAGATTCTTCCACGCTTGCATTAATGGGCGTAGACAAAATTCACTCTCACCAGATTGCCGCAGAAGATGGTACCAGAATCAGCGATCTGAAAGGTATCCAAGTGGCGGCCGCTAAGTTCTACTCCAGATTATTCTCTAAGATACGATCCTTAAGACAACACTTTCCTGGACGAGGTTCCCCTCACTACCGACACTGACAATACCTGGCTCGAACAGCCACCTTCAGAGGATGAAGTGAAGGAAGCCGTCTGGGCCCCGACGCTCACAGTGCACCAGGACCGACGGATTCTCAGGAAATTTTTTTTCGTACCTGCTAGGACATCATCAAGGTTGACATCCACAACGCGGTCTCCGCCTTCCTCCAGGGAGCTACTTACCCTAGAGCCATCTTGAGCACCAACCTTATCCTCATCCCGAAAAAAAGATAATCCAGAATCATTCCAAGACTTCTGCCCCATCAATCTCTGCACCCTTCACCAAAATATCATATCCAAAATCATCACATCACGCATGGCAGGGCTTCTCCCCAAAATCATCTCGGAGGAGCAGAGTGGCTTTGTTTGGGGGAGAAAATCCAAGATACATCATGTTGGCCCAAGAGTTAGTCACCTGCAGAAGCTCCTAGCAAGAGGGGGCAATATTGCCATCAAGTTGGACATGAAAAAAGCTACAACAGACTGGATTGGCAATTCATGATCTGGGTCTTCTGAGCTTTCGAATTTTTCGAAACTTGGATCAACATCGTATGGAGATCGATCAGCAACTCGTGGGTTCTCCACAGTTATTAACGGCCAAGCGAACGGTTTCTTCAAATCCAGCCATGGGGTTAGGCAAGGAGATCCTCTATCTTCCACCATCTCATCATTACGGCGGACGCTTTAAAAAGAAACCTTAATAAGATGGCGAGCTCCGCCAACTTCCAGTACTTCCACACAGCTAGCGGATGCCCGATCATCACCCACCTGGCCTTCGCAGACGATATTCCATTTTATCCTCCGGGACACCGGATCGGTGGACGTCGTCCACAATACGCTCCAGAGATACGAAAGGTGCTCTGGACAGAAGATTAACTCGGACAAAAGTGTTGTCTACACCCACCACAATATCAAGAGAGAGCTAGCGGCTAGCATCTCTACCTCCACCTCATTCCCCATCTAGCACCCTCCATTCCACTACCTTGGGTGCCCCCTCGTGTTTGGCAGATCTAACACCGGGATCTTCGAGAACCTCATCACCCGCATCAGAAAGAATCTAGATTGGCACAACATAAGCCTTCCCCCGGAGGCAAGATGATCCTCATCAATCACGTCCTCACTTCCATTCCTATCTACACCCTAGCAGCTTTCTCCCCCCAAGAAAGTCTATCCTACATCGAGAGCATCTTCAAAACTTTTTATGGGGACACAGCGGCAGCTACGACAACACCATTGGGCCAGCTGGGATACCATGGCTCGGCCTACCGGGGAAGGGGGCCTGGGTTTCATTAAACTTTCTCTCATCGTTAATGTTTTCTCCATGAATTATGGTGGAAGCTGCGCACGAGTGAGAAACTATGGTCCAGGTTATGAAGGCCAGATACTTCAAGCACATCCCCCGTCTATGCCATCGCAAACAACAGATCCTTAGCAGCCTAGCATCGTATTCTCATGGTCGGTCCCCCCGCCGAACCACGATTCGCCTTTACGTGGGCAGCGACGAAGCTTTGCCATTTTGGGAGCGCTGGGTCGGTAATACTTGCTTGCCAATATTTTAGTAGCTCCTAGGAACAGCTCTATCAAGGACTTATGGGCCCTACAATAACACCTGGAATTGGAACAAGTCCGGATGGGTGGGATCTCAGGCGTCAATTCCATTCGCAGTAGCAGGTTCAGATCGGACCGGACCCTAATAAGCACGAGTGGTCTCCCGATGTCAACGGGGCTGTCACCCCCAGTTTTTGAATTAGTAGTATTTTCGTCATTTTTTATGTTTTATAATTTTTAGGATTTTATTTGATTTATATGATTTTAGGGATTTGTTTGATTTGGTTTGAATTTTATCCAATTTGGACTTAAGTGGAGATCGGGTAGTCTGGACCCTAGTGGGACCCTATACTAGCTGGACTTAGCCCACATGCCATCCTAACTAGGCTAGAAACCAATAAACCCTACTCCATGGCTTAACTAGGCAATTAGAGGCTTAATTAGTCGATTTAGAATTAAACCGAAACAAACCGAACCAAACCAAACCCAACCGAACCCAAACTAAGTCTAATGGTTGGAGGCTTAGTGGATCACAACCCAAACCCATAAACCCCCCCCCCCCCCAAATGGCCGTCCAAGTAGAGCACCCCCTCCCTTTTCTTCATCACAAGCACCTCTCTCTCTCTCTCTCTCTCTCTCTCTTATTTCTAAATTTCTTTCAAGCTTTTTCTCTCCGGGGATTTCTCCATTAGGTAGCTCATTAATTTCCCATTAATTCCTCTTTAGTCTTTGTCTTCACAATAAATGTGAGGAGATGATTCTCCACATTTTGCCATAGATTTGTAGGTTTCCCTAGAAACTAGTTTAAGGTTTTAATTAGGGTTTTCATAATATAGAGTGTATATATAATATGTGTATATATAATTATATGTATTTGTGTGTTGTGTGTGTGTGTAGAGGAATGGTGGTGGTGATGGGTGTGAGAGTGTGGTGATGGTGTTGAGTGTGTGTGCTTGTGCAGTGTGTAAGTGTTTATATAATATTAGATGTGTGTGTGTGATATATTATATAGATAAATGTGTGTGTGTAGTATATTTACATATATATGTGTGTGTGTGTGTGTAATATATAGAGTGAGATAGATAGATATATTATTAGATGTATATATATAGATGGATAGATAGGTATATAGATATATATAATATAGAATATATATATATATATATATATATATATATATTATATATATATATAAAAAATATAGATATATATATATATATATATATATATATATATAAATATATATATATATATATATCTATATATATATATATAATAATATATTCAAAAAAAAAAAAAAATATATATATTATATATTAATATATATATATATATATATATATATATATAGAATTAGAAGAGATAAGAATTAAAGGAGTAGAAGAAGAGAACAAACTGCAGCAGCAGCATACCAAGCTGCAGCAGTGCCTAGCAGTAGCAGCAGCAGCCCAGCATGGCAGCAGCAGCATTAGATCGAGCACAGTGGCTGCCAGCCCCCCTCCATTTTGCCCCTTCAACCTCCCCTAAGTATATATGTATATATATATATTAAGTGTATGTATATATATATAGATAGATGATAGTATATAGATAGATGTAGATAGAGAATAGAAGAAGAAGTTATAAGAAGAAGAATGGAAAACAGAAGAGAATGAGGAAAAGGAGAATAGGAAAAGAATTAGAATGAGAAGAATAAGGACAAGAATGAGGGAGGAGTTAGAAAAGAAGAATTAGAGAATAGGAATTAGAGAAGGAGAATTTGAAAAGGAGGAATTAGAAAGAGAATAGGAAGGGAAAGTGGGAAATCAATATAGGGGATCGAGTTAGAGGGTGAAATGAGCCCCGAGTGTCGGAAAGTTGAAACTTGGAGGAGACTTAGATTATGGAATTAGACTTTGCGTGTAGGCTCCCGAGTTAAAATTGGGGTTTTAGAACGACGGTATCGCACCATACTATTGTGTATCTTGAGATATTCAGATATCGGCAATAGGTCATAAGATGGACTAGACGTCCACTCTACCTAGGAATCTTGGTAGTAATGAATGTATAGGCTAGTATCCTACTACCCTAGGAAGTACGGGTCGAAATACCAAGCGTAGGTAGGCTAACTTGGTATTCACCTAGGCTAGAAATTTACCTTTATAAAGGATAATTTAATATATTGGCCTACGGCCAAGAGGGTTTCGGAGTCCAATAGACTTGGATATGGGTTGTAAGGATTGGTATGATTAGAAATAGTCGTCTAGACCTAGTCTTGACCTTGATTGACTACGGTTGACTTTTTAGACCAAAAGTCACTATGGGTCAACACTTTACCCAATTTAGTCCCAAATTCCATTAGACTTGAACGGTTGACTAAAGTCAACTGTTACCACCTTTGACCTAGGATTGACCTAGGGTTGACCTAGAATTGATCAGAGTTGACCGGTTGACCAATCAACTGTAAGTCAACTTTTGACCTAGTTTGGTACGGGTTGACTTTCAATGTTCTCCTATGACCAAGGTTGACCTAACTAGACTTGACTTGACCTAGAATGACTTAATAGGGTCTAATTTGATTGACTTTACTTTCTAACCTAGTATTGGTACGTCTTGTTCTCTATAGGTCCTTGAGACGCTGTATTGGATCCCGTTGACATATTATACCATATTACAGGCGAGTACATTCTCTGATACTTTTCCAATTTACGATGATTATTATAATTCATGTAATAGTGTAGATATGCTTGTTCTTGACACATTGGTCACACGGGTTGGTATTCATGGATCCCGACATGAGGTTATTCCTTGTTATCTTGGTATGTCTTTGCAAGCCCCATTGTAGTTCTTGTACAGTACAACGCTGATCTCGAGGAGACTTGCTCCCTTCTCGTAGAATCCTGCGTCGTGACGTGCCTTGTTTGGATCCACTCTACCAGTCGGGAACGGAGAGCACTAGTCTAGATATGTGGTCATTATCCGCCTTGTTTATTCTTGTAGACCTTGAATTACCAATCCTATACTCCACGTAGGATTGGTGGATCAGTAACCTTGTGCAGACCCAAGCCGGCCACATGTTGAAACTAGTACTCACTCACTTAGATAGATGATTCTTGATTCTTGTACATGCCATGATCAGTTTTATTTGCCTGTTCTAGCTCTAGATTTACAGCTTACCTTGCTATGATACTCATATGTACACTACCATGATTTCTTGTATACTCTTTATTTACATCTTATAGCTTTGTCATATCTTGTGAACTGTTGTTAGTAGATTGTACTCGTTCCATCCTGACTGATATGTTGACAAATATTACAGATGCTGATGAGGGGATTACAGTACCTACTACGGTCCGGATGACGTAGTGGGCTTAGACTTGGAGACCTTGGTCCAGCAGGGCTTAGCTTCGCCTGACGAGACTTTACCTATGCTTAGTTAGAGTTATTTTACTGGACGTTGTCTCCAGTTACTTTTGAGACTGTTATATTCTGGCTTGTATTATAGACTTGGACTTGTATATTATTTATGTTTGGACTTGACAGGTTATATTTTTTGTCATGTTGCCTTTATCTTTCAGTATTTACTTTATCATCTTAGAGTTGTGGTTGAGCACCATATATTATCATTGCTTGTCCTTCGATCGGAGTTGACCATATTCTCGACAGTTTAATATTATATAAACTGTTGTTAGAGTAGAAAACCTACAACGTTCCACGCTGTTTTTATGTTGAGGGCTGGGCGTTGTTACGCACACGTGCCCTTACAGCAGGTGCGGGTCGTGACATGTTTTTAGTGGTAGCCCACGCAGGTCCTGAAGTCGCAATTAGTGCGATGTCATGGCGCACTCGTCTAGAGTGTTGACTACGGCTTCTGTTACATATAGGAGGAGTAGGCTAAGAGTACTCAATCACAGTAGGATCTTTCCTTGCTTATCTTGCTTACCGTCTTTGATATTGATTTTGCATTCTAATTGCCCTCCTTGATATCATATTTTCTGTGCCGTATTGATTTCCTTCTTTATTCTATTTTAGGATGGTGCAGACCAGGTCCCAGCATCCTGAGTCCGCGACGCGGAGAGGTCTGCTCTGACTCGCGGACCTGATCCGTACACTCCTGCTGTAGTCGGGGTGTCGGCAGCAGCTCTTGGGGGCTCCTCTGCCAGTTATAGGGCTGACCCCAGGGTTGCTACGACTTTTCCGGCTGCAGTACAGTGCTTGATACGGGCGCTCTTCCTTCTCCTACGCAGCGGATTCCTCCGCTAGTTGCAGACATACTTCCACCTCACCTCCTCTGCCTACAGATATGGGGCAGATGCTTACCTCCAATAGCAGATGCTGGAGACTCAGAGAGCCCAGGTCGAGGCTCAGTAGAGGCAGACAGACGCGATGCGTCAGGACATGGAGGATGCCCATCCGTTGGCCCTTGCAGCCGCGAGCAGAGGGCTCCGCATCAGGGGACGCGTACTAGGTACAGAGATATCCAGACTTCAAGAAGCTCTGGCCCCGTGACTTTAGCGGGACCGAGGGTGTGGTCTATGCAGATGATTGGCTCGAGGATATCGAGCGGCATGAGGGCCTTCCGCCTGGCAGATGACCTGAAGGTCGAAGCGGTAGGTTTGCAGCTGCTAGACATTGCACGCACCTGGTTCAGAAAGAGCCAGCCCTAGCTGGAGAGGGCCATACTTGGCAGAGTTCAGCTTCTCTTCAAGGAGAAGTTCTTTTCCACTACGGACAAGATCGACCTGGTACGGTAGTTCCAGGATCTGCAGCAGTGCAGCTTATCTATGGAGGAGTACGCCGCGGAGTTCGACCGTCTGAGCCGATACGCGGAGTACATGGTTCGAGACCCAGAGATCATGAGCCATTTCAGGAAGGGGCTAACTTGGGATATCAAGATCCTCATTCCCTCCTTCTATGAACTTATACCTAGATCTACGCGGAGGCCCGCAAGATAAAGCGGGAGTGGGGCTTGAAGTCCAAGAGGGAGCGTGATCTTTCTCGGGGCTACTAGCATCGCGGGGGCTGCTAGCGCCCTCAGCTTCAGCATCGTTCTTTCCAGCATCACCAACCGCAGGTTCAGGCCAGAGCACCGGTTCAGCATGCAGCACACTCAGCAGAGGCAGGCACAACATGGGGCTCCTTGCGGCTACTGCAAGAAGCCTGGTCACATCTAGAGAGTCTGCCGGAAGAGGCTGGGGTGTGCCTCTATTGTAGTGCCGCCGGACATCAGTTGAGGGATTGTCCTGCGAACCCTCGTAGGGTGGCCCGTGGAGCGGTAGCAGCTCAGGGGCACCGATGAGAGTACCTGCATGAAGCCGAGGGTCCACTTCCGACCTAGCAGCAGCAGTTTGTCCAGCACCACCAGCACGGGTGGTCAGGGTAGAGCCTTTGCTCTTGCAGCCGAGGAGATGGAGCCTATTGCAGATGTTTCGTAGTTCTATTCTGTTCGATTCTTTTCCAGCTTAGCCTTGTTGATGTCTGGTGCTACGCACAATTTTGTGTCTGTTTCTTTTGCTCTTAGGCACATATCATTGTTGAGTATCTTGGTAGGACTTGTAAGATTATGACTGGGAATGGCATCATCCTGGTTAATAATGCAAGGGGCGGAGAGTTTCTTTGAGAGGCCGGGAGCTGAGTGCGTATTTGCTCGTAATGCCACTTCCGAGTTACGATGTGGTACTCGGTAGGACTGGTTTAGCATGCACTACGCTGAGCATCGACTGCAGAGGGGACAGATTCTGTTTAGGCCGCCGGAGAGCCGGAGTATGAGTTCACCAGGGGTGCAGCGGAGCAGGAGATGGATTCTGCGAGCGTTATTGGCGGGCCGGTGTTGTCACATCCCTTATTACTGAGTTCTTGGATGTCTTTCCCGAAGGTTGCCTGGGATGCCGCCAGATCGGATATTGAGTTTTCTATATACCTAGTGCCGGGCGCTGACCTATCTCCCAGCACATCTATAAATCACACAGTGAGTTAGCAGAGCTGAAGAGACAGTCGATGAGCTGGAGGACAGGCTTTATTCGATCTAGTTCTTCACCTTGGGGCGTGCTAGTTCTTTTCGTCCCAGAAGGATGGTACGGTACGTCTGTGCATTGATTATAGGACGCTCAACACCTACC